>CM041518.1:7723732-8352465 GCA_023091065.1 Dianthus caryophyllus | reverse complement strand
CTAAATATCGTCCATCAACAACTCCGTATTACTCCTTCATATTACCACATATTAATTATTACTTCGTTTATAACGTATTATTACTCCGTATTACTAAGTATTATTACAACATCTACAACTACAACTATAATGCAACTACAAATACAATGCAACTACAACTACAACGAACATACGTAACACCAACGACAACGGGCACATCCTCAATCTACCACAAATTGTCCCACCGTGCCCCACCAGCCCACTGCACTCCCAAAGAAATTCCACCAAATTTCCACCAATCCCCACCGTGTCCATGCACTGCGTGCCCCACCAAATTTCCACCCTCACACCACCGTGTCCATGCACCGTGCCCCACCCCTCGCCCTAACCCTCAAACAACAACAACAACAATAACAACAACCACCTCAACAACATAATAACAACAACCACCTCAACAACATAACAACAACAAGTGCTCAACAAGAAGAAGAAGAAGAAGAAGAAGAAGAAGAAGAAGAAGAAGAACAACAACAACAACAACAACAACAACAACAACAACAACAACAACAACAACAACAACAACAACAACAACAACAACAACAACAACAACAACAACAACAACAACAACAACAACAACAACAACAACAACAACAACAACAACAACAACAACAACAACAACAACAACAACAACAACAACAACAACAACAACAACAACAACAACAACAACAACAACAACAACAACAACAACAACAACAACAACAACAACAAATAAACAACAACAACAACAACAACAACAACAACAACAACAACAACAACAACAACAACAACAACAACAACAACAACAACAACAACAACAACAATAACAACAACAACAACAACAACAACAACAACAACAACAACAACAACAACAACAACAACAACAACAACAACAACAACAACAACAACAACAACAACAACAACAACAACAACAACAACAACAACAACAACAACAACAACAACAACAACAACAACAACAACAACAACAACAACAACAACAACAACAACAACAACAACAACAACAACAACAACAACAACAACAACAACAACAACAACAACAACAACAACAACAACAACAACAACAACAACAACAACAACAACAACAACAACAAATAACAACAACAACAACAACAACAACAACAACAACAACAACAACAACAACAACAACAACAACAACAACAACAACAACAACAACAACAACAACAACAACAACAACAACAACAACAACAACAACAACAACAACAACAACAACAACAACAACAACAACAACAACAACAACAACAACAACATGCATACATACAATAAAATCAAACAAAAAAACGAAAGGCATAAAACGAATGCACAATACATAAAAAGAATGAAAAACGAACCTCTTTAAGAAATATAAATTAGGGCTTAGGCAAATTAAACTTCGAACAAAGTATACTTTAAACATATACTCCCTCCATTCAATTCCATTCACAACATTTCACTTTTTCACATTTGTCGAGGCAAATGTCGGAACGAAAATATCTACAATTTCACTCGATAAAAAAATCTAAAAATTGGATATAATATTGTATACCCATAAAGACGAATCAAACAAGATCACACACGACTATATTTTCATTTATAGATTGTCGGGAATTTTAAAGATTCTCGACATAGTTGAATAGTGTCAATAAAGCAAATTTAGTGAATGGAGTTGAATGGAGGGAGTATTAAACGAATCAATAATATTGAAACTTAATATAATTGAAAGATAGATTTCGAATGAATTGAAAATATTATATGAACAAAGGGAGAAATTGAAAAATAATGAAGTTTAAAGAAATAACAAGCGTCAAATTTAAAGAAATTGAAAAATAATGAAAAAAATAATGAAGTTTAATGAAGTTTAAATAAATAGCAGTATAAAGAAATTGAAAAAAATATACTCGTACAACGTTTAATCTTCCTAAAGCAGACTGAAAAATAATAAGCGCCAAATTTGAAAACTGTTTTAAATATAACGGTTATAAGCAATAACCGTTATAAATAATAATTATTAATAACGGTTTTTATAGAAGAAACCGTTATATATAATTCAAAACATTTTCTAAAAATTTCACCCAAAAATTTCAGATTTTAGGTTAAAAAAACGGTTTTTATTGAAAAAACCGTTTTATATAATTGACTAAAAAAAACGGTTATTTCCAATAAACCGTTTTTTTAAATTTTTCCTCAAAAATAACGGTTTTTCACTACGAAACCGTTATTTAAAGTTTAACTCAAAAACAACACATTTTAAATAAAAACCGTTTTTTATAACACCCCCGTTGTTTTTAATGATTTTTTCGTTGTTTTTAGTGATAAGTTTGATTTGGCGCCTATAATTTTTACAACGGAAATTTTAATCGCGCTCAAAGCAACACCGACATCAATGGTGTTTGGTCTAGCGATGAAGATGATGAATGACCTCCTTCAAACAAGGTCGTCGCTCTTCTATATCAAACTAACTCCTCTTCTCACCCCTCAAAGACCAAGAAGAAAAAGGGGAAAAAGAACAAGAAACCTAAAGCCAAAAAAACAATGAGCCAACAAAAGAGGTTTCTGCACTCACGCGTTACGAAAGGACGTACCGCAACATCTTCCTCGACGACCCGCAAACTAGCAAAGCTACCGTCGTCGAGAAGGGCAAAACCATCCTCCAAGAATCCGAGGACGACTCGCCCCAAACAAACATCACGCAATTGGCCACGACCGTGATCCCATCGCCTAACACGAACGATGTTCTTAAAAAACAACTTGCTCGCACCAAGGCAGATCTTTCCATATGAGCCCTACTCCACGACTCTGCGGAACATAGAAACTTTCTCATCCACGCACTACAAGTAGTGGGGGCTAACCCAAATGTCACACCCGAACAAGTCATTCACCACTTAACAAAGGATTGGCTTGAGGGTGCTCTAACAGTTTCTGACACCGATCTACCTCTCTATGGAGCTAACCACAACCTAACTCTATACGTTAGTGTCGAGTGTAGAAACAAAACGCTCCAATTACACTTATCGACAATGGCTCCACGATTAATGTTTTACCACTCTCAACCGCGCATCGCCTCGATCTCACCGACAATGACTTCACCCCTAGCAATGATGGAGTTAAAGCTTTCGACGGCACTAGACGACATGTCAAAGGAATAATTTTCCCTTTACATACGCACTGGGCCAATCGAAAAGGAGGTCGAGTTTCAAGTCATCGACATAACACCGTCCTACAACATGCTCCTAGGACGCCCATGGATTCACGCGACTCGCGCCGTGACATCTATTCTTCACCAAAAGGCAAGCTGCCTTTAAATGGAGAAGTCATAACACTTGAAGCCTCCAACTTTCGAGCCATGTTCGATATCCAAAAAGACCATAATGTCGGACAAGTCACCTCCGAACCCACCGAGGACTTTTGTGGTTTCGACTTTGAGGTTGGTTGTATCACACAAGCACCCATCTACGTCACCAAACCTTTTGTCACCAAAGACAACCATAACCTCTGGCTCACCATGGGACTAGGCTACAAAAGGATGATGACCTCATCCAGATGAAAAAAGAGATGAAAAAGTGCAAGTACATGCACAAAGTGTCCTTGCGTCCTTACTCCCTAGACATCTCCAAGTACTTCGTCCTAGAGGGGATATACAATGGCAAAATTGACCCATCTCACGAATGCTTCTCTAGCAAGGACGACCCCAAGCTCGAAGAAGTCCCCTCAAGCGCAAACAACGAGGAGCTCGTGTCCGCGATCATGCGCGATCGCCGCTTCGACCCAAACCTTCTAATAACCGATGCCTCCGAGAAGACTCTTAACGAATGGTATAAAGTTTTGAAATGGACTGATACACGTGGCCGCAAATTTCAGTTCGTCACGGGAGAAGAACCTCTCTTCGACAACATCGTCACGCATGGCGAGGAAGAAGAAAAAGAAGAAATTCTCTTAGGATATAGCGACTCGAGGCCCCTTGCCTCCTCTTCTAGCTCTTCTAGAAATAATTCTTAACTATTTAGCCGCTAAAATGTTTTCTTTTAAAGCTAAAGTTTCCGCAATAAAAATACTACTAGAATCACACTTTTTTGCTCCCACCAAAATGACTTAATCATTACAATATCCTAAAAGCGGGTTTATTTCCATGTATTTTCTTCCACCAAATTTCTTATCTGTTAATGTTTTTAACTAAATATTTCTTTATTAGGATTGTCATATTTTTATGTTTAGTTTCATTCCAATATTTAGTGCTACTAGTACATAAAAGATTAAGTTAGTAATATTGAGATGAACATATTATAAATAATACAATTTCTATGGAACCATGAATTTCATCAAATAAAAATAATTTATAAGAAATTAACTTTTGGAACTAAGTCTCTAAGATGATTAAGTTTATCTATTTAATTTTCATTTGCAATATTATCATGGATTGCCAAATACTCCCTCCATTCAAAACCAATGACATCCCTTCCTTTTTTACACTTGTCGAGACGCATTTTGTAACGACAATATCTATAGTTTTAAATTGTATAAAATATAAAATTTTAATATTAATGTTCTACTTTTCAACGACATCCCTTCCTTTTTCACACTTGTCGAGATGCATTTTGTAACCGCAATATTTGTAGTTTTTAAATTGTATAAAAATATAAAAATTTGATATTAATGTTCTACGTTGACATCCCTTCCTTTTTCACACTTGTCGAGACGCATTTTGTAATGGCAATATCTATAGTTTTAAATTGTATAAAAATATAAAAATTTGATATTAATGTTCTACTTTTCAAGACAAATAAAACAATATCTCACATGACTATATTTTTATTTATACATTACGAGTTATTTCGAAAATTCTCCGTCTACGTAAATAGTGCCAAAAAAGAAGGGATGTCATTGAATTTGCACAAATTCTTATTTAAGACGGGTATATCCGTTTTAGATTAAGACGGGTCAAGTATTATGAATAAGACAAAAGACAGATGGATAGAAAAGATGTAATAGATTTATTTTTTATGTGCAAGTGGGAGAGTATTTGACCCGTCTTAAGCTTAATTAAGACGGATAACCTCTCTTAAGTAAGACTTATTGAATGGAGGGAGTAGTCATTAAAACTAGTGCTATTCATCTGTTGAATAACAGAACCAATCAAAAAGCACTTGACAAAAAGAATTGATCTTTATCTTCAATGAGAAATTGCACAAAACACAATTAAGGAGGACAATTATACGATTTCTTAGAAGCCTAAAAGTGATACGAATAAAATTAGGGTGGTATATATCTGGAATTTCGTTCATTCTTGGTGTTTGTTTTAGTTATAAGAATCAATAGTTTAATTTGAACGTTATGTTAAGAGTAAGTCTAATATTAGACGGTTTTATGTGTGAAACAATTAATACTAGTTTAGATCCCCTGTAGATGCACAGATTGTACCGTTAAACTAAAATTATATGGTTAAATTATATAGTAAGTCAATATCTTTAGGTGCAATTTAATTTCCATCAAAAGATTTGATTAAATTACATTTACTATTACGTATAGGCCAGGTACCGCTTGTACACGCTCAGATTGGTTCTTTTATCCAAAGTTATCATGCATTCATGCTTGCTTTTTTTGGGTAATTTGTTATATTTAATTTTTGCTTAAATGTTAAATAGTACGAAGTATTTCAATTATTATCATATACGGAGACCGGAGTATTGTTTATTACAGAGTAATTTTAAAAGTAATACAAAAACTTTAAAATTTTGATAGAGTTAAAGATTTTACATAATATTTTTTATATGTAGAGTTTATTGTCGAAAATAATATAATATTAAAATAAATACATAATGTCACTGAATATAATAAACTTTTTCAATATTTTTGTAACCTGAACTCTAATTGGTACAATTATTCATTACACCTTTATAATTATTTTTTAAATATGGATTTTTCTAACCTATGCCCAATGGGCATAGGTTAACCTCTTCAACTATTGGTTTAAAACAAAAAAAATTAGTTAAATCTTTTTTTTTTCCACCTACCCATGATTGGGAGAGGAAGTTCCCTTTTAAAATTTGTTCTCTTATCCTATGCCCACTGGGCATAGGATAGAAAACCCCTTTAAATATTACATCCTTATATAATGTTTTTTCAAAATTTACATACAAAATATTACTTTTCTTTTAAAGTTATTTCAAGTGGATGTAATACTCAAAAATTACAGTTTATAAGGATGTAAATTGTAACAAACAATTTTCTCATAATATTTTATTAATTTATTATAAAATTATCTCACATGAGACTTTACCTGTCAAATGAATAGAAAAATATTAAGGACCAATAAAAGGAATCTAATGAAGATAGTTGACTAATATTAGTGCTTACTTGCTTAGTGCTACCATGTAAAAAGTACGTACGTAATACAATATATTTTTTGGAATATACACAATTTATAAATCTTATACTTATAAATGGTAATTTAAATAATTTTGATTAAAATTGAAGTATTTCAATGACGCCATGCGATAAGTTTTTACGTTGTAGCATTATATATATGTGGAGTATATTAAAATAAATGTAAGAATTACGGAGTACTTTTTAATATAAAACCTATCAATGGTGCTAATTATAGTTAACCATTAGGGCAGAAGTACTTTCTCTATTTTAACCATTATTTATTGACATTTTTATTTTAAAATGAGACGAAAATTGATTATTTTCTATATTTTGCAATATGTAGTTCCAAAATGAATACTAGTTTCATCATCTAATATTCTCTCTCTTTCTAAAAACCCTAAACCTCCGCCCCCTCTTCTTCTTCTTCATCTTCCAGGGGCTGCCATCTACTCAGATCCGGTAGTGGTAAGCCTCATTTTTCTTTCCTTTCTTAGTTTTTATGTCTTTTTTCTTTCCTTTTTAGTTTTTCTGTGTTTCATTTTGCTTTTAGTCTCTCTTCATGCATGGGAGTTTTGTTCCCATTTATTGATGGGTTTGTTCCCATCTTTTGGTGGGTTTGTTCCCTTTATGGGTGTTCTCTTATGAGTCAGAAGTCGCGGAAGATCAGCATTGTTATTGATCGTTATATGATTATACAAATATTGTCCGATTCATGGCTACACTTAATCACGTCAGAAGAAATCGATACTCGTCAAGGAAGATTCGGAGACCCTCTTATGGTTGAAAGACGTCTTATGGATGAAAGCCTGTTGAGGCCAACCGATGATGGAGACTCTGTTGAAGTGGATCAGTCTTTGAACAAGAATTTATTTTCTATGATTGTAATCGAAATCCGTTTGAGTTTGACATATGTTAGTTGTAGATGTCGTATGACTTTTTATTAATGATAATGATCTTTTCTCAAAATAAAAAATAAAAATGATAACTAGTTTCGATAGATGTTGATTTTAATAAATGATTTTGGATAATAATTACACTAGATTTTATTTTTATACGTAGAATATGGTCTGTTTATGCCGAATTTTAAATGAAAAGATAAATAAATGACTGCAAAAGATAAAGTAAATAACTAAATTTGAATGTATCACTCCCTTTGACCACTATTTTCTTCCCATTTTTTTTTTGTTTATTTTTTTTATTTTTATTATTATTTTTTTTTATAAGTTTTTGTTAAGAAAATTATTAACTTATATATGATTTTTGTTTTTTATATCCTTTTTATGTACTAAATTATTTTTATGAATTTAATTTTTCGTGTATATAATCAATTTGCATTTATTATTTGGATTATTAAAAATATCCCTTAATCCACGTGTAAAAACAAATGGGAAGAAAAAAGCGCTTGAGAGGGCCGTATTTATACTCGAAGAATCAAACAAGATTTATTTTTAAAAACCGTTATTTATAATATAACCGTTGTTTATTGAGTTTTGCGTTGTTTTTATTATAGGTTATGATTTGGCGCCTGAAGATTTAACAACGCAAAATTTTAGTCGTTGTTTATAATATTATAAACAACACAAGTTCACAAATTGCGTTGTTCTTTTGCCGTTGTTTTTGCCCTATTTCGTAGTAGTGGTATGACTGCATTTTACCATATAAATTGCAAGGAATTTTGTAGATTTCATTGTAAGCTGATTAATGTCAAATAATGGATTGTACAAAATCAATTTAAATGAATGAAGTATATAATACTCCTCTCTTCTCGATGATTTAATTTGTTTAAATTAATTTATATACATTTATCAATGTAAGGAGAGAGGAGAGGAAAAAACTATTAAAATAATAATAGAAATACACTAGAGATCCCACTTGTTTAAAATTAATCAATGTAATTGGTTGAGGAAGTAAGGATTCACTACTCACATGACTCAACAATGAACATTTATAAAAATATAAACAAATTATCTATACACCCAATAATAGAAAATGTAAACAAATAACTTGAACAAAAAGAGTACGATACTTTCTATATTTCACAACATTTTGAATTCTATATTTATTTTTGAATTGTTACACAACTTTGGTTAAAACATCATTAATGCTTGCTAATTTAACGATGGTTTAATATATCTTACTTAAAACAAGCATATTCGTTTTGATCTCGTAACATATTACATATCATTTCACTTAGATACAGAGTAAATAAAATATAGATTAGATTTTATAATATTATTTTATCAAACGTATGAGTAAAAGAAAATGTCACGGTGCCGTGAGAATCTCCGTACCACTCTTTTGTACGCGAAGTGTTTAATTAAGGTCCTTTTCATGTAAAAAATATATATATATTGATATCGTATTAGGGTTCAAAATATACCACAAGTGGTTTAAAATTGACTTTGTCGCTCTACTTTTGGATTGGCCAAATTACTTATTTATCAACTAGTCAAAAAATTGATTTAAATTATTTTTATTTATGTAAAATTTGTCGGATATATAGATAGTGGGAGATTTTTAAAACATACAGGGTAATACGGAGTACTTTTATTTAAGTGTACTTACTACATGACATGATGACATTATGATCCATTTAATTTGTCCAGACAAATTTTTTAACAATAATATCTATGATTACACATTTTATAAAAAAAATATGCTCCGTATAAATTTGATATAAATATTAAATTTAAGAAAATGAATCAAACACTATCACACTTGATTATATTTCAACTTATATATCGCTTATAATTTTAAAGTTTTTCTATATTTATGCATAGTGCGAAAAAAATAAAAAGTCCCATGTGAACTTAAATAGAAGGAGTAATTCTTAACAATTATGTAAACATACAGCTAACACTTACTTTTAATTCTCTTTTACGTTTTCTCATTGACTTTGTTTACCAAAAGATGATTATTTAGCCTATATATCATCTCAATGAGTAAGTCTATTATAAAACCGTCTTACATATGAATTGATCAATATAATTTCTCAGTATTTTATTTATTTTAAATATTAATTAGTTGAGGTAGTGCTGACAAATTCTATTAACTGTTTCAAGCTGCATAAACAGTTTCATTTACAAATTTGTCTTTCTCAATACAACGTCTAAATTTATATTCCAAAACGAAAAATATGTTAATACATAAATCAAAACAAATGCCCCCTCTGATTTCCTTTTCACAAATTCTTGTGTGAGACAGTTTTACAATAAATTATTGTAAGATCGTCTCATTTATACTCGATTATATACATATTGTACAATTTTTAGTGATAATAGTGGTACTATATTTCATAACTTTTTTATTAGTGTTTGTATTCCTTTTATGGTTAATCGTGACTAAATTTTTTTAGTAACCTTGTTAATAAATTTTAAAAAAATATAGTTTATATTTTTGTAAACTTTTAACTATAATTTGTATTTTGATATCACATGAGACTTACTGCTTTTTTTCTTCTCGTTTCCTTAATTCTCCCTCACATAATTTGAGAAGCGGAGAGATAACAAAAAACTGGTAGGAGTATATTCTACATTGTGTCTCGAACAGTATACATAACTTGTAAGATTATTGATAAAGTAATTATAATTAACAACATAATATATGTAATAAGAGATATTCTTACAATAAATCATTGTAATAAGACCACCTTATTTTTTAATCACAATTGTTTTTGTACATTTTCTAATTGTATTAGTGACACTATATTATAATAATTATTTATGTTAACTATGTTAATGATTGACTGATAAAACTTCTATTAATTTATTGTAAGACGTGGACGTACTCAAATGACATTAGTTGAATAAAAATAAATAAATAGGGAGTTAGGGACCAATAAGAGGAATATAATTAAGGCAGTTGACTAATATTATGGTGTGTGCTACCTTGTACGGAGTAAGAAATAATACGTATTAGATTTTTTTTTTTTTTTTTGAATTGCCTCAATTTTAAATTTTTATAAATGAAAAAATTTACATAATTTTAATTAAAATTGAAAATATATGGGTGAGACCAAGTTATTATAAATATTACTTGTACTTCATAGTAATACACTAAAAAAAAAAAAAAACATCCATAGCGACGCCCCTCATCCATTGTAAAAACACTAAAATTTGTCGCCAAAGTCAATTTGCGACGAAAAATTCGACGTAAAATAGACGTCGCAATTACGCGTCGCAAAGAAAATAATTGCGACGGATTACCCGTCGGCCGTCGCAGAAGCATTCTTGCAACGGAAAACCCGTCGCGAAAATCTGGAGGCCTGCAGGGTATTGCAATAAAGGAATAAAAATATAAATTTAAAATTAAAATCTATTATTCGTTGTAATTTTAAATTTCCACTAAAGAAGTAGTAAGAAATAAAACTTAAATTCCTAATTATTTATATTTGAAGGCTAATCACACTTACTTTAACATTACATTTCTTGTAAATCCATCTTATATCGTGACACATACTACTAATCGGAGAAAGCCCGCCCAAATAATTCAGTAACTATTCTCTTTATGAGTTGTCTCATACTAACCTTAGCTGACTTTAAAGGGGGTCTGAGCATTAGGTATGAGCTTGAAATTTAGCAAGTCTTAGGATTATATTTAGGATAAAGTAGTATGAGCTTGAGACCATGGGCGGAACCAGTCCTATGGCAATATGGGCTACAGCCCAGGGAGGTTTTGTTGATAAAAATTATTTGCTAATTGTAGTAACAATTGTTGGTGGTAGTGTAGTGGGAGGTTTCATGCTTGGTGACTTTATAGACGAGGGTTCGAACTCTGTTGTTGTTTGTTTTTGCCTTTCTTTTTTCACCTTGTTACTTCTTCAACCACTATAAACTATACGTCTCTGTGCTTGTAGATACCAATAAGGTACGATGCAGAATATTCCTTAGAATTCCATTTATTTTAACTATGAAATGTACGCGTACGTGATTCATTTCTACTGGCGTTTCTCTTTTCTTCATCTTTAATTTTGATTCCTTTTATTCTAAATACGTAACAACATGTCAGCATTAATGGGTAAAAGATGCACTACTTATGATTTTTTTTTTTTTTTTTGAAAATGAGCATTGATACTTCAAAAAAATCTTGTCAGATCATAACAATTTTTTTTTTCTCTACATGTCAGTATGGGTTAAATTTATGGAAATATATGACATTGTCAAATAGTGGATTGGTAATTTCTAGCTTTCGATACAAAAGTGGTAACCATTTTAGCCCTATGTGTTTTCGATTTCTGGTTCCGCCCCTACTTGAGACATGTCTTAAGTTGGGTCTTGGGTTTTCAAGACTCAACTTAAGACTCGTGAATAGTAATTGTGAGTAGAAAATGTGGATCCCACAATAGATTAAATTGTTTTATTTAGTAGTTTTTGAGATAATGTGGAAAAATAAAAAAGTCTAAAATGAGTTTTGTAAATAAAATAGTACTCCGTAATATATATTTACTGTTATTGTTAAGACTCAAGTTGAGTCTTAGGACGAAGACAACTTTATTGTGAGTTTCTCTCATCAAAAATTTGTGTTAGTTTAAATGATTTTAAATTATACCATTAGAATTAGAAAACGTAATTGATTTTCCGTATACGGATTTTACTCCCGTTGTATACTTTTTTCATTTAGTTTCCAAACCCTACCCTTTTTTACTCCCATGGTATACAAATTCTCTCTTTTTTTTTCCCCAAATTTTTCTTAATCAAATTCAATCAATTGTTCAATTATTCAATTATTAATTTCAATAAACAATTCAATGAAGTAATAATCACTTTCAATTTCAATTATTGTCATTAAATTATCAATTTTTATTAATTCTAAATGGATTTAATTTAAAATCAAAATTAGGGTTTGCATAAGGAAGAACTTGGGGCGGCGGTAGGCACCAACTTAGGGTGGCGGGAGGCGGCAGCGGCGGCCGGAGAGGGTGGTCGGAGGTGGCGGCGCCGACGTGGGTGGGCTTGGTGGTCAATATGGTGGTGTAGTAAATTGTGTTAGTTTGTGAGTTTTGTGGGTAACTAAGTAAGACCGGTCACCGGCGAGGGTGGGACCGCCATGTGTAGCCGGCGGTGAACTCCGGCGTGGTGGGCGACCGGTATGGTGGTGGTCGAACTCGGTGGTGGCCGGAGGTGATGGTGGTCGGAGTAGCTTGTTGATTCATTGTTGTTTTTTTTTTTTTTAATTTTTTTTGTATATCGTGAGAGTAAAAGGGTATAGTTGGAAAATCAAGTGAAAAAAGTATATAACGGGAGTAAAATCCGTATACGGAAAATCAATACCCTTAGAAAAATGTTAAAAATTCTATTTCAGATTCTATGAATATTCTTCAAGATTCAGTCAAAACCCTACTTGCCCCTCACCACTAATCCCTTAACAAAGTCAACCCTAATAAAATTTAAACAATACAACTATACAACATACATACAAAAACTATTAAAAAAACAAACAATATACTAAAGAGAAAAGAGATTCCTAATTTTACACTCAAAGATTCCCCAATAGTTGCTAAATTCACAAAGTCGTAGTGCGATGCAACAAAACTATGGGTAATTTTGTCTTTTTCTTATTAACAAAAAGTCATGTAACACATTTTACGACCCACCAAGTCTCATGTCATGTACTTCAATAAATATGTGCATTTTTTACCATTAAATCATATCACAAATTTGCTCATCATTTCTAATTGAGAAAAAAGAAAAAAAAATAAAAATTTACTAGTATAGTAACTAAAACGTAACATGGCACAAGTAGAGGAAAATGGTGATGTTAACGCAAAAAAGTTTGCTCTTCCGGTGGATAATATGCATAAATCGACTGTGTTTCCGCTATTTTCTATAGCAAAGCCTCATATGAGAGCGTTTCACTTGTCATGGGTCCAGTTTTTCGCTTGTTTTGTCTCTACTTTTGCTGCTCCCCCACTTCTTCCTTTAATTCGAGATAATTTGAATTTAAACGCAACAGACATTGGAAATGCAGGAATTGCATCTGTGTCTGGTGCGGTTTTTGCCCGTGTTGTTATGGGGGGTGCATGTGACATGTTTGGCCCCCGGCTTGCCTCTGCAACCCTAACCCTCCTCACTGCGCCTGCAGTGTACCTCACTGCGAGTATTCAATCACCTATTGGTTTTGTTCTCGTTCGTTTTTTCACCGGGTTTTCTTTGGCCACATTTGTGTCCACTCAATTTTGGATGAGCTCCATGTTTTCGTCGCCTGTTGTAGGTAGAGCCAATGGGGTCTCAGGTCAGTGTTGCGACTAATACTTTTTGCATTATTCGTATTTGCTTATAATACTCAATAACGTCAAATTTTGAAAATACTTCCAATATACAAATTGTTATACGTGAGATTTGTGAAAATAGAATCTCTTAGAAAACGGTCTCACATGTTACCTATATGTGTAAGGAAACAAAAATTAAATTTTAATTTAAAGAACACAAAAAATAACTCATGTTAGATGTTTCATATATAATAATTGCATTGTGAGACCGTTTAACATGAGAGTTTGTGTAAACAGATTACTAAAAATTTCATGAAAATATGATACGAGGATAATATATTTAATTTGTCATCATCAAAACATCATTTATAAGACTACTTTTACCTCTGAAATATGTATAGACAAAGAAATGGACGATCAATGATAGTTGTATACGTACTTTTTTTTTTTTTTTTGCCAATCGTAAAGAGAGTGTTTTACAAATTATAGTGCGTACGGCCCTGAGAGCCATATTTACTAAGTAAAACGCCCTAATATTACAATAACATAAATAAAAACTAAGGATAAGTAGACAATTAGTAGTCGCCGAGTGGCTGCCATATGTATACCTGTATTACATTAAACATGCATATGTAAACAAGACATATATTGTAAAAGGCCGGAACTCTTCGTTCAGTTATTTGTTTATTTTTTTTATTTTAGAAAACAACAAAAGTTTGTCATTTTTATTTTGACTTAAAACAATTTCTAATCAAATATTTAAGCAAAATTACATAGCTACAAGTATTATGTGCATGTGTAATTGGTTTAAAAGTATCGAACGATAGTTCTATATGAAGAAAATAATCAGTTTATACTCGGTAAAAGTATAATGAAAGTATTATCAATATAATCTCAGGTGGATGGGGAAACCTAGGAGGAGGAGCAACACAATTGATAATGCCACTAGTGTATGAACTCATATTAAAGATGGGTGCCGTAAAGTTCACAGCATGGAGGCTTGCATTCTTCATTCCAGCCCTTTTTCAGACGCTTGCGGCCTTCGCCGTCATGTTTCTCGGGCAGGACATGCCTGACGGAAACTACCAGCGCCTTGAGAACTCCGGGGAGAAGCACAAGGACAAGCTCTCCAAAGTCACTTTATACGCGGTCTCAAACTACAGAGGCTGGATATGCGCTCTGTGTTACGGGTACTGTTTTGGGGTTGAATTGACGATTGACAACATCATTGCGCAATATTTCTATGACAGATTTCATGTCAATTTGAAAACTGCGGGTATTATTGCCGCGAGTTTTGGCCTGGCTAATATTGTCACTAGGCCTGGGGGTGGGGTGGTCTCGGACTTACTAGCAAAAAAGTTCGGAATGAGGGGGCGACTGTGGGGGTGGTGGGCGGTTCAGACCCTCGGCGGTGTGTGCTGTGTTATCTTGGGAGTAGTTAGCAGTTTGAGTTCCTCCGTTGCGATCATGCTCGTCTTCTCTGTATTCTGTCAGGCTGCCTGCGGTCTTAGCTTCGGGGTAGTTCCTTTTATCTCAAGAAGGTAATTTTGAATTTTGAGAAATATCCATAGAGAATTAAGTGTCTCGAAACTTGAGAATCGAAGAAAAATAATATTGTCTGCATCGTTATGTGTCGGTTTCAGGTCCTTAGGAGTGATATCAGGGCTAACAGGAGCAGGCGGGAACGTGGGAGCAGCAATAACACAAGCGATATTCTTCAAAGGGTCACGCTACTCAACAGAGGACGGAATTACATACATGGGCATTATGATCATTGCTTGTACTCTTCCCTTAACATTCATTTATTTCCCGCAATGGGGCGGTATGTTCTGTGGTCCGAAAAAGGGTGCCACTGAAGCTGACTACTACATGAAAGAGTGGAATTCCGACGAACAAAGCGCAAGCTTGCATCTAAACAGTCTCAAATTTGCCGATACTAGTAGCCGAAGCGAGCGGGGTAAGAAAGACCGTCAACAGTCCGATGAGGAACTTTCAACTAAAAAAACAAACGTAACTCAAGCCTAAATATCATGACTAATACTATCTGACTTTGCTATTCAACATTGTTTGTAACCAATGATTCTTTTTTTTTTCTTTTTTTTTTTTTTTTTTTTTCTTTTTTTTTTTTTTTTTTTTTTCTTTTTGTGAGCAAGTTTTGGAGTTGAAGATGTTTTTGTAATATAGTTATATACTTTTGTGTGATGGTTTTATATACAGTTGATTTAATTCGATTTGATTTGATATTGAAATGGTAAGGTCTGCTGGTTTCATGATAATACTTTATTCCTATAATTTTGTTTACAATATAGTCTTGTTGGTGATTTAACCTAAACAAATTGTACCATATATAACCTAAAAATATCACATCTCCACTTCGTACAACCAAACGTAACGGATTCGTTGATCATCGATCACTTCGTACAACCAAACGTAACGATTCGTTGATCGTTGATATTCGTTGATCACATCTCTCACGCTAACATTTCTCTTAGGACACTTTCACATTAGCCACACAAATACAATACTGTCGTGTATCTAATTAACCGGCTTCCCACAATCCCACTCCTTCATCTCACATGCATATCTCCGTTTATTAAATTATTCAACAAACCACCAACTACTTGAAACTTTGAAGATTTAGATGTTTGTGATATCCATGGCTTCAGCCATATGTTGCACATAACTTGATGATAAGTCGGTTTTAGTAGGTATTTATTAGGAGTGTTTAAGTGAATAATATCGGGTTCTGGAGCGATTTTGAGTACTTTAATGATGAAATGCCGAATTCCATTCCTAGTCGTTTATTTTCGGTTTTTAGTGCAAGAAATGTTGGGTTCGATTATGAAGATTACAACAAATATTCAAGGCGCAAGAATGAAGTCAAAGAAAGTCAAGACGAAAAAGCGGAGAAAATTGAAGCAACTTACAGCACCTTTTGGCGCTGCCCGGGCCCACCATTGGCGTGACCCACGCCGACTGCCAACTCTGTTTCTCACGCGTAGCCGCAATTGTTTTTTTCGAAGAAGATTTTATTACATCATATATAAAACTTATCTAGGGTTTTAGGAACATTATTAGACATTATTAGACTCATATTATCATGTACAAACTTTAGAACATTAGAATTTTTACATGTAAGATTGAATTTTTAATTTTAATGGAAGACTAATCTTCTCTTAAACTTGGTGTAATCTTTCAAGCTTTCAATTAATCCATTGTAAGACAATTCTATACTTTTTCAATCCTTGTTTAAAATGAATCTCCATGATATTATTGTTGTATTTGTATGAATTTCAAAGATGGTTTGATAATCCCTGTTTGAATTTATGCAAGTTCATGTCTTTCTTTATCAATAGCGGGTATTATCATTGATGTTGGTTTTTAAGACAAAGTTTCTCTATATTGAAATGGGTATTATGAATATGTTGAGGAAGTTGGAGATTCATATGTGATTAAGTGCTAAATGCTTATTTTAGTGCTAATTATCTTTGCCTCTAACCCAAGTTTTGATGTTTAATGTTTTTCTTTGGATTAAAGTTGTGTGCTTTACATGATTTATTCATTGATCATGGTAGTTAATCTTTGATTATATTGGTTGAGTAATTGTTGGGAAAACATTAATCTTTGATTATATTGGTTGAGTAAACAAGGTTGTTTTATGTGAGAATTGTCAAACTTTGGCTGGTTGAAAGTGAGATTGATTATGCCAAGTCTTTCTCTTTAATTGTTGAAATCATCTTCTACTTGTTTTTATTTTTGAATTTGTCTAAATTTTTTCTTGATTAGTAGTCGTATTTGTTTGATAACCCCCCCTCTTTTTATTTTATTATTTGTCTTAGTTAGAACCTGTTCTTTCGGACTTTATAGAGCTTAATCGAATCGAACTAAATCAATCGAAATAATCAATTTAATCGAATCAAATGAGTGAATTGAATCGAATCAATTGTACTAAATCGAATCGAATCGAATGGAGTTGAACTGAAATAATAATAATATTGTGTGTTGAATTTAATATAATCGAAATTGAATTGAATGAATGAATCGAATCGAATCAAATGAATGAAATGAATCGAATCGAATCGAAATAATGAATGAATCGAATCGAATCGAATCGAATCGAAATGTCTTGAATAAAATAAGCTGGAAAGAACAGGTTCTTAATTCTGTACTATTTTTATTAGCATAATATAATCTAATAGCAACCGTTCTTGTCTTGGGTTCGACCCTTACTTACTATATACTACTAATTTTTGTGCATATAGCTGT
This sequence comes from Dianthus caryophyllus, assembly GCA_023091065.1. NCBI lineage: Eukaryota > Viridiplantae > Streptophyta > Magnoliopsida > Caryophyllales > Caryophyllaceae > Dianthus > Dianthus caryophyllus. The sequence goes on along the minus strand of CM041518.1, from coordinate 8,334,596 downwards.
ACAGTAAGGTTTTATAAATAGTTAATTTGGCGCTTTTTATAACGACTACAAAAGCCACGCCAAATTTTGGCGCCGTTGCCGGGGAAGTAACGGTTTTGCTTTAGATTAATGTGTCTTGGTTTGCTAGTATAGAGTTAGTTATATATTCTTGTTTTGTTATGTTTTCTTCGAATTGTGTGAGCCTCTTGATCGTTTGTTGTTGTGTAGATATAGTTTATGGTCCATACTAGAAACACAAGTGAGCCTTCATTTTCATAAAATCCCGAGCTCGAAAAAACACTTGCTTGGTTGCGAGGAGGTATTCGACAAGAACCGGTTATACAACTTGCATCACCAAATTTGGAGCCTAACCTTGAAGGAGGTCAAGTTTCTAGCTAAGACGCCTATTCTACCATCGGGACTTTAGTTCACATTTTCGACGAAGAGCCTGAACCTTTGAATAGAATTATGGCCGGAGCTAATCGTACCATGAAGGAGTTGACGGCTCCCGGCTTAAGCCAACAACCACTTTGCATTGCATTTCCCGCTCTCGAGGAGAATGCTACTTTTGAGCTTAAGTCGGGCCTTAATCATCTTTTGCCATCCTTCCATGGGCTAAGTGGTGAGATCCCTGTAAACCATAAAAATTCATAACAAAATAAATATGGAAAACAAGAATTTTATTTATTTCAAACTATTGAAGGTTACAATTTTCGGGACTATCTTGATTCCATTCTAAAGGGAATTTAGGGTTTATTTGATTGTGACTACGAGGGTCTTATCGACTTAATCTCGTAGGGAGAAGATGAGATCCATTTACCTACAATTTGGTAGTAGGATGATGGGGTCTTTTGACTTAATCCATCTGCTCTCCCCTTAAACCCTTAATGTAAGATCTATTTATAATAGTAATGGCTTGGAGGGCAAGCTAGCTAAAATATTCTATAATATCTAAGATATTATCACAATAACTATTGATAATTATCTCTAATTATTAAAGATATTATAAAATAAATAACTACCAAAATAACAAAATTTTGGTGTCTACAGATGCCCCCTCGAGACTGGTTGTAGAGACTTGATGTCGGTTGCAACTTGGTCTCGAACCTCTTGTATTGAATCTGATCATTTAGAATGGAGATGAAGAGCGAAAATCCTCCCACTGTGGTCGCCAATTTGTAAACCATAAAAATTCATAACAAAATAAATATGGAAAACAAGAATTTTATTTATTTCAAAATATTGAAGGTTACAATTTTCGGGACTCTCTTGATTCCATTCTAAAGGGAATTTAGGGTTTATTTGATTGTGACTACGAGGGTCTTATCGACTTAATCTCGTAGGGAGAAGATGAGGTCCATTTACCTACAATTTGGTAGTAGGATGATGGGGTTTGTTGATTTAATCCATATGCTCTCCCCTTAAACCCTTAATGTAAGATCTATTTATAATAGTAATGGCTTGGGGGGCAAGCTAGCTAAAATATTCAATAATATATAAGATATTATCACAATAATTATTGATAATTATCTCTAATTATTAAAGATATTATAAAATAAATAACTACCAAAATAACAAAATTTTGGTGTCTACAATCCCAATAAGCATTTGTTTGAGTTTCATGTGGTATGCACGAGTATGAAGCCGAACGGTGTCACGGATGATCAACTACGACAAAGAGCATTCCCGTTCTCGCTCAAAGACGCCGCTAGAGATTGGCTCTACTACTTGCCATCGGGAAGTATTACTACATGGACTGCCATGAAAAGTGCTTTTCTCAAGAAGTATCTTCTGGCCGCCAAAGCATCACAACTTAAGAAGGAGATTAGCAATGTGGAACAACATGATGGCGAGAACCTTTATGAGTATTAGGAGCGATTTAAGAAGCTCATCGCAAGTTGTCCTTATCATGGTTATTCCGACCATGATCTTCTTTTATACTTTTGTGGAATCAAGGAGGTGGGCAAGGAGAAAAAATGGTCCGTGATGAGTTATAAATTACCGCAAGCGCACAAGTCGGTTGTAGCACTTACGAGTCGGTCTCAGGGAGGTCAGGGACTAAGTACTAGTGTCATCTAAGATTACAAGTTATCTACGCAATTCATAAACCGATTTTAAATCTAATCTAATAAATTAAAATATAAACTTAAACTGAATAAAGATGCAATAAAACAATAAATATAAGAAACACTAGGGCGAAGGTATCATAACCAATACAAATTAGTCAACTCACTAACTCCATTAACGACTTATCGAATTGTTTACTGGGGTTTTCTAAGACGGAATTTGACTCTTGTACACAATCCTGACTTGGGTTTACACGAAAACTTACAAGTTAAGACCCGACTCTCAAACGCGATCTCAAACAAAATATCAATCATAAAAACCACAATTAACAAAATCAACAAAAATGCACAACCGAATAAAAAACTCAATAAGTCGGAGTCAATTCAACAACTAATCCATAATAGGTTCAACCAAACCCTAGCATAATATCACTACTCAAACATGAAATTGACAATAACAACAATAATCAAATTAACAAACATAATAGGAATAAATAAGAGAAAAGGAAGTAGAAACGTAACTTTGATTGAAATTAAAAGATGAACATGGTCTTGAAATTGAGATTGAACTTGAAAGTATAAACTTTTTAGAAACCTAAAACTAAAGGAACTAAAGAACGTAAAACTAGATGATGAAAGATACAGTAAGTTTGTTTTTATTTTTAACTAGGCGTATTTAAAAAATTGGGCTTCACAATTTATTTAAGCTCGAACCCACTTGTTTAATCTTTAGTAGTCTCGGATCTTGTTTTGTGATTTGACTTGTCGTCGAGCTCGTTTTATTTCCCGCGGCAATTTCGTTATAAAATACTCCATCCTGCAATAAATATAAAATATTCGCAGTAAACCGTACAAGGAGGAATAGTAATATAAAACATAGAAAAAATGTCGTAAATATGTGCAAAATGACGGGGTGTAAGTATATAAAAGTTAGGTAAAATATCGACTCATCAAACTCCCCCATGCTGAACTTTTGCTCGTCCTCGAGCAACAAAGATCGGAGAAAATCAAAGTGTAGCAAATTTATCATGTTAGTATCTCTGACTTGACAACCTATACACAAAGACTTACCACCATAGTCTATTTCACCAAAGATAGAGCACGAATCGCAACCATTCACGCCAACTAAATATTACTCGCTCTCACGCTTTCGCAGAAATAAAACTAACGATAAAGGATATTTGAATTCAAGCAAGGCCAACCACTTTCCGTTCAACCATTCTTCTTTCCACATTCCATTTATTTTATTTTTTAAATGTGAAGCATCCCTCGTATGTTATACCGTTTAGCATGACATTTAATTGATTATTGAGCTCGGTAAACATATTTCCTAAAGGGTTACATCATTGCTCATACTCCCGGTCACAACCAAATTCATGGCCATTGTGGTTACGCAACTCAATGAGTCCCCTCCGAGAGCATCGAAGCATTGCTCTAACATATATAATCTTTCCATACATTCCACATTCCAACATTCCAAACATTCCACAAACCAATGCCTTGCAAGAATACCAATATCGAAAGTAAAAGAACGAAGAGCGATAAGAATTGAGCAAATACATGTGGGTTAGTGTTTGAGATTCGCAATCTATTTTTAGGAAACAAACCAATCGTGCAAGTTAAGACAATAGATATTCAACTAGGAGATACTAAAGATCAAAATTAACACACCAATTATTTCTCCAAGAATGAAATTCAACAAATTTTTAAAAAGTTCAGCACCATAGCAACAACAATTGAACTCGACAAAGGTCCCTCCCCCATGCTTAGACAAGACAATGTCCTCATTGTATGCAAATGATAATTATAAAACATGGAACTAAAATAAAGGGAGGAAACGAGCTCACCAAAGTTTGTAGCAGGATAAATCATAGCCGGAGTAACCGCGCTCAACAGCAAAGTCATCCAAAATTATCTTACATTTGAGTCATAACACAGCTTAATGACTCGATTTAACAGCAAAATGCTTGACAGCAGCACATCAAGCACATTGATCATCTCCCAGAAAAAAATCACAGCAAAAGTCGACCCAAGACATTGATAGGTCGAGTACCACATGAAATTCATCATCATAGCAGTAACACCACAAATCCTTTGACAATTAGTGAGCAAATCACAAGCAGGATACGTGTATCGGAACTCCAAATTTGCTCTCAACATCAGCAAGTCGAGAATAATAGCATTTGTCAACCCTAAATCATAGCAAAAGCCAACCAACATCGTCAAGAAGTTGAAGACAGAAGCCCCACACAACAACCAGCAGTAATTCGAGTTTCTATTTGTCGAAATTCGCAAAGCACAACAGCTAACTCAGCCTAATAACATCTCACTTGCAATAGGAACCCGAATTTCAATCCAATAACCACAAACAACAGCCCTCCAACATAACAAAATCGAAACACAAACCCCTAAAAATTCACCCCCATTTTCGAATCTAACAAGCTCCAAAATTGCTTAATATTGCACGACATAAAATCATCTGAATACCAGTGCAATGAAAGAGGCGACGAAATAGTTGGAGAGCATAATCGAAGCAGCAACGACCAATAATCGATTCCATAAAGCCGACAAAACTCTCAAATTTATAGGGTTTAGGACAACAAACCTGATTGATCGAATTAAGAGTGGGGGCAGAGCTCGAAAACGGAAGTTGCAGGAGAGAGATGCGACTTATGTGGTGACGAACCGACGGCAACTGAGGGCGGTGGTTTTGATGGATGAAGGTGAAGGATGCATGGAGGATGAATGAAATGAGGAGGAAGACTTGTGTTCCCCGGCAACGGCGCTAAAAACTTGATGAGTTATAAATTACCGTAAGCGCACGGGTTGGTTGTAGCACTTACGAGTCGGTCTTAGGGAGGTTAGGGACTAAGTACTAGTGCCATCTAAGATTGCAAGTTATCTACGCAATTCATAAACCTATTATAAATCTAATCTAATAACTTAAAATATAAACTTAAATTAAACTGAATAAAGATGCAATAAAACAATAAATATAAGAAACACTAGGGCGAAGGTATCATAACCAATACAAATTAGTCGACTCACTAACTCCGTTAACGACTTATCGAATTGTTTACTGGGGTTTTCTAAGACGGAATTTGACTCTCGTACACAATCCCGACTTGGGTTTACACGAAAACTTACAAGTTAAGACCCGACTCTCGTACGCGATCTCAAACAAATAATCAATCATAAAAACCACAATCAACAAAATCAACAAAAATGCACAACCCAATAAAAAACTCAATAAGTCAAAGTCAGTTCAACAACTAATCCATAATAGGTTCAACCAAACCCTATTATAAAATCACTACTCAAACATGAAATTGACAATAACAACAATAATCAAATTAACAAACATAATAGGAATAAATAAGAGAAAAGGAAATAGAAACTTAACTTTGATTGAAATTAAAAGATGAACATGGTCTTGAAATTGAGATTGAACTTGAAAGTATAAACTTTTTAAAAACCTAAAACTAAAGGAACTAAAGAACGTAAAACTAGATGATGAAAGATACAGTAAGTTTGTTTTTATTTTTAGCTAGGCTTATTTAAAAAATTAGGCTTCACAATTTATTTAAACTCGAACCCACTTGTTTAATCTTTAATAGTCTCGGATCTTGTTTTGTGATTGGAGTTGTCTTCGAGCTCGTTTTATTTCCCATCGGCAATTTAAGCATAAAATACCCCATCCTGCAATAAATATAATATATTCGCAGTAAACCGTACAAGGAGGAATAATAATATAAAACATAGAAAAAATGCCGTAAATATGTGCAAAATGACGGGGAGTAAGTATATAAAATATAGGTCAAATATCGACTCATCAGTTCGCCTAACCCTTACTTCAACAAGCCTCCAGCTCCGAGACAATTCCCTGCTCAAACACCTCCTCCACCACCGAAAGCTTCAATGTCGGCAGAGGAAATGATCCTCTCACTTGCTAATAGCACCAACGAGTTCCAAGCCTCAGTTCTAAAACATCGACAACTTACTCATGCGAGGTTGGATAACATTGAGACTCTAGTGTTGTCTCTCAAGGTAATTTTTAAGTGTCCGGGAAGTTACCTTCGCAAGCTATGCCGCCTACCAAGGAGAATGTAAGTGCAGTGTCATTGAGGAATGAGAGAGAGTTAATTGAGCTCCCTAAAGCTAAGGCAAAGCAAAAGAATCCTCCACCAATGGTCATTGACGTTGTAAAGGAGGAGATTGAGCTAGTGGTCGAAGAAGGAGAATCGTCATCACCACCGAAGCATGAGAAGGACATGAGTTCGCTAAGCGTTCTTAAGGAAGATCCACCTACACCTTTCCCTCATGCACTCAAGGATACGAGGACAATCGACAAAACTTCTAACATTTACGAAACCTTTCGTAAATGTGAGGTAAATATTCCCCTCCTTGACTTGCTTAATAGTGTCCTTAAGTATGCTAAGTTTCTTAAGGAGTTGTGCACTATTAAGAGAAACAATAAGACAAAAAGTGCAAAGAAATTCAAGGTAAATGAACATGTCTCGGCTATGTTTAAAAAGAATTTGCCAAAAAAATTTTGGAGACCTGGGCATTTTCATCATACCTTGTAAGATAGGTGACACGAGCTTTACTAGAGCTATGCTTGATTTGGGTGCGTCTATCAATGTTATGCCTTTGTCGTTGTATGAGTCTCTCCACTTGGGCCCTTTAATTCGCACCGAAGTTGTCATTCAACTAGCGGACCGATCTAGTGTCCAACCTAGAGGCCTAGTAGAGGATGTCTTAGTTAAGGTGGATGAGTTAGTGCTTCCTGCCGATTTCTATGTCTTGGACATGGAAGTCAACCAATGTGCTACTCCTTTGCTTCTTGGGAGACCCTTTATGAAGACATCTAAAACAAAGATTGATGTGTCAAATAGATGTCTTACTATGGAGTTTAAGGGTAAATTGTTGAAATACAACATTTATTAGGCTATGAGATATCCCACCGAACCCCACTCCCTTTGTTTTCTTGATATTATTGAGCCTCTTGTGCAAAGTCTGTTTAATTGGTGCGAAAATGATGTCTTAAATGTTGTTATAACTAATATGCTTGGAAAAGATTTGGGTTTGCTTTGTAATGTGGTTTTTAGGAAGTTTTTGAAAATTTAGAGACGCTACCGACCTTTGAAAATCACTCAAAGAAGCGAATTGAGGGAGGAAAAACAGAGTGGGTGCAAGCCACGCCCAAAATCATGACTCACGCCCAAAACAAAAAGATTTCCAGCACCAAAAATGAGCAAGGGCGTGACCCGCGCCCATCCAGAGTGACCAGCGCCCAACTCCAGCTTGCAATCTGCCCTCAATTTCTGCAAGGGCGTGACCCGCGCCCTGTTTCACCTATGCCTTTCTAATCTTTCCCGAAGCCTCTTGGACAAGGAAAAATAGATGTTTAATTACTCTTGGAGGAGGAAAAATAGATATTTCCTCCTCCAAATCCATTCATTATAATGTGCTAACCAAATGATGAAAATTGCATCCCTCCCTTTCCATATCTCTCCGTATTTCTTTCAATCCAAACACACCTTTAGTCCACTCGTAAAATAGGCTAGACTACATTTCCTTCTATCTTTTGCCATCGCCAACTAGTGACAAATCCGTCAATTGAATATTGGTATTGTCTCCCTTCATGGCATACTCCACCTATACGGCTATACCATTTACATGTCTTAACCACTAGTTTTATGGACATTACTGGTAATTCGTTTCACGTTTATCTCTTATTCATATCTATATATGGTCTTAATTCTTAAGTAGGCCTCTTAAGCCGTTTTGCCTACATTGTTGTCGAGGATGTGGTTCTTTTCCAACGTTTTGCAGCAAAAGTTCCTCTGTTACACCGCCCTCAACAGCGTAACAATGTGCATACTTATTTAGGGAAAAAGTAGACCAAAAACAAATATATCACAAATTAAGATTGTGCACCAAAGAGATTGAAGTTCATTAAAGATATTGATGTTAATTTTTATTGATTCAAAAATCTATGACTCCATAGCACTACTACAAATCTGAGCAAAAACAACAGAGCAAAAACAACACATATTGCTATGTTCGTTGTTTATAATATTATAAACAACGACCTAAAAATTTCCGTTGTTAAATGTTAAGGCGCTAAATCAAACTCATCACTAAAAACAACGAAAAAATCATCATAAACAACGGGTGAAATATAAAAAACGGTTTAAGGATAAAATGTGTTGTTTTTGAGTTAGACTTTAAATAACGGTATCGTAGTTAACAACCGTTATTTTTGGTCTAAAATTAAAAAAAACGGTTATTTGTATATACGTTATTTTTAACTCCATTTTAAATAACGGTTATTTGTATATAACCGTTATTTTTGGTCTAAAATTAAAAAAAAAACGGTTGAGATTTTTTGTTGTTTTTAATGTTGACTTTAAATAACATTTTTAGTAGTAACTTGTTATTTTTAATTAAAAACAAAAAAAAACGACATTTTTCAATGCTAAACCATTTTAAATAACTATACTCATAGTATGAATGATATGGTTTATATTTTTTTATAATATTATGAATATATAAAAGATTTTGTAAATTTTAAAAAACCTCATAATTGTTTTCAATATAAAAAAAAATATTTAAAAATATTTGGTTACAAAATTTAAATAATTAAGGAAATTAAATGGTTTATAATTTTTATAATATATTGAATATTTAAGAGATTTTGTAAATTTTAAAAAACTTCATATTTACTACATTATATTGAATAATTGTAATTTATAGTAATTAAAACTCAGATTTATTTATATATAATTGATATTGAATTAAAGAGAGTTGTTGATTAACAATATTATATATACTATTGATTTTATAGTGTAGAAATGACATATTTCTAAAAATAATATATTTATAATTTTTTTCTAATATTTCTAAAATTCTGATGCATATTTATAAAAATTTATATTCTAATATTTATAAAAATTTATATTGTATTTGGATAATTTATATGTAATTATAGCAATTTCGTAATTTTATTTTTTTTAAAAAAAATTTGAATTTTTTATAACCGTTTTTTTTTTTTTTAAAAACCGTTTTTTTAATAATTTTTTATAACCGTTTTTTGTAATAATTATTTATAACGGTTTTTTTAAAAAAAACCGTTTTTTTAATAATTTTTTATAACCGTTTTTTGTAATAATTATTTATAACGGTTTTTTTAAAAAAAACCGTTTTTTTTTATGTTTTATATTTTTTTTTTAAATTTGGCGTTGCTAGGAAGATCAAACGTTTTTTTTTTTTTTTGCCCTACTATATTTTGTTTTTACTGCTTCTTATTTTTGAGTCTTATTCATAATCAAACACTGCCTTCTACTTCATTTTTTTTTCTTCATTCGTATTCTTTAATCTAACTTTATTTGAAACAACCTTTCATTTATATTAGTTTCAATATTGTTCATTGTTTAATTTAAGTTTAAAGTATACTCTATTCGAAGTTTGCTAATCCCTAATTTATATTCCTTAAAAAGGTTCGTTTTTCATTCGTTTTATGTATTCTTCATTCTTTTTATGCCCTAATTTTGTTTTTTTTTGTTTGATTTTGTTGTTGTTGTTGTTGTTGTTGTTGTTGTTGTTGTTGTTGTTGTTGTTGTTGTTGTTGTTGTTGTTGTTGTTGTTGTTGTTGTTGTTGTTGTTGTTGTTGTTGTTGTTGTTGTTGTTGTTGTTGTTCTTCTTCTTCTTCTTCTTCTTCTTCTTCTTCTTGTTGTTGAGCACTTGTTGTTGTTATGTTGTTGAGGTGGTTGTTGTTATTATGTTGTTGAGGTGGTTGTTGTTATTGTTGTTGTTGTTGTTTGAGGGTTAGGGCGAGGGGTGGGGCACGGTGCATGGACACGGTGGTGACAAGGGTGGGGCTGGTGGGGCACGGTGCATGGACACGGTGGGGATTGGTCGTGAATTTGCTTTATTGACACTATTCAATTTGCTTTATTGACACTATTCAACTATGTCGAGAATCTTTAAAATTCCCGACAATCTATAAATGAAAATATAGTCGTGTGTGATCTTGTTTGATTCGTCTTTATGGGTATACAATATTATATCCAATTTTTAGATTTTTTTATCGAGTGAAATTGTAGATATTTTCGTTCCGACATTTGCCTCGACAAATGTGAAAAAGTGAAATGTTGTGAATGGAATTGAATGGAGGGAGTATATGTTTAAAGTATACTTTGTTCGAAGTTTAATTTGCCTAAGCCCTAATTTATATTTCTTAAAGAGGTTCGTTTTTCATTCTTTTTATGTATTGTGCATTCGTTTTATGCCTTTCGTTTTTTTGTTTGATTTTATTGTATGTATGCATGTTGTTGTTGTTGTTGTTGTTGTTGTTGTTGTTGTTGTTGTTGTTGTTGTTGTTGTTGTTGTTGTTGTTGTTGTTGTTGTTGTTGTTGTTGTTGTTGTTGTTGTTGTTGTTGTTGTTGTTGTTGTTGTTGTTGTTGTTGTTGTTGTTGTTGTTGTTGTTGTTGTTGTTGTTGTTGTTGTTGTTGTTGTTGTTGTTGTTGTTGTTGTTGTTGTTGTTGTTGTTGTTGTTGTTGTTGTTATTTGTTGTTGTTGTTGTTGTTGTTGTTGTTGTTGTTGTTGTTGTTGTTGTTGTTGTTGTTGTTGTTGTTGTTGTTGTTGTTGTTGTTGTTGTTGTTGTTGTTATGTTGTTGTTGTTGTTGTTGTTGTTGTTGTTGTTGTTGTTGTTGTTATTTGTTGTTGTTGTTGTTGTTGTTGTTGTTGTTATTTGTTGTTGTTGTTGTTGTTGTTGTTGTTGTTGTTGTTGTTGTTGTTGTTGTTGTTATTTGTTGTTGTTGTTGTTGTTGTTGTTGTTGTTGTTGTTGTTGTTGTTGTTGTTGTTGTTGTTGTTGTTGTTATTGTTGTTGTTGTTGTTGTTGTTGTTGTTGTTGTTGTTGTTGTTGTTATTTATTTGTTGTTGTTGTTGTTGTTGTTGTTGTTGTTGTTGTTGTTGTTGTTGTTGTTGTTGTTGTTGTTGTTGTTGTTGTTGTTGTTGTTGTTGTTGTTGTTGTTGTTGTTGTTGTTGTTGTTGTTGAGGTTGCATTGTCGTTGTTTGAGGCAGGTTAGGGTTAGGGTTAGGGAGAGGGGTGGGGCACGGTGGGGCAGTGGTGGGGCAGGGGGGTTAGGGCATGACCGTGGGGCTGGGGTCACGTTTCCTCTCTTTTGTTGTTGTTGTTTAACCGTTGTTGTTGGTGGTGGTGGTGGTGGTGTTGGTGGTGTTCTTATTGATTTATATTAGTAATACGGAGTAATACGTTATCGTATGTTGTTGTAAGAGCTATTCCCTTACTTAGACTATGAGTGTAATTGTGTGGATTAAACCCGATGAGGAAAAAAACTTTTTTTTTTTTTTTTTCATAATTCTCGTGCTTGTAGTTTATTTGAGAATAATACGGAGTAATAATATGTTGTTCTAATACGAAGTAATAATACGTGATACACGAAGTAATAATACGGAGTAATAATTAATACGTGGTAATATGAAGGAGTAATACGGAGTATACAATTTGTTGATGGACGATATTTACTATTGGAGGTTTGTTTGCGTTGTAAAACTTTAAAAAGGCCAAAACACCCTTTTAGAGGCCTTTTTTTTCAAAAAGTATTCGGACATCAATGCCCCTTTGGGGCATGCCCATTGCGTAGATCTCGAAAAGTTAAGCAGTTTGAAAAAAAAAAATTGCCCCAATCGGACACTCTGGCGCGAAGTTATGGCTGTTTGAAATTTTGACAAACGATAACCTCCTACCAACTTTAACGGCCCATTCCTTGGTCACCGCCAGTCGGAATACAAATCCGTTTTCACCTACAAAAAGATCCTGTTGCACTCTACCTTACTTAGGTGTTCAAAGAACGGTGGGTCCGCCGATGGCGTTGGTTCCGACGGCTTGAACTACGATGGTTAAATTAAGCTTTCAAGTATCTATTTTATTATTACACACTAAGATAATTATATATGTTTTCTTTTTTGTAGTATATCGCTAAAAATCCACCAGGAACATCATATACGGCGCAAGAAATCGACGAAGAACGAGATATGCAGGGAAAATTTGTATTTAGCTATATAAAGAGGCAAGTATATTAGCTTTTGTAAACGATTTGTTGTTGTTTTTATAATACTACGTAACCTATGCAAACGAAGTCGTAGTATTATAAAAATATATATTATTATTGTTGAATGAGTACGGATTGAGTTTTTTGCAGGAATAATCAAGGTGTATTCAATTTTCATATTCGTTTGCATAGGTTAGGTCGTTTAAGGTGGATTTTTAGCGATATACTACAAAAAGAAATTTTTTGATAATTTATATAAATTGTATCTAGAAATTGTATTTTGATAATTTATATTGTATTTTGATAATTTATATAAATTGTATTTTGATAATTTATATAAATTGTATCTCGAAATTGTATTTTGATAATTTATATTGTATTTTGATAATTTATATAAATTGTATTTTGATAATTTATATAAATTGTATTTGGATAATTTATATAAATTGTATTTGGATAATTTATATGTAATTATAGCTTAAGGGTAGAATTGGGAATACGCCAAACGCAGAGATACAACTGGGAAAAGTGAAAAGTACGAGAGTACAGATGAAAATAACCCAAAAGTTAATTCATATGAAGGGATTAATTTTGAGAAATAAATCACACATATAAGTAGATAACACCAAATTTTCAAAAATTTAATTTAATAAGAAAACAACAAATACACCTCGGCAATAAATACACCAAATACATTGTTTATTGTAATTAATATGTTCCTTTAGGTCCACCGTAAGTCTGTAACTGCTGATTTTTCCGCCTTTTTTTCTTCCCTATTAAATTTATTGGAATCTTCATTTAACACCGTCTTTGAGAAAAACATTGTATTTGACATCATATTTTTTTTTACAGAAACTTACTAATTTTATCTGATTTGTTTTTATACGCTTCTATATAAAAAAAAATATAATTGTAGAAATTAAATGGAGGTGTCCTTATATATAATTCCTCCATTCCGTTAGGAAGTATACATTTGCTTTTTATACCAAATTTTAGGTGGGACAAAAACATGAAGGCTGAGGTATGCAGTGACTAAAATGCCCTTCCATTTGTTTAAGGTGAGTGGCTGGGTGTTAATAAATGAGGGTAATTTAATCTTTTTATTTGATAAAGTATGAACCAAATTAAAAATGTATACAAATGAATGAAATTGCCAAAAAAGAAATATGTATAGAATCAATTGGAATGGATGAAGTACTATGGAGTATGCACTATTACCTTGTCAAATCAAATACCATAAAAGCAATTTAATAGTCCTATAAATACAACTTTATTTTCATTATGCATCACACATTCACACACACACAACCCAAAATCGTTCTTATTACTTGCTTAATGTTTTTATTGCTACGAAACTAATAAAAACTCAAATAAATGAAAGAAAACCAAAACATCATTAGGTTTTCAAACAAGAAGAAACTCAAATCTAGGTGTCAATTCATTGAAAAAATTCATCATAACATTCTTAAATGTTTACATCAAATTAGTGAATTACCAAATCATCCATTCTCACTTTTTTGTTATTTTATAAATATGATATTATTAATTTGCAGACTCGTCTCTCATAATCCTCCCTTGTGCTGTTAAAATCGGCACAACATTTAGGTTTGTCCGACTACGTTTATTGGTGACATCTAATAAAAGTAGTCGACCAAAGTCACCGCGACAAACCCCGCTTTACAAAAATGGCAGAACTGGGTCATATTCAGATGAACCCTCGTGTACTCATACTGCGCGTGGCAGTTTGAGCACATTGTCCAAAACGTGTCATCTTTCTCACAAACGGGTTGAGCATTCATAGATGGTTTTTGGGCCTCCGGTACCTTGGGGGGTTTACGCGCAGTTGGTGGTTTCCGAGGCTTACGCATCTGCTTTGGGGGCCTTGGAGCACAGCTTGTCTCAGACTTCTTACGAGGACCAGATTTTCTTCGAAACCCATTGACGGCACGCTTCTCGAGAACTCTCCTAACAACAGCAAAAACCGCTTCATCAATAGCATCATGTCCAAGAACACTCGGTCTTGACACAGGAACACCACTTGATTGAGCAGGACCCTTCTGCGCCATAGCATAATAACGCCTTGTATTGTACGTAAGTCTCTTGGTGTTGTCAGATAAGACGGCAAAAGCATTCATAACAATCTGAAAGGAGGTATTAGCACCTACGAACTTGTTTTTGTCTGGGTGAATTTGAAGCAATAGTTTCCTGTACTGCTTCTTAATGGTTACCACATCAGCGAGAGGATGAACATCAAGTATTTTGTAGAAATCCATTTCTCCGTCGAATTTGTTCATAGCGGAAATGTGAACGTCAATGGTGGTTAGCATCTGTGCAACGCCATCAAGTGTGGGATACAGAGATTGCGCTTTTAACGAGAATCTCTTTGCGCCGGCCAAATCATTTTCCATGAACTTTATCACGGCTATTTCCTTTGCCTTTATGGCATCGTCTTTATTACACTGCATATTTGAACGGTTTTTGATGAATAAGGGTTTGGAAATAACAAGTTAAGAGGCCTGAAACCAATTACCCTCAACCAGGACCTGAAAAACGAGAAAACAACATCAGCAAATATAATTTTGTTGAAACAAAATCAAAGTCCTGTACGATTGACCGGAAAAATACATTCCAATTTCGCTTAGACCGTAACATAACACAAACATTACTACAATGCCTCAAAGGTTCGGAACATAGCAAAACTGTGTCGGAAATTGCATTGGACATCAACTAATTTACAGAAAAGAATTACGGCAGACAGTTTCCTAGGGCAATTCGCTTTATTGCATCATAATCTACAAGTAGAATGATTCGTTGATTTTTCATGTATAAATGTCGGACTCACAAAGAAGCAGTTATTCAGACTATATAGCAAGATTTTTAAGCCGAAAGTTAACAATTCTAGACTCGCCCCTAGTTACATAGAGCGCAAGAAATACACTTGACAAGACAAAACTCGCTAGAACAAGTAAAAGTCATGTGGTTTTATATATCTATATATACCATTTTTAGATTCGTCTATAAGAGTAATCTGAATTTAGCATTAGAGTTTCAGTGACACTGGAGAAGCGATCAAGAAGACGAGCAGTAAATGCACCAGAAATGACAAAACATATAGTAATCAAACTGACATTTTATGTGGTTTACGGTAAAAGAAGCTAGTTACAGGCCATATCGACTTATCACATGACGGAAATTATGTGGCAAACGAAATTTATTCAATAATTAACTCGGTTATCTGAAAATTAGAGCCTCATAACGATAAAACCAAACTACGCTAGTGTTCCTATAATTATCTGAATAACAATAAAAATTAAGAAGGTAGCAATCTCGGAATCATAATCAGATGAATCAACTCTACATCAAATTTTACGGAGGACAAAACAACACTCTTTAATTGTATAACTAATTTATTAATTTATTGTCTGACTCATAATTCAAGGGAGGCTTGTAACTCTTGATCGCTTCCAAATTAGGTATGGTATTAGTGATTCGTCTTTTTGCTACTTGTGTGGGGAGTATCCTGAAACTATTGACCACCTCTTTTTCAGTTGTCGGTTTATTCTAGCCTGTCAGCGTAGGCTTGGGACTCGATTTGGGTTGCAAATACCTGCTTGTAGGACTTGGTTTTAGTGCTTACGGGTGAGGAGATTGTTTAAATTGAGGAGAATGTTTCTTATTATGGTAGTGTGTGGTCTAATGTACTGGATATGGAATGAGAGGAATCATTGTCGATTGTTTCAAGTGGTTAGACGACCTGAATGGATTCGTGATCAAATATTAGAAAAAGGTCTGTTGCGTTTGAGGAAGTGGAGATTTGATGAGTATTGAATGAGGATGTTGGTTAGAGTTCCGTCGTAGCCTTAATCATAATGTTGTTGTGATGTATTGATATATTGTAATCTGTGTATTGTGTTGATCTTAAAGAAATCTTACGTTTTAACAATAAAAAAAAAACTAATTTATTAACTATACTAGTATTAAAACCATTTATTTGGGTCACACTATATTTGAATATTACCTAAAAATAATCAAGGATGAATATTATTGTGTGGGAAACCAAAATCATAGCTAATACATTGCTCTTTGCAGTGATTATAGCATGTTAGAAAATTTTAACTACCAAAAAAAAACCCCCCAATTTCCATTGTCAAATACCCCTATCAATTTATTTATATGTTATATTTAAGGCTCTCTTCTCATTTTTTTTTCTTTAATTTTTTTTCTTCGCGTAAGCACGTATTTTGATTTCAGGTAATTGTTTAATTCATTTTGTTATTTTATGTTATTCCAAAATATAGGTACTAATTAATGTTAGGATTTTTTTTCCAATCTATTAATTAATATTGGATTGGTATATGATTGAATAAATTTATAATATTAAAATCAACTGGTTGTAGAATGTACGGAGTAATAGATTATTGATATCGTGGTTTTAAAAATTCAAATTCCATATGTTTTTTCACGACTTAATGACCCCGATTTTAGCAGTTGGTAAGTAGGATTAATTCCGATTTACGATGAATTTCGTTGGATTTCTTTTTTAAAAGTACTCATATTATGTCATACACACGGGCGAAGTAAAAAACATGATGGAAACCTCCATGGTAGTGAAATTTTGTGGTTGGCATTAATGGTGGAAGTTTGAAACTTTTAATTTGGGAATACAAAAATAGAGAAAGCAGAGAAAGTAGGACATGAAGAAAACAAGCTTAATTGAATAAATATTTTGTATTTAATGAATGAAATGAATTGAGTACAAGAGGTTATGTTATGTACATATATGTAGGGTGGATGTAACTAACTTCCTATCAACAACAAACTTCATAACTAATTTGGAACAAACTTGGACCGAGCCTTTGACTGTAACAAACTTTCAACAACCTAACAAACTTCAACAACTTTTTAAATAACTTATATTCTAATCCACAATCCCAACTTGGAGAGGGTGGAAGACACTGCCAACTTGCAAAGATTCTCATGATGTTGTTGTCCTCAGAGAGTCTTAGTGAATAAATCACTAGGCTGAAGAGAGGTAGGAACATACGACAAGTTGATCAACCCAGCAATCAACATTTGTCGAACAAAATGGAAATCAATGTCTATGTGCTTTATTCTTTCATGAAACACATGATTCTTGGCAATATGAATAGTAGATTGACTATCACACTTGACTGGGACATGAGTGATGTCAGAAACAGAGAATTCATAGAGCAAATAAGTTAGCCAAGCTAACTCTGCAGTGATGTTGCGTAGAGAACGATACTCTACTTCAGCAGAGGAAATAGACAGAGTGGATTGCCTCTTAGATTTCCATGAGATGAGAGAACCACCTAAGAAAATAACAAACCCACTCACTGACTTTCTAGTATCCATACAAGAAGCTCAATCAGCATCACAAATCCTTTGGTTTTGAGAAAAGAAATCAACTTGGCAAACCACTGCCTTAGCTTGAAGCTTGCTTAAGACCATAGAGATATTTATGTTACTTGCAAACAAAAGAAGAATCAGGAAGCTTCAAACCTGGTGGAGGCTTCATATAGACTTCCTCATCTAGGTCACCATGGAGGAACGCATTGTTCACATCCGATTAGTGAAGTGACCAACCTTTAATTTCTTCACTGCCACAACAAACAAACTACGTACTGTGTTCATCTTGACCACAGAAGAGAAAGTTTCAGTGTAATCAATTCTCTTTTTTTTTGTGTATATCCTTTGACTACCAAGCATGCCTTATACTTTTTTTATTGACCCATCTGATTTTTTTTACCTTAAAAACCCATTTGCAATTGATGGATTTATTACTCTTGGGTAGAGGAACCAGAGTCCATGTATTGTTAGCTTCTAGAGCTGTGGATTTAACATCAATGGCAGCATGCCAATTAGGATAGACAGTAGCCTCCTTATAGGATTGTGGATCTTAAATAAGAAGCAAGGATACATAGTCCATACCTGAACTTGCTTGGTGACAATAAAATGTAGTGAAATGTAATGATGATGATATACACAAAGAGGTTAGAGTATGGGAACAAAGCGGTGAAGGAGGAGAAGAAAATGCACAGTGATAGTCACTTAAATAACACAGTTGATAATGCCACTAGTGTATGAACTCATATTAAAGATGGGTGCTGTAAAGTTCACAGCATTGAGGCTTGCATTCTTCATTCCTATCCTTTTTCAAACGCTTGCGGCTTTCGCCGTCATGTTTCTCGGGCAGGACATGCCTGACGGAAACTACCAGCGCCTCAAGAACTCCGGGGAGAAGCACAAGGACAAGCTCTCCAAGGTCACTTTACACGCGGTCTCAAACTAGAGAGGCTGGATATCCGCTCTGTGTTACGGGTACTATTTTGGGGTTGAATTGACGATTGATAACATCATTGCGCAATATTTCTATGACAGATTTCATGTCGATTTGAAAATTGCGGGTATTATTGCCGTGAGTTTAGGCCTGGCTAATATTGTTACTAGGCTTGGGGGTGGGGTGGTCTCGGACTTACTAGCGAAAAATTTTGGGATGAGAGGGCGACTATGGGGGTGGTTGGTGGTTCAGACCCTTGGCGGCGTGTGCTGTGTTATCTTGGGGGTGGTTAGCACTTTGAGTTCCTCCGTTGCGATCATGCTCGTCTTCTCTATATTCTGTCAGGCTGCCTGCGGTCTTACCTTTGGGGTTGTTCCTTTCATGTCAAGAAGGTAATTTTGTTACAAATTAAAGTGCATACCATTTAAGATGTTAATTTATACTCCCTCGTTTTCATTGAATAAGTCCCATTAATGGATGACTCAAAGTTTTTGGAAGTGGAAAAAGTTAGGGTTATAATGGTCTTTTTTTTATAATATGAAGATTTCGTATATATTGAAAGAGTGAGGTTATTATAGTAATTTACACGGTGAAAAGTTGATAAATACATACTTCTTAAATAAGATTAATTGATTGACATTTCATTAGAAGGAAATTGGGGCGTATCCAATGAAAATGAGTCATTATCTCATTTACCCACGCGGTAGGTTGTTCTTTTGATATTTAGAGAAATATATATTTAAAAAAAAAACGGAAAGAAAAAAAGAGAAAGAGCAAGTTTGTCGATCTCATTCTCTACATTGTTATTTGTCGAGTTTAGGTCCTTAGGAGTGATATCAGGGCTAACAGGAGCCGACGAAAATGTGGGAGCAGTAATAACACAGGCGATATTCTTCAAAGGGTCACACTACTCAACAGAGGATAGAATAACATACATGGGCATTATGATCATTCACTACAAAAAAACAGCTGTTTTGCGACGGAATTTGCGACGGCTACAAAAGTCCGTCGCAGGAAAAATGATTTGCGACGGACTTAATTATTTGCGACGGAATTTGCGACGGCTAATAAAAGCCGTCGCAACATGGACCGCCAACAATTGGAGCCAAAAAATCCATTTGCGCCAAAAATGTTGCGACGGAATTTGCGACGGACTTTTACGTTTGCGACGGACTATTTGCGACGGATATTAAATTATATGCGCCAATAATTGGAGCCAAAATTTTATTTTGCGCCAAAAACATTGCGACGGAAATTGCGACGGAACAATGACGTTTGCGACGGACTTTTTGCGACGGATTTATATTCCGTCGCAAAAGTCAAAGATGCCAACGAATATTCCTGGCATCTCTGAATTGTGTCAGATTTTGCGACGGATTTGAGGTCCGTCGCAAATAATCCGTCGCAACATAAAAAAAAAATAAACCCCCCATCAGTTAAATCATTTCGTCGTGTTTTAAAAAAAAAAAAAAAAAAATAAAGGGAAGGCGATTTCATCCGACGAAGAAGACCCACCACGCCGCCGCCACCACCCCACGCCGCCACCCCACCACGCCACCCCACCAGGCCGCCCCACCACGCCGCCCTGCTTTGCCGCCGCCCACCACGCCGCCGCCGTTTCATCCTGCCGCCGCCTCACCGTGCCGCCGCCTCACCTTGCCGCCGCCCCACTCTCCCGCCGCCTTACTCCGGCACCGCTCCGACGTATACTCCGGTGAATAGTGTATGTTTTTTTAATTTAATTATTAACTTTAATTATTTATGTATATATATATATATATGTGTTTATTTTGAACGTGTGTCTGTATTTTTATTTAATAAGTAACCGTTAATTAATTTCTTTATGTACAGTGTGCAGGAACTAAGACACCCATGTCTGTCCCCGAGCTCGTAAAGAAGTCAAAGACCTCGAAGAAGACTGGCGGTTTCATAAGTGGCAAAGTGAAGAGTATATTTGTAAGACTTCATTTATACTTAACTAATAATTTTTTGATTATATTGTTATTTACAATCTAGTTAAATTAACGAGTTTTATATTTTATATTTTATTATTAGGACCGCTTCGGGCCACGAGTGGAGGAGGTCCAGAATACCCAGCCTGACACTCCCGTCGATGAGAACCGAGTGTACTACGAGGTTGTCGGCGGACACGACAAGAAAGGACGTGTCTACGGCACAGGTTCTGCGACTCCACTGTTTTACGAGCGTCCGCCCCATCGTCACTCTTCTGCTGGGGAGCAGTCCACGTATGCTCCCGGCCTACTGACCCGCCTTACAGACGAGAATCAATCAATGACTCAGAGGTTGGCGGCAATTGAGCAGTACATCGAGTCTCAACGCCTAAATACGCAGCCTCCTCCGACTTGCAACCAGGGGGATGACTTCTTCAGGCACGGACCCTTTGGCGGTGACGGCGCTGGTGGAAGTGGCGGGGCAGATTTAGGAGCGTGCTGATTACGTTTGTTGTTAAATTTTGAAAACTGAAACGGTTTAACTTATTAGACTTTGTACTTTGGGTGTCTTTAACGGTGGTATTATGTTAATATATATGTTAATATATGGGTGTTGTGTGTTGTGTGTTGGATGTTGGCTGATTGGGTGTATTTTGGGTGTATTGAACACCGTAAATGAATTGTAAATGCAGGGTTTAGTGGGGAACAAAAATAAAATTTGCTACGGCAAAATGCACCAGTAATTGCGACGGATAGATCACGATTTGCGACGGATGTCCGTCGCAAATTACCCAGATGATTTGCGACGGATTACGTCCGTCGAAGAGATTTGCGACGGAACTATCCGTCGCAAATCAACATTTGCGACGGAATTCAACGTAGATTTGCGACCGATTTTGACTTCCTGGTCTGCGACGAATTAATCCGTTTGCGACGGATTATTCCGTCGCAAAAAGTATTTGCGACGGAAAAATCCGTCGCAGGGTATTATTTGCGACAAAAAACAGCCAGCGTCTGATTAAATGTAAAAATCCGTCGCAAATGGGTATTTGCGACGGATTCAGGCCATTTGCGACGGAATATGTCCATCGCAAAACTGCTGTTATTTTGAAGTGATTGCTTGCTCTCTTCCCATAGCATTCATTTATATCCCGCAATGGGGCGGTATTTTTTGTGGTCCGAAATCGGGTGTCACTGAAGCTGTCTACTACACGAAAGAGTGGAATTCCGACGAACAAAGCGCAAGCTTGCATCTAAAAAGTCTCAAGTTTGCTGATACTAGTAGCTGAAGCGAAAGGGGTAGGAAAGAACGTCAACAGTCCGATGAGGAACTTTCAACAAGAAAAACGCCTATAACTCAAGCCTAAATATCACGGGCAATGCTATCTAACGTACTTTGCTATTCAAAATTGTTTGTAAACTGTCAATTTTTTTTATTTTTTTTTATTTTTTTTATTATTTTTTGAGCAAGATTTTGAATTGAAGATATTTTTGTAATACAGTAATATATTTTTGTGTGATGGTTTTATATATATTTGATTTGATTTGAAAAGGTAAGGTCTACAGGTTTCATGATAATACTTTATTCATGTAATTTTGTTGAACACTTTAACAATGGTCTATAATAGTCTTGTTGGTGATTTTTCCTAAACAAATTGTACCATATAACTTAAAAACATCACATCTCCACTTCGCACAAGCAAACGTAACGTAATCGCGGATTGCCAATATGCTATTGTTACTAATGGGTCTCTCCCTTCTCTCTCACGCTAACATTTCTCTTATGACTCTTACACATTGGCCACACACATTCACTACCATCGTAAGTCTAATTAACCGGCTTCCCACACCCTCGTCTCACATGCATGTCTCTATTTTTCAAATTACTCAAAAAACCATCAACTACATGAAAGTTTGAAGATTTGAATATTCGTGATATCCATGACTTTAATCGTATCTTGTACATAAACTTGACCATCGATCCAAACCTTGTGATTTCATCGGCTGCCCGGCCACCCAAACTGCATAGCACTGCTTCGATTTCACCACCTTCCCACCTTCATCAAAATAGATGTATCCATAGCACACAACTTTGGTTGATAAAATAAATACCATTACTAAGAATAATACGTGAATTGTTGTCCCATCTAAACCTTACCTAAATCTAATTGGGTCTACATGGGTGTTTCACATTATATGCAATCATGATAACACAATACATAAATATACATAGCTGATCTCATCGTTAAGAACTTTGTTTGGATAGTAAAATAGAAAGAAAAAGGGAGGGAAGGGGGAAAGAAAGGAAGGGAAAGATGAAAGAAAAAGTTGACTTAGAGAGGAAAAATGAAGGGATCCATTTTTCCTCATCCTCCATATCCCTCATTAACCAAAC
Organism: Dianthus caryophyllus; assembly: GCA_023091065.1. Taxonomy (NCBI): domain Eukaryota; kingdom Viridiplantae; phylum Streptophyta; class Magnoliopsida; order Caryophyllales; family Caryophyllaceae; genus Dianthus; species Dianthus caryophyllus. The sequence goes on along the minus strand of CM041518.1, from coordinate 8,311,826 downwards.
AAGAGAAATAGAGACATTCCCTCTTCCTCCCCCTGTTTTCCTTGCATTTCTTTTGATCTAAACATACCCTTAGTCCAATCGTAAAATTGGTTAGGGTACACTTTCTTCTATCTCTTGTCGTCGCCAACGAGTGATAACTTATCAATTGGATATTAATAATGCATTACTTCAAGGCATACTCGACCTATACTATTTACATGTCGTAACTATTAATTGTATGGACATTACTGGTAATTCGTATCATGTTTATCTATTATCCATATCTATGGTCTTAACTAGGCCTCTTAAGTTGTTTTGCTGACATTGTCGTCGAGCATGTATTTATTTTCCTACGTATTGCAGTAAAAGTTCCTCTGTTACACCACCCTCAACTGGGTCACAATGTGCACACTAATTTAGAGAATAAGTAAGCCAAAAACAAATATATCACAAATTAAGATCGTCTAGAAAAGAGTTTGAAATTCGTTAAAGATGTTGGTGCTCTTATTGATTCAAAATTCTATCACTCCATAGTTATAGGCCATAGCGACTTACAGAGTGAAGGCAATTTTGTGCCAAACGAAACTTATATGTAATTAACTTGGGCCCTTGAAATTAAAGTCTCATAATGGGAAATCCTAGCTACATCATTCATCGTACATCTCTCTGAATGACAAGATGATAGCAATCTCGGGAATCATTTTACGCGATTAATATCAAATCATTATATTACTATTAGAAAATATTGATATACTAGGATAGAATTATTAGGAGAAGAATTACATTAGTTAGAAGATATTATGAGTATCTAGAATATTTAAGGAATATTCTTGGATTAACCTCCAAGATAATCCACTATATAATGTAATCGTACTATCATTAATAATCAGGTCCTTATGTTACCTTGTATGGTATCAGTATAAAGTCAATTCTCTCACAAAAACTTTCGTCTTGCTTAAAATGACGTGTTTACTCCAACGGTCGGAGATGGTCGTCTTATACCATCTCCGGTGAATATCCCGTTTATACTTACGTCATATGCACTTTCATTAGTTATATTTATTACGCAATTAATTTCATTAATGAAGTTACAAATCTTGCACAACCTCTTCATCCCGTAAAACCTTACCTTCCTCTACCAATTTTAATGACCTCCTCGTCAACTTTCATTAAATTCGCCGATCAAAATCTACAATCACAACCTTCATTAAAAACAATAAATTTCTCCTCCATCTAGTGTAACGTTGTTATGTCGCCGTTATATTAAAAACATACGCGTTGTGTTGCCATCATGCCTGTTGTTGTGTCTTTGGTTGCTGAAACAACTTTATCGATCCACGATATTGCTTCTGCAACTGCCATCGTCATCACGTCAAGATACTATGCCTAATCTAAACCAGCACCACGTCCGTCATCGGCTTCTCTACGTCTGCCTCAGGTTCGCCTTAGCAACCACTAATATTTAATGGGCCGGTTGCTATGACATTGTCAGTCGCTTACTTTAGTCAAAATTTGGGCATGTGCTTAGCTTTATTTGTTCTTAATTAATTTTGTTTGTATCGATGAATTTGCTTAGGCCCTCACATTTTCTGTGTCTCACGAGTAATATGCGTCCTCATCACTATTTTTTTTTCTTTTTCTTTTGGGTTTTTTCCAACTGTACCCCTGTACTATTGGGTTTTCCCAACTGTACCCCTGCGTATATCGTATTCCCAACTGTACCCCCGAGTTTCTTAATTACTCCCAACCATAACTAATTATGCTTAAGCCGTCAATTATCACCGTTAAATGCCAATTAGGATGCTTAATTTGCCTACGTGGAGCGCCTAATTTGCCTACGTGGAAAGATTAGTTGTAAATTAGAAGTTGAGTCAATTTATTAACCGTTATTTCTTTCTTTTGATTCAATTTTTTTTAAAACCCTTTGAAACCCTTTCACCTTCCTTCCTCTGTTCTCTTCATCCCCTTCCTTTTGTTACTGAACTTTTGCAGTTCATCGTCGTTGCAACATCTTCATCGTTGAACTTTTGCAGTTTTTCCTTCCTCTGTTCAATTTCAGGTATGATTTCAGGTATGATTTTGGGTAAATTAAAGAAACTCAGGGGTACAGTTGGGAGTAATTATAGAACTCAGGGGTACAGTTGGGAATACGATATACGCAGGGGTACAGTTGGAAAAACCCAATAGTATAGGGGTACAGCTGGGAAAAACCCTTTTCTTTTTTTCCTTTTTTATAGTTGGTGTTTCACGAGTTTGTTTTGCCTCTCGTGCACCTTAACATTAGTCAAGTCAATGTAGCACAAGCTACTCCAGTCCTTGTGCACTTGGCGTGTGACATTCTTCATATGACAAGATCTCAAACACGGCAAGACAACGTATTCGGCGATCAACTTGATTTCTCGTTTTTTGTGGCATCATCAACTAAAAATTATTTTTAGTCCAGTGAAAGTGTTCGTAAAATACCGCTGTGACTTAGGGACTGTATTTGATAATAATGATATATTATGATAGAAGAATTAGGAGAATAATTATATTAGTTAGAAGATATTATGGGTATCTAGAATATTATGAGAATATTATTGGATTATCCTCCAAGACAGTCTACTATATAATATAGGGATATTTCCCGTGGTACCCCCGAAATTTGACACTTTTCAAGTGGTACCTAACTTTTTAACTTTAATTTGTGTCCATGGTACCCCTGAAATTTGTGTTTAATACGCAACATAACCAAAATGATGACGCCGTTAAAAATTGATGACGTGTCACTAACTATTTTCTTTAATATAAAAACTTAATTTCTTTTTCTGTACATGGTACATACCCTCAAATTCTTTAAGTTGTGGACACGATATCCCTGAAATTTCTAAGTTTTTTATATGGTACCCTTAGCTTGAAAACTATTGAAAAATATTATTACTAAGTAAATACAATTTAAATCATTTATATTTAACACCGTTATAACAGAAGGACAAATTGAGAATATAAAACAAACCTCAGGGGTACTATGGACACAAAATTTAAAAGTTGGGTACCACTGAAAAAGTGTCAAACCTCGGGGATACAGTAGAAAATATCCCTCTAATGTAACCGTTTCTATCTATAAAATTCCTTAAATATTCAAGATACCCATAATATCTTTTAATTAATATGACGATTCTCCTAATTCTATCATAATATATTAATATTCTGCACGTTAAATGCTAACATATGATCAAAATGTAAAAATTTAAGGGGAAATGTAATTAGGAGAAAAGGAAGGATTTATCGTTAATGAATTAGGATCACGTACATCCATAGCAAATATTTAAATCTTACATCCTACCAAAAGTATCATTTACAATAACTAAAAATATCACTGAGTAGACAAGAAGTATAAAAAAAATCATAGTAATTGTAAGGGCCTGCCGGCCGGCATTGCCGCACTACTTTTTTTGATTTTTTTTCCTTGTTTGGCCGAATCTTGACCATCCATTCCTTGATCCAACGGCTAAGTTTAGAATGTAGGACTTAAAAATATGAGGAGATGTACCAAATCTCGACTTTATCGTAAATTTACTTTTGAGAGAAAGATTGATTTCATTAACAGTCAATTATATAGCGCATACAAATGATAACAAAATCAACCGATAACAAAATTACAAAGATCCAACTGTTTTTCTTCCTTAATATAAAATAAACAAAGATCTCTAGTAAATAATAATACCGGTTCTACGCACCCGTTTCTATTACATTGCTACTTTATGAAATTATTCTGTAGAGATAAAATTTCTTCGGATTTTCTAGATTGTAGTCGGAAACTCGATACCTTTCGTAACATCACTTTAATCTTTTTCATTGCTATAACATCGAATAAAACTTTACCAAATAGAGAACAAACCCACCAATTTGTGGGGCCGAAATTTTCCTTATGATAGAACGATTTTTTTTAATTATACTAATAATGTTGATAATATTTTAGAAAATTTTTATGAAATCAAGGGTGTAGTATCATCAAAAAGTGATGATAATAGCCCCATGAGTAGAGAAACTTGAAGGATTTTTTTAGAGAGAAAAAAGAGTGGGGCTAGAGTTTTTATATAAATAAATTATCGTTAATTTACTTAAATAATTATAATTATAATTAAATAATAACTTAGCTTTTGGATAGACCTTACATTAACGAATTGAAAACACTTACTCCCTCCATTCAAATTTAAAGTTCATGGGTGGAGGGGTACAAAATTTAAGAGTAAATGGAGATTTAGGGTGGAAAATGAAAGTTGAGAAAAATTATGGGCCGGGGTCACAGTTGATAATAACCATGGATTATTGATAGAAATGGGGTAGGAACTTTAAATATGGATGGATGAAAAAGGAAAGTAGGAACTTTAAAGGTGGATAGAGGTAGTATTTGGTAACTACCCGCTATGTTACTACTTAATATTAATATAGAGCACTAATCCAAAACTTTATCAGTCACTAAAGTCACTTTTAGTAGTACTAAAAAATTTAGTTACGATTAATAATAATTATCATTAAAATTGTACAAAAACTATATAATCGAGTACAAACGAGGCTGATTTACAATAACTTATTATGAGCCTTGACTCACACAAGAATTTGTGAAACTTTATTTGTTTTAATTGTATAAGTAATTAGTTAATTATACAATTAAAATTAATTATGGGTCACACTATATTTGAACTTTACCTAAAAATAATCAAGCATGGGGAGTGGGAAACCAAAATCATAGGGTATACTTTTGCACTTTGCAGTGATAATAGCGTGTTAAATTGTGGTAAATCGTCATCTCTAATTTCTAATATCAAATACACCTATCAATTAATGTAAATGCATTTAAGGTTTTTTCTTTTATTTATTTATTTATTTATTTATTTTGCCTAAGCACTTCTTTAATTTCAGGTAATTGTTTAATTCAATTTGTTATTTTATGTTATTCCAAAATACGAGTACTAATTACTGTTAGAGTTTTTTTTTTTTTGTCCAATTATGTATTAATTAATCAATATGACCTGTGAAAATGGTTGTAGATTGTAATAGATTATTGATGTCGTGATTTGAAGAAATTCAAATTCCATTGTGTTTTCACGACATAAAGACCCGGATTTTAGTAGTTAGTAGTAGAATTATTACGATATTTCATTGGATTTTTTTGAACCACTCATCTAAAGGCTAAGGTTACACTAATGTATGAAATCTTTTGTACAATAGTTAAAATATGTAAACATAGTTATTCATCATAATCATTTTAGATATGGTAATACCTGAAATTCAAGAAACAAAAATATTTTAAATTTTAATTTTAAATATAAAATTTAAATTTAACTTTTATTTTATTAAAATATTATTATTATTTTCTATATAATATTTAAAATTTGGTAATTATTTTTTTAATTTTCATATTTTTAAAACATATAAATTCATTTTTGGCGCTAACTTTTTTTTTTTTTCGAGGTTGTGTCTAAAAAATTACTTTTTATACGGAGTATTTTTTTTCTATAGCCTTTTATTATATTTGTGATTATCATTAGTATGATTTTATATTTGTGTCTAGTTAGATAAAAATTTTAAAAAATAAGAAAAAAGTCATTTAATGATATAAAATTTGAATATAACAAAAGAAAACAAAATAATTATAGAAATTTAACACTTGCATAATACGGAGTAATATAGTAACTCTCCTTCTTCAAGCCAAATAGATTATGCCACATGTAGACCTTTCGAACGGGTCGATCGGGCGAGTTTCGGGTTCGGGTAACTATTATACGGGTAACATACGGGTCGGGTGTATTTCGGGTTCGGGTAGTATACAGGTTGGGCGTACACGGGTTCCAGGTCGGGCTAGGGTCAAAATACGGGTTAATCAACGTCTTTTTATCCATTTTTTTTTTCTTTTTTTGGTATAACTGTTTAATTTTCACTAAAAAAAACTACTCTCTTCATTTATAGTCAAACTTTACATGATGTCAAAATACAAATATTAAGATTAGTGGAAGTTCTCCCTTCTAACTGTACTTCATTAATCATTATTGATAAGTGGGTGCTTTTCAACCGAAAACCACACATTATTAACCATAGCTGATTAATCATTATTGACAAATATTAGTCATTTAAACTTTTCAGCTTCCCTCAAAATGCACTATTTACACTTTTAGGGTGCTTTAAAAAAAAAAAAAAAAAAAAAAAAAAAAAAAGTCATTTTTATGGTGCCTCCAAATACCAGCTCTAATTGATATATTATTGAAAAATTAATTCTTTTTTAATTATAAGTTCCAAAATTGAAAATTTTAAAATAAGTTTATAGATGCGTGTGTGTCTATTAAATCGATATTTATAATATTATATCCATATATGTAGTTTCCAAGTTGTATCTTCAAATTTAAAATGTTACCTCGAACTACCGACTTAAAAATATATAATTTTCTTTTTTCTCATTTTTCTCAATTATTCTCCACAAAATTTTTGTTTCAAAATTTAATAATGATTTCAGATGCCTCAAATTCATCATAATGTCAAATGTAACTAACAAACACTATTAAAATGATTGATTCTATAATTATTAAGGAAAATTTAACAGGAATAAACCAACCTATTGTTGGTCTTCCATTAATAAACCCACCTTTAAATAATCTCATAATAAACCGAACTATAATAACACCCTTCCGTTAATAGACTCATCTCAATTTTAACTAATTATTGACCTGCTGTTACAGGTCATCTTCTTCCTTCTCTTAAAATGAAAAACCACCATTTTTACACTTCATTATTTTCATTAGGAATGCAATTTACCCACTCAAAAGCTTCTTTATCTTACCATTGAATCATTAAACCCTCAAACCTCAGTCAATCCCACTTACTCTGCCTCTCACCTCTCATCTCTCTCAACCACCTCAGCAACGGGCAGCAGCCACCACGACCAAAAATTCATGCTGATTCATGCTGTCCAAAAATTCTAAGCCATGATTCGCGTGTTAGTGTGGCACTTGGCATTGGTTCGTCAGTACGTACAGCCATTTGTTATAGTAGTTATATCTGTATATAACGTATTCGAAACTGTGAAAAGAAGGAAGAAGAAGAAGAGATAAGAGAACATCGTTTTAAAAATTTAAGTCAAAAACAATAACATTTTAATGCAATGACTCGTGCACTCATATAATCGACCTCCCTCGAGAATTATATAAGCGATCCCAAGACTCAATTTCTTTAAATTGATAAGCTAACTGCTTAGCTAATTCTACTGTTAGAATTCTTGGTCGATAGATTTCAGTAAATCCTATCTATTAGTCCATCATAACTACGAGATATTACTCGAACTATAATGTTGAGGTAAACTAAGTCGACAATCACTACTTACCCAACGTAGAAGGGGTCATAGTATGCCTACCAACGAAGAAGGGATTCATAGTGGTACGACTCATAAAGACTAATTCTCAATTTCAGTTTTAGAGGAAGGTCCCATCAACTCATTTTAATTCATTTTAAGTGAACTAATATCTAGCATTATCGTGAATGATTAAATAGAGGTGATAGCCCTAAACAAGTGACATCCGTATGTCAATGAAAAGGAATGCAACTATATGATCCATTTTCATGCATATTAGGTGGTTTGGTTTAGTTTAGGCGGAATAAGATGCTACTATCTAACGTGAAAGCAAGTAAAAACGGTAAAGGAAAAAGCAAAAATAAAAACACCTAGTGTGGCCTAACCCTATGAAAATAAAGACAAATACAAATTGGAATCCATCCATGGACCCTAAGCAAGTCTTCATTCTTCATCTTGGGCTTTAAGTGGGAGTCCATCTTGAATCTTCATCTTGAATCTTCTCAAAATTACATATTTGAATTACAAAAATAAACCTATTTACATTCTAATTCAAAATATGCCCAAAATTAAAATATTACAAGATGGGAGATTCGAGATCTCAAAAATACAACCAAAATTATGTTTCCTTTCATTACGGAAACACAATCTTCTAAGGCCACACTAGTAAATTACAACCGTTTGTACAAAAATTAATGCGTAAAATTAACCCATTCAAAACATTCATTCACAAAATAGCATCAACTAAACATAAATAAAATCAATGCATACAAATTGATTTATATCCAAACCACCTCTTTTAAATGATTATCATTATGCAACAATTCCTTAATTGTTCATAATATCTTAATCAAAACAATAATCCAAAATCAATTTATATTATCATTATAATATAAATTAGATCTCAAAATATTTTAAACTGCTTTAAAATATTAGGTATCATAAATTATGAACCTTTTCATAATAAGATAATATTCATTATCTTTATAACAAATATTACCAAAACTTTTAATTTCCAAAAATAACAATTTATATTCGGCCAATTAAAATTAAATCCAAAATTTTTTTTTATTTTATTTTAAAATTAATGACATACGGCCAATAATAAAAAAATACCAAAAACATTTTTTTTTATATATTATACGGCCAAAACAATAACAATAAAAAAAAATTACCAAAATTTAATTTAATTCGGCCAAACAGTAAAAGTGAATTAAACTATTTTAATTCAATCATGCTTATAATTAGATCGATCCTAATCAATTTTAATCCGTATTAAACATTGACTTAAGTGATTCAATTTAACCTTTTAAATTAAACAACTTAAAGCTGATAGATCTAATGATTAGCAAACAATATGTTCATTAACATACAAGATATGGTCCTTTTAAGCTTTAATTCAATTGGTATTAAATCAAAACTTATACAAATTCATATATTATAGTTTTAACATCTTAAAACAAGGATAATTATGAATCAAGTGGACTAAAACACAGCCAAATCCAATCAATAAAATACGGCTTTAAAACAAAAACCAATTCGGCTAAATTCCAAAATTGATCAAAAATCACAAACATACACAAACGGCCAAAATACAACATTGATTTAAGATAGTGCTAAATCATCTTTTAATCAAAACAACATATGGCCAATAAATAAAACATACGTCCAAAATTTTTTGGTTGGGCCAAGAAGACATTAACTAAACATACGTACATACCCATTAAAACATACGGCCAAACCCATTAAAACATACGGCCATGTTAAAAATTCAATTTTTATGAAAACCTTATAAAAATTTCATGTGCCCTAAGGCTTTGATACCACTTGTAGGTTTATATCCGTATATAGACCTTAAAATTCACAGGATTATAATGAAAACTTTTACAAGATTTAAAGTCATAAATCAAAATTGCATAACATAATAAATAGACTAAGAATTAACCTTTTAATCCTTAAGTATATGGCCTAAGAACAATACCAATAATATGGTATCTCCTAATTATCTCACCCAAGATGTGTTCTTGATATGCCCTTGAATTGCTAGAAATTTTAGAGAGAAAACTGGTTTTCTTTTCTTGAGATTTTGTGTTGTAGTTGTGATGAATGATCAGGAATCAATTAGAGTAGAATTAGGAAAGGCAAAACCCTTCTAATATACTCCATGAGGCCGGCCACTTTGGATGTATTTGGGGAGATATTATTCTCCTCAAATACAATAACTTATTGATCAAGATAACGTATCTAGACTAGGATGTATCTGGACACTTATCTTATGATCAATTTAGCTTATAATATAATGCAATTTATTACTAGTGTCATCTGTATGGACCGACTATAATATATTATAAATATCCTTATATTTATAATTTACTAATTAATTATAACGGTTTATATTTAATTAGCTTGCATTATACATAACAATTAAATATAACATTTTATATTCAATTCACGAATTACATTTAATTCGTCTCAGCTAAAATTATTTAATCAGTATTAAATAGCCGTACCACCATTACACTGACTAACATTTTAGTCAGTAACATCATCACATTGACTAACATTTTAGTCACATTTGACTAACCTTTTAGTCAACAACACTGACTAACCGTTTAGTCATTAAGTAAGGCATCAATATGATCATTTTCTCAAATAATCATATCTCTCAAACACATCCTTTAGGTGTGACTCTTAGGGACCAGTTGATCACCGCCATCTGTATGACAATAACGTCAAACTTATCTAGCAAGCCAACCGTTATTGATAAACGTTAATCAACTGATTAAATACAAAATGTACCCTGTGTACCTTTAGAGATTTATTTATGTTATTGCACTCACTGTGGAGGACACTAACCCCAACACCAGACACCACCACGGCTCCCCCTGCGCACATACTCCACGGCCACTCCTAGTAAACATGGCCTCCCTCTACTTTTATCGCATCTACTGTTGGGGTCCAGTCACGCCGACGCCATAACTTTTGCCCTTAGTACTTCCTGCCACCACTTTCAAACCACCAATTTTTTTTTTTTTCAAATTTAAAATCATATAAACCCTAATTTGTTTATTTAACAAATATAAACCCTAATTTTTGAATTGGGGTTTTTAATTCGCCTCCAGCGGTGGGTTCCTGCGGTGGTTGTCGAGAAGAGAGATAAGATGGTCGCAGACAGGATGGAGGCGAGTGAGGTGAGGGAGCTTGAAAATGAGCCTTATCAATGAAGAAGAAATCTACTCCGTATTAGATTATTGATTCCCGGCAACAAACTTTCAAGCAGCAATCCCATGTACGGAACTAAGACATCCTTCAAAAGTGAAGCATCGACTAAGATTCATAGATATACAACACAACTTTAAATCAACAAAGCGAATGGTACAGATGTTTCATTACTTACTCAATAAGAATTTCACAAATTTACGGTAGATAATTAGAAGATTAATGACTTAAATTTAAAATTTTACCGGTTAAACAGGTAACCGGTCATCGGGTGCAATAATAGAAGATTTTGTAAATAGATGAGTTTATTTGGGGATTATTTAAAGGTTGGTTTATTAATAGAATACCAACAATAGGTTGGTTTATTCCCGTTAAATTTTCCAATTATTAAATAATAACGATTATAATTTAAGTGAAAATTTTCAATTATGAAAAATTTATTCGGTGTGAAATGTTTAAAATTAATTTGTAGTAGAAATTTTACATGTAAATTGAAACTGATAAAGACATTTTATATATAGGAACATAAGTTTTTTGACTTAACGGGTTAACCCGCTACGGGTCGGGTTTTGACCCATTGTTTTCGGGTCATTTCGGGTTTGGGTAGATTTTGGGTTTGGGTCGAAAAAGACATGTTTACTTCGGGTCATTCACAGGTCGGTTTCGGGGGGTTTATCGGGTAGGGTCAGATTTTGACAGCTCTAGCCACATGCAATCTTGTGATTAGTGGTATATAGAAGATTCTTAACATGTCTAATTATATATTAGATGACTAGAAAATCATGCATAAAGTTATTTAATGATCTATGAAACAAACTTATTTTTCATGCTAAAAAAAACGTTATTAATTAAGAGTGGCTTTCGAAAACTTCTATTTAATAGGCTCATTTGGCGTTAATTGGTAAGAAAAGAAGTTAAACGAAGGACACTTAAAAGAAAAATAGTTAAAGCGGGTTTATGGATGGGTAATTTGGAGAATAAATATGAAGTTTAGAGATATATTATAGTCAAATTTTAAAGTTTAGGGTTATATCATGAAATACCGAAAATGTAAGGGTATAACATAGAAAACGGAAAACCTCAGGGGTATACCGTAGAAATTAAATTTTTGTTCATTTTCTCGAATTTGAGGTAGCTAGTGTTATCCTTTAACGCAAGTCTCTTGTGAGACAGGTGTAAGATCAAAGTATAAATTGCAATTAAAAATGGTACAAAAACATGAAACAAATATATTAAAGTCACTTATAGCGGTGCTAAAAAAATTGAATACAATTAATTATAAGTATCACTAAAATGATGCAAAAAACTATGTAATTGAGTATAAATGAGTATTTACAATAATTTATTGTAAGACCCGACCAACAGAAGAATTTGTGTACCGCTTATTCCTGTGTATCATCCCCTATATACGTAATCCATATAGATACTGATCTACATTTTGATTTATTTTCATTGAGTTGGTCTATTAGGGCCTGTTCTCTTCGTCTGAAGTTTTCTGAACCAATCTTAAGTTTTTTGAAGTTTTCTGAAGTTATCTGAAGTTTTCTGAAGTAATCTGAAGTTTTCTGAAGTTGTCTGAAGTTTTCTGAAGTTGTCTGAAGTTATTTGAAGTTTTCTGAAGTTTTTTGAAATAATATGAAATTATTATTATTATTATTATTATTATTATTATTATTATTATTATTATTATTATTATTATTATTATTATTATTATTATTATTATTATTATTATTATTATTATTATTATTATTATTATTATTATTATGGTAATTGTAATTGTTATTATATTTGCTACTTTTATTTATTTATTTTTCTTTATCGAGTTTCGCCTAAATTTATTTTCTTTTAGAATTATTAACTTAACTTTTTGTTTCATTTACGATAAACTTTGAGAACAATATTTGTAGTAACAAGAATATTCAAATCTTTATATATATGCGCTTTTTTCACTAATATTTAATTACTATTTACTAGAAAAATTCAGATTTTTGCATTTATTTTCATTAATATTTGATAAATATTTATGAAAATTTTAGTAACAGTCTATATATTTAATGTGAATTAACTTTTATTTATGATTTGCTATAAAAATAATTTTGTATTGGTCTTATTTTTATTCAAATTATTATCAATATTATTATAATTATTATTCTTAATAATAATATTATTACTATTATTAATAACATTAATGTTACATATAACTTAGGTATTATTATTAGTTAATTTATTTAATTAGAAATCTGAAGTTTTCTGAAATAATCTGAAGTTTTCTGAAGTTATCTGAAGTTTTCTTAAGTTATCTGAAGTTTTCTGAAGTTTTCTGAACCAGAGAAAAACTTAAGATGAGGAGAACAGGCCCTTACATGATTAAAAGTACGTTACTATTGAATGTTGATATATAGGGATTCATGGAAAGGAGAAGTTTACACTTGTTTCTGGAGGAACGTCAACAACAAGGACAACTTAACGAAAAATTTGGTGACCGTTTTGTTTTTCCAGAGGACGTTTTGGCCGAAATTCTAGTAAGATTATCCGTGAAAAATTTGTTGCGTCTAAGATGTGTGTGTAAATCATGGCGCGCCCTCATTACGAATATCAACTTCATCAAAAGACATTACCAGTTTCAATATTCGATATGTGAAAAAGACGGGGATATCCCGTCTATTTGTTGGGGACCGCAAATTGATGTCAACGACAATAATCTATGTGTGTGCCTTGTATCGAAAAAAATAGGGGACGACGCTCCTTTGAGTTTAACTGCCGACTTAGTTCGTGCTAGTGCGACTTCTTTTGCCAATGCCCCCGATCTGTTTGGTTATGGTTTATTTGTCGGTGTTGTGAACGGCGTTGTTTGCTTCATTTGGGGTTACCATAATTTGAGCCTGTGGAATCCAGCAACTCATAATTTCAGGGCCATTACACTCCTTGGCTAAATCACATTGCTCGACCGTTTCGTCTTAATTTAATTGGGTTTGGGTTTGGGTTTGATTGCATCACTAATGATTTCAAAATTGTGCGTGGAAATTTTCGTGATGATCGAACGGTTAGCTATGAATTGTACTCGTTAACGACAAACTCGTGGAAGGGGCTAAGAGGACCTTCGCCTTCGGCCAATATGCTTAAATGTTTCCTTCCGGGGGCATATCTCAACGGTGTTTCTTATTGGCTTGTCAACAATGATTTTGACAGCATAGCAATCTTGTCATTTGATTTCAGCGCCGAGGTATTCAAGGTGTTCGATCCACCACATAATGCTATCGGGTCTAAGATTGGATACAAGTACGACCACCTCATCAAACTGTACAAGGATCGCCTTGCATTTGTTGTCAACAGTACCGACTTGGAAAAGGAACAATGTAATTTCGACGTATGGGTTGCAACTGAATTCAGTAGTAGTTCCGGGATTCCGCTGTCATGGCAACATATGCTCACTATTGGACCATTTTCGTCATCTGATATCCTAATGTTGGACTCATTTAGAATGGACGACGAAGTAACGTTCACCGTCAGATCTCCAAGTATAGAGGAAGAGACGAGCGTATATAATCTTTCTACTCGAACATTCAAAAGTTTAGGATTCTGCATCTGTATGTTTTTTAAGTATGTCGAGAGCTTGTTTCCTGTATCAAATAGGCTAGTTTAGAGTTAAAACATGTATAGCGGAGTAATACTTTAAAGAGTAAATTATATAAAAGCACCTTATATAATCAGCTTGCAAAACAACATTAATGATATTAATACACAAGAATTAGAATTCCCGCCAAAAATGAGTAATATGGTTAGTAGATCATCAACATATTGCCTTGCATTTTGTAAGGAGTAATAATTTAAGTATACTACTAAAGTACTACGGAGTACATGGCTTTTATTTTTTGTTTTTCTTTTTTTCACGTAATTCTAGTGAATCGAACTGAAATTATCTTAAATAAATAAAATTCGATTAATTTTTTATAATATAAATATGTGTTAAAAGTTTTCAAATTAAATAAAAACTTATTTGAACTAAATTGAACTGAACTGAATTGAATTGAGTTAACCTAATACTAAGTCTACAAGAACCTGCCCTAACTGTCGGCTAATATGATACGAGTAACATAAAGCAACCGTAAATCAAAAGAAACAATAGCAATTAAGTTTGGATTGACAATGAGGACGATGATGATGAAGTAACAATACTTCGGCCGTTGGAAAATATACTTTGGTGACAATCTGTCCGCACCCAAGTAGCCATCCTTTTGACGCGTCTGGAATTTGAAATTTAAAGTCGTACAGAATCTGTAAAGAACAAACTCAACCAAAAGTTTAAGCTTCATGACCGAGTCACCACGGCCTAATTCTTGATGAAACCCATATGCAATATAGGTTTTGGGGCCCATGTCTGGCATCAAATGCTCTGCAGCCCACTTGGCAGCTAGGTTTAGAACTCCACTCCTGGGATGAGTATACTCTTTAAATGGCAGTGCCCTAATATTTATTTTGTCCCGCGTCTTCCAAATTGTGTATCATCATAGTTGTAAATCACCATCCACTTCACCAGTGACGGAGCCATCGTTAGGCTAAACCGGCCTTAGCCGGTTTGCTTATTTAACAATAAATATATATTAACTGCAAATTTAACAGAAGTACCAAGTAGGCAAGTAGCACAGGTGGATGGTTTGCTTTGTTTGCCTTGCTCACTACCTTATTAAACAAGTATCATTGATATTTATAGGACAATTATAATCGACCATTATCAATATTTTAGTAATCTTCGATTTTGACTATTAGTTTTAAGAATTTCAGCCCTCATAGCGATCTGATCCGGACGTCCCTGTACTTCACCATAGTAATTATCCGATGGATACATATATGTGATATGTCGTATTAATGCCTATACAATTTAAATTAAAAAAGAAAATCAATTTTAAACACATCTACGGAGTATAATACTCCCTAGATTTCAGTGAATTGTTTACACTTTGACTTTTTTTGTGAGGAAGTATATATATATTTAAATAAAAAAATTTGTACCGTAATATTTCTTATTAAAAGAGTTTTACGAGTATATATTTGAATATTTTTAATTGCGAAATACTTTGAGAGATGTCGAACGGAGAAGTGCCTCAAAATATAAAAATATAATATATTAAAAAAATGAAAAGAAAGTATAATATTATATTATATAATATAATCATATACGGAGTATGATTATATGAGTGCGTTCATAGATTTTTTTTTTTTTTTTTTTTTTTTTTTATTGATTTTAATTAAGTTAACACATTAGCTGAGTATATATATATAAGAGTGAATATTTAACTATTTCTCGCTAAAAAAAATGCAACACACGCAGTAGCATTATGTGGATGATGTTCCTACCCTATTACTTAGGGTTTAATTTGGTGGGACTTTTAAATCTCGTGTACTAACTACTAATATGTTTCCCCATTTGTAATGCGTGAGTTAACGTTAACGTTAACTAATTAAAAAAATTCTTGAGAATTGTATGATACGCATAATGTTCTTCTACAGTATATATATACTCTACATATTATATTCGCTAATATAATTATATCTTCAATTAAAACGGTAAATAACAGACATTTTAATTAGATCATAATATAGTTGATGCTTAATTTCTTCGTAAATGAGCCTGACTGAAAACCGATTTTGTCACATGTCCGTGGCGAGATCATGTGACAATATTGAAAACCAACACTAATTAATACTTCCTCCATTCCAATAAGTTTTTTTTACGTTTGCTTTATGCACGTAGATCAATACTCGTTTTGTTTCGTTCATATCTTTGGTTTCGTATTCTTGAAAATTTTAAAATTTTGATATTAATAATGTGTGCCCGATAAGACAATTAAAACAAGATCACACTTGACTATTTTTTATTTGTATGTTAAAAGTTATATCGAAGATTCTACACACTTATAAATAGTGTCCAAAAAGTGAAACGTAAAGAATCTATTGGAATGGAAGAAGTACCAACTACGAGACCAATGGTGCACGAGGACCATTAACAACTATAGTTTGAATTGTCCAAATTCTTGGACCAAATGTGCACTCACGGTAGCTTATCGTGATATATACTTGACCCACAAACAAACACAAGTTCTTTTTTTGAGTATTTTATCGATCACAATTATGCGTATTTTGGGAATCTCCCACAAGGTCACACCCTTCTCAAAATTGCTTTTTAGCAAGCATTCAACTTGATCGTGACTTGTTGGTTTAGATAAAATCGTTTTATACGTTTAAAATCCTCAAGATGAAACAATAATGAAGCCAAAGAAACTCCCAATCAACAAGTCAGTATTATTTATGTATTTGAAAAATGATCTGAATGCCAATTACGTTCCGATAACAAACAAAAAAAAACTGTTACACAAGTTCCAGTTAATTCTATTGTAAAAAGGGCCCAAAAGAATATAATTCTACTCGATATGACTTAAAGAACTTGAAGAGTATATAATAAAGATTCCACGATCATTTTAGACATACTTTTGTAGTAATTAATCTCTCTGTTTTAGAATGTCACTTTTATTTATATTTTTTAAAGTTCAAGTTTTGTCTTAAATCTTAATACGAATTTGTGTCAGGAACCAACTCAACCAAAAGCTTAAGCTAATGGTTGGAGGCCCAAGATCAGTTTTTATACACTCTAACACGCCCACTCACGCGAATGCCCTTTGGGCTTGAAGGTGGACGCAACTACAGACCCGCCTACCTGGTGCGAAATATACTACTTTGAAAGTGAGGGGTGGTGAGATTCGAACCCGTGACCCTTTTTGTCACAAGACTTTGATACCATGTCAGGAACCAACTCAACCAAAAGCCTAAGCTAATGATTGGAGGCCCAAGATCAGTTTTTATACACTCTAACAATTTGTTACTCTTATAACATTAATGTTTTTAAAGAGACTCGAGCAATGTCTAAACCGTTTCATAAAACAATTCAAATATTTCACGCCAAATTAAAACATGTTACTATACTAAGCAATTAAAACATTCCAAATCAACTAATCAACACTTTAAGGTACGTGAGAGTTGATATCCGATAATACATTAATACGTTCGTATAATGATACGATCAACACGCCCTCTTTACGCAAATGCTCGTATCACTTAAGGCTTTAACGATACTATATTAAAAACACAAATATCATAACAACAATTTCAAATTACTCCTTGTAAAATTTGCTGCTTCATATTCGTATAATACGAAAGTGTACTTAGCATTTCTTCTTTATATATCTTGCACCAGCTCTACTTCTTGTCAAATATAATTCGGAAACAATGTCAATATACGAGATCATATTTCATATCCTCGTTTCCAATGGCGTTTCCGTTGGTTTATAAACCAATTATTGATCTGACTTTGAGCTAGGCCAGTCTTTTCTCCAAGACCGATTTTATCGACATCCTGCAATCAATAAAACAATAAAGCTCTGATTACTATTAAAATTACGTAGGGCCAACGTAACATGCGACACGACTACTAAACAATGAAACTAATAAATTTCATACAAGCGTATACGGAGTACTCCGTATTATTTAAACATTACTCATTGTTTGAGTATAAAACCTATCTTTGGTTCCAAACTATCAATTTAACTTTTTGATTGAGACATTGAGTTGATTTATGATATACGGAGTAATATCAGAATTTTGAGATTAGAGATCAGATCAAATATAAAAAGAGTTGACGGATTATGTTAGTATGAAAGGAGTGAATTGAATACCGTGGGATATGGCCACATCCAATGAGTATTCCACCACTGGAAAAGCAGTTGCCTTGCTTCTTTAGAAATCTTGCTTTTCTTTCTGTTCTTACAGAATTGCAATTTGAGTCCGCGTATACGACACCCAAATCGACGAAGTAGCTGATCCTTGATCAAGTCGCGCTCTTCATCGTCCCTAGGTTCCACATCATGTTCGTCGATTTCTTCTACACTGCATTCCTCATCTGAAAATTACACATGACTATATTTTATGTAATATATTTGAAATGTTTTTGAAAATGATCAACTCTATTACATAGTGTCCAAAAATAACAAACAAAAACTGTATTCATTGGCATAAAGGGAGTAACAACAACACTCAAAAGTACAATCGATTTACCTTCACTCGAACCTTGCTTTCGATAGGAGTTATTGATTGGGCTCGAATCACCTGACGTCAACACGGAATAAAAGATCAATCGATCTATACAAAAACACGAACGATATGAAGTTACCCTATTTATATGCAATAGTATATACAAATATGACGCATATTTTTACTCAAATAACATATACTCCATAATGTTCATATACACAAATTATTTGGTGAGACCGGCTCACAATAACACTATCATGAGTTCTCTCACACAGAGGTTGATTACCGGCCAAGTCAGTTAAAGATGTAGCACGAGAATTGGGAAGAATGACTGTATTGTATTTGATTGTATGTCTGTACAAATATACATCAACCTTTTATAGCTATGCTCTCTGCTGTCAAAACCAACCTTTTGGAAAACCTACTTACCGTAAATACCACCTAGAATATTACAAGTGATTATACCGAAATTATATTATAGCCTTAAGACGGAATACGGAATATATAGAATATATTCCGTAACACCCCCCCTCAAGTTGGAGCGTGGGGATCGAGAACGCCCAACTTGGACAACAGATAACGGAATTGCCGGACACCAAGCGCCTTGGTAAGTATATCAGCCACTTGCTCGGACGTGTGAACGTATGAGGGACTAATAATACCGTCACGAACAGCATCTCGTATAAAATGACAGTCTACCTCAATATGTTTGGTGCGTTCGTGAAAAACAGGATTACGAGCAATAGACAACGCAGATTGACTGTCGGAGTGAAGTATGACAGGGCGAAGGACAGGAATATTAAGGAAGTGGAACAAGCCCCGCAACCATTTCACCTCACAGGCTGCGGCAGTCATAGCACGATACTCTGCTTCAGCGGACGAGCGGGACACAGTGGGCTGCTTCTTGGTTTTCCAAGAAACAGGACAACCACCCATAAGCACGAAATAAGCAGTGAGCGACCGACGGGACAGGGGACAACTAGCCCAATCGGCGTCACAATAAGCAGTCAACTCCAAGTTAGAATCAGAACGAAACAGAAGACCCTGTCCTGGACTATGCTTTAAATAACGAACTACTCGCAAGGCTGCTTGCCAGTGTGTGACACGAGGCTGCTGTAAAAACTGCGACAAAATGTGAATGGAATAGGACAGATCAGGACGTGTAATAGTGAGATAAACAAGACGACCAACGAGCCGACGATACCGCTCTGGGTCGGGTAACAGTGCATCATCAGCTAACGCCAAGCGGTGATTTTGCTCAACAGGAACGGCTTCGGGTCGGCCACCGAGAGCACCGGTCTCGGTCAAAATGTCCAGCGTATATTTCCGCTGACACACAAATATCCCTGTCGAATTTCGCGCTACCTCGATCCCTAAGAAGTACTTCAAAAGGCCAAGGTCTTTCATGTGGAAACAAGTACTCAAGTACGACTTTACATGCGCGATAGCAGTGGAATCATTCCCGCCAAGGACTAAATCATCAACATAGACCAATATATAAACGACGTTATCACCACGAGAGTAGCGGAAAAGGGAGTAATCAGAGTGACATTGAACAAACCCATAAGCCAACAGGGCCGCGGACAGCTTAGCGAACCAACACCTTGGAGCTTGGCGAAGCCCATACAGTGATTTCTTTAATTTACAAACCTTACCAGGATCGTCAACCGAATAGCCTGGAGGAAGTCGCATATACACCTCCTCCTCTAAGTCACCATGTAAGAACGCGTTATGTACGTCCATTTGGTGTAACTCCCAAGACCGAGAAGCGGCAAGAGCGAGAAAAGCACGAACTGTTACCATTTTAGCTGTCGGAG
This sequence comes from Dianthus caryophyllus, assembly GCA_023091065.1. NCBI lineage: Eukaryota > Viridiplantae > Streptophyta > Magnoliopsida > Caryophyllales > Caryophyllaceae > Dianthus > Dianthus caryophyllus. The sequence goes on along the minus strand of CM041518.1, from coordinate 8,291,405 downwards.
CAAAAGTTTCATAATAGTCTATCCCAGCTTCTTGCCGATTTCCAAGGACAACTAACCGTGCCTTGTAACGTTCCACAGTGCCATCGGCGCGTAACTTGACCTTGTACACCCACTTGTTGCCAATGACCTTTTTACCTAGCGGAAGATCAACAATATCCCACGTACCATTGCGAACTAGAGCATCGACTTCCGCTTGCATGGCTTGACGCCAGTGTTCATACTGTACAGCTTCACGATACGACTTGGGTTCAACATTAGAATCAAGAGTCGTGAGAAAACAACGATGTAAGAGCGAAAACTGATCATATTGCACGTAATGTGCTAAAGGATAAGGCGTACCTGACGACGACGACGGGGGAGAGACGGTACGAGTACGGCTTTGTAATGCTTGAGGAGAGACAACATGTGCCATACCAGTGACGTATTCACCCTTACCATAACGAGACCAAGGAATGTGTGGACGCTTCCCGCGGCCAAGCTCACCGCCCACCTCCTCCGTAGGTGGAGGGTCTGCCACATCACGTGCATCCTCATTATTCAGTGGGGTCGCTGGTACAACGACCATGGGCTGCTCTGCACCCTCTGTGAGCTGTGCTGCCGTGGCATCCTCACCTGTGGGCCCCTTATCCGTGGCTGCGGGACTACTGTCAGCAAAAGGCAAGGCGACATGACCCGGCACATCGTCAATGAAAAGATCAGCATCATTCTCGACAGCAACATCAGAGATGGGAGGAGACACATGGGCAGGAGGAGCAGAGGTTGTAACAGTAGTAGACGAAGCGCGAAATGGAAACACGGCCTCATCAAAGACAACGTCTCGAGAGATAAAAAATTCATGAGTCTCGACATCATAGACCTCCCATCCTTTCTTCCCATATGGATAACCCACAAAAACACAACGACGACTACGAGAAGCGAATTTATCACCATCACGTCGAGGATGCTTTACAAAACAAAGACAACCAAATACCCGAATATTATCATAAAGAGGCGCTCGACCAAAGAGTTGTTCAAACGGAGTCTTACCGCGAAGAAGAGCAGAAGGTGTGCGATTAATCAAGTATGCAGCCGCTAGTACGCACTCACCCCAAAAACGGACGGGAAGACCAGACTGGAATCGTAGAGCTCGTGCAACATTCAAAATGTGTCGGTGTTTGCGTTCTACCCGACCATTTTGCTGCGATGTGCCAACGCAAGTCGTTTGAAATAGTATCCCATTTTCGGCGAAAAAGGACTTTAAGCAAGTGAACTCCGTCCCATTATCAGTGCGAACAACCTTGACATCGACGGCGAACTGACGTCGTACCATGGCTACAAAATTCTGTAACAACGAGGAGACCTCATCTTTCGATTTGATCAAATAGACCCAAACAGCGCGAGAATAGTCATCAACGATGGTTAAAAAATAACGACTACCACATGAGGAGGGGGTACGATAGTCTCCCCATAAATCACAATGAATTAACTCGAAAAAATTTCCGGCTTTATTATCACTGACAACAAATTTCTCACGTGTCTGCTTAGCACGAAAACAAATATCGCAGAGTTCACTAGGATGATTATTACGAGTACAACTAATAAATGGTAAATAATTTATTATTTTTCGAGAAGGATGACCCAAACGTTGATGCCATAACTCAGCCTCATCAGTCGCTTTCGTCGTCGCAAAAACACGTGGCGTCTCTCCCCGGAAAAGGTATAGCCGACCGTACTGCTCACCCGTACCAATCGTCGTCATCGACACGCGGTCCTGTATAACATACGAAGATTTAGTAAATTGCACAGTACAATCCAAGTCAATACTCAACTGATAGATAGAGACAAGGTTGCAATTAAATTCGGGCACGAAAAGGACATTATTTAACACAAGCTGTTTGCCGAGAACGACAGTCCCTTCTTCGGTGGCCCGAGACTGTCGTCCATTAGGTAACGTCACCATACACGGTGCAATTGAGTGAACATTGGTTAGTAAGTCCCGACTACCTGTCATATGATGAGTTGCACCCGAATCCAACAACCAAAGGACGGGGTTATTTGGCTTACCAGTCATACGTGTTGTAGCAGCGGAAGACGAAGGCCCTTTGACGTTGTTGACGTAGGCATCCCACTGCTCCTTTGGAACACTCACATATTGCTCTTTATTTTCTGTCACGTCGTCGCTACCGCGTGCACTATGTGCACCACCACGTCCATAACCACCACGACCGCGACTACCCCCGCGATTGCTGCCAGAGCTGGACTTACTCCGGTCACGCCATCCCTTAGGGTAGCCAATGACATCATAACAATTGGCTTTGACATGCCCCCATCGATTACACTGGTCACACCGGGGTCGATTGATGCTATCACGCTCGCTCGAAGTGCGAAAGCCGACATCACTGCGAGTACTTAAGTTGACAGTAGGAGTAGCTGTTGTATTGAAGCCTATTGGATCTGAGCGATTTTCTCCTCGAACCCCTGTGCTGCTGCCACCTGTACTGCTGCCACCTGTGTCACCACGGACACCCTCTTCTTGGATAATGGCGGCGTATGCTTTATTAAGTGTGGGGAGGGGGTCTTGCAACAAGAGGTTAGAACGGACGGTGGCGTATTGCGATAGCAGACCAAGGAGGAACTCGTGTACTCGTCCCTCATCTCGCTTTTTATCCAATTGCTTGTTAATATTGCACTTACATCCACCACAACTGCAAGTGGGATTGCGATCATATTTATCCAACTCATCCCACAATCGTTTGAGACGACCATAATACTCAGACATGGGTTCGCTGTCACCTTGTTTGCAAGAGGAGATCAGGCCCTTAACACGATGCAACTTTGGTCCATTACCCACGCTAAATCGCTGAGCAATGTCTTCCCATAAAACCTGCGCTTCATCGACATACGTAATCGTTGAACCTAACGTGGGTTCTATGACATTAAAGATCCAATTAACAATCATGGCATTGACAGAATACCAATCCTCAATTTCATCAGACGTGTCAGCCGGTTTCTTGATCGTGCCGTCGATGAAACCCGTCTTCTTTCGCGCACGAAGAGCACCACGAAACTTGACCGACCACTCGTCATAATTAGACCCGGTTAATTGGACTTGAATGACTTTGTCGCCTAGTTTATCGCTAGGGGACAGGACATACGGACTTTTGGATTTGGAGACGTCTTTGTCGTCGACCATGGTGAAGGACATACAACGGTGGAAAAAAAAATTGGCTCTGATAACCAAGTTAAAGATGTAGCACGAGAATTGGGAAGAATGACTGTATTGTATTTGATTGTATGTCTGTACAAATATACATCAACCTTTTATAGCTATGCTCTCTGCTGTCAAAACCAACCTTTTGGAAAACCTACTTACCGTAAATACCACCTAGAATATTACAAGTGATTATACCGAAATTATATTATAGCCTTAAGACGGAATACGGAATATATAGAATATATTCCGTAACAAAGTCATTTGAGGTATTTGTCTTTAGTTACCAGTATGTATCATAATATGAGACGGTGTCACAAGCCACCTACTGATTCATATATTTGACCCGAAATTAGTTGTTGGTTATATGTGACCTGTAATAAATTAAATGTCAAATTTTATATTATTGATTGATTGATGGATTAATTGATTAGCAATTTAGCATAATACAAGTACTTGTAAAGAGAAGACAGAATAATTAGTCATTACATAAAATCTGAAGCTCCATCTCAACTTTGTTCAAGAAATTTGTAGCTTCTTCAAAGGGTCTTGAAAATTCCGATTTATATTTGTCTAATACATCACAGTAATTTTCCTACATTAAAAAGAAAAACAATATAGAACGAGATGTCAAATAAAACATAGCGAGTATTATACGGAGTACTTCATAATATAATAATCAGTCTATATTAAACTTTTTAACATTTATATGTAGATATAATACAGATTCATAACAAAAGTGTCATTTTATAAAAAAAAATATATAACATATGTACCATGAATTGATCAAGCTCATGATTTGCTCCTGTACACATCGTCCTCACCCCCGCTTCTTGTGTATGCATGTCGTATTCCCTCCTTATTTCATCAAGTACGCTCCCCATTATCAGCGGTGCGCCCGCCTTTAAAGTTTAGTTGATATCGTTATTTTTAAATACTAAAAATATTCAAATCTACTCCAAGTTACCAAAAAAAGAAAGTATTAATTCCCTCCCTTCCATAATTTTCTTCCCATTTACTTTGAGCGTATATATTTGTTTGTAGCAATACACAATTGTTTTCAGATGAAAATATAATTTTATGAAGGATAATGATTGTACGTCACCCGGTGGTACTGAATTCAGTACCACCCTAATTTTTAAAATTAAAAAACAAAGATAATTGAAAGATTTTTTTATTATATGCTAAATTCTAAAGGATAAATATGTAACTTTACAATTTACATCTCTCAAAAAAAAAAAAATGTGTAACTTTACAAATTACAATATATTGAATTATACTTCTAACTCTGTGGAAATAACTACTCCATACTTATATTATTTTATTTATAATAAATATAATATATCAATTTTTTTTTGTAAACAACTACTCGTATTTGCCTTATGCTTTTTATGGACTCTAAGATATCTTTAATTATATGCTAATGAAAAACACCAATATTGTGTGAATTAATCTACTACTATGAAGGTCGTTATTATTGAAATAAATTTTATAAAACAACTATGCATTAATAATTTTTCTTGGAAAAATTAACTTGGGTATAAAATTTATTTATATGCACCTTAGTTCAAAAATACTCCGTATATAATATGTTAATATTAAGATTATTAGCATTTTGTGTTCTATATATTTTCTTTCAATAAACGTAACTCACATATTTATGTGGATTATGATAAATTTATTTATGTAATACTCTACTATTATTATGTAGTAGATTAATTTATGGTTTGATTTAGTTTCTAATTATACTCTATTAGTTTAATTAAATTATTCGAAATGGAGAAAAAAGTTTACAATTACAAATTAATTCCTAAATTCTCTCCTAAAAATAAGCAAAAATGGTACTCCAAGTCTCCAACTAAAGATTTTAATCTTGTAATTAGATTAATAACAAAGCATATTCCTATAATACCCTTTTTCTTTTTTAATAATTTTTAATTGTAAAAGTTAGGAAAATAATTAAAATAACTAATCAATTTACCATTATACCCCGGGTGGTACTCAAATTTAGTGCCACCCGGTGGCGTAATATCATTTTCCTTTTATGAATGATTTTTTAAACGGCAAATCCTAATATGTTAGTTTCATAATATAATTTCAATTATAATAGTCAAAGTTGTTGAAGTTTGACCCTAAAAAAGTAAATCAGAAGAAAATAATGGAAAGATATAGAGTACTTATTAATTAGTAAACTAAATTAGCAAAAAAATAAAATAAATAAACCCTAGTGAAAACTACCTTGATGAAATCTATATGAGCTTGAAGAAGGCGGGGGAACTGAGGATGAACGGCAATCAACGTCTTGGTGGTTACAGTAGCCACAGTCAGCTCGTCTGAGCCATACCGAAAGGCAGAATCCATCATACCAAAGTCGTGAATCGACGTTTGTTCGATAAGGTTATCGGACAACATCGGAGAAAATGTAGAGTAACCCTCCTCGGCCGTTAGATTAGGTAGGTCATCCATCAAAACAATAATAATGAAGAACACTCAACACACTTAATTTTGTTATATATGTAATATCATTATTAATTATATTATTACTAATTATATTTACTACTAATATTATTATTGGTACAAAGACAAGAAGCACCAAAAAGATAATGATAAGAAGGATAATTAAGCTATATTAAATCATTAAATGGAAGGTCGATGAAAAAGATATGGTAATGATGTGATGGGAAGGGTGGAGCTTTCTCCATGGAGAATAATGGAACCCTAATTAAAGTTACACTAGTACACTTGTCTAGGGCACTTCACAAAATCATAGATATATAACAGATATATCCGTTTTAAACTTAAAATTAGTCAAATATAATGAGAAGAAAGCGTATCTCATTCATCATATAATTTACTATTATTGAACATGTTTTTAAGTTTACGACAAACATGTATGCATTAAAATGAGATCAACATAATAAGTACCTGCAGATATAGTTGAATTATCAAAAACAATTAATATATAGTTCCTTTTAATCAGCTAAATATTTTCCATTTCGTACCGAGATAGTTACCATTTTCTTTCATTTTGTTGACAATTTTGAAAGATAAATTATTCATAAAACTTATTTTTATGGAAAGAAAACAATATGTGTAAGTCCTGATATGAAAAGGAAATAAAAAGTTAAATAATTTTAAACAGTGAGTATGGAATATTAAGGATTTGAAAGCCTGAAAACCCTAATTCTTTGATGCTAAAGTTTAAGCAAGTTGAGTATAGATAACTTTTAGCTATCAAAATCTAATTCTAGATTGTGAGTGGAATATTATTTAAGCTGGGTGAAATTAAAGAACTGATAACTAGGTCTTTGAATAAGTAAAAGACTTAAAAAAGTAATTGTAGATAACTTATTTTTAAATTTGATAACCCATCATAAAACGATGAGAATAATAACAAATAAAAATATGTATACGTAGTTGTAATTAATATAAAATGCGTGAAAATTTGAATATGTTAGGTGTAAGATAAGAATTGAGAATTTTATGAATAAAAGTTTTTTTTTTTTTTTTTTTTTTTTTTTTTTTTTTTTTTTTGCCAGCTGGAAATAATCATCAATTACATGTGCATTACTGACCTAGCAAGGTTGTGTGCAGCAGTAATTTCAGATCTAGGACTAAACGAGATACATTAGCAGTGAAAAGATTTTGCTAAACATAAAAAGTCATTCAATTCAGAATTATGGAAACAGAATGCTAGTTTGCTGAGGACTCTTAATATGCAGAACGATCTTGAGGCAATCAGTATGTACCCAAAGATGTCGGATGTTGTTGTTCCGTGCCCATATTAAGGGTATAAACGTAAAGAAAAATTGTAACTAGATAACTTGTTTTTAAATAACCTACTTGAACTAGTTTTACATTGCAGCTAACTAAAATTGCAGTTCAATCAAATATTTAGGACACAGACTACCTGATTTGTGCAACAAAATAAGACGACCTTGGTAGTTCAAGGTCATTTTGCATATAAGTTAGAGATTTTCGTAATAGATCGTTATTTAACATGCACTGTAATAATATTTCAATACTCGGACTATCATATGGTCATTTAGCGGATCGTGGTGATGTCTATAGTGAAATTTGTAACTATCATTGTCTAATTAAATTTATGAAGTTACAATGATATTTTTTTTTTATTTTTTATTTTTTTACTTGTTCTACTATTTTAATCTAAAATGTAGAGTAAAGTTATACTCCCTCTGTCTCGGTCATTTATTTACCTTTTTATTTTTGGATGGATCACTAATTAATGTTTTTCTTCATATTATAAAATAATTTGATCCAAAACGGTCATTGATTTTGAAAGATCTTGATCTCGCGTAACTGATTTTGGATGATATTGAGTTACATTTAGTTTCCAAAATCGAAAGGTAAACAAATGACTGAATCATAATAAGATCATCTTACATAAAACTTATTAGAGTGTACATTAATATTAATATTGGACGTTTGCATGAGCAATTCACTAAAATATCGCCTAAAATTATTGTTTACGTAGAAAATTATGTAATCTTACAAGTACTATAGTTCTCCTACTAACAATAGAAGTATTTAACTATTTTACTTAGTGATTGTTTTTTGTTGATTGGGGCTTGTAGGTTAATCGATAATGATATTTTTACAAGGCCATCACTTGACCTGTTCTCCACCATAAATATTTTTTGATTAGTTAGAATATATTCCCTTCAATTCAATTTAATTTCCTCATTTATTTTATTACACTAACTGATGTGCATTTTGTAATGTTAATATATTTATAAGTTACACTAACTTATTATAAGATCAAACATAACTATTTTTTTCTCATATATTTCAAAAAATACCAAAAAATCTCTAGACTATCTAGCTAATAGTTTCATGATAAACATGAGAAGATTGAATTGAATTGGAGGGAGTATGATTTTGTTGGGAATTGGGGTGTAGTGATTTGGAGACGTATTACAAAAATGTAATATTATTTTACATTTGCCTGTTACACGTTTGTCAACATTATTTATATTTACTTATTATCTATTAATATTTATAAATCATATACTCATTAAAACAAATCTAACAAAATCTGACATGATCGAGTAATATATTTCATGCAATATATTCAGAAATATATTAAAGTTCGTCATCTATGTTGAATATGCTCAAAAAAATAAATGTAAACAAATGGCAAGACAGATAAAGTACTCCGTATAAAATGTTTAATACGGAGTAACTATCAAGTGTGTACAAGCCAAATTCATGGTTATTTCTCATTTGTAATAGTTTTTGAATTGCGTATATTAGATCATTTTTTTTTCTTTTCTAGAGGAAATGTCATCTACTCAAGTGATATATAGAATTTCTTAGATGATCGACAAATGCTAAAATTTATTTTACTTGATAATTGATACCCTTATACTCCATACGGAGTATATTTTAGCATAACCGTACCTTTTTTTTTAGTACAAATGTAAAATTTAATTTAACCAAAATGGTCATAATACTCCATTTTTAGGGTGATTTGACATTAGAATGACTTAAAAAAAAGGTTAGTTTATGTTATAAAAACAAGGGTGATTTGATAACTCACACCTTTTATAACCATAATTTTAAAAACTCTCACATTTTATAATTTTTTTAAAAACTTTCATCTTACAACATTTTCTTAAAAATTCCCACCAAAATGCCACTTTTGGTAAAAATGAAAAAAGTTCTTTTGAATAGATTCATCTCGAATTTACTCTATTATCTCCGGAAACTCAAAATGTGTAAAGAAAAAGAGAGAATTTGATTTTTTTTATGAGTCAAAATATATGTTTATTTTGGTGAAAATGAGGTTTTGATGGTAGTTTTTAAAGAAATTTTTAGTAAAAGTGGGATATTTTAAAAGAACTTAGAAAAGGTGACGGTTTTTAAAATGAGGATTAGAAAATATAGTAGCTAACAATACCTGAGTAAGTCCTAAAAACAACATATAAAATGATATTTTGAAAAAAAAAAAGTCTTGAAAGATGTAAAAGTTACTGTAATTTTTATTCTAAAAATACCCTACAAAATACATTATAAATTCGAGAGTGAATTCTATGTTCCACTTTTATGTTCTACTTTGTGTCCCATTGTGTTTTTCTTGTGAACTTATCGCATTTTATTTTAAAATATATATGAGTTAATTATATTTGTCATTGATAATTATAAATCCTACCCTCACTTGGATTACACTTCTTCCCGTGTTATCGAATTTGAAAGCCTTCTAACATAAAACTGAAAGTAACACTAATTCTTGTGTAAGTTAGGACTTATAATAAATTATTGTAAATTCGCCTTATTTGTACCCGATTATATAGCTTTTGTACTATTTAAGTGATAATTATGATTAATTGTTACTAAATCTTTTTAGTATCTCTGTTAGTGACTTTAGTAGATTTGTTTCATGTTTTTGTACCCCTTTAACTACAATTTGTTCCTTAGTCTCATATTAATTTAGTGTAAGTTCAGCTTTACAGGAGAATTACTGAGTAAGTAAATAGCAAGGTAACAACTCACCGAGACCGAATGAATCAGTAAAAAAATTGCTTGCTTGGATTACACTTCTTCCCGTGTTATCAAATAATTTTCATTAAGATGTTATAAAACATACTATAGTAATAAACATTTGTGTATTTTTAAATGTCGTGATAATACTTTTTTTTTTTTTTTTTTTTTTTTTTTTTTTTTTTTTTGGAATGGACTTCTTACATTTTGTCGATGGCACTTCCTATATATATACAAGTTTGTGGTATCCATGACATTGCACATTTCATAGTGGAAACATAAAAGAAACACTAAAAATAACAAATATTTATCGTGAAATGGGATCACTAATTCTTAGGTAGAACACTTTTATATTATCTTTATTGTGAGACCTCTTTGTAATTCAAAATTTACGATTAATCTTTTAATTCGAATATATAATACTCCGTATATAGCTATGTCATATAAGCAATTACATATCAATATGTCCAAACTAACATATCAAACAGTTCAAAATAATATTTAGGGATATTCTATATGGTACCCCTCAATTTTTTGATTTTTTACATGAAACCCTTACACTTTTTAAAACATACATGGTACTCCTACCTGTTGTCATCATCCGTAAGTGTACTCCCTAACTTTGTTTTGAGACTATTAAACTTAGTTTTGAGCGTTAAAGGATTACTTGGGCGCGTAACGAACCTTGGTTTTTTTATCATCGCATGACATAAGGACTCTTTTAGGCTCAATATTTATCTTAGACGTGATAATTTTGTAGGGGAATAGTAAATTATTTTTCGTCAAATTTTTTAATCCGTATATATCAGTAAATGTTAGGTTGTAGATGGATATTGAGCTTAATAGAGTCTTTATGTCATGAGATAGTAAATGACAAACTTGGTTACGCATCCATGTCATCATGTAACGCCTGAAACTGAGTTTAATTGACAAAAAATAAAGTTCGGGGGTACACTTACGGATAATGATTACAGTTAGGGGTACCATATATGTTTAAGAAAGTGTAGGACTACCACGTAGAAAGTCAAAAAATTGAGAGGTACCATGTAGAATATCCCTGATATTTAATAGTCCAAATATTCATATTAGATGTATATATATATAGTAATAACTATATCATGTGACTATTTTATATCTTAAGTATTTTTAAGTCAATTTTGCATAATTAAGTCAACTCCCAAACCCCTTTAATTTGCCACCCTAATCTTTTAATGTTCATTAAGATAATATACATAATAATCTCAAGACCCTTTTTCCCTACCCTATATATATTGTAATGGTAAGTCAAATGCTCAAAACTCCAATAATGATCAAGAAAAGGAAATAAAGATAATTAATTAAATTAGTCAAAAATAATTTAAATGTTATGAGTTACATACATTTTAAGGAGGATTAGCACACCAATTAAAGTAATTAGTTATTGCATAAGTCAAATGTGAACGTGGCGCTATAACGTACCGTTGCATGAAACCACAATCACTATCATTAGATACTCTTAACTCCTAAGAAGTCCTACCAACTACGAAATAAAAAGTTTTAATTAGCTAAAAGTCTAAAACTCGTGACTAATTGAGACTAAAGTTTTGTGTTTTTGTTATCTTATGATGATTCTACGAAATATAATAAACCGATAATTTATAAGGATAAAATATTTAATATAAAATAAGGATTTATTTAAAACTCTCACCTATTATATACGGAGTATCACTTTTTCAAAAATCCTACCAATTATAATTTTTTTTCAAAACTCCTACCTGTTATAATATAAGTTTTACAAATTTCTCACCTTTTGTGACAATTTTTTATAAAATTACCACCATTTGAAAAATTTATACCTTTAAATTATAATTTCAATTGAAATTTAGAGTTATATTAAACGTTATTCCTATTTTAACGCACGTACTCTTTTCACTTAAAATGTATTTAGATGGTATTATTGAAGATATAACTTTACATTATATTATTGGAACTTGGAAGACAAGTGAAGAAGAAAAATGTACTCCCTAGTTGAATTGACAACAAATGACAAATTAAACACTATAGAAATAAAGTATGACGCAAGAGGATATAATTTAATATAACTTCAAACTTCTATTGAATATAAGGGTGTCAAATATTTCAATTTGTGGTAATATTAGAAAAAAAATTGCTATAAAAATTGGGATGGAACACGTCCATAACAAGAAAAGTGTTCGCTTCATTAACCGCAGTCCGCAGGATGCTCCATCCCAAAATAATTGGCAATGGGTAGAGTAACTCATTTAGTTTATAAGTTATACAACTCTTTTATATTTAGCTGATGTGGAACCTTACATGTGAAGGTTTTTGACAATAATCATATAGGGATGTAATTAAGTATATATGATAAATATATACCAAAAATGAATAATTGTTAACTCCCACATTTTCTAAACACAATTTTAAAAACTCTCTCTTTTCTAATGTTTTAAAAATCTCTCAATTTTACAAACATTTCCTTAAAAATTAGCACTAAAAACCTCATTTTCACCATAAAAAACCGTATGTTTTTACATTTGAAAACATTAAATTCTGGATTCTTTTTTCACATTTTGAGTTTTGGTGGACGATAGTTTATTCATGATGGATATATTTAAAAGAAAAAAAACTTCCTTTTTTTACTAAAAATTGATGCATTTTTGTGGGGATTTGTAAAAAAAAAAAAATGTTTATAAAATATGGAAAATTTTAAAAAAAAATTACAAACTGTGAAATTTTTTACAATTGTGGTTATAAAATGGGGGGAAATATCAAAACACTCCAAAAATAAAGAATTAAATACTCCATTCGTTCCAAGATGTTAGTCCATTTCAGTTTTTGAAAGTTAACTTTCTTAACTTTGACCGTATATAAATATAATTTAAAATATATAAATAATAGTTATACGATAAGAAGAAAATTACATTTGTATTAAAATATCTTTCACAAAATATTATTCAATCAAAAATTCATATATAAGCAATGAAAAACATAGATAAAGAGGAGCGTTCAACACCGCGTAAAGTCAAAGTGGTTTCAACATATTGGCACAGATGGAGTATTAGATAAGACATTTGTATATGTTAAAAATTACTCCACTTTGTATTCCGTAGGAGACTGGGAGTATATAATACTCGTATGCTATACTTAGAGCTGTTAAAATCTGACCCGATTCGGTAAAACGCCCAAAATCGACCTGAAAATAACCCGAAATAAATTTACTTTTTTTTACCCGAAGTTAAAATCAACCTAACCCGAAATGACCCAAAAAAATGGATCAAAACTCGACTCGTAGCGGGTTAACCCGTTGAATAAAAATATTACGTTTCAAGATAGAAAATGTCATTACAAGTTTTATTTCACATGAAATTCTTTAATTCAAATCAATTTTAAACATTTTACACCTAACAAACTATTCATAACCGAAATTTTCACTTTAAAACATAATCTTTATTATTTCATAATTGTATACATAATCGATCATTTTAATGACATTTGTTAGTTATATTGGACGTTATGAATTTGAGACATCTTGAATAATTCTTTACAAAATATATCTAAGTCGATAATTCGGGGTAACATTTTAGAATTTGAAGATACATCTTGAAATCTATAAGTATGGATACAAATCTTCATTGTTATATTTCATTGTATTACTTTATAATTTAAAATTTGTAATATGATAAATATTGACTTGATACAAAACAAAGAGGTAGCTTAAGAGTACCCTTACAACTAACTTAGTACTTACACATCTATATACTTATTTTCAAATTATCAATTTTGAACTTATAATTCAAAAAAGAAAAAAAAATTGGATATTATATCATCAATTAAAATATTTTTTATAGTGAAAATTAAGTCATAATAGAAAAAAAAATAAAAATTTAATATCAATAAAGGAACATTGATTAGCCCGTAGGTATTTTAACCCTAACACGACCTGAAACCCGTATACACAATACACCCGACCTTTATACACAATACACAATTCGGGCTAAGCCGCATACTAAGAATAGTCGTTTTAAACTTTTAATTATGCAATTCCATAATCGTTGGTGGTGGAACAGAGTTTAGGATGCGATAATGCAATTCCATATGATAAGCATTTGACAAAGTATAAAACCCAATATCTTGTATTGATTTCCTTGAGATCTTTGACCAATTATCACCTTTGAATTATTTACTAAGAGTATTTTTTTCATATTTAATTTTTCGTAAACAAGTTTTATTTTCGTTGTATGTTTTTTTTAATTTGGGATATTGAGTTTTTGTATACGGGTTTTATTCCCGTTATATATTTTTTTTTTCATTTTTTTCCCTTCCATACCTTTTTTACTCACCTTCCATACAAAATTATCTCTTTTATTTTTCTAATTTTTCTTAACCTAAATTCATACAATTTTCAATTATTTCAATTAATAATTTCGATAATCAATTCAACAAAGTAGTAATTCGATTCAGTTTCAAGTTTTTTCATAAAGTTATGTTAATTTTATTAATCTTGATAATTTTGGGTTAAAAATCAAATTAGGGTTTATAGGTCAAATCGACATATAATTTTGTGGTGTGTTTTGTCGAGCTCTAGTCCTTATTCACAAGTTACTGCTTTCTTAACTTGCTTAATTAATTCTGTAATAATATCCTTGTTACTCCGTATATACTTTTCTTCACTGTATTAATTAATGTTGTTTTCAATCTCACATTAGTTCTCTGTGAGTTACAAAATTGTTTCTTGTTGATTAAATTATTCTCATATCATCAAACAACATTGTCGAAGTCTACATTGTTGGCAAGATTTGACTCATAAAACGATCCCGGGCTAGGTCGGCATACAGCTCCATTGCTCCGGCCACCGACAGATCCTACGCCGCAGTTGTTAGCCTCCCGCTGCCTCTTGGGAACCACCCAAATTCCAATTTTTTATAAACTCTAATTTGATTTTGAACCCAAAATTATCAAGATTAATAAAATTAACATAACTTTATGAAAAAAATTGAAATTGAATCGAATTAATACTTTGTTAAATTGATTATCGAAATTATTAATTGAAATAATTGAAAATTGTATGAATTTAGGTTAAGAAAAGTTAGAAAAATAAAAGAGAGAATTTTGTATAGAAGGTGAATAAAAAAGGGTATGAAAGGGAAAAAAAATGAAAAAAGTATATAACGGGAGTAAAATCCGTATACAGAAAATCATATTGGTTTTTTTTTTTTTTTTTTTTTTTTCATTTAGTTTTTCAATTTTGTCCTTTTCTTAGTATCACAATATACAATTTTTTCTCTCTTCTTTTTTTATTAATTTTTTTTTTTTTCAAATCTTCTTAATTAGAATTCAATCTATTTTTCAATAATTCAATCATCAAATCCGATAACTAATTCAATGAAGTAATAATATATTTCAACTAAAATTTTAGTCTTAAATTATTAATTTTTATATTTTTTTTAATAGATTTGATTGAAATTTATGGTCAGGATTTGAATAGGTGGTAAGATTGATGGTTTATGATTTCACTAAAGATTTACATACATCGGGTGTACCTTAGAATCTATATTATTGAACTTTTAAAATCACCAACAAAGAATCTTTGGAAATGGCCGTTTTCACTGTAAGGATTACAATTTGTGTTAACACAAATTCTTGTATGAGCCTCACAATAAGTTATTGTAAGTCAGCCTCGTTTGTACTCGATTATATAATTTTTTTTTTTTTTACTATTTTTAGTGATAACTAGTGGTGTGCCCTGTGGAATCCACGGACTGAGTTGCTCACATTTTAATACGCATTTCTTGTGGCTTGTCAATTGTGCTCGTGCATGTAAATTTCAAAATAATTATTAATTTTCATCTAAAATTTCAAAATAATCTCTTAAATGGATAGACATAATATGAGTTCTAGGCAAAAAAACATCGAAAATGTTACATATTATGTAGACTGCGTATTACATGTCATCGCTAGGAGTCTTTCAATGGGTTTGGTGACGACTTTTTCTGCTTCTTTGTTGAATAGCACAATGGTTGTTGTTTCTGTTTCATCTGTCGCAAATTTGGAAAATTTTGTCGCAATTTAAGGCGCCAAATTAATTTTTCAGCCCGCTAAAACTGTGCGTCACAAATTCCCTCGCAAATAGATTTTTTTTTTAGTGTGTATTTTGAGTTGTAAGACGATTACAGCTGGTTTTGTAATACAAAGTACTTAATTAATATTTCCGTCTTAATTTAATTAAGTTATGAAAGACCGAGTTGTTACAATATTAGTTAAGAATTAAGAATAAAGATTAAATATATTGGGTACATTCGAATAAAAGATACAATTTTTTATAGTCACGTATAATCGTGGATACATTTCTTTTTATATAATACTAAAATGATTTCGAATAAGTTTTCAATTTTTTTTGAAAAATTCATCGAGCACTTTTAACATTTTAAAAAGTATATGTTCATTTTTATACATCAAGCTTAATATGATATTTATATTAAGTAGATCTGTTAGAATACTTACTGTAAGTTGTTTTTGTTCATCTATTTCGAATATGTTTAGATTAATTTGATAAAAGTTAATTTATAAGTTATTTCATAATAATCATCCTCAAACTTTGTAATTTTGAGAATAGTTCTGAACACATATAAAATAAATAGTTACTATTGTAACTTAATATAAATTCTCGAAACAAAATAAAAACATGAAATCAAGAACGCAAAAACATTTAAAAATAAAGAGATGAGAAATAATGATTTTATTTTTTCGTAACCTTTGAAAAATTTTAATTCTCACACCAACTAAATTAATGCACCAATTTTCTGAATGAATGATTCTTATATTTTGGTTCTTTTATTTTAATTAATTTGTTAAAATAAAATATATTAAAATGAAATTGTAGATACCCGTATCTGTCGATATGGAAATTTATAGAAAACCCGATAAATACCCTATGATGATAGGACAACGTGTTTTCGTATCATTTATTTGAATTCGTATTTCGATGTAAGCAGGGCGCTGTCGACACAATGTTTGCTAATTCAAAGGATATTTTGAGCTCTGTCAAATTCTATTTTGGTCGCAAGTATTGTTTTATTGAAAATAAAAAATTTCGATTTGAAAAATCATTCTAAGTAATTTGATTTGAAAAATCATTTTCACAAATTTCTTTTGACTTGAAAAGTCGTTTCTCATGTTTTTAAAACAGTTTATTAAAAACGTATTCGACGAATTCGTTTTCTTAACAGCAAGTTTTACAGCTCGTTTTAAACCCAATTTTAAGAGCGATTTTGAGCCCGTTTCAACACGAATTTCGAGGCCTATTTCACCCACACTCACCCTCACATACCCGAGCCTAATCCAGCCTAGAACCACTACCTAAACCACGACCAGAACCCAGCCAAAAAGGCTCGAAATATAGCAGCCCAACACCCTTTTTCGTGCCCTGTTTTGACAGCCCAAAAACGACCCAAAAACCCGAGTTTTAACTACTTGCCCATAACCCATACCCATCTCCTAACTATCCTACCCATTTACCTTGCCTTAACCCTCAAGAAAACTCCCTCCAAAACCCTAAAACCCCCACGAAAAGAGCTTGGAACAGCAGCTCTCGAAAAGGAGAAAGAAGCTGCTCTTCTCCTCTAAAAACCCTACTTATCAACACTATATATACATACCCACCATAAGCCTTCATGACACACGAAATATAGAACACACACACATAACTTCAGGTCACAAAAGCCTCAAAAAAGCCCCCAAAGAAGACGTGATAGATGCTCGAAAAACAGAGCATCCTTTTCTGATTTTCGTGCAACTATCACCTGTTCTTCCTCGTTTTGCGTGTTGAAAACACCATAGTCACTCTGATTTCTTTACAAAATCTTAAAGTTCACTTTGCCACGATTCTAAAACATCTTTCGGTTCGAAATTTCGTTGAGAAACGAAGAAGTTACAAGCTTTTGAAAATCGCTGTCAGTTTCACACAAAGTTACGGTTTTACGATTGATTTTCGTCGACGACGGCCCCTTGGGATAAAATCTTACAATCGATTACGACTCGAAGATTTGGTCAACGATACATGTAAGTTGAGGGTGCAAAATACTCATTTTACTTTGTTAAATTATCGTTTTTTATTGTTTTTATAACCCTCTGTCGTTTTTTTATCACTCTCTGTCGCTCCTTTGTAAATCATCGTAGTTGTTGTTTTTTATTGTTCGTTTTAGGCTTATATTCTTAGTATGATTTTGATGTGTATGTGTGAATGTTACGTGCCCCTTGTTCACCTAGTGTATATGTTTAATTTCCTTGCGTAACTTTGACGAAAATTCTTCGTTGGATTGATTCTATTTGGCTCGTTAGCTTATTACGTAATTAGGTCTTACTCATGTTAAGTACGTTGATTGTCTTGAATCAGATTTATCGTGTTTTCCCAGATTTGTAACTCGTGTTTGCGTGTTAGATTAGCTTTCGTGATGTTTATTTCATCGTTTAGCTTTCGTATGATGGTTAGTTTCGTAGTCATGTAAAAAACTGTGTATTGGCCTGTTTTTGTTTGTTGTTGGTTTCGTTTTGTCCATTGAGTCTCGAGTTTGCGTAGTTGTTTGGCATGTAGGATAGGTTAGTTAAGGTCCTCATGGGATGTGTTTAAGTCTTCACGTTGTCTGCTTATATTTGTGTGTATGAGTTGCATTCGATTATCTAAGCCCTTGTATATTTACTCGTATGCGTGTGTGTTACCTGCTTCATCTGTTAGGCACTTGCTGGCATGTTTATTAGTTGTTTGCAGTCGTGTCTATGTCATTCACATATGTTAGCATGTTTACTAGTTGTATTTGATTAGTAGTCTTACGTTTATTGGTGTTTGTTTGTTACCACTTGCGCATGTTTCCGTGTCCACTAGGTGTGTTTTACTTATTGGTTTATGCGTCTGTTTGCTTTCGTGCGTTTTATGTTGCTTCTTTTATTTTATTTTTTTCGTGTACCATGCTCGATCATCTATGTTAATCATTCATTACTTGTCTATATATATTAGCCGTTTGATCATTTTTGTCCGTCTGCCGCTAACGTTTGTTAATCTATCTTATGCTGTCGGTAAGTATTTCTGCTTCTTTTCTTTGTTTGCTAGAATAGTAAATGAACCCATGTTAAATAACTTCGACGAAATTATATGTGCATTAAAACGACCTAGAATGGATGTTTTTTTTGTTTAAGGTTAAAACGTTGTTTGCATATCCACATACGTACTCATAATAGCCATGATTTTACTTAGTAGAGACCGTTACTGTAACGGGCGGGGTTAGGCGTTAAATTAATGAAATTCTTTTCAACTTCCTAACACGTAAATTCACACGAACTCATTTTCTCTAAAATTGGTTTTCTAAATTCCATATAAAATTTAGTGGCGACTCTTTTCAAATTAAAAATGTTTTTGAAATAAAACATCGCGTGGATCAAAATCCCGTGTCCACAATTTGGCGACTCCGCTGGGGACAGTGAAACTTGAAAAGTAAAATGATGGCTATTTAGAGTACCCTTTCTCTTTTATGTTACTTATGCATCATACTGTTAGGATTCGAACCATTTCTCCCCTTGGGTCGATTTCAGGCTGGGGAAATGACGTTCACTATGTCTGATTTAAATATCAAGGTGGTTCCGTCGAGGTTAGCAACCGCACTTTCGCCATATAGTTACAAACTTATGGTGGTTGCGTAGGTTACCTAACAGCGCGGGATCATTGGCATGGACCCTTTTCGAGACTTAGAATAGTCTAGGTCATGCATTGCATCCTTGAACTGCGTATGACTAAATGCTCTATGACTTCTGAAGCCATGTTTTCAATCCTTTTTAGTCAAAACTGTATCTTTTCAATCAAATATTTTCCAAAAGTTTCCTTCTTAGCAGAAATGCTGTCTTTAGGATTAGAATAATTCTGAATATCCCTTTTGAAATGATCTTTGACTAAAAATCCTTTTTTTTAGCTGAAATGCTGTCTCTTTAAGGTTAGAATAATCTTAAACTTTTTTTTTCGACTTTAGCTCTTTTGAAAAAAGACCTCCTCCAAGCTAAAAGTATATTCATTTAGGATTAGAATAATCTTAAAATAATTTCCGATTTGAAAAAAATCCATTCCTAGCTGAAATGCTGTTCGTTTAGGGTTAGAATAATCTTAAAATAATTTTCGATTTGAAAAATCTCCTCCAAGCTATCAGTTTAGGATTAGAATAATTTTAAATTACTTCCGATCTTAGCTCTTTTGAAAAGACCTCGTCCTAGCTGAAATGCTATCCGTTTTTCTAAAAAAAACTCATAAAGTTTTTTTAATCAAATGCCATCTTCCTTTAGTCGTCCTCGATTTCAAATTCCAAGTCACATTCCGAGTCTAACCCAAGTCTAGAGTAGGAAGTTCGAGTCAATCCACTTTAGAGTCCGTGTTTAGGCTAGACGAGTAAGAATGAGTCGAGCTAGCTCTCTTTTGTTGAGTTTAATTACAAGGGTGGGTCTCGTTTAGGTGTTTCACGTGTGTGTCAGTCGAGTCATAAGTGTGCAAAGGGTTTATAAGTCGATGACTGAATGATGTTCGGGGTTTTATTGTAGAAAGGCCGGTCGAAACAAGAAACATGACTACCGCAGAACAGTTAAGCAAACTCAATGACACTCTAGCTGCAATGATGAGTCGTTTGGAGTCCGTAGAAAAAAAGCTGACGGTGGAAAACCCACCTCCTCCACCACCAACTGAACTTGAGAAGCGCTTCAAATTAATAGAGGAGCAACTGAAATTGTCTCATGGGGAAAGCATTCACTTCGAGAATGCTCGTGGCTACACGCCAGTCCAAGATAAGCTACCGACCAATTTTGTGCTTACTGACATCCCTAAGTTCAAGGGAACTGAAGACCCGTTACAACATATCCGATCTTACAAAGAATACCTCGCTTTGAAGAGTGCAATTTGAAATGTTGTCCCACGTCTTTGCTCAATCTTTGGGGGAACATCCAAGGAAATGGTTTTATGGTCTCGAACTCAAGAATTTCCCGACTTTTGAGGATATCACTGTGGAATTTTGTAAGCATTTTGCTGATAATGCTGAAATTCAAACCACTATGCGAACATTAGAAGTAATGACGCAAAAAGAGAAAGAGGGATTTACAGAGTTCCTTAATCGATGGCGCGCAGAAAGCGTGAAATTGCCAAAAAGGCCCGAAGAGGTTGAAATGGTAGATAAGTTCGTTAAGAATCTTCGTCCTGTCTACCGGGATGCTATCAAATACCAAAATTTCAGCTCGTTCAAAGATCTTAGCCGAGTAGGGAGGAAAATAGAGGACGATGTCCGAACTGCAGAGGCCGAAAAACCTAAGGGGTATCAAGGGCCCTCTTCCTCTAAATCAAGGGCATCCAATTCGGCTAATCATGTGCAAGCAATCAGTTTTGGGGGCCCTCGTGAACAACAACGTCGAGCACCAAGAACATTTACTGATCTCGGGTGCACATACACCTCTGCTCTTCAAAGGCTCACGGCCCAAGGGAAGTTGAGCCCAATTGGTCCAACTCCGGACCCACCTGTCGACCGACAAGGTAAATGGTACAAGCCAAATGCGTATTGTGCGTTCCATCAAGGGAGAGGACACGATACTGAAAATTGCTTTCGCCTTAAGCACGAGATCCAAGACATGATTGAAAATGGATCTTTGCCGATCCCTACGGTCAAGCCAAATAATGTGACTAATCCTTTCGGCAACCACTCCAACGCGGTGTTCATTGGGGACGATGATGATATGTCTCACTTGATCCAACCCGTTAGTTATCTCACCGGGTTTTTCGTGGGAAAAGTTTATATAGATTGTGCTGATCTCTTTCCTAAGGCAAGAAATGACGTTCGCATTGGGGATTTTAATATCGATTGTACGCCGTACCTTGCTCAAAGCGGAGGAGAAATTAATGGGGTTTGGGCGGACGATGAGGATGACATTTATCTCACCGAAGGTGCAGTCATCCCGCGTACCCAAGCTGAAATCATGCAGTTACGAAAGGATGTCCTTGAATCTGATCACCTAACTCGGTCTGGTCGTCCTTATCGAGTAGAAAAGTCGAAGAGCACTTCCATTTTTGGGGACACCCAAAACACAACGCAAGCCAGTACGCCTACGGTGACAAAGGCACTCGAAGAAGTGCCGACCGCAAAGGATCCCCTTATCAAACAGCTACAGAAAACTAAGGCGGACGTCTCTATATGGGAGCTTATCCTAAGCTCATTCGAACATCGGCAAGCTCTGCTACAATCTTTGATGAACATGACTGTGTCCCCTACCACTACGCCCAACGATATGATCTCGTTGGTTTCATCAAATCAACCACGGCGTACAAATGTCGTGACCTTCTCAGATGAAGACTTGCCTTCTTTTGGACCTCAACATTGTTTAGCCATGTATATCACGGTAGAATGCCGTCACAAGAGGCTTCCGATGACGCTAGTGGATGATGGGTCCGCTGTTAATGTGCTTCCTTTGAAAACCGCGTATATTCTGGGCTTAGAAAAGAATGATCTTATTCGACTCATAAGCGGTCAGGAGCTTTCGATGGTACAATACGTCGGCGTATTTGGGCTCGTCACTTTGGCGTGAATCTTTGGGCGATGAAAAAGACGGTCAATTTCCAAGTTATAGACCTTGTTTCGTCTTTTAATATGTTGCTTGGAAGACCTTGGATCCACGCCGCAAGAGCTGTGTCTTCAACCCTTCACCGAAAGATTAAAATTCCATTCAATGGAGGAGTGGTAACCATTAACGCTACTCCAATGGTCGTAACGGGTGGAGATGTGACTTTCGAGGTACAAAATGAGGTCACCATTGAGACGGGTGGCTTTGAGGTCGTTAATGCGATCGAATCCCAAGACAACGAGTCAAACATGGAGTTATACACCGGAAGCCGTGCGTGTGAAACAGTGCTAAGGACCGGAAAGTACTTTGGCTTGTCTTTATATCCTAGGAAGGGGAATACCTTCACTCCCCCTCCAACGATCCCGAAAGGAATCACGTTTGGCCTTGGGTATGATCCAACAAAGGATAAAGGTTGTCTAAGCAAGGGTAAGGGTCAGGATGCGAAGCTGAAACCGTACCCACTAACACTTAATGGACAATTTGTGAGAGCTGGAGAAGACACGCCATGTTTGGACTTTCCCGAGCCTATCTATGACCATAAAGTGCACCGTTGGGTCCCTGGAATTGAAGTATTCCAAGACTGTTACTATATTCCGGATGACATCATGGCAACAATTACGACAAAGAAGGATTGCAGCCCAGTCGAAGACGGGAAAGCAATGGGCCTTCTTTTTGGGGAAGAGAGGAAAATAGAAGCATCTAGCGAAGCTTTGGTGAGTATGATCCTCAAGAGTGACCGATTCGATCCATCCACCCTCATCACAGATGTTAACCCGCAAGGGACTACGTCCGGATGGAGAAAGACCATCAAATGGACCGACAACAAAGGACTGCTGTTCAAGATGACCGTAGGAGAAGGAGAAATGTCCGAGCCAGAAGAAAATTCCGAGTCTGATTCTGAGTCTGAGCCTGATGATGATAGAAGTCTTAGTGTTAAGTCTAAGGAGCTAGGTGTCGAAAATACCCCCTCCCCAGTCTTTCCTTTTCATGTACCTTCGTCTAGTTCTGGTATTCCGAGGCCTGTCTTGGATGCCACATCTATCCAGCCACTGACCCCTGATCAGTTGGCCCAAATGTTAGCACAATTCGCACAATTTCAAATCAATAATAATAAAATGAACCAGTTTGCTTACGACTTGTCTCTTTTACATTGCAATTCAATTTTTGAAAATAATTGTTTTAATAATGACATTGAGAATGAGGACCAAGATGAACAGGTAGAAATTGAGGAGATAGAACCATCTCCTCAGTTGCTAAAAGGGATACAGGAGTATGATGAGAAAAACTCGGTAGTCGAAGATACCGAAACAATTAATGTGGGAACCACTCTCGAGCCACAAGAACTGAAAATAGGAACAACTCTCGACCCTGCTGAAAAACAAGGGTTTATCAATTTGCTAAATGAATTCAAAGACGTATTTGCATGGTCTTACAAAGACATGCCGGGTATTGACAGGGAAATCGCAGAACACAGAATCCCGATTAAACCAGGTTTCAAACCAGTAAAACAAAAACTCCGCCGAATGCGACCAGAATGGTCTCTAAAAGTCAAGGAAGAAATTGACAAGCAATTCAAAGCCGGGTTTATCAAAGTCTCAGAATACTCAGATTGGGTAGCTAACGTGGTACCCGTACCAAAGAAAGATGGGAAGGTGCGTGTCTGCGTTGATTTTCGTGATCTAAATAGAGCAAGTCCGAAGGACGATTTTCCATTACCTCACATCGATATCTTAGTTGACAACACCGCCAACCACGCATTATTGTCCTTCATGGACGGTTACGCAGGTTACAACCAGATAAAGATGGCCGAGGAAGATATGCACAAAACCGCGTTCACAACGCAGTGGGGAACTTATTGCTATACGGTAATGCCGTTTGGATTGATTAACGCCGGGGCCACATACCAACGAACTGCAACGACGTTGCTACATGATATGATGCATAAAGAGGTAGAGGTTTATGTCGATGACATGATTGTGAAATCTAAGGAACGCAGTGGTCACTTAAGTGCATTAAAGAAATTCTTCGAAAGACTAAGAAAGTACAACATGAGGCTAAACCCGCAGAAATGCGCATTCGGAGTCACTTCGGGTAAGCTACTCGGCCACATCGTTAGTCATCGTGGCATTGAAGTCGACCCCTCAAAAATCAAAGCCATTTTGGAGATGCCTCACCCGAAGACCGAGAAAGAAATTCGAGGTTTTCTAGGTCGAGTACAGTACATTAGCCGTTTCGTCGCTAAGTTAACCATGATCTGCGAACCTATATTTAAAAAGCTCAAAGTAGGAGAGCACGTGACATGGGATCAACAATGTCAAGCTGCGTTCGACAAAATAAAAGAGGTGTTGTCTTCCCCACCTGTTTTAAGCCCACCAGTGACTGGCCTGCCGTTATCGTTATACCTAACAGTGACGAATACCGCGATGGGTGCAATGTTGGCTCAAACTGTCGACAAAGAAGAAAGGGCGATTTACTATATTAGTAAGAAATTCTTGGAGTATGAGGTAAAGTACACAGTGCTAGAAAAGACGTGCCTCGCTCTAGTTTGGGCCACAAAGAAGTTAAGACACTACATGCTTAGCTACAGTGTAAGCATCTACTCCAAAATGGATCCAATCAAGTACTTGTTTGAAAAACCGGTACTAAATGGCAGAATGTCAAGATGGACTCTCATGTTAGCAGAATTTGACCTTAAGTATAAGCCACTGAAGGTAATAAAAGGAAGGGTTGTCGCTGATTTCCTTGCCGATAATCCAATTAAGGAAGCTGAAACCACAGATACGTGGTCATTTCCAGATGAAAATATCGCGAGCGTCGAAGATGACACGTGGGACTTGTACTTTGATGGGGCTTCAAATTATATGGGTTACGGGATTGGTATTCTCCTTATTTCGCCGAAGGGAGAGCATATACCCGTATCCATAAAATTGGACTTTGCTGTTACTAACAACGCTGCGGAGTACGAAGCATGCCTGTTGGGTCTGCACAGCGCTGTCAATTTAGGCGTAAAAAGGCTACTGGTGCACGGTGATTCATCCTTGGTAATCAACCAAGTGAGTGGAGCATGGAAAATCAAGAGTAGCAGTTTGGCACCTTACCAAACCAAGATAGAAGAACTTGAAAAGTTATTCGACGAGATACGATACGTCCACCTCCCGAGGGAGGAAAACCAGTTCGCTGATGCTCTGTCAAAATTAGCAGCCCTAATCAACATCCCCGACAGCATAGATAGTATGCCGTTATGTGTTCAACGCAGATCATCACCCGCATATATTAATGTGATTGACAATGCTGAGGAAAACGAGACAGAACCCTGGTACGCATCAATCTTAAAGTATAAAAACGCAGGAGAATACCCCACAGACCTAGACACACGTGGGAAGCGGGCATTACGGCTGCTGTCAGCCCAATTTGTTACAACTGACGATGGGCAGTTATACAAAAAAACGGCACAAGGAGTGCTTCTGCGGTGTATTGACAAGGTCACGGCAGAAAAAGTCATGGAAGAAGTCCATGACGGAGAATGTGGGCCACACATGAATGCCCACATGCTAGTCCGTAAAATCATGAGGCTTGGTTATTATTGGACGACAATGGAGATGGATTGTCGAAGATATGTCCGTCACTGTCACAACTGTCAAATATTCGCAAACGTCCAACATGTTCCCCCCTCTATGCTATACACAATGACATCGCCTTGGCCCTTTTCAACGTGGGGTATCGATATCATTGGGAAGGTTAACCCCTCAGGAACTGGAGGGCACTGTTTCATTTTGGTGGCAATCGACTACTTCACGAAGTGGGTAGAGGCCAAGTCTTATAAAGTGCTAAATGCGAAGCAAGTAGCAAAATTCATTCAAAATGACATTATCTGTCGATACGGAGTGCCTCATGAAATGATCAGTGACCATGGCACCCATTTCCAAGCCGAGACAGCTCAGCTACTCGACAAATATAAGATAAAACTTCACAAGTCGTCACCCTACCGTCCTCAGCCAAATGGCGCGATGAGGCGGCAAATAAGGCGATTCTGATCATTCTTAAAAAGATGACAGACAACTACCGCGAGTGGCACGATAAGATACCCTTCGCGTTATGGGGGTACAGAACATCAATTAGAAGCTGCGGCCGAGCAACACCATATTACTTAACTTACGGGATAGAGCGCCCAACCCGTTGAATTAGAAATACCGCCCTGCGTATCCCGCTAGAAAGCAAAGTCCCGAAGGCATCGGGTTCGGGCTCGGTATGACTCACTTGTGATGCTCGATGAACGACGTTTGAATGCACTATACAATGTTCAACTCTATCGTAAAAGGATAGAGCGCTCTTTTAATAAAAGGTGAAGCCTCGAGGAATTATGGAGGAGATCTCGTGTTAAAATTCCAGACGCTGCACTACTACCGGTAGACCCGAGAGGAAAATTTAAGCCAAATTGGTGTCCTTACTTGGTAAAGAAAATCTTGACAGGAGGTGCAGTTAGACTAACTGATCTAGATGGCAATGATTTTTCGAATCCAACGAACTTGGATCAACTAAAGCGATACTATCCTTAGTCCTCATTCTCAAATGTTATGAAATAATATTTGAATTGCGATGTATTAGAGTAAGTTTAAAGCTTGGCATTTGCCACCACACGAGATGTTTAACGTACGAACTACGGATTCGATTTGATTCTGTGTAAAAAGCAGATACGTAGGCAACTCTTTACAAGAGTACAATCGAAATAACGTTAACTTGATGAATGTGGAAACGGGAATTTTTCTAATAAATAGTAAATCGTTTTTTATTATTTTATTTTACGGGCAAAGCCCATCACACACAACTCGAAAAGGAAAGCACACATAATAATAAACCCAGCTAATACGTAGTTGTAAATAATAATAATAAGTCCTAATACGTAGTCGTAAGAAATAACCAATCCTAGTAAATAGTAATAATAACGATCCTAACTAATAAGTATTTGTAACTTATAATAATAACTCCTCATAATATCCTAGTATTCTAATAGATAATATTACTAACGGCAACAAGCATTCCCACGAAGTGTTCGTACCCCTGCTCCTTAGATTAACCACGAAGCTAACGGCGACGAGACGACGCCTTACCCATAATCATCCTGGCTCGTTTTTTAGGAGGCACCTCGTTGTCTTCTCGCGGCCCCAAGCGGTCCTTCACGTTCAAGCGGGGACCCAATCGCTCGGCGATGCTTGGACGACTTTTTTCACCATCACTTAACCTTCGCCACACGTTCGAGCGATCAACTCTAGCTCCACGCGCCGCCTCAGATTCGTTCAGCCTAGTGTAAAACCTTCGATTCTTTAACGCCTCACCACGTGCTTCCCAATCTGCTGCGTCGTCTTCAATTAATGCTCGTCGCACCTCGACAGAAGCTTCTTTAGTCCACTTCAAATACGACGGAGATACCCATGTCGACGCGCATGGCTCAAGAAGGTGCCACACGGTCCTACAATTCCAAGAATGAAGCCAAGATCGCCATCTAGCTTGAGTGATAGAGAACTCGGGTCCTCGGTACCGCTTCTATTGCCGAACGGTTTCTCGACGACCAAATGGCGGCTAATACACGGTCTGGGTAAATATAAACGGGTCGCTCTAAACCCAAGAGAGCCACGTATCTCATACCATCACCATCCGGCAGCCCTGTAAATGAGGATAAGCGTAACCAAGGCAAAAACCAACGAATATGGGACCCAGCTCCTGTAGTCAGCATCTCGCGCCAATAGCCAACTCCTTTCCCCAAAGTAAACCGATGTGCACGGTTACATAAGCTTCTCACTCGATAGGCATGTGGATCCTTTGGTTTTTCTAGCAGTCCGAGCCTCTCCATGAGCCACACCTGAAACAACATAGAAGCTATGAGACAATAAAAAAATCACAGACTTGAGGTTCAACGAACCAAACGAAAATCAGCAGCAAGTCCCGCTAAATCCTGGTCAGACATAGGTGCTCCAGAACTTGGAAGCGTCAACGAGTCACGTTGTAGTTTAAAGATGTCATCTTATCATGGCACAAGCCTTTTAGGAGGAAATTGGTCGCTTCGTGGTGCACATAATCATGCTGTGGAAACACCCTCAAACAGTGTCGTGGAATCCAAAGCTCAACAAGATGTGGTCTTTGCAAAGTCGATTCAGGTATTGCTTAATCATTGTCTCTGGGCATGAATGCGACGACCAAGAGTTTGATGTCAGACAAGGGTCATGATTCAAGAGATACGGCTAATGGAAGTTCACTGTCGACTTTGAAAACTTTGAAAACTAAAGCGTGTGAAATCGATTTCTCGCTAGTGCCATCATCGAGGAACGTGTCTTCCGAGGTCAAAAGTGTTGACTGTAGTTATTCTGAATTTGTTTCGTTGGGTGCAACACTTCCGGGGACGGTGTCGTGTAAGGCCAATGAAACAGACTTTGGAAAGTTTCGGCCACTGGAATGCAAAGGCCTTAGTTCAATCAACAAAAGCGTGTTTTTCTGCTAGTGATGTTCCGATGGTTGATTTGAAAGTATGTAATGTTTCACCCTGCAAACTTGAACCCATGGTTGCACCTTCAGCAATCGCCCGTAATGAGCAAGCCAAGGATGTGGTATCTACAAAAGATATTGAAGTGAACTCCATTACTCCAGATGATCGTAGATGTGCTGATCTGATGGATACTGTGCCCCGTGTTCATGAAGCCTTAATGCCGGTGAATCCTTCTGGGAACCATGTAGGGCTTAATTCTTCTGAAAAAATTGGTGGTCTCGGCTCATATATCTCTAATGAAGCAAAACACGCAGCGTACGAAATAAAAGAGACAACAGCGGGAGTAAAAAGCTGATGGCTTCGGCTAAGACCTGTAGATACACGGGATAGAAAGCAACGGAAAGACTAAAAAAAGAGACAACACGGGATAAAAAAGCAACAGTAGGAAACACCTGTAGCATACGAGTCGACCCCGTAAAAGGACCATCGGGATTAGCCTTACAAGCATCTAACCCACGAATGGTTTCGGCTAAGATGATCGAAGCCGGATTACGATTTTGTTCC
The DNA here is from genome assembly GCA_023091065.1 of Dianthus caryophyllus. Taxonomy (NCBI): domain Eukaryota; kingdom Viridiplantae; phylum Streptophyta; class Magnoliopsida; order Caryophyllales; family Caryophyllaceae; genus Dianthus; species Dianthus caryophyllus. The sequence continues at coordinate 8,262,042 of CM041518.1, read as the reverse complement.
ATTTGCTCCACAAGGCGAATAAATTTCGCCTGACCATGACACGAGGGACTCTCCAAATACCCTTCGAGACAATAAAGATGCAACATGATAAGGCCGAAAACTCGCCGAAGATAAACGGTAGCTCTAGGAGGATCGTGTGTGTTTCGAAAGAGATCCGCTAAACCACACAAGTCTACTCTCTCTCCATCAATTACATTACGAGCTTCCCCTTCTGACAGGCCTAAGAAGTCGCGATATTCTCTGACCCATCCGTAATCAAACTGAACGACGGTCATTGTGGTCAATTTCCATCCGCCGAGTACGATAAACTCCTCAGGCCAAGGGCATATCTCTCCTTCAGGAAAACGAACACATGATGAGCGGGGTCCCACAACCTCACACATTCGGTCAAATCCTCTTTGGGGATGATTTTCACATACTGAAAGTACTTCTTTGAAAACCCGCATCGGTTAGAGCCTCAGTTTCTCGGCCCTTGAACTCCTTTGCCCAAGCCTTCACGGCCCCTGTTAGTGCATTCATGATTTCGAGACGATTTTGCACAAGTTTGAATAGCAAGCCGAGAATTATGATGGGCAATATAGGGACTCATGATTCCTTTATATATGGAATAGCAAGGAGGCGGTATAGAAATTTACCAAGTCGGGATTAGGGAAACTACGATTTCCCCAAGATAGTCGTCAAATCAAGATTAAGGAAACTACAAATTTCCAAGGATATTTGATGAGATGGAGTAAGGAAAACCGAGATTGAGGAGAATCAATTGTCGGGTATTTGTCGTGGATTCGGGATTTTCTCCAGAAATTCGCCAAGCTGGAATTAGGGAAACTCGATTTCTTTCAAGGAAATTTGCTACGCTAAATTATGGAAAGCGTACAAGGAAACGTGGATCCTCCCTTTGCACACTTATGGTTTCTTTTCCTTTTTTATTTTGTGGGTATCGGGTTGATGACCCGCGTTGAATAAGAGTCAAGCACGAGCAAAGTTTTGATTGGGTTTTTGTCGTAGTACATGCTGTTGTTTAGGATTGTTATAGTGCGATTAGGAGTACACACCTTTTGTTTTATACGAGTAAACAGCATACTTTTTTTGTGTTTTTGGGTTTGGTGCAGTGCACGTTTTGGATCTTTTGTTTGGGTTTGGGATTCCAACACATGTCAAACACGTGTCCACGCGAGAGCACACGAGAATATAGGTGTCTAATTACGGGTCAGGCATGTGTCCGTAAGTGTAGGTCGATGATCTGTCGTTTCAAAAAAAAATAATAAACCGAGTCAAGGACCCACCACTCTTTAATCTCAAAGTATAAGTCGAGGATACGAAATTTTTTGAAGATCAAAGACATAAATTTTGAAAAACGAGTCGAGGACGCAAAATTTTAGTTTTTAAGCTCGGGTCGATGACCCATTTCCAAAATAGAATTTTCAGTGCGGATCGATGATCTTTCATTTTGATTAAATAGCAGGGCGAGGACCCATTTTCAAATTAATGTTCTGATTAAAAAGCAGGGCGAGGACCCACTTTCAAATAAAAATTCTCAGTTCGGATCGATGATCCATCTTTTTTTTAAAAAAAAAAAAGCAGGTCGAAGACCCATTTTCAAATAGAATATGCAGCTCGGATCGATGATCCATCCTTTTCATTTCAAAAGTCGCAGAGTCACTATGTGAACCATGTGTTAGGATTTGTGTTTTAAGTTTGAGCAGGATATGCTTCAGCAGGGGGGCTCTAAAGTCTACGACTTTAGACCCATTGCAAACTGGGGGCTCTGAAAGCGTTAGCTTCAGAGGCCTCTATCAACTAACAAAGCGCCAATGGATGACATCCGCGAGTCTAAGACTCAATTAAATCAAAATACAAGAGAAATGGAGGAAATCCACGAGCAGCTCAAGTGAGCAACGGTTGAAAACCAATATTGGGATAAGAACGACAACCTCCCTAAGGAAAGTCCCGTTCGCAGAGGACATCTGATTTGGGCAAAGAACAGCAGGAAGCTAAATTGCCAGCAGTTCGAACTACGATACGGGTTTGATTCTGTCACAACAGATACGTAGGCGCCTGAGGATAAGGCTCAACCCACGCTACTGCCAAAAATGAAAGCATCCATGATCAAGTTTCAGGTATGATTTCTTCTTATGGCTGGTGAGCTTATATACACAGGTCTAAGGGACCATAAACGACCCATGAGGCTCTCAAGCTGTGATTTATGATCGACTCGAGAGTCTACTTTGACTTTCGCCTGTCCAAGCCTTAGTCAAAGTGGGGGCTCTGTAGATACCCGTATCTGTCGATATGGAAATTTATAGAAAACCCGATAAATACCCTATGATGATAGGACAACGTGTTTTCGTATCATTTATTTGAATTCGTATTTCGATGTAAGCAGGGCGCTGTCGACACAATGTTTGCTAATTCAAAGGATATTTTGAGCTCTGTCAAATTCTATTTTGGTCGCAAGTATTGTTTTATTGAAAATAAAAAATTTCGATTTGAAAAATCATTCTAAGTAATTTGATTTGAAAAATCATTTTCACAAATTTCTTTTGACTTGAAAAGTCGTTTCTCATGTTTTTAAAACAGTTTATTAAAAACGTATTCGATTTAATTCGCTTTCTTAACAAAGAAGTTTTACACTGCTTTAAACCCAATTTTAAGAGCGATTTTGAGCCCGTTTCAACACGAATTTCGAGGCCTATTTCACCCACACTCACCCTCACATACCCGAGCCTAATCCAGCCTAGAACCACTACCTAAACCACGACCAGAACCCAGCCAAAAAGGCTCGAAATATAGCAGCCCAACACCCTTTTTCGTGCCCTGTTTTGACAGCCCAAAAACGACCCAAAAACCGAGTTTTAACTACTTGCCCATAACCCATACCCATCTCCTAACTATCCTACCCATTTACCTTGCCTTAACCCTCAAGAAAACTCCCTCCAAAACCCTAAAACCCCCACGAAAAGAGCTTGGAACAGCAGCTCTCGAAAAGGAGAAAGAAGCTGCTCTTCTCCTCTAAAAACCCTACTTATCAACACTATATATACATACCCACCATAAGCCTTCATGACACACGAAATATAGAACACACACACATAACTTCAGGTCACAAAAGCCTCAAAAAAGCCCCCAAAGAAGACGTGATAGATGCTCGAAAAACAGAGCATCCTTTTCTGATTTTCGTGCAACTATCACCTGTTCTTCCTCGTTTTGCGTGTTGAAAACACCATATTCACTCTGATTTCTTTACAAAATCTTAAAGTTCACTTTGCCACGATTCTAAAACATCTTTCGGTTCGAAATTTCGTTGAGAAACGAAGAAGTTACAAGCTTTTGAAAATCGCTGTCAGTTTCACACAAAGTTACGGTTTTACAATTGATTTTCGTCGACGACGGCCCCTTGGGATAAAATCTTACAATCGATTACGACTCGAAGATTTGGTCAACGATACATGTAAGTTGAGGGTGCAAAATACTCATTTTACTTTGTTAAATTATCGTTTTTTATTGTTTTTAGAGCCCTCTGTCGTTTTTTTTATCACTCTCTGTCGCTCCTTTGTAAATCATCGTAGTTGTTGTTTTTTATTGTTCGTTTTAGGCTTATATTCTTAGTATGATTTTGATGTGTATGTGTGAATGTTACGTGCCCCTTGTTCACCTAGTGTATATGTTTAATTTCCTTGCGTAACCTGACCCGAAAATTCTTCGTTGGATTGATTCTATTTGGCTCGTTAGCTTATTACGTAATTAGGTCTTACTCATGTTAAGTACGTTGATTGTCTTGAATCAGATTTATCGTGTTTTCCCAGATTTGTAACTCGTGTTTGCGTGTTAGATTAGCTTTCGTGATGTTTATTTCATCGTTTAGCTTTCGTATGATGGTTAGTTTCGTAGTCATGTAAAAAACTGTGTATTGGCCTGTTTTTGTTTGTTGTTGGTTTCGTTTTGTCCATTGAGTCTCGAGTTTGCGTAGTTGTTTGGCATGTAGGATAGGTTAGTTAAGGTCCTCATGGGATGTGTTTAAGTCTTCACGTTGTCTGCTTATATTTGTGTGTATGAGTTGCATTCGATTATCTAAGCCCTTGTATATTTACTCGTATGCGTGTGTGTTACCTGCTTCATCTGTTAGGCACTTGCTGGCATGTTTATTAGTTGTTTGCAGTCGTGTCTATGTCATTCACATATGTTAGCATGTTTACTAGTTGTATTTGATTAGTAGTCTTACGTTTATTGGTGTTTGTTTGTTACCACTTGCGCATGTTTCCGTGTCCACTAGGTGTGTTTTACTTATTGGTTTATGCGTCTGTTTGCTTTCGTGCGTTTTATGTTGCTTCTTTTATTTTATTTTTTTCGTGTACCATGCTCGATCATCTATGTTAATCATTCATTACTTGTCTATATATATTAGCCGTTTGATCATTTTTGTCCGTCTGCCGCTAACGTTTGTTAATCTATCTTATGCTGTCGGTAAGTATTTCTGCTTCTTTTCTTTGTTTGCTAGAATAGTAAATGAACCCATGTTAAATAACTTCGACGAAATTATATGTGCATTAAAACGACCTAGAATGGATGTTTTTTTTGTTTAAGGTTAAAACGTTGTTTGCATATCCACATACGTACTCATAATAGCCATGATTTTACTTAGTAGAGGCAGAATTCTTTATGCTTGAGCGGGGTTAGGCGTTAAATTAATGAAATTCTTTTCAACTTCCTAACACGTAAATTCACACGAACTCATTTTCTCTAAAATTGGTTTTCTAAATTCCATATAAAATTTAGTGGCGACTCTTTTCAAATTAAAAATGTTTTTGAAATAAAACATCGCGTGGATCAAAATCCCGTGTCCACAGAAATTAAGGGAAAAAATAAATTATTTTTAGATGATGACTTACATTTTAGTTGTAAGAAAGTTAATTAAATTAAAAATAATGACAATATATTTTTTGGTTCAAGTGTAAATTTATGATATTGTAAATATATAATTTTAAAACAATTACTATAAAAATCACATTAAAACACTACAATTTCTCATAGATTTTTTTTTGACTGTGTAGAAATAACAATTTAAATGAATATATTTACTTTATTCATCTCCTTTCATACTATAAAACCTTGATAAAAAAAATACATCACAATTATATTTTTACACTCTTTTCAAACATCATCTTGATATATTAAAAGTAATAATTAAAGTCAAAGATGAATGAAACAAATATCAAATAATCCGCCTTGTATTTATCCCTTTATTAAAAAATAATTAACCAAAAATTAGCAACACTTCGATTATACCTTGGTAAATGTGTATTTTTTTTTATTAACATTGTACTATATATAACGTTAGAGGAAAAAAAAAAAATCAAAGCCACAAAATAAAAAGCAAAATGTATCTAAATATTAAACTTTAAACATTATGAAAATACATGATGCATGACTAATAAAATTTTGAAAACTCTAAAATATAATAAATTTTATCCACCTTGTATTTATCCCCTCATTAAAAAATAATTATCAAAATTTCCTCAAAAATAAAATAAAATAAAAGAATAGAATAATCAACACATAGATTATACCTTGATAATTATTGTGAGCTTTGTTATTTCCCGATTCAATCCTGCAAATATTAAAAAATAGTTAACATTGTACTATAAAACAACATTATGGGAGGAAAAAAAATCAAAGTTACAAACTCAAAAGTCAAATGTGTCTAAATATAAATTTATAAAATTATTGAAATAATTTGTGCATGACTTTGAAAGTTTTGGAATTTCTAAAATAATATAAATGATGCATGATTTTATAAGGTAATAGCTTATATCTTTTGTTTTTCTTTATATTAATTGGTGGATACAAAATAATTAATTCAAAAAAATAAGAATGTAATGAGAAATAAAAGACGATAGATGTAGTGGAAAACTTTGACTCTTTGTTTATAACTATTAAAATTTTTGTGTTATTACACTGTTTGATGAATATTTTTTAGTTTCATTGTATTGTTTCAACTTTGCATTTTATGTTAGTAAATACATACCAATTAAGTGGTCTATTTTTTAGTTTCATCTGTTTGTCGAGTACTTTAAATGTTGTACGTCATGAACGGTGAAAATGAAAGGCGGAGAAGAAAAACGACTATGTTGAGATAAGAGTTGTCTAACACGGACAATTGATTGCGAGATTGAATTTTGGGTCTTCAATGAGGCTCTTTTCAAATCCTCAAAATAATTATAGGTGAAAGATGAAAAGACGAGGAAGTTGAAAAAACAAAGGTAACACGATTTGGAGTAAAATTTGACCTGGCAAGTCAAGTTTGATGTAGAATACAATGGATGACGTGGCGCAATAAGGATGCAATTAGTGTGCCGGGTCGGTCACATTTTAATACACATTCCTTGTGGGTTGTCAATTGTGTTTGTGCGTGTAAATATTATAATCACTAATAATTATTTATTTCCATCTAAAATTTCAAAATAATCTATTAAATGGGTAGACATAATATGAGTTCTAGGTGAAAAACATCAAAATGTTACATACGCAGGGTCTTAGTGAAAATTAATTGCGAGCGATTGAATGATGGTGATCAATGCTGGTCTTTAATGATGGTCTTTTCAAGTTCTCAAAACAATAAAGATAACAAATGGATAGACATAATATGAGTCCTAGGCGAAAAACATCAAAATGTTACATACGTCGGGTCTCGTATGGCTTAGCGAAAATTAATTGCGAGCGATTGAATGATGGTGATCAATACTAGTCTTGAATGATGGTCTTTTCAAGTTCTCGAAACAATAAAGATAAGAATTTGGTAGCGGAAATTTATTGCGAGCAACTGAATATTGGTGATCAATGCTCGTTTTCAATGATGACCTATTCAAATTCGCTAAACAATAAAGATGAAGGATTTGGAGGGATATTTGACCCGGGAGGTCAATGATGACGTGGTGCGCAGGAGATGACGTGGCGGAATAAGGAGGAAAAAATGCCTGTTTTTTAGGGTTTTCCATGAAAACACTTATCTGGGATTATGGCTTAGCGAAAATTAATTGCGAGCGATTGAATGATGGTGATCAATGCTGGCGAGCGATTGAATGATGGTGATCAATGCTGGTCTTCAATGATGGCCTTTTCAAGTTCTCAAAACAATAAAGATAAGAATTTGGTGGCGAAAATTATTGGTGATCAATGCTCGTTTTCACTGATGACCTTTTCAAATTCGCAAAACTATAAAGATGAAGAATTTGAAGGGGTATTTGACCCGAGAGGTCAATGATGACGTGGTGCACAGGAGATGACGTGGCAGAATAAGAAGGAAAAAATGCTAGTTTTTGAGAGTTTTGCATGAAAACACTTATGGGGGATTTTCTTTTAATATAGAATATAGATATAGATATAGATATAGATATACAATATAGATATAGATATAGATATAGATTTGTACTCTAGTCTCGCATTAATTTAGTGTAAGGCTAATCTCGCATTAATTTTACACACTTATATATTTCGGTCATCTTTTTTAGTTGAAGGTGCACTTGAACATCAGCACAATAGCTGATGGCCAAATATGTATGATATTTGATCAACCAAAAATTAAATATTACCTTTATCAAATTGGTTATATTTGGTTTTTTAGTCTCATTTTATTTCACCACAAACGTGGAGTTAAAGTTTGTCATTATCAAAGTCAAGTTACAATTTTTTTTGGTTGGTTGATGTAAATTCAATGATATTTGTACGTAAGTATTTTTTAGCATTTTATTTTTGTTTTTCCTAGCTCCTACAAATCAAACTTATCTTTTTTTTCCCCGTAAGTAGCCTAGTAAAAGGTGGTGTTCATGATCCCCACTATTGAATAAATTTTTTGAATAATTTAAACAGAGATAATATTATACGGAGTAGAACTTTTACTAAACTGATTTTTCATATTATTTTAATGATCATATATTATTAAACTAAATTTTTAGATCGTGATACTAAATATTTAACAATAATGTTCGCAGAAACTATCAATAACAAAAATAATGAGGCTCCATTTATTCTTCCATAGTTCAAACTCATCATAACATTATATCTTAGAGATAGTGACCATAAAAATAAAAATGTGAAAAACACCTAGATGAGAGCATGGTTAATTAAACTTTTTATTTATATCTACCACAATTCATTTCTGAAATCAAAATTGAATAGTGCAATATTAAAAAGTTTATCGCCCTTTTTTTATCCAAATATCAAACTAAAGAATTTAAGGGAACACTACACAACTAATTAATAAAATTTACCATGCCAGAAGTTTGTTATTAATTGACTATGAACTTTCTTGCAACATTAAATTGAACATTCATTACCAAAATTAACCCACTTATATGACATGATGTCCATAGACAGCTATCACCGGAGCTAACCACGTTTATTTCTCTTTCTATTTGAAAATAAGTTTCCCAAGAACCGTCATTCGATTTATGTAATAACAATAATAATATCTACATACATGCATTACACAATATAATAGTATAGTAATATAAAATTAAATATTTTTTTCCGTGTATTAGAGAAATACGTCGAGCAAAATTAACTACTCATATTAACTTTTATGTCTTAGTCTATTACTTCGTATATACTATTAATTTCGTGACATCAATTTTTTCTCGTTGTTCTAAAAAAGTTAAGGGTTAAGATATTTATATTCTATTCTAAATTTGTATGATTAACTTTATCAATAATTTTCTATGCATACAAACCGTTTCACAATATTGATATCGTAAGTTATGATGATTGCTGGATGTAGATTTTCCCCCAGAACCTGTAGAAACAACTATAATGATAATCATATCGTTGTTGCAAAATAACTGAAAATAAGATCAATATAATATTCATTTGAAACATTACTTGGGTACAAATAGAAAACTCATTCCAAATTAAAGTTCATCTATGTTATTAAAAAAAAAAAGGGACATAAAACTTTATAAATATTTTGCTATGAATACAATTCGACGCACAATGTTACTTTCATAAGTTATGATGATTTCTCATATATCCCCCTGAAATGTAAGGTTTTGAGGATATAAACAAGTTTTATACAAACCCAATTTGCCAAAATCAAATCGCAAGTATTGAACGAATTAACAAATACAAGTAAGATGAATTACATACCTTCTCGCATCGGAATAATATAATAATAAGAAGTATGTAGAATATAAGAAATCCTTGAGAACCCAGAATAATAATAAGAATCCCATAATAATAATTAACACCCCAATTGTGATGCCTCCATTAGTATCCACACGTACGGAGCTACAACTGGTATGCTAGTACCGAAGGGTTTTCCAACCTCTCTCTAGAGAAACTATTTTCTCTCTATATAATATGTGGACTAATCTCATAATTGAATTGAGTTGAATTGAATCAATAAATCCTTCACAGGAACCCCATATATATAGTAGAAAGGTAAGGTCTAGGTTTCCATAAACCTAATCCCAGTAGGTTTCCATAAACCTGAAGAGTTGTAGCTGGGCCAAACTACCTTTGGACCCGGTAATTAATTAATGAGTTCTACTCATATTATAACTACCATGTACATTTGTGTGTGACCCAATGGGCCCACTTAAGAGCTACTAGACACATAACTTATTTATGTATCAAATCAACATTGGTCTCTAGCAAGACATGTTGACCACATAGACTTAAGCGGGTTAATTATTATAGGACAATGGACATAATTCCTTCAGTCTCCCACTTGTACATGTCCCTATAAGAATATCAATAAGTCTCTTTGCTACTATTGTCTCCAATTGAGAATGAGGTAGGTTAAGTGTCATCCTCATATGTCTCAATCGTTTTCTCGAATCTCCGAGTTGACTTGTCAAAATACAGATGAATGACAACGCATTCCATCCGACCGCGGCCACAGATTTACACAAGTTACACTCTTCGAGAGGCCAAGAAACAATAAACTCTCTAACAAGAGAGGAGCAAATCCCATCTTGTCTAACCACATCCTATCACATGATTCATGCATACCCAATGACCATCCGTAGTCCCTTTTTACAGATGACGAGGAATAGTATCAAAGTATACACTTCACATGTACAGAATAGTCAAAGACTCGGGTCAAAAGACCAAACAAACGAACAATTCCCAAGAACCTTTACTGATACTAGGCGAATCCTTAGTAAAGTTCTTCTCAGCGGGTCAGTCTAGTGCGTATCCTCATATACACACCTATGTGCCTGGTTTGATACATCGCTACCTATGACTCATGGAACGTAGTCATCAACCAACTCACATACTAGTCATTTTCAAGTATTCGATTCGTCCCAACATAATACTCTGACTAGAGACAAAATAACTACATCCTCCATTTAATAGGGTTCCACTTACTAAGTCACGTATTTAGTAAACCTATCAATCGATGTTATTGTTATTTTGGGACTGCATTTTAAATAAATGCGATATTTATATCAATTATCGTAAATAACTCCCACTGAAATAAACACCTCTTATTAGTATCAAGACCATTCGCCCATGCGTCTTATACAATTCGCAACAACATGTTTCTAGTTGCGTAATAGGTATTTGTGCGTGACATGCAATCACTATTGCATCGAGTTATAACATTTGCATATACACATTTTTCCTTCTCTCAATAAGATAAACTGATTTTGTTTCATAAGCACCAATAAAACGCTTCATAAACAACATTATTCGAGTGTGCTAATGTTTTATAAATCAAACATCTATCATTTGCTTAAAAAGCAACAAGACACTCAATATTAGTCATCATTTTATGTTTGGAACCGTTTCCAACGCATAACTCATTTCATATAAACAAAGAGGTACCTAGAAAATCATCAAGGACCACCTTTACTTGTATGAAAATTAAATCATTTGTAACACATTTACAATGATATATTTTATCACAATTTGTATCTCATAATGATTCCTTGAGGTTTCATAAGCGCTTAGGATTTCCTCATGACTCCTCAAGTACATAGGATTTCCTCAAGGCTTCTTAAACACATAGAAACATTTATAGATAGTATGTATTCTAGTGACACTTACTAGAACTTGATTGGTTTCATGTTCCTAATATGAACACATTGAAAAACTTTTATGCTAAGTACAAAATACTTCAAGCAATAAAAGTCAAACAATGAAAGAAATATGTCATGAACATAACAAGCTGTAAATGCATATGCACTCCCACTAGTCTCCATGTACACAAATATACAGATTTCTTCGTCTTAAATGGATCAAAACACCTTTTAAACCAAAATATCAAGAATAAAGATTTCAACTCCAAGTTACTTATTTCAAACAATTTTGAAATTTCACAAACAACTAGCGCATTCTTATTGATGTGAAACTGCTTTTCACACTCAACCACCAAATCTCATTTTATGAGACTATGACGACATTTGCTAGTTTCATGGATTTAAGCATATGGTAAATAATCTCCAATATAGTCATTACTATATGATCAAACTTTAATTACCAACCGTGCTCATTAACATCATATATCCATCATACCAATAGATATCTTATGTTCATCCATGTTTCATATATATACGGAGTTCTAGCCCATCAATGTTTCCTTATAGGTCAAACTTACGTGACATTTATTCTCCCCCACCGTTTCTTTTAGAGATCACATATCTCAAATAGAAACTTATAAATCCACGTAACAAAATATAACTTTGTTCATTGGACAAGTGGTAGAATGTATATCCTTTAAGAATACCTCATAATAGCATATGTTGGAATTTTGAGCTTAAGTTTTAGAAAACAACTTTTCTTGTAACTTCAAAACTCAAATCATAAAAGACAATTAGGAACTTTTCAATCCATATCCCATATCATGTCTTTACCAACTTGTATGGACATAATCTTACTCGTGTACGTAGACTTTATAGTGCATAAGCCTCCAAAATATCATTAAGATCCAAGTGACTCATAGTAGAACGAACCTTAAAAGATTCAATGTGAAACTCATTTCACTAATTTCTACGATGATCACAAATGATTTTCTTGAGCTCTGCCTTACTTGAACAACTCATCAAGCTGATCATATACTTCCATCTAAATATCCTTGAGATTCTCAAAGTATTTCAGATTTACATTTCATCATCCAATGAACATGACCACAAAACTACAACGTAGTAAATGTGGTGAAGTATAAACGAATATCACTTTTCACGATATGACTATTGATGCACACATATCTCGTATATGTATAATCGAACAAATCGATCGTCCTCCCACTAAACCAAGTAGAAGACGCCGTTTTATCATCTTTACAACCTTAAAGATGTGTCATATTAGTGAAACTCAAAATGTAAGACTTGCACTCAACTGATCATTATGTTGTGAAATAAGTTGCTTTTTACTAAGAATGTAAGACTCAACATTAAAGTTAGTCTTTTAGTACTGTATATTAGCAATGTACTTGAACAACAACGTTTGCTCAAAAACACATAAATTCTATTCATGTTTGAACATGAACCAGAATTTCAAGTCTTGCTTATATTAGGTACATGAATAACAATTTATCCAATCTTAGCATTGAACTTTAAAATTATGTCAAGTGATCCCTTTTATGTAGATGAAAAACAAAATGTGTTCATTTCATATACATAATCACTTTACTTTTGTCATTACTCTACTCTTCTCGAACTCACTACATTATCAATGTAAGAGCTGCATTTGGTACCTCATACCAAAAGTAGAATATTGACTTTTACATTCACAACATACATATTTGAAGTCACTACTTCAAATTCATTTACAGATCTTCTAGATAATTCTAGGAGTTGCTCTTCCAATGTTAATTTATCATTACATCAATGATTAAATCATTCCAGTAATGACAAATATTACGTACTCAATTAAACCATGTTTAGGCTTTAGGTATGATAATAATCATTAACTTACCGAACTTTAAGCCCTTTAACATCGTCTAAGTCCAATATCTCAAGCCATTTACCTAATGAACTCAAATATCATTATTATTTGGCCTTCTTGATATGACGTTTAATTTGTAACACCCCGTGTTTTTGTAACACAATATTATAATAGAATTTAATTCCTTAAATTAAATTCATCCTTTTTCCTTATAATAAAAATGCGACTGAATTTTTTTTGTAGCACCCTGTGCTAATTTAAGCTAATTATAATTAAACAATCAATAATTAGACGATCGCGCAAATCGAAAATTTCGAGAAATGAAAAATCAAACCCAAAAAAAAAATTTGACTTTTGACTTTTGGACACCAAAGTCAAATTTTATCCTCTTCCTTTTTTCTTACACAAGTCACATGCTTCTACTCATACCTTTAATTTACATTTAACATTATTTCCTTTTTGTTTTTAATAAAACCCGTATAAACATTTAGGGCCTAACTTTCGGAGGCCATAAAATGGTCATACGGACTCGGAATCGAGCGAAACAAAAGCCTAAACCACATAACTTTTCGAGACGGATTTAATGACGCTATTTTCGTAGCCATCAGACCTGCCTAGCTCAAACTGAATTTTCTGCACCCTTCCATTCTCACCTTACTCACATGACCAAGTCAATACTCTTACCTCTCTTACACACACATGCTCCCTTACAAATGCACTTACACACTCTTCCTCTCTTACACACACATGCTTCTTACACATACACTTACACACTTCTCATTTACATCATTACTTACACATTTGACTTCCATGCACAAGATAATCCACTCTAACTTCCACATACATTTTATTACTACTACTACTACCTTACTAGTATGCACTTCATTTCTACAACTAATACTACTTGTACTTAGCCATTTTCTTTCCAAAAACAAAATCTATTTTTTTTTTTTCTACCTTACTAGTAAGGTGTTCACATATCTATCATGCTCTTCATTGTTCTTCATTCACTCATCCTCACCTTCATTCTTTCTTCCTCTTTAATCTTCAAAATTTAAGTTTATTTCTAGTTTTTAGTTTGTTTAGTTTAACTCTTCTTCACAAAACATTCAACAACCAAATTATATCATTTTAATTCACTAACAACTTTGAAATCAACTTTTAGAAAATTAAATGAAGACAAATTCATATGAAAATATGAACTTCATCAAACTCATCTTAAAAATAGATCATTTCTCCTCATCCTCCACATTCTTATGATCTTCATATTCTTCATCTTATTTTCTTCCTTAAACTTTTAATTCTTGTCCTTAATTTTTTCTTAAGCACTTAAGTTATTTCTCCACCATTTTAATTAGTAATCATTTCCTCTTTTCACTCATAAATATTTAGTAACATAAATCAAATTCATGAAAACTCATTCATCACCTAAACCTAAAAATTCTAATACACTTTAAATTTTTAGTTTAGTTAGTTTAGTCTAAAATAATTACTAACTTGATTTAGTTTTCATTTGTATGTACTAATCTATCCAAAGAAGAGGAGCAAAGTGGAGCCATCGATCTTAGTATCTTCGACCATATTATCGACCCCGATAATTGCTAGGATTTTATTCTACTAACCTAATCAAGGTGCCTCTCGCACACTATAATTGTTGAGCACTAATTTAATTGATTATGTATTCTTTGTTAAATGATGTTTTGATGTGCATGTATGAATTTATATCACCTAAGTATCACATGTTAAATTAGAAGACAAAAATCGAAAAATAAAATATATGGTTCACCTACATTTCACACGACATTCACCCTTATTTTCACTCAAGTTTCCGTTTTAAATTTTGTAAATTGCATGCTTAAATTACTTGTTAAAAGATGAACATGAAAATATAACTAGTTTATGTTTTAGACTAAAAATGAATTTGTTATGAAATTTAAATGTTTTAAAGTGTTTATATGTACTTGAAGTTTTATTGTTATAATTGTGTTTGAAATGATTTACTTTTAATTGTTAATGTTTGTATATGGTTTTCACATGTGATAAATACATAAATTATATAAAGTAAATTAGTTGTTGAATTAGAAGTATAAAAATCAAAAATAAAAATTTAAACATATACATACATATACACGGCCCACTTAAATAATTTGGACCAATTTTTAGTTTTAATTTTTCTAAATAACATACTATGATTAGTATAGATAAATTAGACTTACTATAAAAGTTTGAGAAAATAAAACGATACTATAAAATTTTGGGGTAAAAATGTTCTTTAGAAAATCATAAGTACTCTTGAAAAATTTATAAGTGTTCTTCATTTTTAGCTAGTTTGATTCATAATATAAATAAGTTGTATTTAAATGTTGTTTAACTACATTAGGGAATGATTACAATAATAAACATATGAGTTAAATAAACTAAATCATTAAAATATAAAGGTTAGAAATTTAAAGTGTGTGAAAACACTATTCATAAATAAAATAAAACACTTAGTGAAATTTTAACTTAGTTTAAATCACTTTAGTATAATTAGAATAATTAAAATATAAAGGCTTTAAGCTAAAAACCGATAAAATCGAAAAATGAAATTTTGGATACTACCATGACTAGCCACGGCATTCCCCTTTAAATTTTGGGTCAAAATTATTTTTATCATTTTTAGTCTATCGTTAAAATAATTTAATTAGTAATTAATAAGTTAGAATTAAGAAATCAAAAGAAATAAATAAATTTCGATATAATATACATACTCACGGCATTTCTAATTTAAATGGGCTAAATTTGATCAAAATGAATTTATCACTAAGTCACTAAAGTTAAATAGTAATTAGGAATGAATTTTTGTATAAATCGATTTAGTTATAAATGAAATATATAAAACCGATAAAAATGTTTAACCATTATAAAAATGAATTAAATCACGTGCTACTACCTTTGCTTAAAGATGGATTTGGACATACGGACTATTTAAAATGAACTACGACAACTTCGCTAAAAATGGAAACTGTTAAAATTTTGGTTAAGTATATGACTCAATTTAACCGAGTTGTACATTTAAAATAAATTCTCAAATCACTAAATACAAAACGAACCTAACAACTTTAAAACTAAGATTTGGTACTTAGAGAATAAAAGTGATTGTGATACTTTAATAAAATATCCTAAGTGTAAAAAGAATACTAAGTATAAAAATATAATAATAAGAATACATGTACTTAATAAAATACGTATAAATACAAAGTATAAGAATACACATACGTATAAAAATACGTACAAATACAAAATACTAAAATACGAATACGTATAAAAATACGATGAACAGTAAATACGATGAACAATAAAATACGATGAATAGTAAATACGGTGAATAGTAAAATAATGAATAGTGAAAAATTATTTAAAACTTACAATCGGACTCAAAATAAATAATTAAATTTTTCTGTGTGTTCCGTTTTACTTGAAAAAATGCTATTACTAAGATTTCATTATATAAAGTTTGACGATACAGTTGTGTTTTAGAAATAATACTTGTTACGATTGAATGAGGAAGTAAGAAATTGAGAAAGAGAATTGAACTACCTGAATAAAATGCTTGGATTGTTCGCCATGTTGCGACTTTTGAAATTCGATGTTAACGAGGTAGCTGTCTATGGGGACTTGGGCTTCCTCCCAGAGATGCCCAAGGCGTTATAATGGTCTTGAGACTTTATTCGGTGCGGGGTATCCACCTCAGGGATGGGGCATACTGGATATCACCGTGAGCCCATAGTACAGTAATTGGAAACGCCAGCCCCAACCGGGGGTACCCGTCTCTGGTAATAGTCGTATTATTAGGTGAATACTTACTCGATGGGCGAGTATGCTAAGATCCTATCTATAGTGGTGTATGCATACATTAGACAAGGGATTAGGCCGTCCTTATTACCTTAGATATCTTTAGCATATTCAGTTACGTCCGATTTCGTTCGGCCCTGGCTGCTACTGCGCGGATTATGTCTGCATGCTTCCGCCTTACTAACGAAGATTCATTTGTTATCATATGTTGAATGTATTTCCTTGTCTGGTTTGATTGATTTTTGTTTGATGACTTGAATTTGTGTTGAAATACGACTTATTGTGAATGATTATTTATGAGTGTTGTACGTTATGTATTGGATTTATACTCGTGTTTGAACCATCATGAATTCCTTATGTGTTTTATTTGCCTACCTGTTAATTGTTTTATTTATTTATTTTTATACCTTGCATATGTTTTAGAACTTCATGTGTCGAAAGAGTGTGCGAGAGTATGATGGAAAATTTAATGCAGGTACCCCGAGACAAACGTTAAACATGCTGGGGGACGGTTCATCTGTTATTTTGTACTCCTTTTGAGAGATTGTAACCGAATATACTCTGTTTATCCTTAAACTCGTATTATATATATTGAGTTTGTAAGACGATAACAGCTGGTTTGTAATATATAGACTTAATTAATTTTCCGCCTTAGTTTAATTAAAGTCACGAAAAACCAGGTTGTTACAGTTGGTATCAGAGCTGTCTTGCGACCGTGAATGACTTAAAGTTATCTCACATAGCGAGACGACACCTGGGCCAGACATACATATTGATATATATGTCAGGCATAGACTTATAGGATCAAATAATGAATTAGAAATACTAGATCGCTAAATAATAACTTAGATCGCTTTAAATGTGAGAAAGGGTAGACATCTTAAGGAGTGACCGACTTACTTAGACTTGAGGTTCTCTATGGTTACTTTCCTGCTAAGTGCTCTATGACTAATCTTTTTGACTAACAAGTCCCTTATACTAATTTTACAAAAATCGAGACGTAAAAAAAAAAAAATCGAAGACGAGACGCCAAGAACTCAAGCACTTGCAAATGGACGCATCAAGAGTCGAACGATCTGAAGCGACGCTCTGGACCTGGAAGAAATCCATTGATTTGAAGACCTCTATAACTTTCTCAAACATCCATATCCTTCTATCTCTTCCTAACTTAATCAAAAAGAAAATTTTAATCGATCTATTTAAATTATTTTCTCCTTCTAAAATAAAACCTAGCTTCCTAACTTATACTCCTATAATGACTTCAAAAAAAAAAAAAAATTCTATCTCTTTTCATCTCTCGCAAATATAAGACTTGAAGACAAGACTGAAGCGCATGCAGAGAGACGTATCAAGAATATGCTGTCTGAGGCAATTTCCAAGACGTCGAAGACTTCATTAGCATTGAAGATTTCTACAACCATATCAAAATCATCTTTTAAATTTAAATATTTTTAACTTGATGGGTTTTAAAATTTTTGGCCTTACTATCTCATTTTAAATTTTTAACATCAGAAATTCCTAACTATCTTCGAAAATTTACCTTCGTATTCCACATTTAAAACATCTTCGGAAATTATTCCTTTGTTTCGCAAGATTTTTACTTCGTAGTTTGAAATATCTTTGATATTTGTTTGTTTTAAATTGCTTATTTTTTTTATTTCATACCCTTTTGAACTTTATTACTTTTCAAGTTTCTTAAATCTATTACCACCTTCTCGAGAATTTTCATCTGTTTTAAAACTTATAGTTTTCTGTGTATTAGTTATTAAATTGAATTTCATATTTTCAATTCCCTTCATAAAATCCTTATTTCTTAATTTAAGATACTTTTGAAAGTAATTTGTTTCGACATTATCTTCTTTAAATTTTAAATACCTTTTTAACTTGTCCTATCCATTACAAACACCCCTCTTTAAAAATATATATGTGTATCCTTTATCATTTTTTTTAATGCCTTAATATAAATTTTCAATCTTACCTGAAATATGAATTATAACTTATAACATTTCCGTTTCATCTAATAACATTATAATAATAATTTCAAGAAAATGAGCTATATCAACAAGGTTATCCATAAGTCCCTAGAAATTTTATTTAATCATTCAACGATAACCTAAATTTCCTTAATTTCGTTTAGTCTCATATTTTCCTTATGATCACTACGACTTTAATTACCTATTTCCCCTAAAAGCCAATTTTCCTAAGGCTATATATCTTATGCATGTGATCAATAAAAATAACAATAATAATATTATGTATATACGTTTAAAACTTCTTAAGGGGGTAGGATAATAATTCGATTATACCCCAACCATAACTAAATTTTAAAAGTTTTTTATTTCAACCTATTTTAAGGTTAACATTTATTTTCAAATTTAAATAAATTGTTTTAATTCTTAAAATGCTTATTATTTTTATTTAATTTAATTCTGTACAAAACTTCTAGGCCCTACTCTTTTGAAAACCTCTTTCTCGCTGATTTTGAAATTGACAATGCAGCAACATTTAGGTATTAATTCGAAAAACAATTATTTGTATTTTGAAATTATTAAATTCTTCAATAATTCCATCTATGAAAATCTTGCTCAATCAAAACTTCGATGTTTTCTTCAACTATTTTTTAATCTCGAACAGTTATCCATCCTATCCAAGTTTCGGGGACGAAACTTTTCTTAAGGGGGTAGGATTGTAACACCCCGTGTTTTTGTAACACAATATTATAATAGAATTTAATTCCTTAAATTAAATTCATCCTTTTTCCTTATAATAAAAATGCGACTGAATTTTTTTTGTAGCACCCTGTGCTAATTTAAGCTAATTATAATTAAACAATCAATAATTAGACGATCGCGCAAATCGAAAATTTCGAGAAATGAAAAATCAAACCCAAAAAAAATTTGACTTTTGACTTTTGGACACCAAAGTCAAATTTTATCCTCTTCCTTTTTTCTTACACAAGTCACATGCTTCTACTCATACCTTTAATTTACATTTAACATTATTTCCTTTTTGTTTTTAATAAAACCCGTATAAACATTTAGGGCCTAACTTTCGGAGGCCATAAAATGGTCATACGGACTCGGAATCGAGCGAAACAAAAGCCTAAACCACATAACTTTTCGAGACGGATTTAATGACGCTATTTTCGTAGCCATCAGACCTGCCTAGCTCAAACTGAATTTTCTGCACCCTTCCATTCTCACCTTACTCACATGACCAAGTCAATACTCTTACCTCTCTTACACACACATGCTCCCTTACAAATGCACTTACACACTCTTCCTCTCTTACACACACATGCTTCTTACACATACACTTACACACTTCTCATTTACATCATTACTTACACATTTGACTTCCATGCACAAGATAATCCACTCTAACTTCCACATACATTTTATTACTACTACTACTACCTTACTAGTATGCACTTCATTTCTACAACTAATACTACTTGTACTTAGCCATTTTCTTTCCAAAAACAAAATCTATTTTTTTTCTACCTTACTAGTAAGGTGTTCACATATCTATCATGCTCTTCATTGTTCTTCATTCACTCATCCTCACCTTCATTCTTTCTTCCTCTTTAATCTTCAAAATTTAAGTTTATTTCTAGTTTTTAGTTTGTTTAGTTTAACTCTTCTTCACAAAACATTCAACAACCAAATTATATCATTTTAATTCACTAACAACTTTGAAATCAACTTTTAGAAAATTAAATGAAGACAAATTCATATGAAAATATGAACTTCATCAAACTCATCTTAAAAATAGATCATTTCTCCTCATCCTCCACATTCTTATGATCTTCATATTCTTCATCTTATTTTCTTCCTTAAACTTTTAATTCTTGTGCTTAATTTTTCTTAAGCACTTAAGTTATTTCTCCACCATTTTAATTAGTAATCATTTCCTCTTTTCACTCATAAATATTTAGTAACATAAATCAAATTCATGAAAACTCATTCATCACCTAAACCTAAAAATTCTAATACACTTTAAATTTTTAGTTTAGTTAGTTTAGTCTAAAATAATTACTAACTTGATTTAGTTTTCATTTGTATGTACTAATCTATCCAAAGAAGAGGAGCAAAGTGGAGCCATCGATCTTAGTATCTTCGTCCATATTATCGAATTCCAGATAATTGCTAGGATTTTATCCTACTAACCTAATCAAGGTGCCTCTCGCACACTATAATTGTTGAGCACTAATTTAATTGATTATGTATTCTTTGTTAAATGATGTTTTGATGTGCATGTATGAATTTATATCACCTAAGTATCACATGTTAAATTAGAAGACAAAAATCGAAAAATAAAATATATGGTTCACCTACATTTCACACGACATTCACCCTTTTATTCACTCAAGTTTCGCTTTAAATTTTGTAAATTGCATGCTTAAATTACTTGTTAAAAGATGAACATGAAAATATAACTAGTTTATGTTTTAGACTAAAAATGAATTTGTTATGAAATTTAAATGTTTTAAAGTGTTTATATGTACTTGAAGTTTTATTGTTATAATTGTGTTTGAAATGATTTACTTTTAATTGTTAATGTTTGTATATGGTTTTCACATGTGATAAATACATAAATTATATAAAGTAAATTAGTTGTTGAATTAGAAGTATAAAAATCAAAAATAAAAATTTAAACATATACATACATATACACGGCCCACTTAAATAATTTGGACCAATTTTTAGTTTTAATTTTTCTAAATAACATACTATGATTAGTATAGATAAATTAGACTTACTATAAAAGTTTGAGAAAATAAAACGATACTATAAAATTTTGGGGTAAAAATGTTCTTTAGAAAATCATAAGTACTCTTGAAAAATTTATAAGTGTTCTTCATTTTTAGCTAGTTTGATTCATAATATAAATAAGTTGTATTTAAATGTTGTTTAACTACATTAGGGAATGATTACAATAATAAACATATGAGTTAAATAAACTAAATCATTAAAATATAAAGGTTAGAAATTTAAAGTGTGTGAAAACACTATTCATAAATAAAATAAAACACTTAGTGAAATTTTAACTTAGTTTAAATCACTTTAGTATAATTAGAATAATTAAAATATAAAGGCTTTAAGCTAAAAACCGATAAAATCGAAAAATGAAATTTTGGATACTACCATGACTAGCCACGGCATTCCCCTTTAAATTTTGGGTCAAAATTATTTTTATCATTTTTAGTCTATCGTTAAAATAATTTAATTAGTAATTAATAAGTTAGAATTAAGAAATCAAAAGAAATAAATAAATTTCGATATAATATACATACTCACGGCATTTCTAATTTAAATGGGCTAAATTTGATCAAAATGAATTTATCACTAAGTCACTAAAGTTAAATAGTAATTAGGAATGAATTTTTGTATAAATCGATTTAGTTATAAATGAAATATATAAAACCGATAAAAATGTTTAACCATTATAAAAATGAATTAAATCACGTGCTACTACCTTTGCTTAAAGATGGATTTGGACATACGGACTATTTAAAATGAACTACGACAACTTCGCTAAAAATGGAAACTGTTAAAATTTTGGTTAAGTATATGACTCAATTTAACCGAGTTGTACATTTAAAATAAATTCTCAAATCACTAAATACAAAACGAACCTAACAACTTTAAAACTAAGATTTGGTACTTAGAGAATAAAAGTGATTGTGATACTTTAATAAAATATCCTAAGTGTAAAAAGAATACTAAGTATAAAAATATAATAATAAGAATACATGTACTTAATAAAATACGTATAAATACAAAGTATAAGAATACACATACGTATAAAAATACGTACAAATACAAAATACTAAAATACGAATACGTATAAAAATACGATGAACAGTAAATACGATGAACAATAAAATACGATGAATAGTAAATACGGTGAATAGTAAAATAATGAATAGTGAAAAATTATTTAAAACTTACAATCGGACTCAAAATAAATAATTAAATTTTTCTGTGTGTTCCGTTTTACTTGAAGAACTGCTATTACTAAGATTTCATTATATAAAGTTTGACGATACAGTTGTGTTTTAGAAATAATACTTGTTACGATTGAATGAGGAAGTAAGAAATTGAGAAAGAGAATTGAACTACCTGAATAAAATGCTTGGATTGTTCGCCATGTTGCGACTTTTGAAATTCGATGTTAACGAGGTAGCTGTCTATGGGGACTTGGGCTTCCTCCCAGAGATGCCCAAGGCGTTATAATGGTCTTGAGACTTTATTCGGTGCGGGGTATCCACCTCAGGGATGGGGCATACTGGATATCACCGTGAGCCCATAGTACAGTAATTGGAAACGCCAGCCCCAACCGGGGGTACCCGTCTCTGGTAATAGTCGTATTATTAGGTGAATACTTACTCGATGGGCGAGTATGCTAAGATCCTATCTATAGTGGTGTATGCATACATTAGACAAGGGATTAGGCCGTCCTTATTACCTTAGATATCTTTAGCATATTCAGTTACGTCCGATTTCGTTCGGCCCTGGCTGCTACTGCGCGGATTATGTCTGCATGCTTCCGCCTTACTAACGAAGATTCATTTGTTATCATATGTTGAATGTATTTCCTTGTCTGGTTTGATTGATTTTTGTTTGATGACTTGAATTTGTGTTGAAATACGACTTATTGTGAATGATTATTTATGAGTGTTGTACGTTATGTATTGGATTTATACTCGTGTTTGAACCATCATGAATTCCTTATGTGTTTTATTTGCCTACCTGTTAATTGTTTTATTTATTTATTTTTATACCTTGCATATGTTTTAGAACTTCATGTGTCGAAAGAGTGTGCGAGAGTATGATGGAAAATTTAATGCAGGTACCCCGAGACAAACGTTAAACATGCTGGGGGACGGTTCATCTGTTATTTTGTACTCCTTTTGAGAGATTGTAACCGAATATACTCTGTTTATCCTTAAACTCGTATTATATATATTGAGTTTGTAAGACGATAACAGCTGGTTTGTAATATATAGACTTAATTAATTTTCCGCCTTAGTTTAATTAAAGTCACGAAAAACCAGGTTGTTACATAATTATATTGAGTATCATATGCTAATTAAAGCATCTTATACTATTAAATAAGAAATTCAAGTTACATGTTTCATTCATGATGAACCGACTTTAACTTGAAGCATAACTGAAACGATTTTCAGTAACACTAATAGAAATATCCAATCATTCTAGATTATCATTATAATCTTGTCATCAACGTATGACATGCAAGGTAATTGGATAGTTTCCCTTATTTTTCTTACTTAATAGGAACAATTTCCCCTCAATTAGACGATTGTTTAATTGAAACGTAGAGCCATCATCATGACTTTAACCACACAGTCCAAACTGTATGTTAACATTGGTTTTAGCTTGTATGAAATTCCTTTATAAGGACAAATCATATCACTCACTTTTGAGAACTCTTTCTCAAAACACCAATCAATGAGTTTGAACCATATCAAACTACTTGTTTATTAAATTGTGACAACATATGACTAAATATATGCAACACGAACGATAATTAATATGAATTGAACACGTTTCCCTCATACATGTACAATTATTCCAAGATCCCAAATATTAGGTGTTTTGAGTGAGCTTTAGCTCATCGCCCAAAACACAAAACATAAATGTAGACATCCTCGCATGTCAATTACATCTCCATGTAATTCTTGGTCTGGCTTGCTAGTCGATCATGACATGAAAACGACCTCTTGCCTCAAGACTCGTGCCTCACCGACGGCCTCAAGCGTTTAACCAAAAAGAACTTATGAGTAATGGTTATTCATCCACTCATTTTACGTTACTGGCGAAGCACCGCTTTAGCGGTCACTTTAACCAATACAGCAAACATATTGCGATGAAACCATTACTCACCTTTCCACTCAATTTACATACGTTACTCGCTAAGCACTGCTTTACAGTCACTTAGCGTGTCGTAGCAAACTTATTGTGGTGTTCTAATATGGAAAGACAATGCTTAATATTCCGGAGGGATTATAAGTATGGGTTCTAAGTATGCAAATCTTAAATAATTATTAAGAAAAGCATGGTACCCAAATTAATCTTTGCAATTTGTAATTACTCATTAGTTGTATATTTCATCAAATATACGACCTTTAGGAGTTAGACTTATTATTCACCATGAGGAACCGTTCCTAATCTGAAAAATAAGTAAATCTCATCTCCATTCGATTTATAACCGATCAAGTAATTCACAAATGTTATAGATGAAATCTTCATTGCAAGTCAAGCTAAATTTGACCTCCAATGAGCATTGTATTTCTCCTCTCTTAGAAAACTAATTTTCTAACTTGAAAAATAAAACAATGCTTCAAATTTCGATTCATAATTGTATAACAATTTACAATTGTACAACAATTCAATAATCGTAAATTATACCAAAATTCGATTCATAATTGTATACAATAATTCGTAATTGTATAACAATTCACAATCGTGATTTAAGTAATTCGTAGTTTTCACCAAAACTCGTCGAATTTAGAATCACTCTCAAAATCGCTGCTAAACCGATCGGTTTGAACATAAACCGATCACTTAAGCCGATCAATGATTCATAATTGTCAAAACAACTCATAAGTCAAATTGAGTCTCACTTCGATTCATAATTATAAAACAATCCACGGTTGTAATGTAATTCATAATCGAACTCAATTCAAATTATATAGTCAATGAAAAATAGAAAATATACACAAAAACCCAAACATGCAAAATTCCATTTAATTTGGTTGATAAAAACAGAAAATACACAAAAACATAAGAACAAAACAAACCGGGCTGGTTTGACAAGTGAACCGATCGGTTCACAAGTCAAACCGGTCGGTTCGACCCCGAACCGATCGGTTTATCCCAAACCGATCGGTTCTTATTTGTTCCAGAAACTCTGCCAACTACCGGTATTAGGTGGAACCGATAGGTTTCAGGTAAACCGATCGGTTCGACCCCGAACCGATCGGTTTAGTCCAAACCGATCGGTTTTTGTTAGTTCCAGAAACTCTGCCGACTTCCGTATCATGTGGAACCGATAGGTTTCAGGTAAACCGATAGGTTCCAGCCTTTTACAGAAGTTTTCCGTGTTTTTCATTACGATTTTTTTATCCTTTCCCTTCAATTTATCCCAATCGAATCTTTCATCGTCAACAAAGGAACAAATATCTTAGGATTCTTTAAAGTTCATTCCAATCGAGTCTTGTTCTAACACATTAGAACTCATCGTTAACCATGGAATTAATTTATGGATTCTTAAAATTGTCCCTTCAATTTATTCCAATCGAGTCTTTCATCGTCAACAAAGGAATAAATATCTTAGGGCCCTTTAGAAAACGTTTTAGGGCTATAAAATAAAATAACAACAAGGTTTTATATAAATCAAAAACTCAATTTCATAATTCAACAAATTAAATTCATAAATTGAAAAACCCTAAACATGTTTCTAATGGATCTCAAATATTCAAATTCATCAAATCAATTGAATCTCTCATAACCAAATTATGAGCCAAGATTCAATAGTTAATTTGAATAATACTACGCGAAATTGGCTCTGATACCACTGTAAGGTTTTGAGGATATAAACAAGTTTTATACAAACCCAATTTGCCAAAATCAAATCGCAAGTATTGAACGAATTAACAAATACAAGTAAGATGAATTACATACCTTCTCGCAGCGGAATAATATAATAATAAGAAGTAAGTAGAATATAAGAAATCCTTGAGAACCCAGAATAATAATAAGAATCCCATAATAATAATTAACACCCCAATTGTGATGCCTCCATTAGTATCCACACGCATTTTGAGCTACAACTGCATGCTAGATCAAGGGTTTTCCAACCTCTCTCTAGAGAAACTATTTTCTCTCTATATAATATGTGGACTAATCTCATAATTGAATTGAGTTGAATTGAATCAATAAATCCTTCACAGGAACCCCATATATATAGTAGAAAGGTAAGGTCTAGGTTTCCATAAACCTAATCCCAGTAGATTTCCATAAACCTGAAGAGTTGTAGTTGGGCCAAACTACCTTTGGACCCGGTAATTAATTAATGAGTTCTACTCATATTATAACTACCCTGTACATTTGTGTGTGACCCAATGGCCCACTTAAGAGCTACTAGACACATAACTTATTTATGTATCAAATCAACATTGGTCTCTAGCAAGACATGTTGACCACATAGACTTAAGCGGGTTAATAATTATAGGACAATGGACATAAATCCTTCATGAAACTTATTAAAACAACTATAAAAACACTTATTAGTAAAAGTACAAAAATAAATCAACAAAAATATATGTAATAATTAGTGCAATTTGATTACACTACGTAGAGATCACTGTGAACAATACATAAATTGATGTTGAAATTATCTTTAATTTATATATAAATGTACTACTCCTATACGTAAGTGACTAACCTAAATTTATTAGGATTTACACTTTTTTTTTTTAATTAGAATAAGTTATGGAATTTTTTTCTTAATTAGAGAATAAGTTGTGGAAATTTATCTTAATTAGAATTTAATTTAATATTTAAATTTAAATGAAATATTTCCAAAATTATTTATTAAGTGTTTTAAAAAAGTTGGATTCAACCACGTTACTCGAAAAAACTCAGAAATAATTATATATATAGAGTATAATAACTTATTGTGAACCCGTCTAATAATAAAATTAGTAGTATAAAATGGTTAACTCATAAATAATAAAAATAAAATAAATAAACAAACAATCAAAATAATTAAAAAACTTTAAATAAATAATCTTACCTGTACAATCGCGTATCATATCAATGACGGTTGCGATGCAATAATCCTACACATGTATTTATAATTTTTTGTTAGTACGGAGTATGATAATATCACACAGTGTCTAAAACTAACACTGACGAAACAAAATCTAGAATACAATTATACAAATACATTTTACATATATGAAGATAATAACAATAACATTTAAGACACAATGAAAGAAAAATGAAAACAATATGATATAAATCCAATTGTTTTGAACCACAATTATACATGTTTTAAACTTTTGATGTATGTTCGGTTGATAATTACGGAGTAATTTTTAGTAGCACCATTAAATAAATCTTCCGTATTATGGAAGATATGGTAAGAGATGTGCAACTTCTAACATAGCAAATTGAGTTGAGACATTAAATATGGCTTTTCAATTACTCAACACTATATATGGCTTTTCAATAATTACACTTTCATTTACTACACTTTTAATTATATAATATAACGGTTTTTTTATTAATATTTTTGACTTTTGATGTTGAAAAGGCACAAGTACTAAATGTGCTGAGATGGCAAAATTTGGGAGGATTTTGATGATGTTTTTGCAATATTTCATTTTAAGAGATTCTCACTTGAGTAATTTTACTATGAGGTGATCTTATAGTATAAGACACTATATTTCAATAATATCATTAACATATTTTTTTTTTTTTTTATACTTTTTATATTTTTTGATCATAATGTTAGTCACATGATTCATCTAACACGTGTCAACAATATCATGTTTGACCATATTTTCGTTGAACACTCGTAAACAATATATGTCGCAATCAATATATATACAACTAGTGTGTTCAAACGTAATCGCATAACATATGCAAAGTAACGCTATTATTTTTCAAAAGTAACTGCTCTAATATCTTAGTTGTCTCATACGGTGAGACAGTCTGACCGTAGAATTGGTACTTCTTTAATATCTTTCACTCCATTTCCCCACTAATATACTAATATTTTAAATTTTAATGTATTTTATCTTTTCTTTATTAAAGCATTATTTATATCAAATAATTATCACCCTTAAATTTTCATAAGAACCGATCTTAACCATTTATAGAAATTAGAAAATGGATGTGCAGTTCTTTTCAATAAATTAAATGGAGAGAATCCATACCCCGTATAATATAGGTTCTTCGAGATATCACTTTTTTTTTGTTTGAAATGAGGCACTATATCATTACAACGGGAGAGAGAAATTTAAATTGAGATCTACTTGCTCAGGATACTTCCTCCCTTGATCACTAGGCCAAATATCTTCAGTCGAGATAGTTGCTTATTGTAATCAATAGCAAGTAAATTATACTTAGGTTTGCCTAGATAATTAAAAACTCACATGAATTCAATTTCAACATTGTTAACCAAACAAAATTGTTCAATCCACATGAATTTCGATGAAGCAAATAATTTCATGTAACTGAGCATTTTATGAAAATTTGTATATGTTGTATGAACCAAACAATACCTTACATAGTACTCCATAGTAAAAATTATATATAATGAAAGTTTGAAAATTAGAAAATTTTAATATTATTAGCGTACTAAATAAATCTAATACGGGACATACAGTCCCGTCTTCTTATTTTATTTTATATTTGACGTATGTAAATTTTCTTAAAAAATTCATCCCTTATAAACTCAATTTGTGATCACATAAAATCCTCACATCTACGCGTGTGACGGGGAATTTGCAACTGAAATGATATGTAACTATTTTAAGGTTTAAAGTAACTATTTTAAGGTTTAAAGTAACCATTTTATTTTATAAAACTTTAAGGTAGTCACATTTAGCGTTAAAATGATCACATTAAACTAACATTAACATAGTCATATTTTACTCATAAGAACTTCATCATACCATACGTGTGAAACGGTTTTATACAAGACTTACTCATTTGTGTTTAAGCTTGTTGAATCTTGATTGCGCTAGTTGCACTTCATTATTGCCTCATCTTAAAATGAACAAAGCTACTCCGTACCTAGTAAATGATAACAAGTCCTAACTTATTACTCCGTAATTATTAATTGGCTGAGGTGGGTTGGTTTTAATTATTACTGTTACATTAGGTTGGAATAGGCTCCTCTCCCTTTTTTTTTTTAATTCAAATATATTATATTATATTATATTTTCATCATATAATTAATTATTTAAAGTCTTTTTCTCTCATTATTTCTTAATTTTCTAATTCATAAAGTGTGTCTCATAGTATGAGACAACCTCTTAGCAGAATTACTCAACAACAATGGCGTCCATAGCATCCAACTTTAAAGGTGTACTATGTCAATGTATTGCTTCATCGCAGGAGTGATTTATGATTATCAGTCGATATTTATATTAACATATTCAGCTAACAGTACGTGGTTGTATTTCCCGTCTTAAAAACGAAGCACTGTTTATTAGCCACCGCTACCAATTCTTTAAGTTAAGGATGGTATTCCACCGATGCAATGTTGCTGAGTGGCCCCTCATAGGTACAAGGAAGGGTCACTGGTATAGTGCAACTTTATCAGACACAAACCTTCATGGCTTACAAGGTTACCGAGTAAGTATCTCAGTTTTTCTATCCTGTGCATGTTTTGGTATTGCATGAATCAGGATGATATGATGCATCATCGAAATCGGATTGTGAATATTTTCCAGGTCTTCATAGCCATAGCCATTATCCTTGGTGACGGGATCTACAATTTTGTTATGGTCTTTGGTCCAACGCTTATTGGATTATATAAGCAACTCTCCAAAAAGGATAAGGGTGCTGTTCTTCCTTCTGACACTAGACTCGATCTACCCCCTCAGAAGTCATTTGACGACGAAAGAAGAACGAAATACTTCCTCCAAGATCGGATCCCAAATTGGTTCGCGGTAGGCGGCTATGTTACTCTTGCGATCATGGCGATCATCATACTTCCACACATCTTCCACCAACTCAAATGGTACCATGTCCTTGTAATGTACATCATTGCACCAATGTTGGCATTCTGTAACGCCTACGAGTGTGGCCTAACTGACTGGTCCCTGGCATCAACTTACGGGAAATTGGCAATATTTGTTATCGGAGGATGGGCCGGTTCTTCTCAAGGCGGTATCGTTGCTGGACTAGCAGCATGTGGTGTTATGATGAACATTGTTTCAACAGCCGCCGACCTGTCGCAAGACTTTAAAACGGGTTATTTGACCCTCGCTTCCCCACGATCAATGTTCATAAGCCAAATCATTGGTACAGCATATGGATGTGTATTTTCCCCATGCGTCTTCCGGATCTTCTACAAGGCCTTCCCCGATCTTGGAACCCAAAAGTCCCAGTACGCAGCACCATTCGGCGCAGTTTTCCGAAACATAGCAGTTCTTGGAGTTGAAGGCTTCGGTTCACTGCCAAAGCACTGTCTCACACTATGCATAATATTCTTTGTCGCCACCATTGCTGTCAACGGCATCAGAGACCTTGTCGGTAAAAGATGGGCCAGATTCATACCGATACCAATGGCCATGGCGATACCTTTTTACCAATTGATATGTGTGTCGGAAGCTTGATTCTCTTCACATGGGAGTACCGTAACAAGGCTAAAGCGGATGCGTTTGGTCCTGCGGTTGCTTCGGGTTTGATCTGTGGTGACGGAATATGGACATTGCCGAGTTCGTTATTGGCTTTGGCACCCATCTGCATGAACTTCATCAGTAGGTCTCAAGCTGCTGCACAAGGACTGTAGCTTCAAAAGGACTCTCTGTTTTCTTTTTTCTTTTCCTTTACCAATCTAAATTTGTAGGATATGTCAGCTCTAGTGTTTGTTGAACATCAAACGTACTTCTCTTCATATACAAAAATTTAACTCAAAAGAATAGCTTTACACCCCTTTTTTACACCGAAATTTGACTCTAATACACAAAGTCAACCACCGTAGGCATTTAAGACCAACACCAGCGGCCATCGACACATCAGCCACCACAGAAACAATAGTGACGTTGGTGGTTACTCTTGAGGGCTACTCACCACAAAATGATATCTGTTGAAGAAACCTCAAGTGTTTGTGCAATCGAACCACAAAATAATACGAATTAATCACCATAATTAAACATTAAATAGATCCTAACTCCTAAGCCATACTACAAGCTAGTTTGCTACCCTAAGATCACTAATATAGCATCTAAACTCCTCCACCACAATAAAGACTACTCCGTGTATAAAGTAACGGACAAGATAATATCACGGCAGATAAAATGTTACGGAGTAAATCTTACAGTACATTACACAGAGCTAACCACACTGAACTTTATGTTGCAGGACTGTTCTTGCAGCTTCAATGACTGACTGCCCGCTTACATAGTGTTGCCTGCACACAGGCATGTACACTTCAGCTCCACCTATCACTTCTTTCTCTGTCTCCTCTGTCTTCCTTAAGGTGAAGTTTGCACGTTTGCCACACACATCGCATCTAGCAGTGAGTTTTGTCACAGAGTCTGCCAGAGGTACAATATCGAGCACAGAGCCAAAGCTCCTCCTGTAAGAATGAATCTCTAGGTTTAGTATAATTGCCACAGGTACCATATCGAGCATCTAACACTGGTAATGGTGCATGCGCTAAGTGTGTGAAAACCAAACAGCACATTCATAAGTTCATTGAAAAAACACCAACACCAACACCAACAAGACTACAACAAACATACCGTAAGTAGTCACCATCAAGACCAGCAACTATGACAGTTTTCCCATCATGGTCAGCAGCTCTCTGGCAGAAATCATACAAATCCTCAAAAAATTGAGCCTCATCAATGCCGATCACTTCTAGCTGCAAAATCAATCTATTATGAGATGAAGTTTTCAAGTTTTATATTGACGCATGCATAAAAAAGTATATACACTGTAACGCAAAATGAGCAATTTGGTTACCTCATCATAAGCACTAGGACCAAAAGCCTGTCTGAATGATGACAAATTATGCAATGCCCAGCATGGATATTTGTTTCCATCATGAGTGACCACAGAGTTGCGCTCGTATCTTGTGTCTTTGTTTGATTTAATAAGAGCAACATTCCTGTTTAAGAGAATAAAAAAGAAACAACAGAGTTTAAAGCAAGAATGTGACTAATACAAATAAACACAATCGTGAGAGCCTAATCGCCAAAGCAAATGGCAATATACAAAGTTAGAACTAAGGTTGTAACTGCCCTTATAAAATAGTTCGTCTAAAAGACGTGCAAGCACTATTCTCAACTCTCAAGTGGACAAATCAAATTGTATCCAACAATATGTTACATGCTTCTAATATTTATACTCCCTCCATTCCAAAATAATTGTCCCATTTCAACCAAAATTATCATTCCTTAAATCCACCCAAAATAGAAAGGGGACAATTATTTTGGGATGGGGGGAGTAAATAACAATAGTTATTGTGTTCACGAAGTCACAAGGCATAGTAATAAGTAAGATGGAATTTAACAGATATCTACCTATTGACCTGTTTACATACAGCATGCAATGCAACCTTTTAACATCAACAGACGAAGGCTACTCAGTAGTTAAATCAGAATTGAAACCCCTATCCTTGATTACACAGGTCAACTCCTTCAGCATTTGAAATGTGTTTTGAGCGTGTTTGTGTGTGTTGTCTCCCTTAAAGAAAACATGAACTTTGATTTTGCTATATGCAGGGTCCTTTTTCACCCCAGAGTCCTTCATCAACCCCCAAACGTCAGCTACATCTTCCCATAATCCATGAGAAGCGTAGCTGTTGGACAAAACAACATATTTTCCGGCATGTTCTGGCTCCAAATCAAACAACTTGTTTGCCGATAACTTTAAAAGCTCAACATTAGCATGAGTTGTACACGCCCCTAGCAAGGAGCCCCAGACAAGAGGGTTCTCCTAACCTCCCAGCACGTCCCAAAAGATGAACCATAACCGCATAGTGTTTGTCATGGGGTTGGATTCAATAATCCTTGTTCATTAATGAGAAATACTTGCAGCCTTGTTTGACTAGACCTCCATGGCTACAGGCAGAAAGTAGGGCAAGAAAGGTGACATAGTT
This sequence comes from Dianthus caryophyllus, assembly GCA_023091065.1. Lineage (NCBI taxonomy): Eukaryota > Viridiplantae > Streptophyta > Magnoliopsida > Caryophyllales > Caryophyllaceae > Dianthus > Dianthus caryophyllus. The sequence continues at coordinate 8,228,451 of CM041518.1, read as the reverse complement.
CGATCATTTCATGAAAGAGTTCCAAGACCTCAACTGTATTTCCGTTGGGACCATATCCAGATATGAGGGCAGTCCAAGTGACGACGTTCTTGTTATTTGAAATACATGTCTGTCTATGAGAGCACTATTAACCACGACATTTTGGCCAATTCTACACTTTAACAAGAGGGCATGGGCTTGTTTACCCTGTTGTAATAAGGCAAGAATGAGCATGTGGGCATGAATAGTTTTGGGCCATTGATAGTAACGTAACGTCGGTGAATGCATTGTTGAAGAAGGAGAGCATAAGTATTAGAATGAAGAGAAACAGGTGTACGCCACGCCCCAATAACTGAATAGAGTGAGACAACCTTCCTTCCAGAGTAACAAAATTTTGTCCAACAATGGGAGACGGTTATTGAGTTGTGAATGTTGTGAAGCCTGAAAACTGGGAGATACTAATGGTGACAACCTTACTAAGGTTTGTGAAAATAGACAGCTACTGTAAGTGTATGATGATTGATGAATGAATACACAAATACAAATATGAAACTTAAAAATACAAAACGAGAAAAGAAGAAGAAGAAGAAGAAGACGAAGCAACCTGCCGTTAAGGCGTTGGGATTGGATACGGCGGAGGAGGGTGGTAGTTTTGCCGGCAAACATGGGACCCACAATCACGTGTACTTCACCGGAAGAGGAAGAAGAAGAGAAAGAAGAAGAAGAAGAAGAAGAAGAAGAAGAAGAAGAAGAAGAAGAAGGAAAGAAGAGAGGGCGAAGGAGAGGAGGAGGAGGAGGAGGAGGAGGAGAGAAGAGAGGGCGAAGGAGAGAAGGAGGAGAGAAGAGAAAAGGAGAAGAAGAAGAAGGAGAGGAAGAAAGAAGGAATTTGGAAAGAAACATTGTCCTTCTTTACGGATCTTAATTCATACTCCGTAATTAATAACGAATAATGAGTAAAGGACACTTATTTTAGACTACAAATTCTACGGTGAGGTCACTTTTAAAAGTAACTGGATTATTCTTGAAAAGTAATCCAAATTTTCGAATTGAAAAGTAACTTCATATAGTAACTTATATTCGGTTACATTATATAGTAATCTGTCTTGGAGAATACTCCAAGAATATTCTTAAAATATTCTCTAATAATATATTCTAACTAATATAATATATTCTACTAATATAATTATTTTCTTAATAATTCTATCCTACTATAATAATATTCTCTAATATTCTCTAATACATACGAGTAGTTCAAAAGTAACTTCATTATATTTCAAAAGTAACGACGATCGATTAAAAGAGAAAAATAATACTCCGTTCAAAATCACCCCCATACTTTGTTATTGCTAAACTCACCTTCAACCTCTGTCACCATTAAATCAAAACCTTTGATCTGTGATATCGTCACCGAAATTGATACATTTTCGAACAATCACAAACCCTATCATAAGGAGGATGGCGGTCGATCGAGACTAAGGAACGTGAAAGATATGATTGCTACAGTGGTTGGATCCACCCTAGTGGTGGTTGAGTTTGTGTTCGATGGATGTTAGTGGTTGTGAAGTCCGACTACTGATGGTGGTTATGGTCGAGTTCGATTGGTGGTGGTGGTTGTGGTCGAGTTCGATTGAGGGTGGTCGTTCAGGAGTTCAATTGGTGGTAGTTGTCATGTGGAGGAGTTCGATTGGTGGTGATTGTTGTGGATTCCAAGTGATAGTGGTGGTGGTTGTGGTTGAGTTTGAAGTGTGGAGGTGGTTGTGAATATGACGGTTGTTGGTTGCGGTGGTGTTCGACCGATTGCAATGGTGTTGGACTGGTGGCGTTGGTTGTAGGGTTTGGTCGGTGGCGGTGGTAGTTGGATGGTGGAGTTTGATGACAGTGTAGTGATGACAGCTTATGGTGGATGGGTTTTACAGTGAGTGAGGTGTGTGTAATAAATAAGGATATAATAATTAGGTTGATGGGGTGTCTTATTGTATGAGGCAGCCTCATACTAGAATTACTCATTTTAGACAATAAATCTTACTTAAGACGTTTTATTAAGCTTAAAACGGGTCAAGTAATCTTCCACTTGCACATAAAAAGACAAATCTATTACTTATTTTCTATCCACTTGTCTTTTGTCTTATTCGTAATATTTGACCCATCTAAGGTCGCTGATCACAATATAAATGGTAATTGCTTTTTCATTTTCACCGTTTGTTGCCTGATTATTAGGGTTTTTAATTATTACATGGGCTTTTTGTTGGTGGGTTTTGTTTGATGCAATTATGTCTTATATTGACGGTTTTGGTTGATGGATTTGTGTGTGGTGTTTGATGTACAAGTGTTTTCTCTATGCACATAACCTGTTTGTTGAAATGTCTGTCTTACTAGGTTTCAAAATTTCATTCAAATCACACACGATCTTATTACTCTTTAATTTGGATTACATACATTGCTTAGCTTGAATTTGATTAATACATTGCTTATTTTGGGCTCCATTTTCCTTAAAAAATAATTCTATGCAAATCAAAAACCCTATATGGTTCACGTTATCAAGTCAAGAGTCATATGCTAATATGGTGTTGATTATGATCATTCAATGAGCTTTCAGTTGTTAAAGTACGTACCACTTAAACCGAAGATAGTTGCTTCCTAATTCCACATTTCCACCATTGTAGGATGGCATCTCAGGTGCTCCAACTGTAGCTTAATGGGCTTGATATTGAAGTAAAAGATCGAATGGCTAGGTTTCCTTTTTAAATTCATCTTACCAATGTAGTCAATTAAGTCTCTGTTTAAATGTTTTCTGATCCCCTTAATTTCCATTGATAGAATGTTTTCTGATCCCCTTAATTTCCATTGATTTGAGTAATTTAGCAGAACCTTAGCAACATTTTCCATCGAAGTAGTTAAATTGGTTTCTATGCACTGTTTCTCCTTAATGTTTGCTCGGAGCTAATCTTTTCTCACCAAGGATGACTGGTCTTTGTAGGCGTTGGATGTTCGCTCATGTCTGAGGCCAAGTATTTTATTCCCGTTTCTTGCCAAATACTGACGAGCTCTCGTGTATTTTTTTGTTGTTTCAGAGTGATCACAGGGAAATCTTAAACGAGTGCCTTATAAGCGAAACTTTTTCATGTCTAGGAGGAGACTGGGCAAATAGTGTAGGAGGCGGAGAAATATAATTTAGGGGATGGAGAGCACAAGAAGAAGGTTGCGTTTAAAGCATAAGCAACAAAGCTTCAAGTAACTTCAGCATATGAATTAAAGGAAGCTAATCAACACTCCTTATTGTGAGTTCCGTGCGTACGCGTACGTACTCTTGGATTTACTATGCCATTCTTTGCCCATATTTCTTTAATTCTTGCATTTGAGAGGAGCAAACCTACTGAAGCTACACTAGTGTTATGCCCGTGCAAATTACACGGGTATGTTCTTTATAAAATTCAAGTGGGAAAATACAAATAATAATGTTGTTGTATAATAAGTTTAATGCGTCTTTTAATATGATCAAATGTGTATATGTATCCTGAAAAACACTTAACCAACAAAATTATAAGATAAACAACCATAAATAATACGGAGTACTTCGTAAAAAAAATCAAAGCATTATAGAAAAAGTTAATAAAAAGACAATAAGATGGTAAACGGTATATAATATTCAGATCGTTTTTAGTAGTGACTCTTGAAGAGGATGACCGATAATGAATGAGTTTTAAAAGGAGTTCATAAAAGGATGTCTTATGAAACGACCAGTATGAATTATGTGCACCTAAAAAAGAAACCATATAACAAATAATAATTTTATACCTGTGCAAATTATCATTATCGTATAACAATTGTAAGCCCGTGTAATTTTATGTCCGTGTAAATTGCAAAAAATCTATTTTTTTAAAATGATAAACATTATCATTATTTCATTATGCTCGTGCAAATTGCACGAATAATATAATTGTACGGGGATATGTGTGTGTTTTTTTTTTATGAAATTTCTTTAAAAGCGTACGAATAATGAAGTCGTTTTATACTGAATTTAATAATTGGCTCTTTTAAGATGATCAAATGTGTAAATAATGAAGTGATTGTAAAATAGTCTTATGCCCGTGCAAATTGCACGGATACGTTGTTTATCGGATGATTGGTCTTTCATGGAATTGTAGGGGTTTCTTAAATACGCTCGCCCCTAGACTTCCGAAGATTAGAGCGTTATCTATCCTAAATAATTATGATTTTATTTTTTTGCAAGAAACGAAATGTCTTGTAACGGATTTGATCTCAACCTTTCGTTCTCTAGGTTATTCTAATTTTAGTGGCGTCGATGTAGTAGGTAAATGTGGTGGTCTTTTTGTAACTTGGAAGAATCGATGTAACTTCCAAAGTGTTATTGAATGCAAAAACTATATTATTTTGAGTTATTCGGAGAGTAGTAGCGTAGAGTGGTATATCTGTCTTATGTATGGTGAGCCTGCTTTTGCGAAAAGGAAGGCTTTTTGGGAGTCCTTTAGGGAAGTCTTGTTAAGTTTAGAGCGTCCGTTTGTTATGTTAGGCGATATTAATCAAGTGGAATACATGGAAGACAAGATGGGAGGAAAATTTAATTCCATTGAAGGGGCGGAATGGTTTACTTCTTGGAAAGCGTCTCTTGCGTTAGTGGATGTGCCATTCAAAGGACATCGCTTTACCTGGTGTAATAAGAGGTTTGGTTCGCAACCCATCTTTGAGCGTCTGGATAAAGCGTATGCTTCATATGACTGGTTTACGTCTTTTCCGGAGGTGCAAGTGTTACATCATCCTATTGCTATATCTGACCATGCACCTATTGAGATTGATTTTAAAGTTCCTACAAACTTGAGAAAACGATCTTACAAAATGGAGGCTTGGAATCTGGACAACAAGGAATGCATGGAGATCATTAAGGATAAATGGATATGTTTGAGTAAAGGAAGACGGCAGATACCGTGTCTGAAGAAGCTAGGTCTAATTAGGAACTCTATGTTCCAATGGTCCATGCAGAAAAAGAAGGAGTGGGTTAAGGAGTGGGATGAGTTTGATGGTAGGTTAGCTATCTCATTAGATAAAGCTCTTACGGAAGATAATTTTTCAGAATATGTTTCGGTATTACAAGATGTTGATCACTATGCTGAAGCGGTAGATTTATACTGGAAACAAAGAGCTAAATTAAAATGGTCAGTTGATGGGGATACGTGCACGAAATTTTTCTTTAATTGGGTGAAAGGTAGGGCTGGAGGTAATTTCGTACGATGTATTAGGGATGAGGATAATACTTGGCACTTTAACGAAACGGCGATTGGGAATATTTTCACGGAGTATTTTCGGAGAGTATTTACGGAAGAGGTGAGCACGCAAGACGATGGGGGTGATGAAGAACAATTAAATAAATTCCTACGTCCGGTTGAGAATAGGATTAGTGAAGGGGATGTGCGGAATCTAGAGAAACCATATACAGCAAAAGAAGTTCGAACAGCAGTTTTTCAGATGGGAGCTCTAAAATCACCAGGACCTGATGGTATTCCGGCTCTTTTTTATCAGAAATGTTGGTTTCTGATTAAGAAGGATGTGACGGATTCAATTCTTCATATTCTGAATAGTGGTGTTATTCCGGACGATATCAATAGAACTTTCCTGGTCCTAATACCAAAGGTGGATAATCCTGAAACTCCGGGTAACTTCAGACCTATTAGTCTTTGCAATGTTAGTATGAAAATTGTGACTAAATGCATAGCTAATAGAATAAAAAAGATTATTGGGGGTATTATAGGAGAAAACCAGAATGCTTTTGTACCAGGAAGAAATATTCAGGATAACGTGCTTATTACTCATGAACTACTACACTTTATTAAAAATTATAAAAAAGGAAAAACCGCTAAGATAGCTTTTAAGGCGGATATGAGTAAAGCATACGACAGAGTTAAGTGGGGGTTCCTGAAAAATACTCTGCTAAGGATGGGCTTTCCAGCATCTACGGTGGATCTTATTATGAACTGTGTGATGTCCGTCTCTTATGAGGTCTTGCTAAATGGTGCACCGCTTGATAAGTTTTCACCTAATAGGGGGTTGAGGCAAGGGGATCCTCTGTCACCGTATTTATTTGTTCTTTGCATGGAGGTTCTCTCAGCTAATTTGTGTGAAGCACAAGAAATGGGAGAGATAGCAGGCATTCGTATTTGTCGACAGGCTCCACCGGTTTCACATCTATTTTTTGCAGATGATTCGATTTTCTTTACGGAAGGGAAACCAGTGAATTGCAGAGCTTTGTTAGGTATTATTGATGGTTTCTGCCTTATATCGGGACAAAAAATTAATCAGCAGAAATCTGCCTTGTGCTTTAGTCCCAATACGGGTAATGATATTCGAGACATCTTTACAGGATACTTGGAGGTTGTTGAATCGACGGGTTTAGGGATTTATCTAGGTTTGCCTACGGATTTTTCGGGTTCTAAAAAAGATATCTTTAATTTTACTATTGAACAGGTCCATAAGAGAGTTAATTCTTGGAATGGGCTTTTACTTTCACCAGCAGGGCGGCTTACTTTGATCTCTTCTATTCTATCTACCCTTTCTGTTTATGTTCTATCGGCATTCAAAATGCCGGTAAGTGTGTCGGATAAGATCAATAGTATCTTGGCACAGTTTTGGTGGGCAGGAAGAAGAACGGGGAAAGTTATCCACTGGGGGAGTAAAAATCTGATCAGTTTACCAAAGAGCAAAGGAGGTATTGGCATTCGAAATATTAAGTGTCTTAACCAAGCATTGTTGGGTAAGTTGGCCTGGCGTATTGTTGCAGAAAAGGATACCTTTTTTAGCAAAGTCTTTCAGGCAAAATACTTGAGTAATGGCAGATCGTTCTCTTCCTGGTTGTTGAAAAAGACTTTAAATTCATCCTGGGGTTGGAAAGGTATTTGTTGGGGTTTTCAACTAATTGAGGGGAATTTAGCTTGGAAAGTGGGTAATCCAACGACACTAAAAACCTGGGAGTGTCGATGGGTTGATGGTGATCAACCTATAGCACGAGATCAGGCTATGGGAGTTTCTGAGCATACCAATGTCTCTTCGTTCATCTCAGGCAGTGGGAGCTGGGATATCCAAAGCTTAACTAGTGTAATGGATGAACATTGGGTACGAAAAGTTGCAGCAATTCCGATCCCTCAGCTTTGTTGTCAAGATAGGGTTTTTTGGAAACTTACTTCAAACGGTCGGTATAGTGTTAAATCTGGATACGGGCTTGCATTAGGATCTTATTTAAATAACCACGCAACATTGAAGGACCGTCAAAGGGTAGCAGTTTTTTCGGACAAGTTCCTTAGGAAGACTCTTTGGAAGATGCCAGGTCCGTATAAATGGCGTATTCTTATCTGGAGAATCTTAACTGATACTATTCCTGTTGGTACAGAGCTAAGCAAAAGGAATATGGTTGTTTATCCTTATTGTCGATCATGTGGAGACGAGACTAATGAAGAATCAACGAGCCATCTTTTTAGGGACTGTCCTTTCACAAGAAGGATTTGGCTGTCCTGCTCTCTAGGGATCCGCATAGATTCGGCTGGTACTGTACCTTTTAAATTTTGGTTGTGCAATTGGTTAACGTACCTGCATGGACTTCAGGATGAAGGGAAGACGATTATGTCTTTCCTTAATGTTATATGGAATCTATGGTGTGATAGAAATACTATGGTTTTCAATAATATCGGCCGCTGTGTTCAGAGGTTAATGACCAATTTAAAATGGTCTGATAGTTTGAATTGGAGAGCGCAGCAACGCGCCAGACCAGATAAAGAAGAGGACCAAGACTCACTAACCGATATTCAAAATATTAGATCATATGATCCGTTTATGTTAGTGGAGGGAGGAGGTACTTGTGGGATGTTTCGCATTAAGTGTGACGCTGGTTGGGATAAGAATGGGAAGGCAGGTTTTGGTTGGGTGGTACTAGATACGGTTGGAATACAAGTCTTTGAAGGAAGTAGTACAGGGTTCGCTGAATCTGCCTTGCAAGCAGAAGTTAAAGCACTACATGCAGCAGTGGACTGGGCGGTCAGAAATAATATTCTTCATGTCGCTCTAATGACGGATTGTCGACCAGCAGTGCTTCAGCTCACAGGTTTAGTGGAGAAATCGCATTTAGCAGAAGTAATTATTCAGGATATTTTATGTTCTATAGCTTTTTTTCATTGTTGTTCTATTAGTTATGTTCCTAGGTTTCTCAATAGGAAGGCGCATAATTTAGCTAGTAAGGCTAAACGAATGTAATTTCCAACTTGAGCTATTGCCAAAAAAAAAAAAAAAAAAAAAAAAAAAAGGTTTACTAACATCGCCTTTAAAATTATCAAATGTATATATGTATTATTGAAAAGCACTTAAAACAACGAAATTATATGACAAACAATAATAAAGAATGGAAAAATTCAAAATAATACAAAAAAAGTGCAATGATAACTAAAACGATGACAATTCATACAAATTAAAGTGTTTTAAGAAGATGAAAATGATAGCTAAAACAATGTTTTTTCTAAAATAGTGCAACTAAATCCGTGCAAATTGCAAATTGCACTATTTCCAAATCTGAGGGGATTATTATTATTATTATTATTATTATTATTATTATTATTATTATTATTATTATTATTATTAGTAGTAGTAGTAGTAGTAGTAGTAGTAGTAGTAGTAGTAGTAGTATGTTAGAAAAAAAAAACGCAGTTATAATATTATGATTATATATTTATAGGATTTTAATGGCAAAATTATAATTTCATTATCCTAGAATTTTTTGGTAGCCTATAATAGAAAATTCATGTAAATACCCGTGCAAATGTAAACCTGTATAAATTGCACGGGCATTTTGTTTAACATTTGGACCCACTTTGAAAGTCAACAAACAACAACCACATAGTAATAAATGTCAAGACTCAAGAGATTATATGATGTTGTTTTATGCCCGTACAAATTGTATGTGTTTAATGTTTAAGAAGTTCAAGTAGAAACGACCGATAATGAATGAGTTTATAAGAATTTTTTGAAAGACGTATTTTAAAACGATCTATAATAATTAGTACTCCGTATCATTGAAAAGCGCATAAAAAAATTATATGACAAACAACAGTATGTAATCGAAAATAATAATACAATAAGATGGTACATTGTACAATCTTAAATAAAGTGTACTCCGTACAATAATTTCTTCAAAAACTTTTTTATAAATGATATAACTACAATCCATCTTTTAAAACGTAAGATGAATGATATTAATTACTTTCATAAATAAATTTTTAAAATAAAGTACTTAAGGCGAATTTCAAACTCGGTGTTTAAATTTGCACGGTCTTTCATCATTAGACGAATTTACAACCGTAATTCGCATTAAAATGTCAATTAATAAATTATACGGGTAATAAATTTGATATCAATTTGCGCGGATAAGTTGTTTAAAAGTTTACGTGCAAAATGCATTTATGCCAGTGCAAAATTTAAACAAATAGTCAAGAAACTTACCCGTGCAAAATGCTATCAAATTTATTGTTCGTGCTAATTGTTATCGGAATTATTATCCGAGGCGAATTTATACGGGCAATAAATTTTATAGCAATTTTCCAAGGTAAGTTTTACACTCGTGCAAACTGCACAGATATGTTGTTTAAAATTTATGTGCAAATTGCGTTTATTCCCGTGCAAATTTAAAAAAAATTGTCAAGAAACTTAACCGTTCAAATTACTACTCCGTATCATATTTATTACCCCTGCAAATTGAACCATACATTATAATTTATCGGGCCAAAAACAATAATTAATTGATTAAAAAAATATAAATAAGTGAAAAACACCAAGTACTATAACAAAACAAACCGATAGAATAAATTTGACCAACTAAAATGAATTCTATATACAACATAATACAATCCCTAACACAATATACCCAAGCCCAAACCTTTAGAAAACCCTAATACGTAGTATGATATACTGCCTAATTGCATTGAGCTTATTTACGCTTGCCTCTTGGTAACACTCACACACAACCACTCTTAAATGTTCGCTCTACCTACCACCCTCCACCGCGCACTGCTATTGTTCGACGCTCACCATCAAACAAACGGTAATCGTTGTCGGAAGCACATGACTTCATTAAATACCGCCGGTCACGTACACACTGACAATAATTAGACTTTCATGACGATCCTAGATCTAAATTAAATGGGTAAATGATGTTAATTTTTCGTTTTATTTTCTTTTTAAATAAGTTTTTTTTTATTTGCTCCAATGTTTTTGAATTTTTTAAAATTGAAATATAATTCTATATATCATTTATTAAATTAAATTAAATTAAATTTTGTTTCAAAAAATGTTAATTATTATAGAAGGCAAATACTTGTGTGAGACGGGACTTACAATAAGTTTATCGTAAGTCCTCTCACACAAGGGTAGTTACTAGTTAGTTTTTTTTCTTTTCTTGCTTGTGACTCACACTAATTTAGTGTGAGTCCGGTCTTTCAGGAGAATTACCCATTATAGAAATCTAATTAAAATTCATAATTCAGTTTGTAATTTTAGTTTCTGTTCAATTTAGTTTGCTACTACTAAAATTGTACGGAGTTTATTGTAATTTATATTTTTTTTTACGGAAATTCTTCAGATATGTTGTAATTGTATAATTTACATAAATTATATTTGAATTTATATAATTAAATGTACGGAGTAGTTGGTTGTAATATTTAACACTATAAATAAATAAATTGTAATCAGAATGCAAGTATTATGAGAAATTTAATGGAGAAGAGATAGTGGTGGGCCACTTTTGAATAGTCAAAGTATCACCACAGGTTGACATGTGTTCCTGTGGTGATTGCTTTGTAAATATGATTATATTATATATTTATGTTATTCAATAGTTACACTTTAAATCAAAGAGGTCATCAAACTGACATTTTTAGGATTTTTCACTAAATAAATTAAAAACTTTTCTAGTATTAGACTGGAAAAAGGACAATATAATGAAAATTAAAGTACACACAATCACGTTTGTAATATGGTTCTTGTGAGAATCCATGAGATGTAATAACGAAATACGTTATGGGGGGCTACAGACTGGAATACTTATGTTCAGGTGACGGGGTCGTTGAGTACTTTCCGACTTATATATGTGTATGGTATGTTTGCCATCATATGGATGCTGACAAGCACTATTTTCGTAGCACACTTTTTCCTATACATTACTGATCTAAATACTGAAAAGAGACAGCGAGACCTTCTCGAGTGTCCTTGACGAGCAAATGACCAATATGGATTTAGAAGCATCAGATATTGATGATGCCAGAAATGTAGTCCCTTAGGACACTCCGATAAGTAAGCATGTAGTCCGAGATAGCGATTTACTGATTTTTCAGTTTTGAATTTTTTCAATTTGTTTTGATCAGCTTCTCTGTAAACATAATGCAGGCTTAGGTCGTTGACTCTCAAAGCTCCAGACAATAAAAAGTTTCCATCTATAAATCTAGCGTACACCGCTGGAGGTGCTGGAGGTACTAAGTGCAACAAATGAGAAAACAGTCGAGATGTTCATCGACGAGAAGTATGTTCATCTCATCTTTACTTAATTGTTTCAAGAACTATCATTTTCAATATCATATGTAAGGAGGTACTATATCATAGTTAAAATTTCGTTTGGTGATTGCAATATTTGACGTAGTTGATTATAGTACGGAGTATGTGATTCTAGGTTGTTATTTTCTTTTTAATACTCCGTAGTATTTTACCCATTTATATTTTCTTCAAACATTTTCTTGTCTTCTCCCTCAAGAATAATTTTGGGAACACAAGTAAAATTAAAATTAGTATTTTGTAATCAAGGACCAATTACATTGAACGGAGTATTAATATTAATATAGTCATAGTCAATGATATTGACAGCCTTAATCGAACAATTGAACAAAGTATATGATATAGACTTTATAGAGTGCCTCACTCAAACAAAATGAAATAACAATAATGTCGTTGAACATGGTCCTATGGTGTGGATGATTGGTTGAAGGGAAATGGGAGACGACTGGCGGTCCGCGATCGCCGATGAATGAGGTAATCGATAAGGAGGGTCGTCGCAAGAGGGAGGCTGGAAGTCGAACAGTAAGGCTGCGGCAGGTAGCACAAAGGGGACTGACGAGGAGATGGCATTGGTTTGATGGACGTCGGTGCCTGATGATGGCGAATTTGATGGTGAAAACAATGGGTTGTGGGTAGGTTGGTGGATTATTGGTGAAGAGAGAAAGGGGGATGTGTGAGAGTGTGAGACAATAGCAGGGCTACACGGGTTAAAATTGGCCAAAGTACAATTTACTTCAATAGTTGGGATTATTCGTGGATTAATTCGAGTTCGGATTATTTATGGAATAAGAGAACCAGTTCGGATTATTCTTGACAATTAATCCTAATAATAATATTGAATTATAATAAAAAAAAATACTCCCTCCTCATCACTTTGTTTATCACATTTACTTTATGCGCGGTCTCCAATGTCGACCTTTGACCGTCTTTTTCTTTGGCTATACATTACTTTTTTTGTTGAAAATATATTTTTAGGAAAGATGTTTTGATGACGAATGTGAATATCCTATTATTTTACTTTCATTATTTATACGTTTTAAACTAATGACGGTCAACTTTTAAAAGTTTGACTTTCCAAAAGACAAATGTGATAAACATTGTGATGAGGAAGGAGTAATAAATAAATAATACGAAGTAATAATAATTACCTAAATGTTTAATACATTCCATAGTCAAGCACTCAAACCAAATAACAAAGAGAAATTATGCCCGGGTAAGTAACTCAACACCACTATGATATGACATTCCATTCCATTCATTAATTTGGCACGGGGAAGTACTCCCTCCATTCCAATCATTTGTTTAACTATTTCATATTTGGGTATTTTATTTATTTGTTTATTTTTTTTAGGAAGCTTTTATCACAAAAATAGACCAATTAGCCCTCTCACTCCACCATTTAAATTCCCTTTATCAATATCCCTACCTCATACACAGTACTATCTAAGGGGCATATATGTCTTTTGTGAACTTTCATTAATCTTTATGCCAAAATGAAAGGTAAACAAATGATTGAGACGGAGGAAGTATATGATAATATCTCCATATTTAGTTTTATTTCACAGTTCTAACATATTCAATACTTAGAAACATCCTTTTGAACATTCAAGCTAAACTTGTGTAAATTAAACAATTGACACCTGATATCATGAAAGTGAAATATTATTTAATTTATCACTTAATTAGCGCTAGAAGAAAATTAATTGGCTCCTAACTTGTTTGTATTCTCCTGTGAGAAAAATAATTGATATACGGAGTACCTCTTAAGATCACTTTGACTAATATATATTGAAAAATCATATAATTTTATCGGTCGAACTTTTCATGCTATAAGAAAGTTCAATATACGTAAACTCAAATTATTAATGTCAAACCGTGGTTTGAGATGAATTCTAATTCCAATTTTACTCTTATACTAATATTGGTACTCCGTAAGAGAATTAAATAGAAGAATACCAATATACTAATACTTTCACACTAGGATGACATTAGATAATACGAGTAATAATTTATTAATTTTTTTTCAAAGGAGAACACTTATTTTGGGATGGAAGGAGTAATATGAACTGAATTGTACTACGTAAATATCAAGTACTCTGTAACATTTTATTTTGCTAGGTGTAGACAGTAAAACTATGAATATGAGATTAAATGACTAAGGGTGTGTTTGGATTGAGGGAAATGAAAGGAAAGGAAGGGAAGGGAAAGGGAGGGATTGAGTTTCCATCGTTTGGTTACAAAAAATGGAAGGAGGGAAATGGAGGGGGAGGGATTTGGAGGGATCCATTTTCCCTCCTCTAAGCCTAATTGGAATCCTTCCAAAATAGGCAATATTTGGAGGGAAAATGATATCCAAACACCACCATTTCCCCTCCCCTCTCCTTCCTTCCCCTTCTTTCCCCTTCCCTCATTTTCCCTCCCCTTCATTTCCCTCCTATTTTGCTATCCAAACACACCCTAAATAATACTCATCCATCTCATAATAAGTGTCCCCTTTCTATTTTAGGTGAATTTAAGAGATGTGAATGAAAAAAAAAAAAATTGAAAATCCTTTCTTAAAATTCTTAAAACTTGATATATACTCCGTATATAAAAAGATAACATTTAATTTGAGATGGAAGAAGTACAGAATAAAAACAATTGCAAATAGTTTAATGAGCCATGCTGTCAACATTGTCATGCTTTATGGATCTTAATTCATACTACGTAATTAATAACGAATAATGAGTAGTTAGCTCAATTAAAAAGTTTAAAAACCCTTCTAATTCAAATACGAAGTACTTCTTTCATTCTAAATTAAGTGTTCTCTTTTGTAAGTGTCTTTTTTTCTATTAAATTTTAATAGAAAAAGGACACTTATTTTAGACAATAAATCTTAGTTAAAACGGGTTATCCGTCTTAAGCTTAAAACGGGTGAAGTAATCTTCCACTTGCACATAAAAAGACAAATCTATTACGGAGTACTTCTTTTCTATTCATTTGTCTTTTGTCTTATTCGTAATATTTGACCCGTCCTGAATAAGAATTTGTTTATTTTAGAATGGAAGAATTATAATTTAACTAAGAAAAAACCAACGAAGACATTGCTCAAATTGACTTTTCTATGCACGCTTCAATATTTCTTCTGCTATTCAAACACAATGAAAGAACAATTTATGCATATCAGATCTCCTCTTCAAGAAAATTCCTATTTTTTAAACACGATTTTGTCATCGCGTATCCACAGACTCCACTGTACGAATCAATGCTTTTTTCGTTCAGCATATAGCTAAGTCGATGTAACGCATAAAAATCATTACAAATTATAACATGTCAGTCATGTTCCATATCGGAATTTGTAAAACAGTCGCGACATTTTTGGTCGTTACACTTATGTTTCTAGCCACAGGGAATCACGCGCTCTCCTACTCTATAAAGTATCCACGCTTTCCAAAATTAGCGACTAACGATTTTTATATGGCCGATGAGTCTTACATAGTCACAGACGCGCTCCAAGTTACCCGCGACACAAAAGGGGTTGGTATAGTCAACCTCGCAGGGAAAGTAGTCTACAGAAAAAAGTTTAAGCTGTGGAAGAACAAAAAGGTTGCGGATTTCAACTCGACATTTGTTCTAAATATCACCCCTGAACTAAATGGTGGTGGGGAAGGGATGGCCTTTATTTTGTCGAAAGATTCCATGGTTCCAGATGACAGCCATGGGCAGTGGCTCGGGCTTGTCAATGCTACAACGAATGGAATGACTCAGAGTAGCATTGTAGCTATCGAGTTTGACACGAGGAAAAGTTTTCCCGAAGATCTTGACAGTAACCACGTTGGACTGAATATTAACAGCGTGTATTCTCAGAAACAGGTGTCTCTGAATTCGTCCGACATTGTTATGGGAAGTGGTAATGATTTTACAGTGACGATCCTGTATACCGGTAAAACCAATATGATGAATGTTTACGTTAAGGGGAATAATACGGGAGGGTTCAGCTCAACCAAGCCGATCATTTCGATGCCTGTTAATCTAAGACAGTACCTCCCTGATGATGTTTATGTCGGATTTGCCGCGTCGACTGGGTCAAGTACAGAGCTCAATTGTGTAAAAGCATGGTTCTTCGAAGGGTCCGACTTAGGCCGTGGAAAGGATTCTTTGGTATGGATCACGGTTGCTGTTGTTATCGGTGTTGTAGTGGTGTTAGGTTCTGCAGGTGGGTACTTGTACTGGCGAAGGAAACAAAAACGGGTTGACGATATGGGCAGCGAGAACACGATACAGGGCATTGAGACCGGGTTAGGTCCAAAGAAGATCAAGCTCAAGGATCTGAAGACAGCTACGGGGAACTTCAACGCGAAAAATGAGCTCGGGAGAGGAGGGTTTGGGATAGTTTATAAGGGAGTTTTGGATGGTGTTGAGGTTGCTGTTAAACGGATCATAAATACTCCTCAGGGAAAGCAAAATCTGATCGCGGAAGTCACAACAATTGGAAGCGTTCACCATAAGAATCTCGTGAGATTGATTGGATGGTGTCATGAGCACAACGAGCTGATATTAGTATATGACTATATGTCGAATAGAAGCTTAGACTATTACATACACGACGACCAACAACACAACAAAAACAAAGCTACGATATTGACTTGGGAAAGAAGGCATAACATCATTTGCGGGGTGGCTCAGGCTCTTGATTACCTCCACAACGAGTGTTCAAGACGGGTGCTACACAGAGATATAAAAGCTAGCAACATCATGCTTGATTCGGAATTCAATGCTTGCTTGGGAGACTTTGGCCTTGCAAGAATGTTCCGACTTAGTGAAAAGACCCACCACTCCACCAAAGAAATCGCAGGTACACCCGGGTACATGGCACCTGAGATCTTCCACACAGGTAGGGCCAGCTCAGAGACTGACGTCTATGCTTTCGGTGTCCTACTCCTTGTCGTGGCATGCGGCAACAAAGCTGTGTTTGAGATCAAAGACGAGGAATATAAAAACAGTATCGTCGATTGGGTGTGGGAATTGTACAGCCTCGACGTAGTTGTCGATGCAATCGACCCAAATTTGAAGGGCAAATTCGACAAGGGACAGGCAGAGTGTATGCTAGTGCTGGGTTTGGCGTGCTGTCATCCAAACCCGTATATGAGGCCTTCCATGAGGAATGCCCTTCAAGTACTGATGGGAGAAGCGTTTCCGCCATCAGTACCGTGTGACAAGCCAACGTTTATGTGGCCTGCAACCACCCCATCGTTTACTCGTGAGGATTCTACGAGTGGCGGTATGTTGACGCCATTATCAACCCTCAGCGCAAGGTAGTTTTTCCCCGGAGACATGAAATAAAATGAATAAACAAAATTTATGTTAGCTTTTTTTTGTATAGTTTCACTGCCATTGCTTGTGCAGATCAATGTATTTCTAACAGTTCTTTTTTGTTACAAATACATTTGTATTGAATAATTTTTGTACATATTCAAAGGATAGTGTTTGCAGTTGTGATTCTACTTCAGATGAATCTAATTTATGTAAAGTATACATGATACCTCCTCAAGGCCATACGATAACCATAAGCGAGCCGCTTTAATTTTAGTTCCAACCGTATCATATTCCAAAACCAAAGAATAACGAGTCCACGAAATTAGCAAAAGAGCAAAGCAAATGTAGAAGGTGTTACAAAATTTGCTCTAGGAGCTCTTGTCAAATGTATGTAACTTGCTGTGTTTTTCGGTACAAACTCGACTACAACCCTTTTTCTGTACATCTCTAAAAAATCAACACCCCACACATTCACTACATTTAAGTTTCCTACTCTACGTATTTATCCAACCTTGAGAAGCGAAGCGTACAGCAACTCATTCCAAGTGTCAGGCACGCCAGGTAAGCACCAATGGCTGCAGTCCTGCGACTTCTCAGCTTCGGTGAGTTCCTTTGCAGTTGTGTACGACTTTCTGTATATCGAAGGGTGAGCGTCTTTTCTGTAATCTGTCAGCCTGCTTACGTTAAGGTACATTACAGGGGTCTTCATTTTGCGCAGAACTTGCTCGAGGACTCTCATCTTTGACGGGTATTGCCCTAAGTACGTCTCATTGAAGATCGGCTCTGTTTCTTTGTGGCATTGTCCTCCCGAGTTCCACTGGCCTCCCCTGCACAAATTTCGCAACTGCGTTAAACAAAGAAGACAAGCATTCATACGTGTTGAAGATCGAGGATGTCAGGAAAGTACCTAAAATGGGTGACAGAATATCCTCGGTAGAAAACCAGAGTTTTGTTGGAGTTAACGTATCTGTCGACCCATCTGCCCCAAGTTCTAAGGGCCTTCCCGTAAGCCTGAAGTGCTTCAAGCCTAGGATACACGTAATTTCCTTCTTGATAATAATCCTCTCTGGAACTCGATCATAAAACGGAAAAACAGTATTACCTCAATCAGATACGTGTGAATTCCGAGAAAATTTACAAGATCGAATGTCGATTGAAATTATACACTTACCCTCTGGAAGTTTTCTCATGCGTCCACCAGTGACCGGTGTTAAAGATCAAAATATCAGCATCGTGATACATTTTAGTACTTTCGTCCATTAGATCGAGTCTTAAAGTTGGAAACGTTCCATTTGGTCCCTGAAACGTGGATTCCCTAACCAAAAACGGTGACCTGACGTAGTCTATAGTGCAGTTGTAGTCCTGCGTATGAAAGTCAGTCGGTTAGAAGAGGAACGCAGAACGCTATCATTCACAGGTGAAGCGAGGGCAAAGAACTTGCCTCGAACCTGAAGGCGTAGAAGCCTTGCTTCTTAAACTCGCTCTTCCCAGAAATCTCGTATACTTTTTTTGTCTTGTCTTTGACGCTATGCCTGAGAATGCAAACAAGCGACTCCCACATGTTCCGGTTTAAGGAATCACCAACAAAAACAAGCTTCCGTCCCCTCATTCTTTCAAGAAAATCAGTGGCATTGAGCCTGAGACATACATCAGATCGAACAAAATTATCGTCACTGAGGACTCACTCGAAAAAGCTAGCAGAGCTGTCTTTAACTGCCGAATTTAATTTCCAAATGTAGCTTAGCGCAAAATGTGCATGCACTATATCAGAAGCCTATCAGATAATTAAGCATATGACATTACAAACTTCATATCCTCAACAAAAATCGACACAAAATATTTTCAATATTTCCCCGACTAAAAAGCATAACAACACTCATGCATTGCTGCAATCACCTTTAGCAAATACTCCGTACTTTAGTAGTCACTTCCAATTTCAAACTACTAAACTTTTGACAAAATGAAATTTTACGCAAACTAATTATCGTAAATGGGTCCACTTAGGATCGAATATAGACGTTGCTGAGTCATTCAATGAACCAGAAGCACCATATAATACAGCTCAATGAACCAGAAGCACCATATAATACAGCTTAGAATTAGAGAGTAGAGCAGCCTAGAACTACATATAATCATATAAAAAAAGACATCCAAATATAAATCCAATATATCGACGAATTAGGGCACTTTACAAACTATTTATCGTCAATGAGTCCACCTACAATCGACGATACAAGACGCTTGAATCATACATCTTATACACAGTCCAAAATAAAATCAGAAGCATAACATTTTATAGCTAAGAATTAGAAACTAAATCATCCAAATATAAATCAAAGATAATGCAATGCAATCATATTCAATTTTAACATTCCCTCTGATTCATTCATTTATTTTTACGTTTCTGCTAAAATTCAAATTAAAGTACGTCATTCCTCGCTCACGTCAAACGTAAAGAAATAGGAGGATCGTAGTTACCGAGGAATGTTGCACAAATTTGGCTGCCACCTCCATTTATAAAACCCAAAATCAGGTCTCCCATTCAAATGACAATTAAAGTCAGTATCAATTAAAGGGCAAGAACCAGGTAAATAATGCGGTAAATTTTCATCTTTCACCCACTTTCCATCAAAAAAATCACACTTTTTAGTCAAAAATTCACCACCATTTTCACCACCTTCACCTTTAACAAAACTACTGGCAGTAAAATTGAAATGGGCAGTAATATTTTTCGATTCTTGACCATGAAAACTCACATTTTTCACCCCTAACTCAAGATTTACCATGTGGGTTTTTACCCCATCAACTGAAAAGTTACCAAGATCAAAACCTTGAGCAGTAGAACTGAAGTTGGTAAAAAGGGTTGCAGAATTTACTGTTGAAGTGTATGAAATTACTGTGTAAGAATGGTAAAAAATTGAATTTGTGAAGAGAATTATGAGAATTGATACAAGAATGAAAGATGATGCTCCAAGTATTAAACTAAATTTAGAAATCATAAAATTTCTAAGCTTTGGGAGTAATTTTTGGTGAAATTTTTCTAGTAATCCTGCTTTAATTGATGCCATTAATTTTTGTAACTGCTCATTTCATTGCATGCAATTTTTTTTTTAAAAAAGTAAAAATTTCACCCCTCAAAAAAAAAAATCAAAAACTTTTATTTCAAATATATTTTGTTTTATGAAGTAAACTGTAATAAAACAGTAATTTCTTGAGATAATTTTTTTTTTTTTTTTTTAAAAAAAGGGAGAAAATTAAGAGTAATTGTGTAGTCTCATAGAGTTCACCAAGTGTTGTGTAAATAAGAAAGGAGGGAAAGCTACGAAAGCAAAGGAGTTTTAGCTGAAATGACGAAAATATCCTTTTAATAGTAAGGTGTAATTCATGTGATGGTTGAGTTTAAGAAGAGGGTATTTTTGTAATTTTGTATGGGTTCTAATATTGGCAGTTATTGAGAAGAATCTGAAGTCAGAAAATACCTGAGGAAAATAGTTGGTGAGGAAGCAGTTATTTCATGGATTTTTTTTATTTTTTTATGGGGAAATATTTTGTATGGGTATTGATTTTCCGTATACGGGTTTTACTCCCGTTATATACTTTTTTTCATTTTTTTTCCCTCTCATACCCTTTTTTATTCATTCTCTATACAAATTTCTCTCTTTTAGTTTTCTAAGTTTACTTAACCTAAATTCATCCAATTTTCAATTATTTCAATTCAATTCAATTCAATTCAATTTATTTCAATTCAATTCAATTTATTTCAATTCAATTTCAATTTCAATTCAATTTAGGTGGTAAAAAAGGTGAAAAAGGTGAACAAAGGTGAACAAAGGTACGGCCTTAGATCCGGCCACCGGCAAACCTGTGCCGCCTGGACTGGGTGGACGAGACCATAATTCCGGCCACCGGCAGACCTACGCCGCGGTTGTTAGCCTCCCGCCGCCTCCCAGAAACCACCCAAATTTCAATTTTCTATGAACCCTAATTTAATTTTTAACCCAAAAATTATCAAGATTAACTCATACAATTAACATAACTTCAAGAAATAAATTGAAATTGAATTGAAATTGAAATTGAATTGAAATAAATTGAATTGAATTGAATTGAATTGAATTGAAAGAATTGAAAATTGGATGAATTTAGGTTAGGTAAACTTAGAAAACTAAAAGAGAGAAATTTGTATAGAGAATGAGTAAAAAAGGGTATGAGAGGGAAAAAAAATGAAAAAAGTATATGACGGGAGTAAAATCCGTATACGGAAAATCATATTCGTTTTGTATTTATGTACTCCGAAAAGTTTTGGATTAATTGTCAAAAATAATCCGGATTAGTCCTTTTATTTCATAAATAATCCGAACACAAATTAATCCACGAATAATCCCAACTATTGAAGTAACATTTCAATAATGTACTTTGACCAATTTCAATTGACTTTAACACGTTAAAAAAATTGTAAAATCGACTCGAACTTTGCCTCGATCACCCTTATTTTTTAAGTAAAATTCAAACCGTTTTCACTTCTTTTTTTATTGATTAAAGCAGGTTAAAATTAGACAAAGTACATTATTGGAATGTTACTTCAATTGTTGGGATTATTCGTGGATTAATTCGAGTTCGGATTATTTATGGAATAATAGGACCAGTTCGGATTATTCTTGGCAATTAATCCTAAAGTTTTAAGCGTGGTCTTCTTCTGTTCGAAACTTCATATTTTATTCCTTATAAATTGTTTAGGATTAATTGCCAAGAATAATCCGAACTGGTCATCTTATTCCATAAATAATCCGGATTCGAATTAATCCACGAATAATCCCAACTATTGAAGTAACATTCCAATAATGTACTTTGGCCAATTTTAACCTGCTTTAATCAATAAAAAAAGAAATGAAAACGGTTTGAATTTTACTTAAAATAAGAGTGAGGCAAAGTCCGAGTCGATTTCACCATTTTTTTAACGTGTTAGAGTCGATTGAAATTGGCCAAAGTACATTATTGGAATGTTACTTCAATAGTTGGGATTATTCGTGGATTAATTTGAGTTCGGATTATTTATGGAATAAGAGAACTATTTAGATTATTCTTGGCAATTAATCCAATTGTTTATCGTAATTTGGTGTAATTATTACTACGTACGGAGTACTTATTAGCTCGTCCAATAGTTTATGTTTGGTATTTATAATTTACTAGAGGTGGCCAAGGGTCGAGAAACACCGGACCCACGTCGGCCCATCAAGGACCGAGCTCCGAAGTGGAAGTCCGGGCACGGCCCTTTCGAGGAAAGAGTTGGGCCTTCAAAGGGTCGGGCTCTGAAATTGAGGTCCTAACTCGGGCCTGAGAGGGCCGAGCTAGGCTTTGCCCTTCAAATTTTATTTTTTTCGCGGGCCTGAGAGAGTCGAGCTCCAAAAATTGAACCCGAGTTCGACCTTTAAAAAAAGCAGGTCCCACCGAGCTTGAGAGGTCCGGGCTTCAAAAATGAGGCCCTTTGGGCGGGTAGTGCAAGCCCGCGCAGTTGGTCAGCTCTAGTATTTACATGATCGTTAAGACCGTTTTATTTTATTGATAATTTGAGTTATATGATATTGCAACTTATTAAAGTTTGATATTTTTAATGTACCCATGAACACATATCTAATGATATTTTAAACTTTTTTTTTTTTTTTTTTTTACTGAAGATGTCTTGGTATTTTGGTCAGTGGATCTTAGCTTTGAATTCATTCCTCCCGTCCGCCCTTAATTTTGATTATCTATGTTCTTGTAAGTGTCGTTGGATATTAAATTGATAAGTTTTATGTTCTTTGTTTTTATTGAGTATTTACTTTGTTTGATTCATTTAAATTTGAATACTTTAATTTAATGGTTAACGCTTATTGTAGATGTCGTATGGCTTTTGATTAACAAAAATGATTTTTCCGTTTAAAAAATGGTTGGTCTTAAGTAAAATGGTCAAATCATTCAACTTATATTTACATTTTTATGATTGGTCTTAATTAAAACGGTCAAAGTCATTCGCCATATATTTACATTTTTTATTCTCCAACAAAAAATTCATTCCCGGAACTATATTACTCCGTACTAAATTGACATTCCACATTTTACAAGTCCATTAATATAGTTTATTACTCAATTTAAATTTCAAATGTGTATGTTATAGATTGTATTAATTGTTAGTTTACGTTATAGTTCAAAAAGGCTATTGGTGCACTAGATGTTTTGTCTATCGACAATTAGAATAAGTCGCATTGCGACATTATATATACTCATTTGAACTTTTTGGCTCCAAAGTTTCAAATCTATTCAAATTTCAAATCCATTTTATTTCTTTTACGGAGTAGTAAAAACATTAGTTTCGTTTTACTTACATTAGGTCCATGTTTATGTATCATATACTACATTCATTATTTTTAAAACTATTGAAAGTATACAAAGCGAAAAAAAAAACCCCCAGAAAAAATATATACAGATACATTTGTTTACACTTTTTTTTTTCTTCTTTTTAATTTCTTACAACAAAAAAAAAAAAAAAAAAAAAAAAAAAAAAAAAAAAAAAAGTTATTGGGATAGAAGAAATAGAAATACATAAATAATGGCTACTTTTTGAATTTATTGTGATGTTTACTTTTGTTAGAATGTTTGAAGTTAAACATTTTGTATTCTTGGGAGCTTATAGAGTTGTCCTAGTAATGCAAATAGAGGTAGATATGATGAAGTGTATGGGCGTATGGCTCTTTGTTTTGAGCATTAATTTCTTTTACTAAAATTTTGAAAGATTGTTGTCATAAAATGCATGTAGTGTCTAGTTTTGGTGCATGCATAATGAGTTAAGGATCATACATTTTATATGCATGTCAACATCAAGTCATCATTCCATTTATGGAGGCATTAAGCCATTACTTTGAAGTCTGAAGGGGTCGTAAAGGCTTAAAATTTAGAATTGAAGGTATAATAGAAAGAGTAAGTCTTGCATAAAACCGTTTCACGCATGCGACGGAGTTCTTATGAGTAAAATTGACCATAAATATTAGAGAAGTTTTTGGTCTTTTAGACTAATAGATTATGGAGCAATATTTTTCGTAAAAAGGTATGGGTGCCGTGCGGCATGCAGCCATGCACCCATGACACTACCCCCATTAAATCGACCCTAGTTACAAGTATTGATTGAAAATTTCTGAGACATTGTTAGTGCTAGGAACAAAGAATGAAATAATAACAATCTGAATTGATAATTTATTTATTACAATATTCGCTTATTTATAGACACTAAAGATCACTTTTGAACAAACACAATTAGACAAATATACTCCGTAAGATACAACCCTTCATATAATAGACAGTTATTATTTATGAATAGACACTACTTTCCAGTTAGTAGTACAACAATATTTACGGTTATGTATTGTGTGGTTTTTTTTTTCTTTTTAAATTAAACGACTATTTTTTGACTAAAACTGTTAATAATATTTTCACATGCATGTATTGTCCTACATTGAACAAGCTAAAAAGAGTCTAGTATTTATAAGTCAATGAGTTTATTTGAGTTACTCCTCCCACTGATACTAATTGCTACTCATTCGTTTTAGATGAAACCTTCTTTTTCTTTAGCTCATGAAGTGCTCTCCAATCTCGATCCGCGTGACCCACACCCAATGAATAAGGATAGCAACCATAAATAGTTCATTGCGATTCCTTTTATTAAGTGACGAGTTGATATTTTTGATCTAAATAAAAAGGTCATAATCGTAACAACAAATTTTGATTACTAGTAAAAGAACGAGATATACAAGACAGTCTTACAAACGAGTACCAACTATTAGAGCTGGCCAACTGCGCGCGCCGGCCGGCCCGACCCGTCCAAACCCGCCCATCGAGCCTCAAATTTGAAGGCCAGACAGCCTTCCCAAAACCCAACTAAGGCCGCTTTTTTGAAGGGCCGGACCCGGGCTTGATTTTTGAGGCCCGGCCCTTTTGAAGCCCATCTATTTAAAAAAGAATTGTTAACGTTGGACGGACCACGACGGCCCGGCCCTCTCAGGCCCGCCTAAGGGTTGGGCTAGGGCCTCAATTTCAAAGCCCGACCCTTGCCTCCAAAGGGCCGGGCCCAAACTTTAACTTTAGAAACCGGCCCGAGCCCGACCCTATCCAACCCTTGGCCACCTCTACCAACTACCAAACTTTTAATCACACACATTGTAAATACACGAATTTTTAAATAACAGTCTTACAGAGTTACAGCAAAAAAGTCGTCTCCATATCAACAAAGAATCAAAGAAGGTAGACATAAGCAGAATGGTGTCACTGGTGTGCAGTGCATGCGTTAAGGTGAGTCTTTGTTCGCGTGATTCGTGAATACCCTTTTTAAACACCACCGTTTTACCTCACTACTCTTCATATTCCACGTCACTAACTTAACTATTTTTACACTTTATTTAAAAAAAAACACTGTGTATATAAAATTATGAATTCTAAGTAAAATCTCACCATTTGACACGTGTTAGATAAAACTCCGAAAAAAAAATAAATAAAAATTTTGCATGATAAAATGAAAGAATAAAGGCACGGAATGCGAAAGCGAAACAATTTCACCGTTAACTTGCATGAACAACGACTGTTCGTACCTAGTCAACTATGAATCATTGTCGTCATCATCGAGTATTTGATTCACCGTAAGTACGTACTGATACATGTCACTTGTGTTGGATTTCGTATGAACTGCTTTACAACGGGGAAAAAAAAATGAATGATCTATGAATCTTGATTCACGGTATTATGATGGGGGCAAAAAGTATTATCGAAATTGCTTTTGCTAGTTCTCGGGCTGACTTTCTCCGGCGTGGTTGCACCAAAAATGAATTCAGGTCATCAAATCACGGTAGGAATCCGAAGGTGGTCTCGAAAGCCACAAATGCTTCAGTTTCACGATTAGAGTGTAGAGGCCGTACGATGGAATGTGCATCACGCCCACAGCCAAATACCTACACAATAGCAACATTAGTCATTCGTTGTTCTAGGACAAAACCGATGCACACGCTCGAGAAGAAAACGTCAAAACGGTGTTGTGTGTACCAATGCTTTGTATTGCTTCTCGTACGTGTGTCCGACACTCGACACTTGGACAATACTCATGTCAGATAATTCTAACTACAGTCTAAGTAACGACGGTTTCACGAGATTAAGAAAAATGGAACACTAGAAGTGTAAGGAGGCGACGATTACCATAGGGGAGAATATGGGGGCGATAAATCCATGAATGGGTACGGCCATCTGCATACCATAAGAAGAAGAAAATAAGTCGAAAGTCTACAATTAAACAAATAACTACAGAGTAGTATATATATGGGCTCAGATTGATGCTTTTGTAGATACAAACATTAAGGCATATGACTTACGGGAGTGAAACAAAGACATGGATTATCCACTGGTAAAAGACGAACGCTGCTGTCCACAAGACAAAATAGCCAGCTCGGAATATTGGAAACCTCTGAGACGGACGATAAATCAATGAATCCAAAGTTCAACACCGAATATGTCGACTGTTCGATAATAAGGCCATAGTTGAGGTACAACTTACCATGTTATTCAAAAGTGTGTCGCCAAGGATGAGAATATTGACGGAATGCATGCAACCGTCAAACTGCCAACACATGAAAATTGGAACATTAAACCAAAACGTATGTTGCCAGCGTCATACCATGTTTCATACGCGTAACGATGCAGCGACAACAACACTGTAGTCCCAAGGTAAGTAAGGATGGCATAGAGACAAATGAAACAAGCTTACAAGCAAAACAAAGGAACTAATTACACTTACGAATGCAATTCTTTTATTTCCGGCAGTTTTTGCAGGGTACAGAAGGAGCCAATATACAATATCAGTCAGCAGCACAGCACCTCCAGCTACCTGTTAGCATGCAATAGTCCACAAAGGTACTGAAATCAGAAGCGTAAACTTTTACACGGAGGATCGTAGGCGTCAAACGTGGATAGACACAGGACATTGTCAAACTGTGTGACAAGAGGGGGCTTCCCGGGAATCGAACTTGAGAGCTCGGGGCATGCGGGTTTTAAATTAGATTTGGAGACGATCTCAACCAAAACCTTAAGGTGATGATTGAGGTACAACAACCGATTCATATAACTTATAATAATGACAATCAAACTAACCTGGTACACAATTTGGAAAAGATAGCCCATGAAACCTGCAACCTGGCGAACACGAACCTCTCCATTAAAACTCCAGTTTTTTAGAAGGGGTATACCCTGATCGCCCCCAATGCTTGGTAAACCGTTTGAAACTTGTTCAGCGTCAACGATTTGAGAAGTAGTCTTAAAGCGATAAGCTCTGTTGTGTTTATGACATACTCCGTAAAGAGAAAATGCACTCGCAAGCTGCAAAGTCACACGTCAAATCAGACATACAGGAGAAGACAAGGGTAAAGGTATTTCAAACATCTAGTAATTATCAGAAAGAGATGGATTCTATTTCCTCGTTATAAACACGTTGACAGGATCTTACTAACACTCTCATACTTCAAAGGGAATCCTAGTGGTCGAGAATTTCGACATTTTAGGAAATAATGTTTCAACGTAAGAGTTCATAGGATGTGTTTCGAGTTCAAGACCATACCCCAAAGAAAACGGTGGTTAGCGCAAAAGTCAACCTGTCAACAATCACGGAAAATCAGTTAAAATATTGAACACGAAAGATTTCAGAGTTTTCATCAAGGACAAAATTCAGGTATAATCCTGCGATCTGAAAACTTACTGAGTATAGTAGTAGAAGATTTGAACTCCGTCAAAAATTATGTTGCCAATAATCAACGCCAAGAGGATACAAAAAGTGGTTATCCTGTATAGCAGGAGCCAAAACGGGTGAATTCCCTCGACGCACGTTTTCCAAAGTTCATCCTCATATAGTACCCCAACCGATACCTGCCCATAATCTCTCCTCTCGTCATCTACCTTCCCTTTCTGTTCGTACTTCCATATCAGATACAAAGCTGATACGACGGTTCCCAAGACGTACAGCGCACTAACAAGAAACCTCCAGTTCAACCAATAGCTTGGGTCTGTCGTATCAGGAGCCATCAAAGGCTCTCACCTACAGTTTTTGTTTAAAAAGTCAACTATGAAAACCAAGAACATTGTACGGAGTATTCGTTTCAGCCTCCACAGTGATACTAATTTACGTTCTAATAAACTGTAATAGATCAAAGTACTAATATAACCGCAAGCATATGTCAGTCTGCAGAAGGGTCAAAGTTAGCATGAAAGGATGGACGAAATAGTAGAAAAGACACAAAATGACACACTGACTAGCTACTGTCGAACTATTCATTTTCATGCATTTAGGCCCATTTTGGAGAGTGTTTACGAGTTCTTTTCCGTGGAATGCTACCAAGTTCAAATATAAAGAACACCGTCAACCTAGTTAGTACTGAAACTTCTCACCCCGTTCTAACATGGGCAATTCGGTTTGAGGATCAGTCGTCTGAACCCGAAACTGCCCAACCATGCATCAAACTAACACTATCAGCAAAATGAGGAACTTTTATAAGAAAACCGACATATTTGTACCGAAGATATCTTCGTCTAGTGGTTAAGACTGAGGTATCGTGACGCCCAAAAAATATCATGAGACATTTTTTCCGACATTCGAGTCGGAACAAACTCATCAGTTATCAACAATCAACAACAGCTCTAAAGGGAGACTTTTTATTAAATCAATCTCTCAACATCCAAACAAATTCCCAAAAATAATACTCCAAAAAACACTTCCATTATTTGTAAATTTGTTCCAAAATCCAAAATTTACACTATTTCACTCATTATCTTCAGACAAACCTACAAACTAAATCATGATCAACTTCAGAACTAATACTAACTAAATAAACAATCACTAAAAAAAAAAACCAATTAAAGAGTAATTAAGCTAATAACATCAAGCAACAAACAATTAACAAAGATTCAAACTTTCACACATCATAAGCAATCAATCAATCATTACAAAAAAAAAAAAAAAAAATGCCCACAACAACCATTATTTATAACATTCCAAATAATTGGAAAAAATAATCAATAAAACAATTAATTATCACACAATTAATAGCATGATGCAACTTAATATTCACATTAAAAATGATAATCACCCATTTTACTGCAATTAATTTGTTGGGCAATAAAAATTGACATGTGGGCAGCAATTTAAATGTCAAACATGAATTACATACATACAAAAGATCAATACTTTTTTACAAAAAAGACAAAATGCAGCAGATAAAAATGGTTTTAATTGGTTGCAAATTTACAAAAGAAAAAAAAATACCTATGATCTAGGGAAGTAGAGGAGAGAAAATCGTACCAAATTTGCAGAGAAATTTGAGATTTAAGTGTTTAACTTACAATAAAGACTCATATATTCATTTCATTATTGGAAAAATGAATAAATAAATAAAAAAGAATACAAGTCAAAGTAAATTTACAAGTGAGTCAACGCAAAATTTTGTGATTTGCTTACACTTTGGTAATCAAGAAATTTGGGGAAGCAATCAATTTACCATATGATAGCATGTTCTTTGGACTTTTTTTTTTTTTTTTTTCTTTTTTTTTTTTTTTTTTGTGGAGGTGAACAAATAATGTGTCATGTGCATCACGTGGGAAGATTTTATATGTGAAATTAATTCAAAATTATTGTACTCCAAAATTCTATATATTGTTTTTATCGAACATATTATGGCTTAGTGATTTGAACGGAGTTACCCTTAACAATAGGTCAGAGTTTGAATCACTTGCTCGTTATAATGGTTTTGTGCCTACCTTTCAAACCAAAAAAAATATCCTGAGGCATTTAGGCGGTCTAATAAGAAGGGATAAGTGACAGGATATCTCTATTCTGACTACTAGATCAGAGCATTTTCAATTGTATGATTTTGTACGTAAAATAAGTAAGTTTTACCTTAAAACATATGTACAATTGTAATTTCATTGTAAAAGTTATTTATTATGTACTTTATCGAGTTTTTAAGGTTGGGTAAAAAATGCCCGGATAATGCTTAGTACAGGTGGATAACTCTGATATTTTCATAATAGCACGAATGTTAATAGGTACAAACTTTTATCTATCTGTATGTTCATTTTGAGTTACAGAGTATCTAGCTTCTTTAGATTTGTTTTTGGATCGATTATTTAGAAGTGTACATATGTGTGTAATGTTGCATGTACTCCGTATTGAATTTACTGTTTAAAGTTACCGTAAAAAAAGGGTAAAATTGTAAGATTGACCCAAAAATGATTGGATAACAAATACTCCTAGATTAGAAGTATACAATAAATTCTGAAGTGAAATCGTTTCTTGCGTAAAACGGCCAATAAATTATCAGCACCTCATTTAATCTTCATATTAAATGAAGTACTGAGAAATTTTATTGGTCGTTTCACGCGTGAGACGGATACACGTTGAATGAGCAATTAACCTTCCTATCTTTTATGCCATGTTTGGTAACCTGGAATTGGAATTGAATTCCGAAATTGAGCAAATTCCATTGTTTGAGGAACTTTAAGAATTGAAATTGAAATTGGCTCATTTCCATCTCAACTCTGGTAGTTCAATTAGGTTCATCTCAATTCCTAAGTTTTGGTAGTCATTTGAATTCTTCATTTTCATTTTTTCACACTTATGATTTGAAATGAGTAAAATTATAAAATATTATTTTAAAAGTTGATACAATAGTCTTACATTTAATTTTGTTTTAATTTTTTAACAAAACTTTTATACTCCGTATTAATGTTGTCAATTCCAATTCTAATTCTATGCGTCACCAAACATCATTATGAAATTGGATTTGTAATTAAAATGCAACATTTCAAATTTCACGTTTAAATTCAAGAATTTCAAATTAATTTCAAGTTTCCAAACGCAGCCTTAAGAAATAGAGATAATTCAAACAAGTTAATTTTACCGTATACGGTGAACCGTAACAATTTCATTAAAATTGCATTTCATTAAAATTGTGTTTCAAAGAGAAAAAGTACGGAGTACAAGTTTTGCCTCCTTAGTCCTTTCATGTTATTTACATGTATTTTTCATTTTAGATCATAGTTAAAATATAATAGCATAATTTACTAAATTAAATACACGTCTATTTATAATTGTGAAGTACAGAGTATTAGTAATTACTTGATACTTATATACTTTTGTGAGGAGAAATAGAGAGAAGTGTAAACAAATGCTTGAAACAGATGAAGTATTATACATGTCTTAAATAAAAAAAAAGGGTACAACTATCACCACTCGGATTTTTGTTTTGTAGTAATTCTCCTAAGTTAATGCGAGAATAGAGTACAAATTGTAGTTAAAATGGTACAAAAACATGAACAAATCTACTAAAGTCACTTTTAGGTACTAAAATATTTAGTTGCAATTAAAAATGGTACAAAAACTATATAACCGAATATAAACGAGGCTGACTTACAATAACCCCTCAAACCCTAACCACCCCACCCTAAACCACCACGAACTGCCATCACGTACTCCTTGCCTACCACCACGACGCAAATTGCATAGTTTAATCAATTAAATTCAGAGAACGAGAAAATTGTCCATATTTAAGTTCATAATTCTAAGATTTAAAGAATTGTAAAAGAAATTGATTTAAGTTTGGTTTAATTTGATGAGTTTGAATTAGAGAGAAAATTAGGTTGGTGAAAGGGTAGCTGAGGAAAAAATTATGGTAAAAAATGTACAACTGAGTAAAAATCGGGTACAATTGAACAATTACGTATATTTTTTATCGGCCTCACAAATAATTTTAATTTTTTTATCCACAATTTTGAGTGGATTAGCCAAAATAGAATGGCAATATAATTGCCCAAAAAAAAAAGTTTGAATGATTTATGCATGATGGCATGATGCATATCCAATGAAATTGGACCTCAAATTAAATGCTACGTCTAACTAAATTAATTACGCCTCAATGTCGGGCGTGCTTCTATGGCCATAAATCACTCGAATTTGTCTACTTGGTACCATACAATCTCTATGGGAGATCGGAGCAATATCATAGAAACACAGACAGTTACTTTTCGACAGTCTCTCTAAATTATTTTCTTTGATTAATGTAAGTACATAAATACGGAGTATATGTTATTTTATTAACTTATAGGAGAAGAATAGAGACGATTCGAGAAAACGCGACAATGTTGCTCCTAAGATCAACAAGGACGACAACCATTGATCATAGACTCATAGTTCCCGCGTGGGAAAGGAGGATAAATGATTAGAATACCGCCTCAACGAGCAGTTGTAGTGAATGCCACGACTACCCAACCGTCGACGGTGGTGATGTCCTGATGTGGGTTGCATCCTAGATTTGATGTAAAAATGCTTATAGACAACGACGAAATGATCAAAAAATGCTCATAGATAACGACGAAATGATCATGCGAAGACGTAGATGAGATAGTAAAATTTACATCCATGAGATTCGATGTTAATCTGTGAGCGACCTCATGTATTAGACAAGTTTATAGACTTGATTCTCGACATAATCGACATGTACAACTTTTGAGCAGAAAAGGTAGACTTGTAGTAGACCATTTACATAATCTAATAATGAATCGAGTAAGACGTATGAGTGAGCCTCTAAACAGTCGAAGTAAATCATTCGTTAATTAGACGC
This sequence comes from Dianthus caryophyllus, assembly GCA_023091065.1. Classification (NCBI taxonomy): domain Eukaryota; kingdom Viridiplantae; phylum Streptophyta; class Magnoliopsida; order Caryophyllales; family Caryophyllaceae; genus Dianthus; species Dianthus caryophyllus. The sequence goes on along the minus strand of CM041518.1, from coordinate 8,195,914 downwards.
TTGGCAATATGATCAACCGGTAATGACCCTAGGATCTCGGTTTCATTGCCGTAATAATCAAGCTCGTCCTCTTCTTCGTCGGTGGACCAGTTATCGAATTCTTCATCGTTCTCGGAAACCTGACCACTGTGTGGTTCTTCTGAATTTGACAATTTATTGTCACCTGTAACGAGTAGGGCGGGATATGAATACTGAGTTGCTTGCGTTGCGGCCTCGAATTCTTCCACCTTTTCGAGAAGCGTGTCTGGACTAAGATCGGTATGATCCACAAGAACCGCCTTACTCGACTCCAGCGCGCGCTTCCAAAGTGACATCATCCTCGGGCTTGAACGCACTTCGTTTGGATCACGCTCATCAGAAGCGTCTGCATTAGACCGCAAACACAACATAAATCGGTGTTGTGAATCGTCAACAAAGGTAACATAGTTTAAAGGAAACAAAAGGTAACGTGAAGCAAGGAGTCGTTGATGAACACCACGAAGTATCACCGTTATACGTACCTAAATCATTGGAAGCGCTTAACGTTGGAAGCCCTAAGGGCGTATCTGGGTACATGGACTTCCACTCACGTCCCCTCCACATCAATATTTGTTCTTCATCAAAAGAAAGTAGTACACAAGGAACCAATTCCTGCGAATGACGGACGAGTTAGGACATGTTCTCCTAAACTAAGTTTTTAAACTTACGATGACTTCAGAATAATTCATAAGACTTAAAGGATACGGAGTAGTTAAAGAACACTAAACTTTAGAACACTTCAGAAGCATTAGACAAATAAAGCATGTCCTTAATCTGAGTTCACGCCTAGCTAAAAAATGAACATACACAGTCGTGGTACTAGGTCCCAGTCTCGGCCTCAATCTAGGAACTGGGCTTGTCGTAGGGACATAAATGCAGCAGATACCGCATCACTGCCTCGAGATATGGTCTCAGCGAGGACAACGAATCTCGACGACAGTTGATAGAACTTTTAAAGACGCAGTGTGATATGGTATCAACATGCAGCACCTTGAAAACAAGGTGATTAGCAGTTTGGCACTAACATGTAGTACGACCCAACTAAGCCACGACAAAATTGGAGAATAAGAAATTGGAGTTTCCGTACACACCATTAACTTGGCTCCGATACGCTTGTAGTCACTGGGATCTAGCCCTCGGCAGTCGATCTTAGCTAGTTCACTTCCTTCAAAAGCGTGTCTCACGTCATTTACTAAGCTAATATAGACTCCATTTTTCGCTGCAGTGCCAAGAAACACGTAAGCATGTCATTGTTTGCAAAATAGAATATAAAAATGTTGGACGATTGTTGACAGGCGCCAAAAAACATCGGCAAAAAGGAAAAAAAAAAAAAGTTAACAGAGCAAAATGTATCGTGTCTCCAAAATCATGGAAGAGAAAAGATATTAGATGACGTAAATTCATATATATAAAACAAATTTTCTTACATAGTTTGCAAATAGGCAAAAGATTTTTCCCTTTCCGTCTAAACGCTGCGGCCTCGTCTCTCGTGAGGCCCGCCGGAGCTTCCTGGATAAGTTTGGGGTAAACGGGGGATGCTGGTTTCCACAGCATGACAGGATAATGTGGGCGGAGGCGGTAATTGTAATTCCGGCCACGGAAAAGATAAACGGTACCACCAGCACGATGAATGATCTTTCCTCCGGTTTTTTCCTAACATTTTTAAAGAGCGGTGTAAGCATATAGAAGACCGGGACACGGTAAACTGACGACATATGACGGGCGAGTGACTATATAATATAACTGAGAAGGTGATAATTTGAACAACGGACCTCGATACACCTGCACACGTTATCCATGTCGACAGTTGGAACACCCTTGCATTTGACTTTACAGACCTCCCGTCTCTTCCAATGACTATGTACCAGTTCTAGCATATTGTGGGTCAACCCATCCCTTCCTACAGACAATATACCGCAATCATTACTTGGAAGTTCGAAATCCATGACAATGATACACGGAAATGAACTCTAGTTTCAAGCCAAGGATACGATTATACGAACTGTAGAAGTTATCCATCGTGCAATTTTTGCAGATTATTTATAACGGCCTAGACATGGCTAAACTAAACTGAACATATGGAGCAATAGTAAGAGATGGTTTAGAACTTCAGATAAAACTCTATTCGAAACATAACATTTAACTAAGTGAAGCATATCAAAAGTTTTTTTTTTTTTTTTCCCGAGGAGAGCGGAGCTTATATCATACGGAGTACGACATAAATCATCTACGCTTCCAAATTGCCTATTTCGCACTACCTTGAATAATTTCGCAGTATAAATGGCCTTGAAAACGTGCAACGGTTTCCAAATTTACCAAGAGACACCTCTACCACAAAAGTACAATCTCGTATCTCCTAAAATCATCCACTCGAACATACTCCGTGCTTAACTTAGTAGAACGGAATAGGATCACTTGTAGACGAAACCAATTTGTAGCATAACAAAACTAGCAAGCCTCCACAAATTACATAGAGGGTTTCAAGTGCATAAAAAAAAGCATTCTTATTAAAGTTGCAAGTATGGTATTACTCACTCCCCACACATTTAACTCCACAAATAATACAAAAGCCTTTAACTTAACGTAATGCTTCATGAACGATAAGCACCAAAAAAGAGTTTCGAAATTTAATATTTTTAATTTCTCAAACTTCATTAGTTATCACGCACCTAAAATCTGACATCCAATCCCGGAATAAAGCACTACTTAGACTAATCACCACACTTAAATGTACGGAGTAGTACAAACCCATAACATCAATCACACTTAAAATGTACTCAGTTATCATAATATTTCGATAATATAGGGATGACATTGGAGTGTGACATAGGTGGATATAGCTCCCCTGAATCCGTACTAACCTAGTAAAATCTCTACCCATACTTGTCTCACCACGCATTACACATACAATGTTTAGCCCCCAATATTTGCCGCACCACCCACTAATACCGCAACCACACTCACTCCAACTAGTTAAATGCAACGCAGTACCCACCTCTGACCTCTCCCCGCCCCAACGACATTCTAACCCAGAGAACAATCGCCAAAATGCATCAAAGCAAAGGCTCATTACAATGATCTATCTATATATACCTTAAAAAAGAAACACACACAATTCGACCGTCTTATAGGAGAGTAAGGACTCATTCTCCTTTTTTTTTTTTTTCTTTCTCTTTTAACTTATCAAACACTCCACAATGCCTCACATAACTCCAAGAAAACTTAAGACGAGGAGAACATGTCCTAACTCGTGACCAAATGCAACAAAAAAAACAACAAACATACTTAAGTACAACATGAGGCTACTTATCAAACACTTCAAAATAGTTAGAAAACTCCAGCCTTTTAACACAACTTAAGACGAAGAGAACATGCCCTAACTCGCGAACAAATACATACCGAGATTAACCTGACGATTATCAGACAAAAGGGGCATAACAAAGGCCTTAACCTCAGCTTTACTCAAAGGTTCCCCAAGAATCTCCTCTCTACTTCTGACATCCCTCAAAACCTCCCCAAGTTGACAACTTTTACGCAAATAAACGGTCTTCGCCGCCTCAAAACTATCAGAAACAGGATTCAATGACTCAAACAAGGGAAGTTTCTTCTTCTTCAAAAGCTTTTCCTTCTTAGACAACAATGGGGCTTTACCAGTCCAAGGCCTGGGCATAGTGGGGGGTGCAAAGGGAAGAAAAGCGGGTTCTCGAATTGCTAAAGCGGGAGCTTTGGGGGTCTCTGAGTAACTGAATTTGAACTCAAAGGGTGCACCTGGGAGAAGGTAGGATACCCCTGAGTTCCCAATTACCACAGCACGGTCACGGTCACTGTCCGAGGAAGCGCTTTCGGTGTCGGTTTGAGAGGGTATGATTGTAGGGGAATTTGGTGAAATGGGTTTGAAGAATTTGGTTTTGTTGTGAGGGATTCTCCTAAATGCAGGGTGTTTTTGCTTTTGTTGTTGAAGTTGTTGTTGTTCATTTTGTTGTTGTTGTTGTTGTTTTTGTTGTTTGGGAGGGTATTTAGGAATTGGGATTGGTGGGGTGAAGGTGGTGGTGGTGGTGGTTGTTGCGGTGGTTGAGGTGGTGGTGGAGAAGAGGTTGGGGTTTGGGAGACATGCTATGATTCTAGCCATTGATGTGTGTGTTTGTGTGTGTTTTTTGAGTGGAGTATGTCTATGGGTGGGTTGGGCTTATCTTGTTATTTTTTTTTTTTATTTTTTTGTTCCCAACCGATATTCGAACCCATTTGGACCAACTAATTCGGTTTCGGAGCGTGTTCCGGGGATCGAACCTTAGTTCCCCCTATCAAGTCTAACTCCTAACACCACTAGACCAAGACTTCGTTAAAAAGATCACAAAATATTATACTTTTGTTTTATTCAATTATTTTGCTCGTTTTACATTTAAACGGTATTATCTATTTTACATAAGAATTTGTGTTTCGTAATTGTTGAATAGTATATGTTTAAATATATGTTTCATTCTATATACAGTAAACTTCACACATTGAAATTGATTTTCAATGGCAGGGAATTCAAACCCGTTTAAATTATACTCGGTTTTATGATTAAGTTTTCAACGTTTGTCCTTTTAAAATGTTCATGACAAGATTTTTTTTCACTTTGAAAATATATCAAATTTAATTAGAAATAATGATCAAACTCTTCTCAAATTATTGAGTTATAGATCGAAAATTGAGTCGAAAAGGAAGATAATTTTTGACTATTTTTTTGGGTTTTGTAAAGAAGAGATTAATAAGTAGCACCTTTTTTTTTTCCTTTTGTCATGTGTAATATGGAGGATAAGACTATGGTGAAAATGTGAAATGTAGCAAAATCCCCGAAAAAAAAAAAAAAAAAACATTAAACATTCCATCTTGTTTGTGATTTTTGTGAATATCCTAAAACTAATAAATACAACGATATGTTCATCGTAATGATCGGGCATACTGGATACCTAAACACAAGTCGGAGATTGGCACTTTGGAGGAAGAGAGTTAATTGTTGTGCAGATTATTAATTTACCTCCTTCGATCGATCCAATTATCAACGTTTGACTTTTCCCGTGAGAAAAGTTTTGAAAACTATTACTCCGTAACAATTTGATGTATTCAATGAAATATCTTATTTATATCAGATTTAAATCAAAGTTTCAAAGTGGTCGAGATTATACCACTGTTAACAATTGGGCATCAATAGACGATGTCATGGCCTAATGGTCAAGCTAACTAAGGGACGTAGTTAGGGTCAAATCTTGCCTAGGGCCGAAATTTCCTTTCATGACATAAATATATAAATTTTAACAGCGTAAATTTTTTTAAAATAAAACCCAAAATAACAAATATGTGCAAATTTATACTAAAATTTATAAAACTAATACGAGTATTATCGATAGAACTACTAATTTATAATTCTCTAAGAGGAGAAATTGATATAGAGAGAGAGTGATCGATAAAATTTGATGAGACACCTACCTTAACTTTATAAAAATATTTTTTTTGGAAAAAATTATATTGACATGGTTTATCCTAATTGAATAAGGATGGTAAAATAAATTGAAATTGTTGCTTAAAGAAAATAAATAAAAAAAAATTAACTAAAAATAGAAAAAATATACTACTTCGTACAATATAATAAAATAATGTCCCACAAAAATTCCTCACAATTCACTTTGCGCAAAAAGGTAGTAGGAATATAAGAAAATGGAACCTACCAAAAATCAATCAATATCATTTTCCTATTGGATTAATTGATTAAGGCCTTTTGGGTCAATATTTATTTGACCAATTCATTATTATATTGGCGCAGTAAAAAATAAAGTATAAAAGGCTCTAGAATTTTCTACCCGGGCCTGGCCTGTGCTCCGTCATTAAGACTAAAGTTCGATTCTCCCTCCCCCATTGTAATGGCACCTAACGCCTACTCTTTGAACAAAGAAAAAACAATTGGGCATTGAAATCATATCTAATCTAATAGACTAATACATACAATGCCTTAGACAGTGAACACTTGTGGCTAGATTCAGTCCAAAATAAGCCTGTATAGCAATTGAGCAGAAGAATACTGCCTCTGACAAAAAAAAGAGTTTTATGTTTTCTCTTTTCAACGGCTTTAGTTTCCGCTTAAACTAGGGTGCCAATGTGCGATCATACCCTCACTAATGCACCGAATCTCATCAAAACTGCACAGTTAAAGAGGAGTATCTGCGTAAACTAATTTAACCAAAATCTGTCATCCGTCTCTTTAATAGCTTCGTCCTCTCATTGTTGTTCTGACAGCGTCTAGAATCCTGTAGTAATGAAAGAAAAGGGAAGAATGCTCTCCAAGGAGCCCGTCTCTAGTCCTCCGATTACCACCAGCAAGGTTGTTACACGGGCTACCTCCAATGACGAGATCAAACCCTCCAAACTCATCAATCCACAGCCTGATCATCTCGTGGCTGACTTTCTGCACATCATCGACATGAATGAGCCTACCCTTCTGCTCAGTCTGCTCCCACCAGTCCTGCACTATGTTCCTGTTGACGTCTGATTTCTCGACAGAGACCACCGTCTTGAGTGGGATGCCAAGTTTGTGGAGGGCTACCTCGGCACCACCAATGCCCGAGAATAGAGACAACACGGTCATGCCTTCTGGGTAAATGGGTTTCAGAACTGACAGGTGGTATGCAACTGTGTCGATCTGATCCAAGACATAAGACGTTGGAATTAGACAGCAGACAAAACTAAGGAACGACGTTACCATCAAACGTTATAGAATAGTGAGGTTTACGGAAATGTATTGATAATAGATTTCTGAGAAAAGTTTACGAACCTGGAAGGTGTTTCCTAAGGATTTGTATCTGTCAGTGCGGCTAACTCCCCTAGTGTGGTTCAGTGGGAATCCAAGCATCAATTCCATGTCACCAGGTTCGAGGGGAGCGACCTATTACAGAATATTTGAAAAATAGCAAAATATCAGGATAAATTATGGATAGAAAGATATAATTAAACTAGGTTATGAATAAAAGGCGACTCATTCAGTTATCGTACACGACCTTGTTCTTTCCTACCCAAACCAAGTTCCATTTCTTGCATTGGTTGATGACAAATTTCTTGTCGCATTCGGAAGGACTGCCGGATTCTATACGTCGCCTAATCCTCTCGCTGAGAGGAGCGCTTCCTACGCACGTCAACAGGCAGTTGAACTTTGTCCTCGTGTCCCACGCAGGCCACCACTTCTTTGTGTCTGGCAGCGCCTCGTGTATAGTTTTGGGGGGTATCGGAAGAAGAGGCTGTCTGTTTTCGATTGGAAGATTGTGGATATAACCACGTTTCCTTGCGGCAGCCGAGAAATGAAGAGAATCAACAAATTCTGGTTCTATGTCGTACAAATACCGAGATATCTCCTCCCAAACACCCTTTGGAGTTAGGGCAACATTCTCATAGTAGAAAAAAGGAGGGCCTAAAGCTGACTTTGGGATTTCCCTACTGGTTATACGCAGTGAACAACCAGGAACCCCGAAGCCTATCATTTTATTATCAAGAGTGCCCAACCCTCGCAAATCTACCCTCCTTTGCGCTCGCTTTCGAGGTCGCTCTATCAAAGAATTCTCACAGAGTTTTCGCTTTCTGGGTGATGATGCAGGCGTAGAACTGTATATTGTAGCTGTTTGAGCCGCAAATATGAAATCGGTAAGTTCATCCAAAGAAGCTTTAGAACCTGAAACGCAAACACTAAAGTTAACCAATCAATCGTGAATTGTCTTCCGCTACCCCCTCGGCTCTACCCTTTTCAGTATACAACTGACAATTTAGCTCGCATATGTTGAGAAAATAATGACATGGGTTGAATACAGAAAGTGTATAAAACTAGCTTTAGAAAGTATCAATGAGACTTATGCCATTTTCTATCTGATTCGTGCAAAACGAGAACTCAGATGACATGATGCATCCATATGTCTGATACCGACAGATTAGAATATAAGAGCGCTCTTGTATGTATAATCGATCAACTTAGTCGATCAACTTAGTTGTCAAAATTCCAAAAAATATAATGCTATTAGTTAACATACCACATTGCTTGATAGCTTCTCGTGCATCGATATATCGATAGCCCATTCCAGTGAGAAGCGATAAAGAGTCTTTCGGCACATCTTTCTGCAAGGCAAGCAAAAGAAATTGACAAACATAATGCTATTAGTTAAAGCAGATGTCCCTAAATTGTTGAAAAGTGCATCACATAATTTCAGAAATGCGACCAACAGTGTCTTCTACAAGGGACGTAGAGTAACGAACTGATGTAAAGAAGCTGTAGGACATACCTCGTCTTCCCCACATGCGCTACCGCAATCAGAAAGATCATCAGTTGGAAAGCGTGTTGCGGAAGAAGATGAAGAAGAAGAAAAAGGAGAAGCAGGGTGTTCTGCAGGAGGTTGATCAATAATCTGCGGTTGTCGGTACAGTTAAATATATCTAGATCACAGAAGCTGAGCTTTAAACATTATAATCGTGTAAATTAATGAGCAAACCAAAAAATTATCAATTAATTAGCTGTTTTGACTTTTGAGAGTGTAGAATCTCACACCATAATCGTTTACAAAAACGCATCCTTCACTAAGATCACTGACTCAAACTAGGAAGGCATCAGATCGCTTATGAAGGTCATTGTTTAGAAATATTATGTGATGGGTTCGATCTACACGTCCCTTCAGTGAGGCGTTGCTGTTGATGGATTAAACACAAATGATAAACCAAGTACTAATCACAGCTATCACATTACAAGAGCGAAATGTACACAAAAACGATAAACTACTCGATCTTAGGCATGATTTCACATTAGTCATTGAAGCATATCGGCAAACTTTAGAACATAACAGGAAATCAGAGGGTACTACTATACAACGCCCATTTTAAAGACGATTTTCATGTTTTTAAGTCCATCGATGAAGCCATCTCATCACAAATTTCACTGCACATTGAGACCATTAAGGTGTTTAATCATGAAAGTTACCAAGGCATTATATTTCACAGTAAAAGTAGTGTGAGCGATGGAGTTAAGCCGCTTACAGGGTAAGATAGAAGACAGTTCAATATTCCCTCGGTGTCTTCCTCATCTGCTAGAATACAAAAGAAGAGCATTAGATAAACCAAGGCAGTCCAACACGATACATATGTCGTATATCTCAATTTGATAAGGTGGGTGTGAAATATGCATCACCATTGTCCTTGACCGCTCTCACAACCATTTTTTTGTCAAATCCCATTGCAACAAAGTGGTCAACAACTTCAGGGTTTCGACTTTGAGACGACAACGGCGATATGGCAGCCTACAATCACCAAACACGATAAACTTTAATCTCCATGAACAAATAAACCATCGGCTTATTGAAATGGGAAAGGTACTACATGAGTACAAAACTACATTCAGGAATGAAAACTCATGTACAGAGAAACAATAAAACTAATTCACTTGACTATTGTTTCCATATATTATGTTTACTTCGACACTTCACTTTTCGGACCAAACCCTTATTGACGCAGCACGACACCACACGATAATGCAAGCATATGGATATGGATCGCATACTTGACTAGTGACGACAGATTGACTCGTCAATAATGAAGCATGTATAACATGGTTTTTGACAATTTCAAAAGTCATGATCAATGTATCACTTATTTCTTACGTACATCTGAGTCGTGACAAGTCGAACACTTGAAATTTGAGTCTCCGAATCCACGTACCATACATATAATATACGGAGTATAATTCAGAGTAAACTTATAGGCAAGACATATACCTGATCATACCCAGCTTCTTGCAAGAATTCCAACTCAAGTTCATCATCCGTGTCCCAATCAATGCTTTCGTCTGAGCTATCATTTTCAGGCTGTTGCAAACACAAATTTTAAATTCTCCTTATACCATCAGACCGTCCTATACGTATGACAAGATATTCATGACTATAATACGTAAAATATCAAAGATGGGTCACATTTTAGTCGCAAATACCCAGTTGTAAGAGAACGACAATCTCACTCACTAAATGTTACTCGTATCGTATGAGGTTGGAATATCAAAGGATTTTCTGATTCCATTCGAAATAATCATCGAAAAGTCGCTCAACTAAATATTTCGAGTACGTAATATCAATAACAATCCATACAAAATTACATAACAAATAAAATAAATCAAGCAAACAATTTAGTAATCGTAAGTTATTATTATTCTACCATATTCAACTATTTGTCCATATCATAAAATAATTTATCTCCATAAGATTCATGTATATTCATGAACATTATAATTTCAACAACATAAAGTATGAATTTAATGAACATGAAGTACTTATCCAAAAATTAACAAAACAATTGTAGAAGAAATTCACCATTGTAATTTTGTAATGTGAGATTTCCTCCTTCACTACTTCCACAATTTATCCTCAACAATATTTCAAAACCTTGCAAATATATGAAGATCTAAAGTCAAAATATATACTCCGTACATAACATTCACACACACAAAAAAAAAAAATAAAAAAAAAATAAAAAATAAATAAAAAATAAAAAATAAATAGAAAAATAGCAAAACTTCCCCAAAATTCGTCTTAACAACTTCAACGTACAAACAAATGTTTAAAAAAAAATCTCCATAATTTTTTTTATTTACAGAAAGTAAAAAGAAACACATAAATCATAATCCCTTCATAATCACAACAAAAATCATGAAAAAAAAAAAAAAAAGTAAAAAAAAAAAAGGAAAATATTGAAATCATACTGGAAAATTATGGTGCAAAAATGCAAAATTTTAGGACACCACTATTCAATGCAAGAGAGTATATAAAAAAAAAAGAAGAAAAGTTAGAGAGAAAATGAAAGTGTATGTAAGAAAATGGTGAAGCAGAAAATGTAAACACAAAAATGGAAAGTATTATTTTGTCGTTGTTGTAGGTAGTAGTTGGTGCTTCAGAGTTCAGACAAAATGGGGATGTGTGACAGTGTGATTACATTTTGCACCCAAATCACAAATTCTGTTATGAGAGTGTGCACAACTATAGAGGTGTCAATTAGGTCGGCCCGGGTCGTGTCTTATCGAGTTTGGGTCATATCGAATCAACATATCCTTTTGGGTCGAGTCAGGTTTGGTCCGAGTCAATATTAGGTTGGGTCATTTTTGGGTCAAATATTGTTTCGAGTCGGGTAATTATTAGGTATGCATGATTTTATCGAATTACTTTCATTTTTAGGTACTTAAATTACTACTTCAACCGTTATTTGATTTAATTATTTCATTATTTAAGTTAAAGGTATCGGAATAAACACTAATGTACTTTCACTCTATTCAATTTTAAACATAATAATTATCGGGTCATCCATTTAATCGGGTTAATATCGGGTCAAGTTGTCATCGGGTCGGTTCTGAGTCGAGTTTAGGTTACTGATTATCGGGTCGTGTCAAGTTACAGGTCGTCGTTGGGTCGGGTCGGATCGGTTTCAGGTCACCATATTTTCGGGTCATATTGACTCGGGTTCATGTCGGGTCAGACTTGATAGCTCTATGCACAATTATAGCATGGATGATTCTCTCGATTTCTATCAAATTTAATTTTTTTTATTAATGGTTTAGATTAGTAATTACTCTCACTATTTCTATCCTAAAATCTTGTACGGAGTAGGAATGTTGAATATTTACTAACATATTCATCACATAAATTGGTGATAACTACCTACTTTCTCATTTTGTTTGATGTTTCCATAAGTTTTTTGGGAAAAAATAAGGAAGTGGAATTGTAGTGTGGAGATTAGAAGTTGTGATAAAAAAAAAAAAGTGGGGTCACAAAACATGAGAACCATAAGATTTGGACCAAAAAGAAAAGGGGAAGAACAAATAAAATAGGTCCAAAAAGGAAAGCGGGAAGATCAAAGAAAATGGGAGAGAGTATTATACAACACTTACTACTTATACTGCCTTAAAAAAAAATAAAAAAAAAATAAAATAAAAAAAAAAGAACCCTCAAAATTTATACTCCGTACGTAATTTGTGCAATTTTTTTTTTACAAATTGCTACCAATTTCCAAATTTGAGCATTTTCTAAATGAAATTCAACATTTTTTTTCTATTTTGGTTACAAGTATTTTTCCTTATAAATGGAGTAAATATCACCTAAGTCCCAAAACTACTGGAGCAGGGCTTAACAAATAATTTAAATATCTAAAATATTAAATAATATTCCATTATAAATTCAAATTTCGCATGATGTTATGTTTTATTGGCTAAGGCACCTTTGAAAACAACAATATTTAAGAAGATAATCAAATAAGATCACAAAAAATGTTTTATATGAACAAAATGTTTTATATATAGTATATTAATTTTATATTATTACTTACGGAGTATATATATGACGTAGTTCCCAAAAAACTCCGAGCACATTGATAATGTCAAATACCGAAATGCGAAATTGAGATGTGAATGGTAGGAGTAATATGAATTGTGGATCACTTTCTTACAGAAGAAATATTAAATAAAATGAATTTGTTAATAAGTAAATTCCTCGAATAAATTAGAAATCAATTTCTAATGGTGCATTTAGGAACAATGATTTCATTTCAAACGTTGGATTTGAGCTAAATTAAGTGTTTGGTAACTTCAAAATTTAAAATTTATATTTGAGTCAAATCTCACCAAAATCCATCTCTTCATAAAACTAGTTTACCTCGAATGACACCCTCAAGAATGTAATTTTCAAATTTCAACTTACAAAACTAGTGATATGATTTCGAAGACCTTAATTTCTATGTCTAATTTTAAATCCAAATTTTGAAATCAAATTTGTGTTTCCAAACACCACCTTAGCTAATCAAATAACAAATCATTCTTGTGTAGAGCAACAACATTCATCAATCTCCATTGAATATCAATCGATTTCTAATTTTGCACACATGTTAGCGTCCGATCATCACAAGAATCGCCACGGTCTTTCATTGAGTTTGTTTGATCGTTAAGTTAAATATATACATGCATGTCTATGTGTGTATCAACACTTGAGATACGACTTGAGACATACTCTACGAAGTATGAACAAATCCGTAGCTAAAGCTCATCAACTTACAACAATCTTGTCAAGCCATAAGACCGTAATGGTTTTAGTACCGAGTAGTTTTCACTCGACACTGGTTCAAAAAGCACTCTACATAAGTTAGAAATCAGCAACTTCATCTTCTTTATATATATGTTCAAGACAAAATCTGCACAAAACTTTCAACCAAAAACGACAAATTACCAGTAGTGAAGAGCTTGTCTAAGCAAGAATAATTGATTTGAAAAAAAAAAAAAAAGATATTGTACCTCAAAATAACAAAATAATGCGTTCTCGATCAGGGTCAAGTCGACCAATTTCATTGCTAATCATACCGTGGCCACCTTATACGCCAAACAGATAGTGAGTAGTGAGTACATCATTGTAGCATTAACTAAAGATACGAATTTACGTAGATATTTCGTAGGGGCAGACTCTTACTTGTTAACTTCTTTAGGCAACGCCTCACCGACCACCATGGTAATGCTTAGAAGAGTGCAAGGATCAACTCGTGCAACTTCTAACTCGACAACACTTCCAACCTTATCCCACATAAGATCCCACAGCTATTAAGATAGAGAAAAACGAGAGATCGTGTCAAATTTCTCTGCATGTCCAAAAGTTTCATACCTACTAAACATTTTGAACGTGTAAATAATACGACAAATATCAATGATGTTGCTTCGGTGGTTTATAAAAATAAAATAAAAAATGACGCTCAGCAGTATTATAGTTTATCACTTTTCGAATGTGACATATATTTCCGATGAGCTAAAATGGGAAAGGAGACTATAATTGAAATGACGGGAATAATTGTGTGTTCTTATAATAATAAATATGAGCAACTTTAAATTTGCAACAACTCTCTACCCAGGAGGGAAACATATAAGTCGACAAAAAGGACTATATAACGAAAATTCATTAATTTAGTTTAATAGGAGACACATGGCTAGTACAATTAACGGGGAGGGGGAAATCGACGACTGATTATTAGGTTATACGTTCTGACCATTAGATCAAAACATCTTCGGTACATAACGAGAATTCATACAGAACGAGTTATGAAGATGACCTCACTGATATGGTACTAATCAATAAATTAGACTATTAAAAATAGGAATTTAGAATATACCTCCAAGAAACTCTTGATTGATTTGCCATCACATCTAAATATAAGGTCATCGTCACGTAACCCGGTGGATTCGGCATAAGACCCTGGTTGGACCTATAGGTCGAGAAATATACAATTTCAATACAAAATCGAGAACAATATGATAACAAAATAACATTCATAGTTTTGATGAATAATTTGATCTCTTGATATATAGTCGGCATAGAATTTGCTCTTCCAACTTTGTTTGCATAGACTTGGAACTTGGAAGAAATTACAGCTACGAAATTAAATGACCGTATGAATAATGCCGATATTAGAGTGTTGCACCATTGAAACTGTATTATCTAGTGTAGTTTACAATTAAAGATTTACGGCTCCTTAATTTTTAATCTTATACTCGCTGATAAGAAGTCAAGTTAATTGATACGCAAAATGTAATGAAGAGTGAAGACAGAGCGTAACAATACAACTAGAAAATAAAGAAAAACGAAGAATATACAATGAGACTAAGCGGCCTAAATAATGGATTAAAAAATTTATACCTTTTCCACAAGAACGCCATTTGAAATATTTGGAAAGCTTGCTATCAAATTTTCAACTGTGAGTAGCTCTGCGAAATATAAGTTAACAGCATCGAACCCATAGGACGGGTGTCGTAGTTCCCTGTAATAGAGATACATGAACAAAAGAAATAGTCTTAAATTGGAGAAATGAGAAGGACCAGCTCATGTTAAGCAATTAATCAAAGATAGAAAAAGAATTACTATTAGAAAAATACTATTGAAGAAGCCATACTTGTATCTTTTATAATGAGTCCACCATCTACGAACGATATTGATCGGTAAGAAAGGTGAATTAGCCCTGTTTTCGTAGAAAGCAATGCCGACAACTTCTCCCGAGAGATTCACTAGGGCACCACCATCACCACACTTTCAAAGAAACATGGGTTAAACATATATCGGTCAACATATATATGTATATATATATACACTTCAAAAATCAATTTGGTAAAAATTGATAATAAGGAAAAACCTACCCTTCGGAAATCACAACAAACCGAAAACAACTCTCGACATCCATAATCATCAGGGTTGCGATGATCCACGCTAAAAATTAAACAAAATCGAACATATAAAATATACATGTATCTGTTAATCGAAAATACTTTAAACACAACTAGGACATATAAAAATCAAATTGAATATTCCAAAAGTAAATTTAAAACTTGAATCGGTAATAATTTTATATACCTAATATGTCCAGAAGCTGCCATAAAACCAAAGTGTCCGTAATAGTATCGTCCAACAACTACAACTTGATCACCGGGTTTAACATTCGAACGATGAGGACGTAACTCATAAGATGTATTCACATCAACACCATCGTCAATCACTCCAAGCTTTGCAGGTTTGAGATTAGTATTCGACTTAAATTTAAGAATAAGTAGATTATAGTGAAAATCACAAAGGTAGATTTCCCCAATATATGACCTTTTCTCCGACGACCGAACAATAATCTGTCAAACGAATCCAAAACAGCATCTCACAAACTTATATCCTACAAAATAGAAATGTGTGAATGATAATACAAAAACAAAAGAAACAACCTTCAAGTTCTCTGCTAAAGTGTTTTCAACAAAATCTTCTTCTTCGGCAACCTTACGAATAAGATTGAGTGAAGTAAAGACGATGTTGTTATTTTCCTCGGTTTCAATAATTGTTCCACAAGATTGAGACAACACATCATCACCTAAAAATATTTCATATAGACATTTGTTAATGGTATTCAATGATGCTCACATTATTTAAAACTTTCCGAACTAACAACTATAAAATTTTCGACAATATCTAACCAGAGAAGGAGAGCAGAGACACGACTGATGAAGACACTTTAAGTGCAGCCATCTTTACATTGATATTAAGGTCGTGGGTTTTATGGTTTGGCAAAAACGGGGGTCGTTCGAATTTCAGTTCCTCCAGTTGGTGATGGTCACTTGCAGCTGCACATATAGAACGATTCAACAATTACAACAAATACGTCCAATATATGCATCTACCATGTACTCCATAAAACAGTAATGCTGCAAAAATAAATCGACTTCTAGCCACCCACCCCACCCCCATGCTAATTAAAAGACTTGCGTCTGTTCGTCTCACGTTATTTTTACTTCTCTTATCAAATACTAAAGAAAACACGGGGTGACTTGAGAAAATTTCGAATAACTTTAGGAGTTCTATTACTTAAAATAGACTGAATTGAAAGCTTAAAAGAAGAGAATAGGCCCATACAATAAACATATTCAACGGGTGCACCTTCCATTTGATCAAAACTCCGCTTTACTCCTGTATCCATATTCTGCAAGCAAACAAATCACCAAAATCAACCCTTCAAAGTTTTACCAACACACAAAACACAATTTTTTTTTTTATTAAAGCCCTCTAATGTCCTGCACTAAAATTGACTTGGATGATCAAAAGTTCACAATAAAAAGCTCTCAAATTCTCATAAAGTTTCAAACTTTTGCATGGAAAACTGTCATTTTCACTTAAAACCTACGAAATTCTTGAAAGAATGATTTGGGCAAAAAAATTGTTCAACAAATTCTCATAAAGTTTAAATCTTTTGAGCAAATCTACTATGTTGGGTACTAAATATGCATATAAAGTAAACAACAATGACGATTAAATTTCGCAAAAGACTAAAAATTTACTCACCAGAGTTCGTTTAGAGACGGTCTTCAACTGGTAGCCGTTTTAGGGCTTTGGTGAGAAGTGAGAACCTGTGATCTTACCAAAATCTTAACTATGGAATTCTTTGTACGGGGTAATTTTACTTGATAAATTAGTTTCGACACCCGTGTAAATGTGTAATGCACGATATTATACACACATTACGATTGTCTTTTTTTTCTTTTTTTCCTTAGAATAAATTTATGGTTTAGCTAATATTCATTATACTTTCGTAAATATTTAAATAAAAGATTTTAACAGATTGGCAAACGTATGTTATTTAGTGAAAAATATCAAAATTATAATTATAATTTTGAATTGAAAAAAAAAAAAGGGAAGGTTTCTCGTACTATCCTCAAATTTTGTCAAATTATACATGGTACTCCATATTTGAGATTTGTTCCTATAGTACTCCTAAACTTGGTGTTTTTGTGCCAAATATGTCATTTTTCTAATAAAAACCTGACGGTGTTGGTTTTATGGAGAAGATGCCAATATATCATTTTTCTAACCAAAAGTCGAGAAAGCGTCTATCAGCCACATTGTAAGTTTGGTAATATAATGTCCAACAGTCAAGTTTTTGGTTAGAAAAAGGGCATATAAGGCACATAAACACTAAGTTTAGGGATATTATATGAACAAATTTCAAATATGGAAAATATCCCTAAAAGAAATACACTAAGTTTAGGTACTGTGGAAAATATCCCTAAAAGAAATACATCTCCACATGAAATAATTACAAGCTGAAAGTCAATGTACATCCAAATTCCAATAGTGCGTCAATGAAATATTTTACGTAATAATATTTATCGTAATCATTTTTTTTCCTTATAAGAAAAATAATATTGATCAAAATAGAGCAAAAATCAATTTCATATCGTATGATATGGACATTTCTCTTAACAATCGTGTAAAATTTAGTGTGCCTTATTTTTGGTAAGGTTTGAAAATAATACGGAGTAAATTTTTTCAATCATTGTTGATAAAAAATTTATAAATTTTACATTATCAGTGGAGGCACTTAACTTATTCATCTCAAATACGATACTTATGCATCAAGTTAATAACAATAGCGAACCATGTAAGTGATGTAACAAATGAAATATAAAATAATAAAATTGGTTTTTGTTCATTCGTATCTAATATCTTTAAATTAATTTAATGAAAATTAATAAATCACTCATTTCATAATAATCATCACCAATTTTTGTGATTTTTAGAATTAGTCTTGCACACAAATAATATAAATAGTTAATTTTTTCTTATCATAATATAAATTCTAGAAACAAAATAAAAAACAAAAAATTAAGAATACAACATTATTTAAATATAAAAGGATGAAAATTAATGAGTTTATTCATAAATGACTTTTAAAATTTTGTAACTTTTACTCCAGAAACATTAATACATTAATTTTATGAAGAATACTTTATGTATTTTGTTTTGTTTTTTTTTTTTTTTAATTTTAATTAATTAAATTTAATTAATTTAAATAAGTATAAAAGAATGGGAAAAAAAATCGATAGTTATAAGGTTGTTCTATTTTATAGTTTTCTATTAGATGTTGACTTAAAAATAATTCTAGATATAAAAAGAGGTTAATTAAATTAAAACTAATGCGTATATGTTTTTGGTTCAGGTGTAAAATTATCATATTTTAAACATAGAAATTTTAAAATATTATTTACTATAAAAAATATATCGAATGACTACAATTTCTGATGAAAATTTTACTACGTAGAATTAACTATGTTGATGGATATATTTACCTTATTTATCTCCTTTAAGTTAAGATTTAAGAGACATTAATAGAAAAATACATCACACTTATTTTATACTCCTCTCGAACAAAAATAAAATAATGCAGCTAGTATTTTTCCCTTCATTCAAAAATAATTAACAAAATAATCAACACATCGATTATACCTTGTCAATCATCGTGAGTTTTGTTATATCCCTATTCGATCATGCACTTATAAAAATTAGTTAATATTGTACTATAAATTAACGCTACGAAAGAAAAAAGGAATCAAAGCTACAAAATAAAATAAAAATATAAATAACAATAAGAATCTAAATATAAAATTATTCAAATTATGGAATTGTCTATATTTTAAAACTTCTAAAATAATATAAATGATGCATGATTTTATAAGGTAATACCTTATGTCTTTTGGTTTTTTTATATTAATTGACTAGTTTTGGTGACCGGTCCCGCCCAAGTTAATTATGTTTACATTATAAATTTAGATTTTATATAAATTTGCATTATATTAAGTATTTGTCTAGTTTATATATTTACTATTTACGACATATTCGTATGAAAATTCTTGAAATCGTGACTAAAAATAATTATTAACTATACTAACATACTTCAAATAATATAAAGTTATTATCAATGTATACATTATCAATGTATACCCTCATGAAAAATATTAGTTTGATGTTTTAAATCAAATATGAACTCACAATTACCATCATTATCTAATAAAAAAGGCAAAGTTCTATAGAATAATAATGTTTGATTTTTATGATATTTCATTATAACATAAATAATATAATATGAAAAAAATAACATAATTCAATATGAAAAAGTAATACGAAAAAACATATAACATAATTTGTTTGAATAACATAAGATTAATTCAATATTTTTGGTTTTGTAGATTTTTCCTTCAACCAACTTCTTACGGAAAACTTACAGTTGTATAACTCGATAAATATTGTAAATGCAGTCACCGTATACATAAGTATAAAATATTTTAATAATCTTGATTTTTGGAAAGTATCATGATCATTCAATAAAAAGACTTCTAATTTTTTCAAATGAACGATTTGAAAACCTATTGATTCTAACAACGAATTGTAGAGTAAATCATTCGAACCTTTCAATTCAGAAATGTGGATCTCGGACCTTGAATGGGGATATTCCCGAAACTCATAAAGAAAAAAGGAAGTGCATTAGACCCAAATAAAAGTAACTTGGACAAAAAGAACCGAAGTGACTTACACAAAATTTTTTTGTCAATAACCTCAGACCAATCAATCGAATATTGATTAATATGTAAATGTTCCTGGAAATTTTTGCTCCCTTGAACCATTTGTATCTGTATGCATTAGGATCCTGATTCATGAATCTCTCGGTTCGAGAAAGAAAAATAAAAGGATCGAACCTTTTCTTCTGAATCTTTTTCAAATTCGATAAATATTGGTTTATCGTATATTTCCTTATAGTTCTATAATTCAGAGTCTCGTTTCCTATTTGATTCCTTTTAATTCCATATTCGAAGCTGCAATCGGATCGATTCATTAAAAAAAATCGATTCAATAGATTTCTTATGTACCATAGGTGCTATATTGGATTTGAATCAGATTTCAGATCAATATATATTGATTTTGATTGAGTGCCTCCATTTTGTTGTTGCTCGCAACTACCACTCTTTTTTGTTTTCTATCTTCCAAAAAATACCCGCAAGAGATCCGAACCTATTGTTTTCGAAGCCTTCGATAAAAAATGCATTTTTGTTCAAGAATGAAATCTTATTGGAAATGTCCATATCCAGTTATATTTATAACATTAACAAATAGACAAGTAAAGCGACTCAACCCACCACCCTTATCCACCAACGACGTTGGCCTTCCACGCACGTCCGCCACCCACCCAACAACCATAATTACCACCCCATCTTAATTAACAAATCCTCGATTATTCAAACTACCACACGCAAACCCTACTACCTACTGACGGTGACTGGCCACTTGCCCTAACCGCCTTTGGCCCCAGCCAACTACCCCCCGCCGTAAACCCTAATTTTTAATTAAATCTATTAGATTAACAACATCACCGTCGTCTACCACCTTACCTGCCGCCAGCCACCACCTTAATCACCGGCCACCACCTTAATCACCGCCCCAACCTCAACCGCCCGCCATGCCAGTGCCAACGGCCGCCCCGCACGACCCTAACGTGTAATAAAATCAATTAAGAAATAAGTATTCAAAAAAATTGATAATTTAGGAGTAAAATAGAAATTGAAATCGCTTATCACTTGATTGAATCGTTTATCATCTTTTTTTTTTAATTTATTAATTAAGAAATTGATTAAAACTTGATTAAGAAAAGTTAAAGGAAAAAAAACGATAGAATTCAATATAATAATAGGTTTGAAAAAATCATTTAATAAAAAATTATATCAAACTCATATACCTAACATTGAAAAAGAGTTAATTAAAAATAACTCCCTCTTATAATACATTTTTTTAAAAATAACTTCTTTATATGTATTTTCACAACATAGCTCCATTTAAAATATTTTTGCTTTAAAAATCAACCCAAACACCGAAAATTGTCACTTAAAAGTGACATCCAAACACATTTTAGCGTACGCTCATTTCAAGGTACAAGCATCAATGCCTAAAATATGTCGACATCCCTTGAAAAATTCTTAATTAAGGGTATAATTATTTTACTTTTAAGTACACTAATTTAGGTGTAGAGATCCTTTAGAGTAACTCGATCGTAGAGTTACTCCATTTTTGTCACATTACTTGCATAAAATAAAAAATTTCTTTTCATCCATCACCCAAACGGGTTCACCAATTTTATGTAGGGTATTTTGGTTCGGATTCGGCGGCGAAGCCGCCGGAACATCCCGGAAAAGGGTTTAGGGTACGCGGCACCGTAAAATTGTACACTAAACCCTTTTTTGGGAAAAAAAATCGATGAGTAACGCATATGAGGGTATTTGTATAAGAGAAATATCAAAATTAAATAAATCTATTATCTAATATATATAGAGAAGAGTTCTATCAAGTCAATAGGTAAGGGAGAGTCATAAAGTCGCATTTAGGGCCCTTGGATTAACACTAAATCTAGGGCTGAGATTGATCCAAACTAATTAATTGAGTATTAAAAAAAAAGTGCAGCCAATAAGAAAATTGGGGGGGGTTTAACGAGGGAACAATTCTCAAAACCTGCATGCTTTATTAATTAAATCAAAAAAAAAAAAAAAAAAAAGAAGCCAATCACTATTTTCTGGTCATTTTAATGAGGAGAAGCAGCAAGTTTCTAGGTTATTCAATTGTCCCCATTCATTTATTCATTCATTCATTCATTCATTTCTTTATGGTTTCTTTCTTATCTTCATTCACGCCCCTTCTTCATCCTTTTTCTGTGCAAATTCTCATTATACTCCATATTTTCTCCCCATATTTTATTTCAATATCTCTGTAATTTAGTTTTTTGGGTTTTCAAATTTGCATCGATTGTTCTATGAAAGTCTTCATCTTTGGTAAGTTGATTCCAATTTTCAGTTTTTTTCTTTGTTTTTATTTTGATTTCAATTATTTTAGAATTATAAATCTTAGATTCATTGTACTCCATAAACAACCCTTCTTTTTTCCCTTCTTTTCTAAGAATTCGTTTTACCTAGTGTTTATTTTTCAATTTTACAGCGAATATTTCTGGTAAAATTCATCAAAAAAAATTATACAAATTACAAAGTTTGGATTCTTTTAATTTTGAAAATGAACAAATTACAAATAGTGAATTTTAATGATGATAATAGTGGTTGTATTGATTTTCTCTGCAACTTTTTTATAATTATTAGAAGAGATAATTGTGGGTTGTCAAATCTCCGCAATTATATCAATACAGGGTAAATCTGTTAAAATCAATTATTAGAACATTGTAATTCGTTTTATTTCCGTTAGAATCTTCTTTTTTATTTATGATAGTTGTGGGTTGTTAAAATCAACTTCTAGGATGTTGAAATTCTTTTTGTTTCCTTTAGAATCTCCTTTTTTACTGATGTTATTTGTGGATATTTTAGTTGAACATTGGCGCTACAAGACATTCAAGATGGTAAAGGAACATGTAGATGGGTTCCAAAACATTGGTGCAACCCTAAACCATTTCAAGAATTTCCAAAGAGACATTAAGTATTTAATTCACGATAGGGACGACCAACTTTTCATCGACCGATTTAAAAACCTTTGAAGGGAAACCGCCCAAGTTTTTTCTTTGACTACGATGTTGACGAAGATGGCACACCATGACGAAAGAAATTCCCCTAACTCATTTGTATAAAGGGCTTCGATAACAATTGATTCAGTCGATGAATATGAAGAATAAGGATGAAGTGTAGTTTTCATGTAATGTTTTTGTGTATAAAGCAATTTGCAAACAGCGTGTGTATACACCATTGTATGAAGCATTTTTATTGATTGAAGCATTTTGCAAACTGCGTGTGTATACACTAGTGTATTGTGTCCTTTTTATTGATGTCATTTACAGTTAGTTAAAATCAATTTTTAGAACAATGAAATTCGTTTTTCCTCGGTTAGAATCTTCTTTTTTATTCATAGATATACAAAACATAGATGGAATTATGATACGTTGAAATTCGTTTTTTTCGTATAATCTCTTTTACAATATTGAAATTCGTTTTTTTCTCCGTTGGAATCTTTTTCTTATGTTAAATGTGGGTAGTTAAAATCAATTGTTAAAACATTGTAATTCGTTTTTTCTCCGTTAGAATCTTCTTTTAATTTATGAGATTTGTTGGTAGTTAAAATCAATTATTATAATATTGAAATTCGTTTTTTCTCTGTTAGAATCTTCTTTTTTATTCATAGATATACAGAACATAGATGTAATAATGGTACGTTGAAATTCGTTTTTTAGTGTAATCTCTTTTACAATATTGAAGTTTTTTTTTTCTCCGTTATAATTTTTTTCTTATGTTACTGTGAATAGTTAAAATCAATTATTAGAACATTAGAATTCGTTTTTTCTCCAATAGAATCTTCTTTTAATTTATGATATTTGTTGGTAGTTAAAATCAATTATTAGAATATTAGAATTCGTTTTTTGTCTGTTAAAATCTTCTTTTTAATTTATGATATTTGTTGCAAGTTAAATCGTCACAGAGTGGAAGTTCAGCAAAGACGGGACTCATATCTCAATGAGGGACAATTTGATGCTTAGCTTGAATATATTTCCATATAGCGGGTTTATTTTATATGAATTTGTACGTCCCAACGTTCTTCATTTAATTTATAACCCATCATTTGTACAAAGCTTTCGAGTGCTAAACTTTACGACATAACTAGTTTCTTTGGCTTCCTTAACAGCATCTTCGGGCGTCTCAACATCATCAACCTCATTCTCCTTAGTATAGGAAATACATCTGTAAATATTAAAACGTAGAGTGAGACTAAAATTATAACTTGAAAGTAGTAGACAACTTTTTCACTATTAATCAACAACACAATAAACATCACTTCAATTCTTTTGCTGTCATTTATATTTTCGAAGTTCAAAATATCGGATTTAAAAATGAAATTGCAAATCCGCATAAAATAAAATGGGATTTATAAAAGACTTCGTAAATTTTCGTTCGAACTCCGATTTAGGCGAAACAAAAGGGTAAAATTATTATTTTTTCGAGCCCGTTCCAATGGTAACATTTTTGTGAGCTAATGAGTTTTCTAAATTTTCAGTATTCGTATTCTCAAATATTAATATATTCAAGAATGGATTTTTTAAAAAAATGAAAAAACTAAGAAAAAACCTATTATTTTGTAAAAGATTGCAAACACTAGACTAAGAAATTGTAAAAAAAATCAATATATTAAGATTTGAATAATTAAAATATAAAAAATTAATAAAATTCAATTCAATTGATTTCTAAAAAACTATCAATTAAAAAAACTTAGAATTACAATTTCTTAAGGTTTTAAAATTTAAAATTTAAAATATCATAACATATTAACAAAAATACCTACAAATATTGACAAAATTGACGGCAACGGTGGCAAATGAGTGACGACGATGATAGCAATGGTTGATGATCGATGACAATAGCTTTATCTTTATTTTATTTTGATGAATGTTTAAATATAAAGAAAGTAAAAAATTAAGATGAGGAAAAAAATTGAATTAGGGAAGAAGAAGAGATAAGTTAGATGAGTGTTTAATTTGGTGGGATGAATGAAAAAAGTTGAAAATGAAGAGAGAGGTGTGAGATTGTTTAGGCCTTAGGGAAAAGCAATGTTTGTCGGATGAAAATGTGGGAGAATGTGAAATTATTGTTTTTTTGATTTATTTATTTTAGGTTGAATTTTCCTTTATTTTTTTGGGCAAATAATAATTAATTCTGAGTTAATCTAGTCCATTGATTTATTTTAATCTAATGGTCCATATTACGACTCAATGACTCTTCCTCACCCTATTGACTTAAAAGAACCTCCCTCTATATATATATATATATATATATATAGAGATAGGTTCTAGCAAGTCAAGGGGTAGGGGAGAGTCATAAAGTCGCAATGAGGACCCTTGGATTGAAGCTAAATGGATGGCTGAGATTCAATCAACCTAATTAAAATAATTAAAAAAAGGAAAAAAGAAACAGCCAATGAGAAAAATAAAAAAGGAGCAGCCAATGAGAACATTGGGGTTTAACGAGGGATCCCTCCTCCCTGTTCAACGTATTTTAGTCTATTCCCCTTCTTCTCATTCTATCATCTTCAGTTTTATTTTGTCATGCTCTTCATCTTCTAATTTCGAATTTTATTTTTCCAGAACAAATTTCGTTTTTTAATTTCGTTTTTTTGAGAAAATTGGAAAACCACAAAATTTCTTGGTTTTCAATCTTTTTCGAATTCCTTTTCCAGAAATTATCTCTGTAATTTATTTTTTGGGGGTTTCAAATTTGCATCGATTGTTCTATCAAAGTCTCCATCTTCGGTAAGTTGATTCCAATTTTCAGTTTTTTTTGTTTTTATTTTTAATTTCAATTATTTTAGAATTTAAATCATAGTTTTCATTGTACTCCGTAAAGAACGCTTCTTCCCTCTTCTTTCTAAGAATTTGTTTTATCTAGTGTTTAATTTTCATTTTTCAGCGAATTTTTCTGGTAAAATTCATCAAAAAAATTAAACAGATTACAAAGTTTGGATATTTTAAAAAAAAAAAAAAATGTTGAAGATGAATAAATTACAAATAGTGAATTTTAATGATGGAAATTGTGTTTATTTAATTTTTTTGTTTGTTGTGTATGTGTAAGGTGCCGTTTATGGTGAAAGTTTTTCGGGAACGAGTGAAAGAGGTGGTGTTTTCGATGTTCATTACCATCCAGGTATTAAAATCAACTTGCAGCACATTGAAATTAATTTTATTTTCATTATAATCAATTTTTTTATGACTGTTGTCATTCGTGGTTAATTACAATGTTCTATTAATTGATTTTAACTACCATCGAATTGTGAACAGGGACGTTAAATGTGAGATGCAGTTATATGCTGTAGCAATCGGGTTCGATATTCGTCTTTATACCCAACATAGATGTACAAGAGGAGATAATTTTGTCGGTTGGAAATTGCAGATGCACGGGATAAGGAGGATAATGAGGAAATGATTTCCTCGATGGAAGATGTCAGAAGAGGTCGTGTTTTTCGATGTTCAATACCATCCAGGTATTAAAATCAACTTGCAAAGACATTGAAATTAATTTTATTTTCATTATAATCAATTTTTTAATGACTGTTGTCATTCGTGGTTAATTACAATGTTCTATTAATTGATTTTAACTATCATCGAATTGTGAACAGGGACGTTAAATGTGAGATGCAGTTGTAGACTTTATGAGCGTCTAGGGATTTTATGCAGACACATTACATGGATATATACTGGTCATGGGGTTGAAGAAATACCAAAAATGTTTGTGTCCCGACGATGGATGAAAGATTCGGTTTGTGATGTTGGCGAGAGTATGAAGGGATTGTGTTGGTCGGGAAAAGGGGACGGAAGGCAAGCCGATGAACATGAAGAATAAAGGCTGAAGTGTAGATGTGTTAATTGTGTGAAACATTTTGCAAATCAATTATTGCATATTTGGCTATACATGTGGGTTGTTAAAATAAATTTTTTTGACGTTGGAATTCATTTATCGACAGTTACAATCTTTTTTAATTTTATTTTATTGTCCTGATTTTTATTGTGTGTTAAAATTAATTACTATTACATTAGAATTAATTTTATTGCTGTTAAAATCCTCTTTTTTTTTTATTGATTATCGATGTTATTTCTGGGCACTTTAAGTCACTTTGTATAAAATTGTATTTTTAATTTGTCAGTAAGAATGTTGGACTTTATTGAAATAATTTGAGGGTAGTAGAAATATATTTTTATAACAATGAAGTTCGTTTTCTTTCGTTTAGAATGACGGCTTTTTTTTGAATAAGTAGTGACGTTGTAGGTTAAGAAAGAGGTTGAAGAATGTCGAGAAAGTATATTAAACAGAAACTATTGGATTTTAAGAGAAAGAGGTTGGATTTTAAAAAAAAAAAATTGGCATTTTAACCGGCCGATAACAATGCTAATTTTATGTTGAAATCCAATTTCTGTTGAAATGCAAAATGTTTTGGTTAAAATTGATTTTTTTTTTGGGTTAAAATCTAAAATATGTAATCTGACTTAATGACTTGCCGTACACCATTGACTAGATATAACTTACCTCGTTCGTTAAAACTAATAACATATAATAACAATAATAATAAAGTCAATACATACCAAATATTCATTACAAAAAGTGATAGATCAATAACGTTCAGAGAACCGAAAAAGAAAAAAATAAAAACAGTAGCATGTTTTTTTTCAATGACATAAGTTAACGGCGAGTTTGTTTTGCCACCTCCTTAATCAAGTCACGGTGGTCCTTTATCTTTTTCCACATAGGATCTTTGTTTTCGATGAAGTCGTTCACCTTTTGGAGCAAGTTGTCTCGTACGTTATTAAAATCAGCTAATAAACGAGCAGCCGCAAGTTCAACAACAAGACAACATCGGTTCGTCTTCAGACGAATATTTTCATCATCAAACGCGCTGCCTTCGTATTATCCTCCTTATACCCCGTGCATCTGCAATTTCCAACCGACAAAATTATCTCCTCTTGTACATCTATGTTGGGTATAAAGACGAATATCGAACCCGATTACATAAAGATATAATCAGATCTCACATTTAACGTCCACATTTCACAATTCGATGGTAGTTAAAATCAATTAATAGAACATTGTAATTAACCACGAATGACAACAGTCATAAAAAAATTGATTATAATGAAAATAAAATTAATTTCAATGTGCTGCAAGTTGATTTTAATACCTGGATGGTAATGAACATCGAAAACACCACCTCTTTCACTCGTTCCCGAAAAACTTTCACCATAAACGGCACCTTACACATACACAACAAACAAAAAAAATTAAATAAACACAATTTCCATCATTAAAATTCACTATTTGTAATTTATTCATCTTCAACATTTTTTTTTTTTAAAATATCCAAACTTTGTAATCTGTTTAATTTTTTTGATGAATTTTACCAGAAAAATTCGCTGAAAAATGAAAATTAAACACTAGATAAAACAAATTCTTAGAAAGAAGAAGGAAGAAACGTTCTTTACGGAGTACAATGAAAACTATGATTTAAATTCTAAAATAATTGAAATTAAAAATAAAAACAAAAAAAACTGAAAATTGAAAACAATGATTGTAACAGACATGAATATTGATTTGAACCCGCAAAAGTTAATTTTTGTAAAAAAAAAAAAAAAAAAAAAACGAAAATAATTGACACTTTAAAGAAAAGATGCAGCAAAAATAACAAAAGGGTCAATACAAACTCAAAAAAATGGAGACTATATACTTAATTGATGATTTACTTGATACTTCAAATTAAAAGACTTTATACTTAATTGATGAATGTTTTGTACTGTTAAACAAAAAATTAAAACTACTATTACAAATGTTAAATAGATAAAAAAAAAATACCTCGATTACAATATACGGAGAATGATATGCAACACCGAAAATAAGAGAAACGAAGGAATGTAGCAAAAAATCGAAGAGATTTGCAGCAGAAAAATGGAGGATTTCTGGGAGAGAGAGGAAGACGAAAAAGATGAAGAATTAGGATAGTTGAAGGAAGAGAGAGAGAGATGAATTGAAAAGTGAATGAATGAATGTAGAATATCGGTGTAAATTTTTGGGGAACACCAGAATACGTTTTTTTTTTTTTTTTTTTTTTGTTTTTTTTTTCCCTAATTCACATTAAATGACAAGTTCAATCTTGGCCATTGATTTAGATGCATCTAACGGCTGCAATTCCGACTTGATGACTCTCTTAGGAGGGTATGACTCAAAAGAACTTATCTCTATATATATATATATATATATATATATATAAATTTGAGATCCTAAGTAAGACTACCTTATTTATACACTATGCGCACTGATTAGATACACAAATATGTGCATTAGATACACAAATTTATATATTAGGTACACAAATATGTTTAATAGATACACAAATTTAGGCATTAGGTACACAGAAAAACGGGTTAGATACACACAAATTATTAATAAATCCAGTGTTTTATTTATGTGTTTGTCATAATTTTTTTTTATTTTGTTTATAAATTTAAAAGCAGGTTTATATAAGTAATGCAAATCGGATACACAAAATCATGTTTTATATACACGAGAAATATTTTTAAATACAATGTTATAATTTTTATTTTTATTTGGTTTATAATGACAATAAATTGGATACGCAAAACTAAAACGTGGATACACAAAAAACGAGTTTAGGTACACAATACGAATACGTCCACTACTGCATCTACCACCATTGTCGCCGCCACTATACCACCTTCTCCCACCACCACCGTACCGCCACCGACGCCATTGTTGTACAACCACCGTGATGCCCTCATTTTAACCACAACACTTGCCAGCACTTCCACCGCCAAGACCACCACCATAATTTAAATTTTATTTAAAAGAAATGAGATTTAAATGATTGTAGATCTAAAAAAATGAAAAATTTCACAAATATGTTGCAATAATGAGCATCTTCATTTCAGATCTGGGCCACCATAACCCACCTAGTCTTCCACCTCGTTCGCCGCCGCCTCAAGGCCACCCTACACCGTTGATACTCATCAATAATCGTCGTGGTTAGTAGTGATGAGATTGATAGATGAGAGTAGTTTCCTCAGATCTGAAAATGATACCGTGTTGGATCGCGGTGGTGGTGAGAGACGGTGGCTAGTAAGGCCGGTGGGTCGGTGACGACGGCGTCGAAAGGAGAGACTTGAGGGAGGGCAGCGCGCACGGTGGTTATGGCGGCGATTTTGGGTGGTGGTGAGATCGGTGTGTCGCCGGAGTTTTGAATTTGGCCGACAACTACAAAGGTTGTGGTGGTGGTGATTGTGGTAATAGGTATGAATGATGAAAGGGAGAAGTTAATTAAGGATTTAGGTGAAAGAATGAAGTATAAGAGGAGGGGTGAGTGAATGTCAGACCCTGAAATAGGGTTTTTGTATGGTGCGTACGGTGCGCACCGTAAGTGTGGTGCGCACGAGATCCGGATTATATATATATATATATATAGAAATAGGATCACATGAATCCCCTCAAATTTGGTGAGTCCTGCATCCCTTCCTCAACCCTTAGATCTACTTGATCTAATGGTTGAGATCTTGCCACATGATATCTCTCCTAATTTATTTTTAGATTTTTTTTCCCTTCTAATTTTTTCTTCGATTTATGTTTTTTTTTCTTAAATTGTTTGGTCAACCTCTTTTTTACGTTTTTTTTTCTTTTTTTTTTCTTTTTTTTTTTTTATTTCACAATTTTTTTTTTTTTTTTTTTTTTTTTATTATTTTTTTTTTAACGATTTTTTTTTTATTTTTTTTTTATTTATTTTTTTTTTTTTACAATTTTTTTTTTGCCTTTAATTTTTTTATTACTTGATACAATGTTCTTTATTATTTCAAGTGCAATCAATGTTACTTTAAAATGTAACACATGTTACTCTAATATTTTCTTTTTTTTTGTTTGCCTTTAGTTCTTATATTACTTGCTACAATGTTATTGTTCCTTCGAAGTGCAATCAATGTTACTTTAAACAGTAACACATGTTACTCTACTAACTTATTATACAATGTAACACATGTTACTCTAATATTTTTTTTACTTTTTTTGCCTTTAATTCTTATATTACTTGATACAATATTATCATTACTTGAAGTGCAATTAATGTTAGTTTAAAATGTAACTCGTGTTACTCTAATAACTTAAACGGAGTACATGTTATTTTAACAAATTTTTATTAATTTTTATATATTTTCTTGATACGATATTCAATGTTACCTTAAAGTATATCAACTTATTACTCTAATAGCTTATATGTGTTATTTTAACAAATTTTTATTAATCCTTAAGTATTTTTGATACGATGTACTGTTATTTCAAAGTGTAACAATTGTTACTCTAATAGCTTTTACGTTTTATTTAACAAAATTTTATTAATCCTTCTATTTTCTTGATGCGATGTTACTATTTCTTTGACGTGAAACCAATGTTACTTTAAAGTGTAACAATTGTAACTCTAATAGCTTATGCGTGTTATTTTAACAAACATTTATTAATCCATATATTTTCTTGATACGATATTATTGTTACTTCAAAGTGCAATCAATGTTACTTTAAAGGGTAACAATCATTACTCTAATAAGCTTGTACATGTTACTTTAAGTTATAATACTTGACAAAATCATGGTAATAAAATTTTATATAATTATTAAATCAATTGTTACTTTAACGTTTATTTGTTATTACCTTAATATAATAAAAAATAACAAAAACATTGAAATATTCAAATAATTGATAAATTACAAGAATTTAAAAAAATACCAAAATCGTTAAAAACAAAAAAAAAAAAAAAATACAAAACCAATGAAATAATTAAATAACTGAAAAACTAAAACAATTTAAAAAAAAACGTAAAAAAAAAAAAAAAATCAGAAAAAAACGAAAAAAAAAAATCAGAAAAAAAGCGTAAAAAAAAAAAAAAAAAAATTCACAAAAACAAAAAAAAACGTAAAAAAAAAACGTAAAAAAAAAAAAAAAAAAAAAAAAAAAAAAAAAAAAAAGAGTAAAAAGAAAAGAAAAAAAAAGAAAGAAAAGAAAAGAAAGAAAGAAAAAAAAAAGAAATAAAAATAAAAGAAATCTCAACTATTGATTTCATTAGATCCAATTTTCTAAGGGTGTCTGAAAGGATGCACTAAATATAAAGGGATTAAATGTGATCATATATATATATATATATATATATATATATATATATATATATATATATATATATATATATATATATATATATATATATATATATACTGAGATATAAACAAAGTTCAAACAGAGATTTAAATATGAGACACAAGCAGACAAGATTTTAGGCTTTTTTGGTGAAACTTTAACATAGTATCATGAAACTTGAAAAATTGTGAAACTATAATGGCTTAAAGTTTCACAATTTTGTTAAAGTATCACAATTTTTGAAGTTTCATAAAACTATGGTAAAGTTTCACAAAAATTTAAAATCATGTCTCGTTTGTGTCTCGCAATATTTGCTGTCTTGATATAACTTTACTCTATATATATATATATATCTATATATATAGATTTAGGATCCGGTGAGACCCCTCAACTCGGTGAGACCTCGTGAGACCCCTTCTTAAAAACGTTTTTATTTCGAAAATTCGGCATAATTGTCTTTATTATCTAATTTATGGTCTAAGGAACATATTTGGGGTTCATAACTACCTTATCATGTCACGTTATATCGTCGTTAAATGTATTTTATAACTTTGGTGTACCTACGACATCTATTTGTGTATCTAATCTTTTTTGGTGTATCTACTACGTCATTTAATGTATCTGCAGTATCAATTTTGTGTATCTAGTATATTATTCACCCGACACATAAATATTTTATTAGAATTTTTAATATGTAATTTATATTTTTAACCCAACTAATTGTGAAAACTAATTAAAATAAAGGATTGTGACGGGCCTATGCTTTCGGCTTAGTCATACAATGTGATTTTCATGGGGTCTCACGAGGTCTCACCGAGTTAGGGGGTCTCACCGGATCCCACCCCTATATATATATATCTATATATATATATATATATATATATATATATATATAGAGTAAATTGTTCATTACACCCTTAAATATATCAGTTTTTGAAAATTACACCCTTGAACATTTTTTTTTTTAACTTACATCCAGAATATTGTTATTTTTCTAAATTTACACCAAAGTGAGATTTCCGGTCTTAATTACCATTTTATGACCGAATTGCCCTTGTTTTATTTTCTAATTTACTTACCCCTCCCTAACCTTCATTACTCCCACCATTTTGTTCTCCCTTACTCTTTCTCAAATGGCTTCTTCATGCTTTCATCATCCTTACTCCTTTATCATCTATGCCTTATTTTTACCACCACAAGTCCACAACTTTCATCTCAACTTTTCCTCAATAAAGTACCATACTTTTTTTTTCAACTATCCCCTTGTTTTTTACCCTTCATATTTCATCATAACACCAACAAAACCCACAATTAAAACCCTTTTTCGTGATTAATTATTCCGGTACAAAAAAAGTTGAAAACTTCATTAATCAAATAATACTGAAAGTCTGAAAGTAATTAATTATGTAGCTTTCACCCTTAAATTTGATAGCCCTAAAAAAAATTTAAGGCTTGCATAGTTTTTGTAGTTAATGGGGTAAGTAGCATTTTTTTTTTCAACTAAAACCTCGAAAAACTTGAAGATTTTTACCTAAAAGAAAAACTCTAATTAGTTTGAATTTGGGAGAATAAAATTCAATTGAATTGATGAAAAAATGAACCCAGAAAATAACTTGAATGATGAAAGAAGGAAGAAGCCCACAAGGGCATTTTTGTCCTTAAAATTCAATTTAAGTCCTCAAAATTCAATTTGGCATGAAGTTTCTGCCGGAGTTAAATTTTTGGGTGTAATTTTTGATCAGAAGTTATTTCTCGTATGTAAGTTAAAAAAAAAATTGTTCAAGGGTGTAATTTTCAAAAACCGATATATTTAAGGGTGTAATGAACAATTTACCCATATATATATATATATATATATATATATATATATATATATATAGTAAAGTTATATCGAGGCAGCAAATATGAGTGAGACCGCGAGGCCGCATGTATGTCGTTGGATGAAGAATGACTCAACGGTGTAGATTTGTTTAGCAATAATTAGGTGTTAATGAAAGCAATCAATATTTTATTAAAAAAAATAAAAATAAAGTGGCTGATTGATTTACGAGGTAATTTGCCCATTATTCCTTCTCCTTCCTTAATTAACATTTCATTTCCTTTTATTCCATCTCCTTCGTTAATTGTTCACATTTTTTTTTTTTTTGTGAGCATCTTTCAAATTCTCAAACGAAAATATTGTTCTTCCTTCAACATTCCATCTTTTTTTATTATAATATTGTTCTTTAACATTCGATTTTTTTTTTTAATTCTCAAACGATTAGAGAAGGATTATAATTTCTGTCACTTTTTTTAATGGTGGAGCATGTTGTTTTCCTTTAATTTTGTATAGATTTAATTTAATAGAATATAGTGATGAAGATGAAGATGGTGATAAAGATGAAAAGTTCACAAATTTTGAAGATGAAGATCGAGATGGAGATGAAGATGGAGAGTTTCACAAATTTTGAAGATGAAGGTGGTAAACATGGTAGATTGATAAATATTGCAAATTGATAATGGTAAGTGTATAATTAATGTCGGAATTTGTTTTTAATTTTCATTTTTGACGAAAATCGTTTATTTTTTTCAATTTTCTATGTCAAAAGTAAGAATCTTTAATGAAATAAATGGGAGATTAGAAACTGTAAAGGAACTTGTTGATATATCATGGTTTCTAATTTTCAAGGTAAGTGCGTCGTAATTATAAAATAACTGCCAAAGTTTCAAAATTTTGTGTTATAATTGTATAATTTCGCGTTAAAGTTTTAAAATATGATATAGTCTTTTAGATGAACTTTCAAGACTTTTTTTTGTTACAGTTTTTTAAATGTCAATTAAAGTTTAATAATCTATGTTACAATTGCATAATTATTTGCAGAGTGCTAAATTGTGCAAAGTATTTGAGTAACATATATAATTGTGCGCTAAAGATTTCAAATCTACCGAAATTTTAAACTTTTGGGCTGAAATTACATTATAGTGCGTTAAAGTTTTTAAAATGTGCTACAATTCAATAAAATCGTCTTTTGACATTGTTTTTTTTGTTTTTGTTTTATTACAGTTACATATGATGAGGAAATACACAGCAAAATTACGAGATGGTGATTTTATAGACGGGTTGAAAAATAATTTACTCCCGATGGTATTGCAGGATAGAAAGTTTCTCAAGGTAGTAGTGGCGGATCTTGAACGTTTTATCTAGGGGGGCCGACACATTTTACATATAACGAGTTTTATAAATGTTAATCAACAAGGCTCTTCGACACCAATTTTACTTATATTGTGCTCTGTACTTTAATTTGTAAAGGCATACACGTATAATATAATACGGAGTAGTATATGTCTTTGTAACTTATTATAGTTATATTATTGTATTATAGTTATATTATTGTATGGAGTACGTGGTTTGAAACCATCTACGAGTAAAAGTAGTATAAATGTGACTTAAAAGCCTTTTCACATAAATAAAATTTAAAAAGTTAAAAGAAAAAAAAATTGTTATCCATGATATTACATATTGATAATATTCTTATAAGTTTGGCTCAAAAATTTCGTAATGAGTATATATCAATATGTATGATTTTTGAACTGTTTCTGTTTGAAGGGCACATGATAAAAATCAAAAACGAAAACAATTCTCAAAAATTCTAAAATAATAATAGAAGAATGAACTATAATACCGTGTTTAAGAAAATTGTTGAAAAATATTTATCCTTTTGGGTTTTTAACACGTACCATCGCAACACATTATAGAAAACCCGAAATATGTACCATTTTAAAGCCCAAACGTTAAGTATTGGTTAAAAGGTAACATTCCCGCGACACCTGCCTTTTTGCTAATTTTTTAATGCTGAAAAATTAAATAACGGTAAAATTTGGAGCCTTATTAAAATAATAATAATAATAAAAAAAAAGAGGGTTCGAATGCTCGAACTAGTGACCAACAACACAAAGCAAGATGCATGCTAATTAGTACGGAGTAATTACCACTGCGCAACATCACTTATTGTCCATTAATTGCAATTTCAAGTCATTTATAATAGGCAGGGGGGGCCGGGCCCCCTTTGGGCTTAACCAAGGTCCGCCTCTGCAAGGTAGGCTCCCTTGCTAGAAACAAATATCAGGGAATCAGCCGACGAGGGAAATGTAGTATACGTTTAATCAAACGTCGATGGACAAAGAATATGTTGTAATCATGACTGACAAATTATCAATAAAATCTCTTGTAGTTTTAAAATTCATGGTTAAAATTACATAATTGTGCGTTAAAGTTTTTAAATATGCTACATTATTTTAGATGCGGAGGCGACAAACACATAAGTCGTTGTTTCAATACTTATTGTTACAGCTACGTAAACCCCAGTTAAAGTTCTAAAAAATTTGTGTTAAAGTTACATTTTTGGGGTTAGAGTTTTAAATTTTATAAAAATGTCATTTCAAGTTGTTAGAGTTCGAAATTTATACAGAAGAAGTTTCGGTTTAAATGAGATAATGTAGAAACAAATTTATGTACAAATTTTTAATAGAAGTTAAAACATTATGACTTGAACATACAAAAACGTTGTATTGCATTTTTTATTTTTCAAGGTTGTTGTTGTTTATGACAGTTTCAATGATGAAAAAATTATTTGTATTGAAATTTCTTTTGAAGTGGTTGGAGTTTTGTGTTTATAGGATAAAGTTTCATTTTGATTACATAGTTTAGAAACAAATTTATGTAAATGTTGTCATGACAAGTTACAAAATAATTACAGTTACATTGTAGGAACTACAATTAACAAATTTATGTAAATGAATACAGTTACATTTTAGGAAATACAATTGATTTACTATTAAGTTGTTAAAATCGCAATTACAAATAACATTATTGTTCGAGGAAAAGGTTCGTGTCGGTGGAGAATTCCTATTAGATAACGACGGTAGACCTTCAACTTGAG
Organism: Dianthus caryophyllus; assembly: GCA_023091065.1. Taxonomy (NCBI): domain Eukaryota; kingdom Viridiplantae; phylum Streptophyta; class Magnoliopsida; order Caryophyllales; family Caryophyllaceae; genus Dianthus; species Dianthus caryophyllus. The sequence continues at coordinate 8,158,909 of CM041518.1, read as the reverse complement.
GTTGTCGTCAGCAGTAGCACTACCATCATAAATCACAGTCAACCCTCACTAGCAACCACATCCATCTGTGAATATACACACTCATATTGTGAGCAAACTACAAAATTTAAAATTAAATTTTTTTTGCAAAGAAACGGATTGATAAACCGTCAAAGTAAAACGAAATAAAGGAAAAATTAGAGAAACTACAAAATTTACGAAGAAATGGTTTGATAAACAGTGTAAGTGCAAATTCAATATTTACAAAATATCCATCAACATCACTAAACTTTGAAAACTTCAGCCGCAAATTATAAAACTTTAACACAAAATGTTAAAACTTTAACTCTTACTTTTGTAACTCAACCGGAAATTACGAAACTTTGGAATAAATCTTTCAAATTTTTTAACTTGACAAAGACTCTTGCTTTTCACATAACAAATTGAAAAAAATAAATGATTTTCGTCAAAAAAAAATACAAACAAATTCTGAAATTAATTATACACTTACCATTATCAACTGCAATATTTATCAATACTCCATGTTTACTACCTTCAACAACAACAACAACAACTCAACAATGTTAGTGAAAATTAGATAACAAAATTTCAAAAAAGAATGATAAATGAAAAAAAAAAATTAAAAAAAAATGATAAAAAACAAAATTCGTAATTAAAATTTAAAAAAATGGTGGACAAACTTTCAACGAGTTCAGCATATATGATAAAAAAAATTGAAAAAAAAAATAAATAAAAAAGGATAAAAAAAAGAAAGAAAAAAAAACAACTCACATAAACATCAATAAGCTATCTTCTACATAAATTAAAAATGCTTCGTAATTAAAATTAAAAAAAAAAAACCTAAATAAATAGAGGATAAGGAAGAAGTTATATGTTATTCAGGGCAAAAATGGTGGACAAATTTGAAATGGTAGAAAAAATGATTTTGGGAAAACTTGAGGGGAAGGAGATGATAGACACAGCCAAAGGAAGAAGACGAAGCATATGACAAAAGTAATTAAAAAATGAGAACTGAAGAGTGAAAAGGAAGGAGAGATTGAAAGTGATTTGGGAAAGTGTATCAATTAAAGGCATTGGAATCTGCCGTTTTTATTATTTTTTTTATTAATTTTTTTTTTACTTGATTTAGCACAATTAATCTAAGTCATAGATTGATGTTCATCCGACGGTTCATATGTTGTCTCGCTGCCTCGCTTTAAGTAGGGTGTCTCGTTTGAACCTAAGTCTATATATATATATATATAGAGAGAGATAGGTTCTAGCAAGTCAATAGGTTAGGGAGAGTCATAAAGTCGCATTTTCAACCATTGGATTATGTTAGAATCAAGGGCCTAGATTAAAAGTTGATTTATTAATTAAAAAAAAAAAAAAAAAGCCAATCAATATTTTCTAGTCATTATAACGAGGAGAAGCAACAATTTTTGGTAGTTTCTAGGGTATTCAATTCTCCTCATTCATTCATTCATTTCTTTATTGCTGCTTTCCTATCTCAATTCACGTCCCTTCTTCTTCCTCTTCTTCTTCTTCTTCTTTCTCTACAAATTCTCATATACTTCATATTTTCTCCCCATATTTAATTTCAATATCTCTATAATTTAGTTTTTTGGGTTCACAAATTTGCATCGATTGTTCAATTAAAGTCTTCATCTTTGGTAAGTAATTCCAATTTTCAGTTTTTTTTTTCTTAGTTTTTATTTTTGATTTCAATTATTTGAGAATTATAAATCGTAGTTTTCATTGTACTCCATAAATAACTCTTCTTCTCCCTTCTTTTGTAAGAATTTGTTTTATCTGTTGATTTATTTTCAATTTTACAACAATTTTTTCTGATAAAATTCATCAAAAAATTGAACAAATGACAAAGTTTTGATTTTTAGCCTATGATATTTTTCGGTAGTTAAAATCAACTTTTTAAACATTGAAATTCATTATACTCTGTTATAATTTTCTTTTTTTATTTATGTTATTTGTGGGTAGTTGAAAATCTTGTTGTTCGAGTTACAATTATTTTTTTTATTGATTAATTTTTCCACAGTTTTGATTTATTTACGTTTTTTTGTTTATTTTGTATGTTTAAGGTGTTGATGGTGGAAGTTTTTCGGGGATGAATGAAGGAATTCTATGCGAAACAGTGGAAGAAGATTCCAAACCGTATGTTGGCCACGAGTTCATGAGTGTAGACGAAGCGTCGAGTTTTTACGGCATATACGTTGTAGCTATTGGGTTCGATATTCATAGATATACTGGTACGTTATATGTGGGTTGTTAAAATCAATTATCAGTACAATGGAATTCGTTTTTTCTCTGTTAGAATCATCTTTTTTTATTTATGATATTTCTGGATAGTTGAAATCAATAATCAGTACACTGGAATTCGTTTTTCCTCCGTCAGAATCCTCTTTTTTATTTATAATCAATAGAATTTGTTTTTTCTCCGCTAGAATTTTATTTTTAGCCTATGATATTGTTCAGTAGTTAAAATCAATTTTTTAAACATTGAAATTCATTATTTCTCTGTTATAATCTTCTTTTTTTATTTCTGTTATTTGTGGGTAGTTAAAATCAATTTTTAGAACATTTTTTTGGTAAAATGTAACTGTTATATTAAATCACCAATAACAAAATCATTTACATCATGTATACAAAACCATTATACTAAACCTGCTATCCATTCCCTATCACCGCTATTCAAATTTATACCGAGAACATTAATCCTACCAACAATCAGCTCTTGTAATCTCTTAACAATGACCAACGGCCTTGACACCAACTTCTCTATTTTCGCTCGATTACGAGTATCCCAGATGAAGTATGCCAGGCCACACGAGACCGCCATCACCACCTGCCGTTGTATTAAAGACCATTTCCTCCCCCATCTCCCATGCGCCCAGATTTCAGTCAGCCGAAAATTAAGCTTCAACCATGACTGCGTAAGCTGAGCACATCGTTTGCTGAACCCACAATCATTTAACAGATGCTCCCACGTTTCAATACCGGTCCCACAAATAGAGCACTCCAGCACAGTAGGGATTCCCAATCTATACATCCTGCCGTGAGTATACAGCCTGCCCATAACCCCTAACCACGAGATGAACGAGTGTTTAGGAAGGACATACCTGCACCATATTTTCCGAGCCCACACAGGCTGCACCTGACTACCCTTCATCAGCTTGTAGCCCACCTGAACCGAATACACGAAATCAGAACTCTGCCAATCAGTAAGAGGGATAAAGGCTTTCAGTTTCTCCTTGACACTACAAATCTTCCTCCAGCTCCAACTGCTCTCAACAGTAGGAACGTAATCAAACCAGCTTGCTTGCTTTATATATATATGATGAACCCACTTAACCCATAAATGGTCAGCTTTCTGGGTGAGCCACCATACCAATTTCCCTATAGCCGCAATATTCCACACGCCTGCATCCACAACCCCCAACCCTCCATATTTCTTCTCCTTACAAACATCGGCCCAAGCCACAGGAGCCCCTCTACTGTAGTGCTCATGTCCTTCCCACAGATAGTTCCTGCACACTGCTTCGATCTTCTTAATCACACCCTTAGGTAATAGAAAAATCTGCGCCCAATATTTATGCAAGGAAGACAGTACCGAATTAACAATTACAAGTCGACTCAAAGATACGACAACTTCCTGCTACCCCATGCTCCAATTCGAGACACTATCTTCTCACAAAGTTGGTCACATTCCAAAAGAGACTCTAGGACAAATTGGAACCCCTAGATACTTAAAAGGGAGTTTCCCTTGCACGGCTCTGAGCACACCAGAACTCTGCACCACACTGAGCAATCCCATTAAAAACCACCTCGGATTTCGCCTGATTCATCTCAAGACCAGAGGCCCTTGAGAAAGACAAGAACCCCCTCATCAACAGCCTCATAGAGTTGCTCTGACCTTTACAAAAGAGAACTAGGTCATCAGCAAAAACTAAATGATTCAGTTTTAAGCCCTTGCATAAGGGGTGAAATCTGAACCCTTCCATGTCTCCTACAAGTCTTAAAACTCTACTCAAATAATCCATACATATAGTAAAAAGTAAAGGAGACAAAGGATCTCCCTGTCGCAACCCTCTTTTCCCCTCAAAGAAACCAAAAGTGGAACCATTTATGGCCAGAGAATAACTAGGGGTCTCAACACAAACCATTACCAACTCCACAAAATGACCAGGGAACCCTAATTTCACCATCATATCCCTAACAAAACTCCACTCAACAGAGTCGTAAGCCTTTTTGAGATCAATCTTCATCATACACCTGGGTGAACAACTTTTCCTATTATACAACCTCACTAGGTCTTGGCAGATAAGGATATTATCCAAAATAGATCTCCCTTTAATAAACGCACTTTGATTCTCACAGATTACCTCAGGAAGTACCCTCCCCAACCGCACACACAGAAGCTTAGTTATAACCTTATAAATTACGTTACAACAAGCGATAGGTCGAAATTCTGTCACAGATGATGGCTGAGCCACCTTTGGGATCAAAGAGATCACTGTTGCATTCAATTGCTTCAACAATTTCCCATTTGAAAAAAACCGTTTGATGGCTTCACATACTTCCTCCCCAACGACATTCCAACTCTTCTTAAAAAATAAGCTATTATACCCATCAGGGCCTGGAGCTTTATCATCAGGAATCTCAAAAAACATTTTCCGTATCTCATCATCTGTAACAGGTTCAAGCAGGATCTGGTGATGCAGACCAGACACCTTTTTCCCCTGCTCAATAACCTTATTACTCACTCTAGCCGTCGGCCTAGCTGTACCAAGCAAATTTGTATAAAAATCAAGGAATGCTTCTTCAATTTGATCTTGAGAATGACACATCCTGCCAAATCTGTCCTGTAAGCTTAACACTTTATTCCAGCTTCTCCTAGCCTTGAGACTACTGTGGAAGAACGCAGAATTAACATCCCCATCTTGTATCCATTCAATTTTTGCCTTCTGTTTCAGAAACAAATATTTGTCCTTCTTCAACTGAGCACAAGCCTCACCAGCCTGGACTTTCATATGCCGTAGTTCAATATCATGAGGAGTCTTTTGTAGCTCAATCTGCACATTCAGTAAGTACTGCTGGGCAATTTCAGCTCGTTGTTCAATCTCAGAGAAGAACTCCCTATTAAGGGTTTTTAACGCAGGTTTCAGACCCTTCAACTTACTCACCACTCTATACATAGGCACCCCATAACATTCAACCTGCCATTGAGATGCCACAATCTGCTCAAAACGTGGGAAGGAAGCCCACATGTTGAAAAACTTGAACGCTCCTCTCCTCCTACCAGCCACTTGGGAAAGCCTAACCACACAAGGGGTGTGATCAAACAAACCCTCTGGCTGGAACTCGGCAATGGCCTCTGGGAATAAATCCAGAGCATCAGCATTAAACATTACCCTATCCAATTTACACATCACCCTATCCAACCCATCCTGCTTATTACTCCATGTAAAAAACTGACCACTCTGCTTCAAGTCCTGCATACCACACCACCCGACACAATTTTGAAAACCCACTACCTCAAAGTGTTGCACAGGAGCTCCAATACGTTCTGTAGGGTACAAAACATTATTGAAATCCCCCATCCATACCCAAGGCTCAGTCACTTTAGCACCATTCAACGCCATCCATAAATCATTCCTCTCTGCTAACTTATTAAAGCCATAGATCACCGTAACAAAAATCTTTTGAGAACTTCCCCTAATAACACAGCAACAGTGAATCAATTGAGCATGAATCACCAAAATATCCACCTCCACACATTTGGTATCCCACACAACCCAGATACGACCCCCATTATGACAAGAATTATTTGTAACAACAGACCAATTTCTATCCACTACATTATTTAGGTTAATAGACGACCAAGGTTTAACCTTAGTCTCTAAAAGTCCAAATAGCCCTACCCTCTGTGAATTAATGAACCCTTTTATCTCCTTTTGCTTGGGCAGGCTATTTAGACCCCTCACATTCCAAAAACCAAAACTATCCATTACCAAACTGAGGTCCAGGCCCCAGTCTGGTAACAGACTCCTTAATAGCAGAGTTCAGCACCTCCATATAAGAGACAGGAGTACCCCCTGTAGAGCAACTGCCTCTCTCCATCTGCACAGGTTGATGAACATCAACTTCAACAATCGACTTCCCAGCAACAGACTTCCCCTTATCTTGAACCAAAGGAACCTCAACAACCTACTGACTCACAGGAGCCACAGGCTTCCACACCCTCTTTGGAGGGAGCTCCATCTTCTTCCTGCACTTATCAGCATCATGCCCATAGGATTTACACTCCCCACACAAAACAGGTCTCCATTCAAACTCCACTCTGATGCGATGCACAATCCCAAGTTCGTCCTCAAACACAATATTCTCAGGGAAATTCTGACCTATCTGAACCACCACCATGTAACGAGCAAAGGCCAGACGAGTCTTCAATGTAGTCGCCACATCAGCCTTAATAGGCACACCAACTAATTCCACAATCTTCGCCAAACATTGTTCCCCCCAAAACTTCAGGTCAAGCTCATGGAGCCTCACCCAAGTAGGTAAAACTTGTGAAGTTAAAGTTTTTAATATATTTGTGTTGAGTTTTAAATTAAAGTGTTAAAATTTCAAAAAATTTCAGGTTGACTGAGCTGTTTTATCTACGTTTGATGGTAGTTGAATAATGAAGCAAAGGACATACAAGATGATCAAGGAACATTTCAATGGGTTCTAAAACATTGCTGTTAGAATTAACCATTTTAAGAATTTCTAAATAGGCATCTTGTGTTTTATTCATGGAAGAGACGGTCAACTACATCGACCATTTAAGGACATGGTGAAAAGCATACCATCTTTTTCTATGATTACGACGTCGACAGAGATGGTTGTTTACATCGTGCATTTTGAGCTGACGGTGTGCGAGGAGAAATAATGAGGTGTTTGGGGATGTTATGTCATTCAATCCAACTTACTCAACAAACAAATACTCAATGATTTCATGTTAAGTTAATGCATTTTGTATTTTTTTACATTGTGAGTCACCTAACAGCTTTGGTGACTTTGACGATGAAGTATAGTGTGTTTTTTGTGAATGAATATGTAATGTGATTAGTTTTCATGTTATGTTTATTCATTTTGTACTTTTACATAGTTGTTGAGGGTGCTTCAATCTCGCGATTTTTGTCTTTTAATAATGAGTAAAGGAAAGTGTTTCAGTTGTAAACAGAAATATATGTAAATGTTGGAGTTGTAATTTTAAAGATCGAAAATCATGGTCAATATATAAATTACTATTAAAGTTTTTAAAATATATGTAGAAATTCCAAAAAACCTAGTTGCAATTTCAAAAGTGAGTTAAAGATTTTAACTAACAACAAATATCATAAATAAAAAAGAAGATTCTAACTGTCAGAAAACGAATTTCAAAGTTCTATTAATTGATTTTAACTAAAAACAAAGATCATAAATAAAAATTATTATAACAGTCATAAAATGAATTTTAATTTTCTAACAATTGATTACAACTATGCCCACAAAATTAAAAAAGAACTTAAAAATTGGAACGACATAATAATTCAGAACGTTAAAAATCCTCCTCCATCGCTGTTTAACTTACTTCACAGCATCTATCCTCGCCTCCTTCATACTCCGAACAACGGCTTTTTGTCTTTCATTCAATTTACCCATAACTTTCATAAACTTTCGAGCGCGACACTTCACGACTTTACTAGCGTCTCCAGACTCCTCAACCACATCTTCGGATATCTCGACATCGGAGACTTCACGGTCACTACTACCTGAAGACATCTGACAAAGTAAAAACGTACAGTTAACTTTTGACGATAGCTTGACACACCACTGCCTTAAAACGAGATTGAAATGAAAAAAAATGAATTGCAACGTTATAAAAATTGATTTCAACCAGCGAAAAGTATTATATATAAAAAAGAAGATTTTAACAGAAAGATAACGAATTTCAATTTTGTAAAAATTGATTTTAATTACCCACATATAACTTCAATAAATAAGATGATAACTTTAATGAAAAAATAACTTCAATCCAAAAACCACTCTTTCAGTATAAAAAACTTCAATACAAGAGAGCTATATAATAGTACTCATAAAAAATTTGAAATATCTTCTTCTTGATTCGAAATACAGAAAAACAAGATTCTAACGGAGAAAAAACGAATTTCAATGTTCTTAAAATTGATTTTAACTACCCACGAATAACATTAATGGTTTCTAAAAGACTGCTTAAATCTTTGTTTAGTCTTCGATTTTGGCGAAACAAAAGTCTAAATTTATTATTTTTTCGAGCTAATCACAATGGTAATATTATTGTGAATTATTAAAAATTCAAAATTTTCAGTGAAGAAAACGAAAAAAGAATCAACTTACCAATAAAAATGGAGTCTTTCACTGAACAATGGTAGATGAGAATCAAATCAAGGAGGAGGTAAGGATAAAGAAATCTGATATGGATGAAAAATACAAAAAAAAAAAAAAAAAAAAAAAAAAAAAAAAAAAAAAAAATTAGAAAAGACAATGAAAAAGATGAATAATTGAAAAACAAAATCAGAAAATAGAATAGATCAATGATTAAAAAATCAAAAAAAATTACCGCTGAACATAGAGGAATATCGGCGTCGGAAAGCAGCGATCTTGACAAGGATGATGACCAATGAAAAAAAATGAAAATAATATTCAATGAGATAATTTTTTGGGGGTATGAAGAAGATGAAGGGAGATGAAAAAAAAAAATAATGAAAAAAGATGATGGGAGATGAAAAAAGAAAAGCAGTGATGTAATTTTGTTTTGGGAAGAGATAAATGTCGTTAATTTGTGTGGGAGAATGGGAAATAATTTTGTTTTTTTTTTGTTTTTTTTTTTTAGGTTGTATTTTTCCTTTTTTTTAAACACAATTGTAATTAATGCTAGGTTAGATCTTGGCCATTGATTAAATTGAATCTAAGGGTCAAGATTTCGACTTTATGACTTTCCCTCACCCTATTGACTTGAAAGAACCTTACTATATATATATATATATATATATATATATATATATATATATATATATATATATATATATATATATATATATAGTGGGATACAGATTTAACTATCTCTCGCTACTTAACTGCATTTAACTAGGTTTACAGTCTTTAGATACATCATATAATACTCCAGTTTCATTTTTTATAGTTGTACATACATTTTTTCTCTCAACTTTTTAATGTATCTAACAAACGAATTTAATGTGAACCACAAGTAAATTTAATGTATTTAAAGTGATTTTTAAGAAAAATACTTTTATTTTTTTAAGTATTATTAATTCTTTTATAATATGTATTCGGACTCGTATTTCTTGTATTTGAACTCGTATTTCGTGTATTTGGACTTATATTTCATGTATTTGGACTTTTATTTCATGTATCCGGTCTCGTATTTCAGAACTTAGGACTCAGATTTCGTGTAACCTTAGGACTCGTATTTTATGTGAACTTAGGACTCAGATTTCAGCGTGAACTTAGGACTCGTATTTCGCGTAACCGGACTCGTATTTCATGTAACCGGACTCGTATTTCTTGTATTTAAACTCGTATTTCGTGTATTTGGACTTATATTTCATGTATTCGGACTTGTATTTCGTGTATTCGGACTCGTATTTCGTGTAACCAGACTCGTATTTTGCATAACCGGACTCGTATTTCGCGTAACCGGACTCGTATTTCGCGTAACCGGAGTCGTATTTCATGTAACCGGACTCGTATTTCTTGTATTTAAACTCGTATTTCGTGTATTTGGACTTATATTTCATGTATTCGAACTTGTATTTCGTGTATTCGGACTTGTATTTTGTGTTAATTTAGTGGGTTTTGTGTTAATTAAGTTAAAGGTAATCGCTTTTTCAGCTTAAGCAAGTTGTGTTTGTCACAGAAGTGGGTGTAATTTTGTTAATTTGTTCACTTTTTTGTGATACTAAGTAGTTGATTAATTACATGATACCGTTTGAACATATGGGTGAGTTTTTTTGTTCACTTTGCTAAATTGATGGCCTTTTGAGAATTAGCAAACCATGTTAATATAGAACTGGGCGTGATTGCTGATTTTGTTGTGAATATAAGTGTGAACATCATGAAGCTCGAAATGTAGTATTACTTGAAATGGAGTTACAACTTTGATTGCTGATTTTGTTGTGAATATAAGCTGAAAAAGCGATTACCTTTAACTTAATTAACACCACCAATAACGACCACCCACCTCTGCCGCCAGAACCACCTCAGCCTACACTCCACCACCACCACCGGACTCACGTACACCGCCGACACAACCACCAACAAAACCACCACGACCGGCCTTACGTACACCACCTCGTTGCTCCTATACCAACTCTCAGATCCGCCCTCCACATTTGTCTCGCCGGTGCATCCATTTAGAGCCACCGCCAGAGTTACACCACCACTCGCCGGAAATATTGACCTCCTTGCTCTCACTATTTCAGATCTCCGATATACTCTTATCGCCATGTACTCACCACCGGATTTCAAACAGCGCCGCCTTCATCACATATCAACCACCTGCGCACCAAAGCCACCTACGACGACCTCCATTAATAGATCGAAAGATCGGCGTTGGAGAGAGAACGAATAGGATCGCAAGTATTGGCGGTGGTGTATTTGTCGGTGTTCTGGTGAGAGGGACAAATCGATGAGAGGTATAAGAAAGAGAAAAACGGTGGTGACACCTCACGTCGGAGGCCGGTAGCCGGCATCGGTGGTGGTCGTTATTGGTGGTGTTGTCGTTGGTGGAGATGAATAAGGTAGATTAGGGTTTGTTTTTGTTATGAGGTTGAGAAGCAGTATAAAATATTGGTGTAGGCTTATTTTGGGCCCGTAGAGTATGAGATATTGATTCATATTTGGGCCGAGAGTATCAATTTCAGTCCAAGACATTAGTTCGTAGAGTTCGTAGCGAATGTTGAGTTCGTAAGGGATCCTGATTCTATATATATATATATATATATATATATATATATATATATATATATATATATATATATATATATATAGAGATAAGATCTTTCTGCCTCAAAGTTCTGTAGAGAAAGCCTATCAGTCTAATCTCAATTGGATTATCAAAATCAACTACTGAGATTAAATCTCAAAAGGAGGTGGGAAGGGCCAATGGACCACACACAACCTACTGGAAAACTTATAATCTTTTTTTTTTTTGTTAAAATCTCATTTTTTTTGGTTAGAATCTCGAATTTTTTGGTTAAAATCTCAAACCTGGAATTTTGGGCTTAACGACTTTCCCTCATATCTTGGGCTTGATTGATCTCAATTAGGTTCTTTAGAGTCCACATATTTTTTAGAGTCCTAGAGTCCAGTTTTTGATTTGAGATTTTAACCAAATAAATCGAAATTTTAAGAAAAAAAATGGAATTCCAAAAATTCCAAAAATTTGAAATTCCAAAAACATTGGAATTCCAAATTTTTCTGGAATTCCTGGAATTTTTGGAATTTCAAATTTTTGGATTAAAATTTCAATTATTTTGGTTAAAATTTCAAATCGTAAAAGTGGACTCTAGGACTCTAAAAATATATATATATATATATATATATATATATATATATATATATATATATATATATATATATATATATATATTTCTATATAGAGTTAAGTTATAATGAGTCCCTTATCTTTTTTGAGTCCGTGAGTCCAGTGTAACTCTTAATAACGTTTTCTGAAACTGTAAAGTTTTGTAAATGTAACTGTAATTTTAACACATAGGGTTACATTTACAAAGTATTAAAGTTACAATTACATATAGTTACATTTGAAAAGCATTACAGTTTCACAAAATGCTACTAAGAGTTACATGGACTTACGGACTCAAATTTATTTGTGGACTTAATATAACCTATTATATATATATATATATATATATATATATATATATATATATATATATATATATATATATATATATATATATATATATATATATATATATATATATATATATATATATATATATATATATATATATATATATATTTATATATATATATATATATATATATATAAAGTCGAAACCATAGTCTCTATGGTCGACATTTGTCCTAATATAATTGGTTGATAAAAAAATTATTATTTTAATATATATAATCTAAGTTATTATATTAATATATAATAAAACTTATTAAATTTAATATAATTGGATATTTAAATATTATTAGGATTAAAAATAATTTTTTTTTAGTAAAGCATTTAAAAAAAAAAAAATTACCTTAAACATAATCAAATATCCTTAAAAATATATAATCAAATATTGTAACAAACACTCTATATTTCCAAATTAAAATTGGAAAAAATAGATATAGGTGTGAAAAATAAAATAAATAAATTTTTGAAAGTTTTAATGAAAATTAAATTAGTTAGGTTACATTAGGAAAATTTAGTATTTAATTCTTAGTGTTATTTAAAACAACTAATTCTCTATGATATTTAAATAAAAACTTACCTAAAACATATTATGACTCACATTAGGAAAAATTTAGTATTTGTGAGTTTATATTTGAAATAAAACACCAAGAACTCATAGATTTAATATCATTAATTTTATATCAAAATAATATTTTTCATGAGAGTATACATTGATAATGTATTTATTGAGAATAATTTTGTATTAATTGAAGTATGATTAACAATTATCTTAATTATGATTTCAAGAATTTGCATACAAATATGTCATAAATAGTAAATGTGTAAACTGGACAAATATTTAATATAATGTAAATTTATATAAAATTAAATTTTTAATGTAAATATAGTTAGCCCGGGCGGGGCCGGGCATGCAAACTAGTGATTATCTAATTTAAAAACCAAAATTGTAGAATAACTCTACGGTACTCTAGAGAATCCTGACACCTAATTTAGTATGGGGTAATTTTAAAACAAAAGTATCTAGATGAGATTATATTATAAAAAAACGGTGTTATTACCTAATTACTAAAAATCGTCGACGTTTTACTACGAATCGTCGACGTTTTTTCAAAAAAAAGACCAACCCTACCCTTGACTCTCTCTTTCCTCGTTTATTCTCTCTCACCCAAACAAAAAAAAGCTCTCATTTCCTTCATTACTTCACTCACCTTCCCTTCATACATTGACCCATTTTTTGACCACCACCGGCGCGTCGACGACCCGACCACCACCGGAGCAAGCCGCCGCCGCCAGCACTGCCGTGGTCCTCCATATCCGTCGTTTATTTCAGTGTTTTTCAATAGTAAAGGTATGTTTTGAAAACTAGATCTAGGTTTCCTTTTTTTGATTTTTACCCATTTTTGATTCGTGTTTTTCAGTTTTGTAAGTTAATTAGTTGTTTTGAAGCGTTATATGTCGTTGTTTTGTGATCTTGGGTTGTTTTAATTTGGTTTTTTTACTCTATTTCAAATCGTTTTTTTTTTTTTTCAGATCTACTCTTATTGTTTTTTTTTTTGGTCGACTTTAGCCTATTTTGTTTTGTTTTTTTCATAATTTTGAATTGATTTATTTGTGTTTAAGCGTTATTTATCGATTATTTGTGATTTGGGGTTGTTTTAATTTCGTTATTAGAGTATTTTGTTTAATTTTTTTGTTTCAGATTTCGTTTTATTTTGTTGTTTTTGGTCGATTTTTTGTGTTTTTTTGGTCCAATTTTTCTGATTTTGGTTCTCATGTGTTTTGTATCTTCATTGTGTTATTTGCATTGTTATTTTGTTGATTTGTTGGTGTTCTTAATTTGTTGGTTGATTTGGGCGATGAACGTCGACGTGTGAAATGGATTGGATGATGAATTTTCACGTGTGGAATGGGGGGGATGATGAATTTTCACGTGTAACTTGGTTGTTGGTGATGAATGTAGACGTCTTTAATGGTGTGAGTTGATGAATGTAATCGTCCACTCCATAAAAAGACAGCCCAGAATTTTGTCCTACCATGGAAGGACTTTGAATATTAAGGTCTGTCCATGGTAAAACAGCCCAGAAATTTGTCTGACTATGGAGAAGACAATTTTCTGGGCTGTCCTACCATGGACAGACCTTTATATTCAAAGTCCATCCAGGGTAGTAGCAAAATTCTGGGCTGCCCTACCATGGAGTGGATTTTTTTTTGTTTTAATGCTCGTTTTTGTGTTGGTATTCTGTTATTTAATTTTATTCTTGTTCGTAGTTGGTTAATTTTATTGTGTTTAATTATTGCAGATGAGAGACCGACGGAAAGATCGAGGGAAGGATATTATGGTCCCCCCGGTGCGTACGAATACTACGAAGGTGCCCGCTAAGAAGCGCAAAACCCAACCGAAGTTCACCGTACAGGCGCCTGTTCGACGTTCTACACGTGTTATGTCCCAGACTTCTTCAGTCGTCCCCGTTGTACGCGATGGGTTGGACAAGGAGTTGTCACGGGAGGAGGATTCTACGGAGGAGACTACTAGGGACGAGAGTAGTACGGAGGAGGAAGCTGAGGGGGAGCAAGAAGGTGACACCCGGTTTTTGGAGAACCAAGCTACTGAATCACTTATGACGTTGCAGGTAATACGTTGATTTTTAGTAATTAAAGCTAATAAACTTATAGTTTTTTTTATTATTGTGGAATTATTTGTTGTCTCATTTTGCTAATAAGTCATTCGTGTTGCTTTTGTAGGTGGTTCGTGATTCGAGAGGTCGGTTTTTTAGGTCTGATGGTTCGACCTCGGTGGCTAGGCCAAAGACGAAGAAAGACTTGTCTTGGCGTCTTACGCAGAGGGTTCTTGGGGGTCCGGTTCAGTGCCACGTGTTGCGAAGTTTCGGCGGCCATGTTGCTTTTTCGAGCTGGACTGAGCCAGATAACGTGAGAAGCTGGATTAAGTGCTATGAGAAGCCGGGGTTAGCGCAGCAAATTGCCGGGCTTAAGTTGACTGACGAGGTATCGGGTCGAGTTCGGGGGACGGGACTTAGTCATCTGATGCAGTGTATGACCTCTGATTTGGATGAAAACCTTATCAGTGCTTTCGTCGAGAGATGGCATCCGGACACGAACACCTTCCACATGCCTTTTGGAGAGGTGACCATCTTACTACATGATGTGTACAACCTTCTTGGGATTCGTGCCGATGGTAATAGGGTGTTGGTTGTTGGAGCGACGGCGGAGGTGGATGGAGACGGCTCTCGGAGGGAGGAGGAGTCTCTGAAGGCTAAGTTGGCCACGTTTTTGGGAGTCAACGTGGATACTATTGTGCCGCCAACTTATAAGGGCGGTGGATTGTTGATTCAGAAGCTTAAGGATGTAGTTGAATCGGGGAACAGTCATGATTCCCTTAGGGCGTATTTGATGCTGTTGTTGGGCCAGACTCTTTTTATGGATAAGTCGGGCGATCGTGTGATCGCTCGAATGTTGTATCTGTTTGATGATTTGAGCGTCGTTAGTGAGTATGCCTGGGGGGCTGCGACCTTGGCGTACTTGTACCGCCAGTTGGGTATGGCTACCCGAGCAGGGGCTAGAGGAGTTGCTGGGTGTTTGTCGTTGCTGCAGGCTTGGATTTATGAGTACTTCCCGGACTTTCGACCTCACGGGGGCTTCTACGTTGAGGGGAGACCTCGCGCGCAGGCTTGGTCACGCGTGCCCCGCTTTAGGGGTGATCGGGTTCTCTTGGACGAGCATCGACAGCGGTTGGACGGGCTTACAGCGGAGCGGGTGGCGTGGACTCCTTACGGCATACGCCCCGATAGGGATTGTCGCACTACATTGTACTGTGGGTTGATTAGGTTCCTTAATATTTTGGAGCCTTACCAACCTGACAGATGTCTACGCCAATTTGGGTATGAGCAGACGATTCCGGCCCCTATGATAACGCCCGCTAGTGAATACCGACCGGCTGACTTACCTAAAGCTGGGTATAAGGTAGAGTTCGAAATCTGTTGACTTCGCATGGGGTTTACGGATAGTCGGATTAGGTTGAGCGAGCGTTCGAAATATGCGGTCATGCCTTTTGACACGGCTCCACGGTACCAGGAGTGGTTTGATCGCATCTCCCACCGTTACTTTTTGCCCGATGACCGACGACTTACGTTTGCTCGCACCTGCCCGACGTGGGAGGAACCGGAGGTGGGCCGAGCTTTAGCTCGGAAGTTCGAGATTATCTACAGACAGCCTACACTGGAGGCCAGGAGCATGTACGTTCGTCGTTTGATTAGGGAGATGGAGCCGTATTTCAAGACTGCAGAGGAGGATCACGATGACGATGCCGCCCCTGCTACCGGCCCCCGCGTGCAGGAGGTTCCTGATGATGATCACGCCCCTCGTGAAGGTCCCCACGTACAGGAGGTCCAGGATGATGATGACACACAGTCAGAGGATGACGGTGTTGGAGCCCCTTGACGATTATGATTGTCTAGAGTTTTGACGGATATTATTATTATTATTATTATTATGCGGTATTGGCGTTTGTTTTGTAATGTGGACTTTCTAAATTGCTTAAGACGTTTCGGTGATGTAATGACGTTTTACTCTTAGTTAATTTGACGGATATTATTATTATTATTTTTATTATTATGCGGTAATGACGTTGTTCTCTTAGTTGTAATGACGTTTTAGTTGTAATGACGTTTTAGTTGTAATGACGTTTTAGTGTTACTATTTTGAATTAAATATTTGAAACATGTTGAAAACCCTAGTATTTCACATGTTCCACTTCTATAAATATAGAACACTTCCAACATATACTTCTGGGCTGTTAATTGTCGATATTCATGTCATTAATATTTAAGAATTAATTTGACGATATTCATGTCATTAATATTTCGAATGTGGGTTGTTAATTGTCTTACCATGGACAACACAATATTCTGGGCTGTCTTACCACGGCTAAGACAATTATCTGGGCTGTCTCTCTACGGTGAAGACAATTGTCTGGGCTGCTTTACCATGGAAGGACAAAATTCTGGGCTGTTCTACCATGGAAGGACAATTTTCTGGGTTGTCCAGCCGTGGAATGACTAATTTCTGGGCTGTCTAATCTTAGAAAAGACAATTTTCTGGGCTGTCTTACCACGGTGTTGACAATTTTCTGGGCTGTCTTTACCGTGCACATAGACTGTAGCGAAAACCTTAAATTTACAAAACATTATAACTTTTATAGATAGTCATGGTCATACTTGTCTACATACGTCAATCCGATAAATGCACTAAATTATCAAATTGCAAAGCTCTTGCCACTTGAACTTGTTGGTCATTTTTCTTTGTTCTTGGTGGACGCGTATACGGTTTTGTTCCCATACAAGCATGCCAATTATCAATGTTAGTTTGGTACAAGAACTCAAGGTGGGCAACGTTTTCATCTCTAAACGTTCTCCACCCGGGGTCAATTGGAGGCATTGGTACTTCATGTGGTTGTCCACTACAATGCAAGCGCATCCAATGGAAATGGTAGTTTACACTACAAGAAAATCTATTACGGGCGACCGTAAAATGGCGACTGAATAATGTAGTCAGCTGATCTGAAATAATCGATCGGCGATCAAATTAGTCGACCAAAGCGACTGGCGACTAAAAAAATAAGTGGCCAGGCTTGGTGCAAAAATATCAGGCGATCACTTGCCGCCAATTCGATCGCCCCACATTTTAGATATCATCCGCAGCTTCTCCCTAACTTCATTTAGTTTATACTTAGAAAAAAAAAAAATAAAAAAGGAGATTAAGAGTAGTCCAACCACCGTCTTCATCAACCACCATCTTCATTCATCATCCACCACCATCACCACCATTCACGCACCACCAACACCGCACCGCAGTCGCCATCAAGACCACCGCCATCAAGATCACCACCATTCACGCGCCACCATCTTCTCTCCGCATTGTTTCTGGGCCGCTTTTTAGGGTCGATTTTTGGTTGTTTTGCCTGGGATTTGGAAGTTCTAGCCTAGTTAATCGAGTTGTTAAAGGTATGATTAAGTAGTTAATCGCTTTAATTTAATTTTAGTCAAACCAACCCTAGAAATTAGGGTTTTAGATTTATAATGATTTTATTGAATTAGTGTGTTAATTAGGTAGTTTTAAGATGGTATTTGATAGTAGAATGGTTTATTTGTAGAGCAGTCTGATTCAGAGGAGCGGTTTTGACATTTGTGTATTCTTGAAGTTTCTAATTTGAGTTAAGTTTGATATAATAGCCTAAATAAGCTTTGAATCGCCTTAATAGTGTGGTTTGATGTTGTTGGTGGAGCTATACATGAGAGAATTTTGATTTGAGCATTTGTATATTAGTAGAATTTGATGTTGTTGGTTGGTTGGATGTTGGTTGGTGGAGCCTAAATAAGCTTCTATTCTTTGATGTTGTTGGTTGATTTAGCCTCATACACCAATGTGTATATAGAGAATTGATTTAAGATTAGAGAATGTTTGAATGATAGTTTAAGATTAGAGAATGTTTAAATGTTATGTAAGATTAGATAATGTTAGATTATTATTTTTATGTTAGAATATGTTTTGATTAAGATTAGTGTTATTATTTTCTATTAATGTAGGATTGATTTCAATAAAATTTAGGGATTGTGAGTTTGAGGTTTTTTTGTTAAGTTCTCAAATATTAAGTTGAAATTAGTTCTCAAATATTAAGTTGGTTAAATTACTTGTTTGAACTTTTGGGTATTGAATTATTTCTCTTATATTGGTTAGCTTATAATAATGAAGAGATTGGAGCGCGAATGGATGTATGAGAAAGATTTGATAAGAGAAAACGACCTATTATGAAGAGATTGGGTAGCGAATGGATGTATGAGAAAGATTTGACAAGTTAGTAGTGTGTTACTAACTTGTCTCATTTAATAATAGACTCGTTATGTTGTTTTTTTTTAGTTTGAATTATATGCGTCGTGGCGAAGCGAAAGGTAGTTCCTCCAGATCGTCAATGGTCAGAAGCGAGGAGAGTAGTCGTCGGATAGTCGAGGCAAACAACAAAACGAAGAGCGAGAGGCGGGCCTTTCCCCAACAGATGCGACCCAAGCAAATTAATTTTAGACCGAAATCATATTGGTAAGTTGTTTATATTGGTAAGTTAATCATATTGGTAAGTTGTTCATATTGCTTATTATTTTAACGCAAAAATTGTAAGGTTTCATGAAAAGAAAATTACTAAGGCATGACGGAGAGTACAAAAAGCTTCCAGGTTACACTTGTTGGGTCGCCGTCGATGCAGGGCGACTTGAAGGAGCGATGGTTTAATATTTTAGATCGTATATAATTTTAAAGCCACTAGTGTTTTTAAAATGTATATATATTATTACGCCGAATTTGTTTAATATTTGGTTTTATACGAGAATTCGTGCACTTGGAATCCGGTTCTTGAGCATTTAGTCCGTGCAAAGTACGAAAACGTGTCAAAACGCTCAAGGACAACATGTGGAAGGTATCGAAAAGAAAGAAGCGCATTCATGAATGGTAATAAAACTAACTTTAATAAAAATGAGGTTATAAAATTGATATTCGAATTTGTTGTTCGGTTTTATTTGGTTGTCGTCATATTTTTTCTTGTAGATGTTGCATTCAACGACTTGCTTGTTCACGAGACACGGAATTTCAAAGGAAATCCAAACAAGCGGCGTTGAATATTAGGGAGGAGATCCAAATGCGTCGAGCCGAAAGTTACTTTAGAGGATCTCGTGAGTCGCCTTGATCGTGCACAAGAACTAGAAAAAGTAAGTTTTAATATATCGCTTTACATAATCCAATAATATATAGTATGATTGTGTATATTTAAATGGATAATTGTTCTTAGCTTTTTGGACTAAAGGCAAACAAAGGACAAGCGGCGATCAGCGTTTGACATTTTTTGGACACGCACGCCAAAAAGACGAGGAAGTGCCGTTTGCATTTCGCGAGAAAAGAAAGACTCGGATAAATATGTAAAGGAATTGTTGGTCGTAATGAGATTTATAATCTTTTTAATTTGTTGTAATTAAATAGCATAATTGATTTGCTCTTTGGTAGGGCGATATGAAGCGAGCCGAGGAGGAGCACGGAACTAAACCCGATCAAATTTGGTTGGAAGTGAGCGAAGGGGTTTAAAAAGGGCGTTTATGGAGTCGAACGCAATTGAGCATATATTCTGAGAAGAAACCGCAGATTGTCGGCTGGCGACTCCATGTACACAGGGTATTGTAAGGAAATTAGAAGATCGCGTGCCAATCAAGACGAACGCCTTCTGCTTCAAGGCGAGGAGCTCGAGGTTGATGAGGAGCAATCGGCGGATGCAGACCTACTTTGAGCCGGTGTAATCCAGGGATTGGTCGCGGTTTCGACCTAGAGACCCTCATGGTGGTGGCCCGAGTAGTGGAGCATCTGTTGGGTTTGAGTGTAAAGTATCTCTTTTTAGTTTGTCTGTTAACCGCGATGTTGCCGAACATGTTTACTTGAATTATGTGTCATAAAGACTAAACTTGCATGTATGAAACTTAATTTCGTTTGAAAATGTTGAATTTGAATGGTTGTTTATCTTTGTTTGTTGAAATTGTATGGGTTGGTTATACCAGATTGAATTTGCAGTTTCTTGAATTTGGTAACGAAATTATCTGGGCAAAACGTTAAACCGTAAGAATTGTAAATTGCGATAGTTTGGCGAAATATTAAGGTGGCGTGATTATCGGTCAGCCAGAATCCTACAAAAATTTAGAAAAAGCAGAAATGGGGACCGCTGGCGATCCACGGTCAGCCTCGCTATAAATCCATGACCAAGTCGCCGCCAACCCCATTTTTTTTAAAAAGGAAACATGGGGCGATGTCGGTCGCTCGCCTTTTAGCGTCGATAAGTCGGTCGCCAATATTTGGCGATCGATTTGATGGCCGCCTGAGCCTGCAAAATGGCGGCGAGCCTGCCATTCTGCCGTTCTGGCGACTACATCGATACGGTCTTGCTTTAGCTTGTTGTTGGTAGCCTTTTTCGGTCGCCTGTACAAGATTTTCTTGTAGTGTTAAAATCCACAAAACACCAAAGGGTACCGGGCTGACATTTGAACTTCGTAAAGGCAATAATGTGTAACATTGCCACTTTGTCGGGCCACGAACGTCTGGAACTTGAGCGATGACACAAATTGTCCAATTAAACAACGTCGCGAACACAAGTAATTCATCCGATCCCATCCAATGATCTTGGCCGCAACCCGATTTCAGATAAAATCCTATGCGTCTCAAGGCGTTTTCGTATGTTGTAAAACCGTTGGGATTCGTGAATTGTGCACTATAGAGGCTTTTATATACTTCGTATGTTGTAATCTCCTTAACACACCATTCTCTCATGATTACGTAATCATCTTCTTGGCCTCGTATAGCATGTGATATTACTCGATAACCACAATGACCGTCATCCCCAACATCTACCCAACCATCAAAAAAACTCCACAAACATTCCGGAACACCATATCGTTTAATCCACGTCGAGAAAATACCTATAGTGTAGTTTTTCTCCAACGGTGCACCAAGTGGCCCTGCAAGAAAATCACATACTCTATGTTGGACATTTGATGACGCATCCGTGCTAGGCGTCCGTGCATTTGTTTCGAGAATGTTCAAAACTAGATTTATTCCTAGTAGTAGATCCTCGCGGTCTACCCTTAGGATTTTCTCTAATCGCGGGTGGGTAGATGTGATCGTCTTCCGGATGAAGAATATCACGCAACGTCTCTATGAAAACCTTGCGATATGTTGGGTCACTTTTCCTCGCTTTCTCAACAAGCTCATCTAGCATGTCATTATCGTTTTTCGGCATTGCCTCGTTGCTATCATACTCCAACGTCTTCCAAAATGCATGAACATCGGATAAATGCACCCTCCTACCCTTATTTTTCAAGTAAATCAATCGACAAGAACAAGGTAACCCATGAGTCGTTCGCAGTGCACAACCGCATCGATGCTCCAACCCGATACCCAAAGCCACCCCTCTCTTAATTTCATCTTCCATTATTTCAATCGCTTTAGTCGAAACCTTTCCATGCAACAAAGAGAATAAACGCTCGGTTATTCGTGGCCTACTCATCGAATCTTGAAGCTCCTTCCTAATTTTGCAATGCTGAGCTTCTATCATGCAGTGAATACGGGTCCACATGGTATCAAGTGTCAAGTGTGCACTTTTCAACCACGCTTTCAATAAAGAGTGGGCAGACTCCACCCGAGACGTGGCCGTATTCCCGAGATGGAAGTACTCGTTCGTATAACATAATACGAATTTTGACGCATGTTCACCCCAAGTTTCGGAGACATAAGTAGCCAATTGCGTCCACTTGTTACTGAAAGCATCCCACGCCTGCTTGAATTGATCCTCACTTGGCGCATCAATTACGTTATACCAACCGGTCTCAAGATTATGCAATATATGATTTTTGTACCAATCTTTTTTGTAGATCAACAAAGTTCGATGCTCCAAGGCACGATTCACGTGCCAACGACAAAATAGATGAGGAGTATTAGGATAAACACGATTAAGAGCCTTAACTAATCCCAACTCTCGGTCTGTCACGAATGCCGACGGAGATGCACCCGTGCACTGAAGTAGCTCCATTAGTTTCAACAACAACCACGTGTAGCCTTCCTCCGACTCCGCAGGAATCAACACACAAGCAATTAAAAAAGACGAACCACATGGTGTGACACCAACAACCTCAACGAGGGTCATCTTATATATGTTCGTCTTGTACGTCGAATCCATGAGTACAACGTGTGGGTAAGCACGAAATAGTTTGACCGCCTCAGGATGCGACATGAACACGTGAGTAAGCTCCTGCGTCAAAGGGTTAGTCTCATGCCAATGCACGTAGTTAGACTCTACGGCTAGAGCCAACATTTGTTGTGCAGGATTCCTTTCACCTTTCAATTCCCTTCGAAGCTTACTTGTCTCGTTGTAAATTTGCTTACTTGACGGTTGAGGTTTACTCGGGGTTTTTTGATGAAGACCGGTTTTAATGTCTCTCGGAAATGCCGAAGTACTATATTGTTGCTTGATGTACGCTTTCTCCTCTTCATCCAAACCCGCGTAATGTCGATGACCATCTTTGTACTTCGTTAATTCATGATTGTGAATTCCAAACCCTTTGGCAACAACAATATTCCAACAAACCACCCATTTATTATCAATGCTATGGTAATTTTGCACGGCTCTAACACGAAATTCGCAATCACACTTTTGCGTTCTCGGCTTTTTCTTAGGCTTGTCGGGATCATATACAGTCTTGCTTCGCCCATGCCTAGAACATCGAAAGTAAGAAGCCGACAACTCCGGTTGTTTTCTATTTTTCTGCCCGTTCGTCGCCTTAACCAAAGCAAAACCATTTTGAAACGCTACATTGTTAGCCCAATCAAAGGCTTCATCTCGATCCTTAAAACGTACTTTAGTGACGAATAATGGGTTATAATCGACGTCGTCACCACAAAAATCCTCAAATGAATCCTGTGAAAAGTAAAAAAAACAAATATAACGCTTTAAAACTACGAATTATGCAAATAGAAATACGATTAATATCTAACCATGGATACTACAAAATACTGGGCTGTCCTCCCATGGTAAGACAATGAAACGTTTTGTCTGTAGCCATAAATGACTCAATTCTGCACGTCCATCCACGGGTAAAAAACATTCTGGGTTGTCCATCCACGGGTAAACAAATTTCTGGGCTGTCCACCCATGGACACACGTTTTCATTTATAAGCGTTTCCCATGTTACACGTATAAATTCAAAGTCGTTACCAGTTTAGACGTCTATATTCAAAACGCTTCCACGGATGGACAAATGGATTCAAACTCCGTCCATGGTTGGACGATGAGTTTTGTCCGTTTTTTTCAAAACGTAACCTTTTTTTACCCGACTTTTCAACCAAAACGCAAGGATTTCTACTTTCCAACAATGCACTATATCAAATGTGTTCTAACAACCATAACCCGTTCATATTAAACGATTATGTAACGTTTTTACATCTAACTAATTCTAAATTACAAGATTAAATTTTCTCAAAAACATAAACAATGAAAACTTAAAAAAGGTAAGCTAACATACCACCGAATCGGCATCCGACATTGTGTTTCAACTTTGACTTATCGTGTTCTACTAATCTTTAACTTCTAGTGTAAAACCATGTTGAATTTGTGGATATGTAAAGATTTTTAGAAAAAAATTAAGTGGAAAAGAAGAGAGAAAAAGAGAGAAAAGGAGAGGAAAAGAGAGGAAATAAAGAGGAGAGAGAGAGAGCTCAAAAAAATGAAAGGGCATTTTGGTAATTTCCATAAAAAACGTCGACGATTCGTAGTAAAACGTCGACGATTTTTAGTAACCCCCTTTTGAAAAAAAGGTTATAAAAAGGAGTGATGTTTACTTGTTTAGTTTGAAAGTCGGATATTGGGAGCGAACTTCTCTAAACGAACTCTGGTGAGTAAATTGTTAGTCTTTTGCGAAATTTAATCGTCATTGTTGTTTACTTTATATGCATATTTAGTACCCAACATAGTAGATTTGCTCAAAAGATTGAAACTTTATGAGAATTTCTTGAACAATTTTTTTGCCCAAATCATTCTTTCAAGAATTTTGTAGGTTTTGAGTGAAAATGACAGTTTTCCATGCAAAAGTTTGAAACTTTATGAGAAATTGAGAGCTTTTTATTGTGAACTTTTGCTCTTCCAAGTCAATTTTACTGCAGGACTTTAAGGGCTTTAATAATAAAAATATAGTTTTTTCAATGGTCCATCATAGTGTATGTTGCTCAAAGATTGAAACTTTGTGAGAATTTTGTGTGTTGGTAAAACTTTGAAGGGTTGATTTTGGTGATTATGTTTGCTTGCAGAATATGGAAACAGGAGTAAAGCGGAGTTTCGATCAAATGGAAGGTGCACCGGTTGAATATGTTTATTGTATGGGCCTATTCTCTTCTTTTAAGCTTTAATTTCAGTTCATTTTAAGTAATAGAACTCCTAAAGTTTTTCGAAATTTTCGAAATAACGTGAGAAGAACAGACGTAAGTCTTTCAGTTAGTAGCATGGAGGTGGGGGTGGGTGGCTAGAAGTTGATTTATTTTTGCAGCATAACTGTTTTATGGAGTACATGGTAGATGCATATATTAGACGTATTTGTTATAATTGTCGAATCGTTCTATATGTGCAGCTGCAAGTGACCATCGCCAATTGGAGGAATTGACATTCGAACGACCCCCATTTTTGCCAAACAATAAAACCCATGACCTGAATATCAATGTAAAGATGGCTGCACTGAAAGTGTCTTCATCAGTTGTGTCTCTGCTCTCTTTCTCTGGTTAGATCTTGTCGAAAATTTTATAGTTGTTAGTTTCGGAAATTTTTAAATTATGTGAGCATCATTGAATACCATTAACAAATGTCTATATGAAATATTTTTAGGTGATGCTGTGTTGTCTCAATCTTGTGGAACAATAATTGAAACCGAGGAAAATAACAACATCGTCATTACTTCACTCAATCTTATTCGTAAGGCTGCCAAAGAAGATTTTGTTGAAGACACATTAGCAGACAACTTGAAGGTTATTTCTTTCGTTTTTGTATTCATCATTCAAACGTTTTTATTTTGTAGGACGTAAGTATGTGAGTGAATGCTTATGCCATATATCTACCATTGATATCGTTAATATCATTATTTGTTTAACAGATTGTTGTTCGGTCATCAGAGAAAAGTTCATATATTGGGGAAGTCTACCTTTGTGATTTTCACTATAATCTACTGATTGTTAAATTTAAGTCGAAGACTAATCTCCAACCTGCAAAGTTGGGAGTGATTGACGATGGTGTTGACGTGGATACACCTTTTGAGTTACGTCCTCATCGTTTGAAAGTTAAAGCCGGTGATCAAGTAATAGTTGTTGGACGATACTATTATGAACACTTTAGTTTTATGACAGCCTCCGGACTTATTAGGTATATAAAATTAATACTAATACAAGTTTTTGCAATTTTCAATGTGATTTACATATAATAGTTGTGTTTAGAGTATACTCAATTACAAAATGCATGCATAATTAATATGTTCCATTTTATTTAATTTTTAGCATGAATCGTCGCAACTCTTATAAGTATGGCTGCCGAGAGTTGTTATCAGTTCATTGTAATTTCCAAAGGGTTGGTTTTTTCTTGTTCTCGATTTTTCTTAAATTGATTTTCGGAGTGTATAAATGTATATATTGACTGACATAATCACGTTTCCTTGAAAGTGTGGTGATGGAGGTGCCCTCGTAAATCTCTCTGGGGAAGTTGTCGGCATTGCATTCTACGAAAACAGGGTTAATTCACCTTTCTTACCGATCAATATTGTTCATAGATGGTGGACTCATTATAAAAGATACAAGTATGGCTTTTCGATAGTATTTTCTAATAGTAATTTTTTTTTTTTATCATCTTTGATTAGTTGCTTGACATGAGCTGGTCTTTTTCATTTCTCGAAGTTAAGACTTAAGACAATATCGAATAAGCATTGGCGGCGCATATATAAGTGACAAATTTTGTGAAAGATTTGATTTTGGTGACATCGATATACTATGTTGATATATAGTGAATGATGTAATTACTAGCCCATTTACCTAATTAGATATTGAAGTTATGTATTCTTCACACCGGTCTATTAAATTATTCAATTTATGTCCTTATTTGATTGTCCATTCTTGCTTGTACTATTTCTTTTGTTCATGTATAGGAAATATCATTATCGTCTAATATCGGAGATCCCATATTCGCTGTTGATTAATGACGATTCTGGTTACTTATATTATCTTAATTATAGGGAACTACGTCACCCGTCTTATGGGTTCGAAGCAGTTAACTTATATTTTGCGCGTCTGCTCACGCTAGAGAAGGCGATAGCAAGCTTTCCAAATATTTCAAATGGCCTTCTTGTGGAAAAGGTAAAAAAAAAATTCTTCCGTTTAATCCCTAGCATATTTAGGCCGCTTAGTCTCATTTAATATACTTCGTTTTTCTTTATTTTCTAGTAGTAACGTCAGGCTGTCTTCATTACAGTTTGGGTATCAAATAATTTGACTTCTTACGACTATAAGATTAAAAGGAGGAGCTGTAAATCTTTCATTGTATGTAAACTACACAGCACTCTAATATCGACATTATTCATACGGTCATTTAATTTCGTAGCTGCAATTTTTTCCGAGACTTTGAACACAAAGCTGGAAGAGCAAATTCTACGCAGGCTATATATCAAGAGATCAAATGATTCATCCAAACTATGAGTGATATCGTATTGTCATAATGTTCTTGATCTCATATTGAGATTGTATATTTCTCGACTTATAGGTGAAACCAGGGTCTTATGCTGAATCCGCTGGGCTACGTGTTGATGACCTTATATTTAGATGTGATGGCAAATCAGTCAAGGGTTTCGCGGAGGTATATTCCAAATTTTAGTACCATATCAACGGCGTCATATTTGAAGTCGTTTTGTATGAATTTTCGTTGCGTAGTTCTTCCTTTCTACTT
This sequence comes from Dianthus caryophyllus, assembly GCA_023091065.1. NCBI lineage: Eukaryota > Viridiplantae > Streptophyta > Magnoliopsida > Caryophyllales > Caryophyllaceae > Dianthus > Dianthus caryophyllus. The sequence goes on along the minus strand of CM041518.1, from coordinate 8,131,397 downwards.
ATATGTTTCCCTATTGGGATATAAGAGAGTACTTGCAAATTTGAAGTTGCTTACATATTTAGAATATACGATATTAGACTCGCAATTATTCCCTTCATCTCAATTATAGTTTCCTTTCTCAGTTTAGCTCATCCGAAATATATGTGACATTCGAATAGTAATAAACCCTTTTTACACACAAGGGATAGAGTGATCTTGATTGCCAATCCACGGAACCAATATCAATTACTCCGTATATTTATCGTATTATTTACACGATCAACATGTTTAATAGGTATGAAATTCTAAGACATGCGGAGAAATTTGACACGCTCTCTCGTTTTTCTCTATCGTAATAGGTGTGGGATCTTATGTGGGATAAGGTTGGTAGTGTTGTCGAGCTAGAAGTTGCTCGAATAGATCCTTGCACTCTTCTAAGCATTACCATGGTGGTCGGTGAAGCGTTGCCTAAAGAACTGAACAAGTAAGTTTCTGCCCCTACAAAATAACTACGCAAGTTCGTATTTGTAGTTGATACTACAATGATTATAAATCTGTTTGGTGTTTAAGGTGGCCACGGTATGATTATCGATGTCGTTGACTTGACCCTGATCGAGAACGCGTTATTTGGATATTTTAAGGTAAAACAATTTCTTTTTTTTTATGTAAATCAATTATTCTCGCCTAGACAAGCTCGATCTTCACTTTTGCTAATGTCGTGTCTCAATTTTGGTTGAAAACTTTGTGGCAGATAGTATTGAACATATACAGAAGATGAAGCTGCTGATTTCTGACTTTTGGAGCATAATTGACTCGTGCTTTAGCTACTCGAACTTATGTAGTCTGCTTTTTGTACCAGTGTCGAGTGAAAATTACTCGGCACACCAGAAACTTTCCATTCCAAAGAAAATAGAGTTGATGATTTGAACTCTACCTGCATAGGTGAGGCTGGTGTTTGCCCAATTCAAAACATGCTTCTTTACTCTGTCAAGCAAGGCCTTGTACATGTCAGCTCTCAGGTTGACCGTGGCTAGAGTCAGACCCAATTAACGAAAAGGAAACACCCCTTCACTAAACCCTGATTCAGCAAGAATGCTACTCTTCACCTGGTCATGCACCCCACCTATATAGATTTCAGTCTTTTCAGGATTAGCTTTTAAGCCACATATTCTTGCAAAGAGGTCAAGCCTCCTAACCACTCCTAACACTGAAGGAACATCCCCCCTAGTGAATACCATGAGATCATCAGCAAATATCAAGTGAGTGAGCTTTACTCTTGAACACTTAGGATGATAGGAAAAGTCTCTAACCCTTGGGAGCCCTTTAAGGTACCTAGACAATACCTCCATTCTCATGACAAAAATATAGGGAGAAAGAGGATCTCCTTGACGAATTCCTCTCCTTCCTTCAAAATACCCAAACAGAGAGCCATTTATCTTCAAAGTATAAGATAGAGTCGTGAGACAAGCTTTGAGCCATCCCACAAAGATAGGAGGAAACCCCAAAGTCTCACTCATACTCAAAATAAAGTCTCACTCATACTCAAAATAAAATCCCAATTTAAGGAATCAAAAGCCTTCCTTATATCAACCTTGATCGGACATCTAGGAGACATATTCTTCCTTGAGTATCCTCTTGTTAGGGCTTGGGATAGGAGAATATTATCGAAAATGCTCCTGCCTTTGACAAAAGCGGCTTGCTCCTCACCTACAATACAAGGGAGGACCTCTTGTAGTCTGTTGGCCAAAACTTTACTGATGGTTTTATAAACTGTAGTGGAGGAGATTGGCCTGTAGTCTAGGACTGAATTAGCTGTCTCCTTCTTTGGGATTAAAGTAACCACAGTGACATTAGTAGTCTTAAGCATTTTCCCCTTCTTGAAAAAATCTTGCACAATATGGATAAAATCATAGCCTACAACATCCCAGGTAGCCTTGAAAAAACCAGAAGTAAAACCATCCTGGCCTGGACTTTTGTTAGGATCAATATCCCAAAGTGCTCTCTTTATCTCCTTCACACTCACGTCTTTTTCCAGGGCATTAGCTTGATCAATGGTTAAACATTTCCCTGTTCCAATAAACTCATTATCCAAAGGATCAACAGTCTGAGCTGACCCAAGGAGGGAAGAGTAGGAGGGAAGAGTAATAGTCAACAAACGCTTGATTTATTATTATTATTATTATTATTATTATTATTATTATTATTATTATTATTATGCTCTGTATATATTTAGATTCATAATATAGGGTTTCATTGATTTCTATGAGAATTTGATTTAAGTTTTAATGATTTTGGGTTAAAATTTGACAAGTTTGAAAAGAGAGAAAACTCCAATCGAAGAAGGGTAATGAATGGAAACATTATGATAAAAAGAAGATACAATTAAGTAAAGCTTTTATATAATTGAGCAATAACGTTTTTTAAAGTTCGTTAAACATGAATTAAACTTTAAAAAATAAAAAATTGAATTATTTGTATAACAAGTTCATTACAGTTTTTGATGAACTTATATAAAAACTTACCTTGAGATCATATTGATGAGATATAAATCATATATACTCCGTGCTCAATAGCATTTTGAAACCAAAAGTTAATCATTAGCCAAATAAGATTCATTTGACATTGGAAATCGATTTAAAGTTGGAGGGTACCATAGAAACAAACTTAAAAAATTTGGGTATATACCATGACCAAAAGTTAATCATGACCCAAATAAGTTCCAATTTTGACATTGAAAATTTTTCATGGTACCCCCTGAGGTTTGACACATTTCCGATAATACCCTTCAACTTTAGATTTAGCATTTACCGTGAGTCCGTGATATTTTAGCTAACTTCCGTTAAAAAAACGCTGACATGAAAATATTAACAAAGGAAAAATTTTCATGGAACCCCTGATGTTTAACACATTTCCAATGATACCCAATTTTTTTAAAAGTTTGTGTCCATGTTACCCTTCAACTTTGAATTTAACACTTTCCTGTTAATGACGAAAATAAACTCAATATTAACCTCTTAATCCAAGAGTAACATTATGGTTAGGTATTAGCCACCTAAAGTAGATACAAATCCAACACAAATAAGTCAATTTGTGCACATATCGTCCCTATGTCGATCTAAGGGGCTAAAGCTAAAAGTCAAAAACATGTAGTAAAAAAGGTCAAAGTGTAACAGTGATTTTATGCACTCAAAGCACAAGGTATGACATACACACACTACAAAAAGTAAAAATGGATCCGTGAATGCTTCTTCTAAATCAACAATAGCTTTTTCTTGTGTAGGCCACTCGTAACCGTCAATGTTCTTCATCATCTTTATTTATGTTCCAAACTTCAAAACAAAACAACTATTCATAATTCACTTGTTTGTATCTACAAATTACGTGCCACTTTACAAAATCATACGGAGTACAAATAATTGAGATGTACATTGCCAAGGAAATGATGCTACTATAACATAAATATATTTGATATTCGATCACATGCAAGTAAACAACCAAAATCCATTTGTTTATTAGTTTAACTATTGAGCCAAGAACTAAGTGTCGTTTATTTATCAAGTTTATAATTTAGAGATTCGGCATAGACTGATATACGTATTAGAAAAATGGATATATACGAGTATTTATACTCTTGAAAATTTATCATAGACTAAGTCACGTGTTAGCTAGTGAAATTGAGATAGAGGAGTAAATACATTAAAAATAAAATATTTGCAATTTTTAGTATATAGTCTATGTACTCATACTCCCATACAAATATAATGAGTAATCATCTTACGAGACTTTTGTACTTTTAACTCATTACTATGTTCATAGACTTTTGTACTCTCATACAAAATACTTTTTCACTACTATTTTAATATATTTGTCACCAGGCATTATAAGAATCTCAATTTAATCACAATAAATTCATCGTAGTCATACAATTATCTAACTTGAGAATATGTGTAAGTTTATGATGTTAAAAGGAAAAATCATAAAAAAAATATATACCGTCTTTCACTAAAAAGATAAAAGATGGGTTTCGTGATTTATGAAAGGTGACCATATTTAGTCTAATGGTGATTATTATTGAATACATTGTGACAACTGTTGAGAGATATAAAAGTAGTCACGTTTTAGTCAATAATAATTGTCAGAATAAGCTAAATATAATCACATTTTACATGTCAAAAAAACTTGTCTTTAACTTTGCAAGTGAAAGTGTCTCTTTCACAAGGATTAACACAATAAAAATGAGAAGAAATTAAAACAACAAAGCAATTAAAAGTGAAGGAACAACATGTGGTTATTAGCTATAGATTAATAAAGCAGTTGGAAGCATTTAAAATCACGCATGATTATAAATTAGCTATCGCGGCTAATTTCATGTAGTATCATCCTCTTTCCTTTCTTTTCAAAAAATAAGAAATCGCGTATGATTGTGAATACAAAAGTCGACTACTCGTATTGTTTATCGTGTATTCTTTTCACACTCAACCTTCTTCAAAGCTCAAATTTCAACTTTGATCCGTGACACACCCCATCCTATGGCTCTATGTGTTTTTTATTAATCAATTTTTTGTTCGATAATTTTCTTCAATCGAAGAATACGGCACGCAGAATAATTTTCAACCAAAAATTAATGCGGCCTCGGTTATTACCTCACTACTTGCGTCCTTGTCCCAAGCACAACGATAACGCATACTCCATACACAAGAAAGCACTCTATGTACTGTAAGAGAAAAACATGATTATATATTTATATGGCACTAGTTGTTCGGCCCAGCGATCTTGTGTGATCAAATCTTGAGGTGAATTTGTTGGTAGAAGAAGTTGCGGCGATATGAAGGTGTTTGTTGTAATAAAATTTGAAAAACTAATAGGTACATAATTCACATTGTTATTACAATGCATTTATGAAGTTATGCTAATAAGAAAACATTTGAAATATTGTTTAGATGATTTCATATAATACAACAGGAGATGCCCAACGATTATATATCACACACATTAGAAGCAGATGTTTTTAATTGATTTAAGTTGTTTCGATAATGAATATCGAATGAGAGATGACTATACTCTATTTATTTCATTTTCTCCTGAAAAATGAATTATGTTGTGTATAAGCACTGTTCTATAGTAGCTTATGTGCATCTAAACAGAATGACCGGCGAGTTATTATACAGTCTAATAGTTAGTTGAAAATCAACTACAAGAGCAGCATCTCAATCGTCCCCTTATGCTCTAATGGCTAGAGCCCCAAGATCGGTAATTTATTTTTTCGCATAGTTGTTCTCGATCTTCCATTTATCCTATTTTCCCATTCTTGCTACTCTTTTTCGTCCCCTTATGCTCTGATGGCTGGAGGCCCAAGATCGGTCTAATTCTCTCTAACAGTCCCCTCACACGAATGGTCATTCAACTCGAAGTGTAGACGAAACTACAATCCCACCATACCTGGTGCGAAATAATCCACTTTTGAAATTAAGGGGCGGTGAGAATCGAACCAGTGACCTCTAAACACAATGCTTTGATACCATGTTAGGAACCAACTCTACTTAACGCTGAAGTTAATGGTTGGAGGCCCAAGATCGGTTTAATTCTCTCAACATCTTGTTTACCTTTTTTTATCTTTCAGATTCCCCTTCATCTGATGTATTCTTCACTCTTTTTGTTTTTCATTGTCATCTTATTCATCCAATCTTCCTTTTGTTTTATCATCATCCCCTTTTTCCCTCTTGTGTTCCCCTATTTCTCCTCCTCTTGTTGGCTCTCCCTTATGTACCTCATCTTGCCTTACACTCCTATAACTCATTTTTTTGTTTCCAAACCATATAAGGTGGACACTAATGCTATTTTATATATTTTTTTTTTTTTGGTTTAAGATCATACAGTATAAGTTAGTTTTGGTTCAAGAGTAATAGAAAAAGGCCGGGAAACGAAAATCGATATGCCGCTGTCAATTAACAGCTAAATTTAGTTTTTGCTTGTCTAAACATTGACGACATTTAATACGGAGGAATAAAAACCATATAAGGTGGACACTAATGCTATTTTATATTTTATTTTATTTTTTTGGTTTAAGATCATATAAGTTAGTTTCGGTTCAAGAGTAATAGAAAAAGGCCGGGAAACGAAAATCGATATGCCGCTGTCAATTAACAGCTAAATTTAGTTTTTGCTTGTCTAAACACTGACGACATTTAATACGGAGGAATAACTAAATTGAGAAAAATTATGATTCAAGTAATATTAATTAGTAAGTGACCATATTAATGCTAAGAGCCAAAAAAAGAAAAACACTATTGATGAATAGTTTTGAGATTTTGTGAATAGTTTTGGTTGGTTTGAGTTTGTGCATTTTAGGAGTTATTAAAGAGAAAATTATGATTCAAGTAATATTAATTAGTAAGTGACCATATTAATGCTAAGAGCCAAAAAAAGAAAAACACTATTGATGAATAGTTTTGAGATTTTGTGAATAGTTTTGGTTGGTTTGAGTTTGTGCATTTTAGGAGTTAAAGATCAAAAACTCGAACTACTTAAGTAAAAGTACAAAAATTATGATAATGTCCTTTTTTTTTTTATATATATATTTCTCAATGTCTTTACAATTTTCTTTTTTTTGACTGTTGGAAAAATAATGTTTAATGTTAGGTGCGTAGTTAGGGACGAAGTCAAAAACTAATATTTGAGGTAACAAAAAAAGTACAGTGCAGTTTTTTTTTATTTGTAGTCGTTAAAAGAGTATATAACATGGGGTAGCGCCATAGCGGATATTCATATTTTTGTTCATTTTTTTGGGGTTTGCCCCAAGTTACTACGAAGCTTTCTCCCTGGGTGTACGACACTCCAACCTGCATAGAAACATAAAAAATAGATCTATAAAAGAGTTTTGGTCATTAGAGATGTGTTGGTAGAGTACGGTGGATTGGGCACGAGCTTCATCTCTCAACTACTCAGCGTAGCAAAAAACTCTCATAGGCCAACAAATCACTTGAACTAATGAGCGATAAGAATAAGTTGTACTTACGCCTAAAAAGCGTAAAAAGAATACGGTGAAAGCCAATCAAAAATGTTTGTCTCGAGCGGAGAGGTATGTCGTATGGTCTACAATTTGGTGATCGGGCTATTTAGACCATAGTAAAAAAAACAAAAAAAAAGGCCAAGGATATTTCGTGAGCACAAGGGTGAGTTGTTAAGATAAATTTTCTTTACGTATTAACACCTGCATGCATCCGTATGATACATTTATCCACGCATCAACGCTTACGAGCCTCCGAATAGAGAAGTGATAACATATAAGAACCTATTATTAGACATCAATCATTACCTTCAAATTTTGCATTGGTTGAGTTGATCGTTTAATACTAATCCTATACTCAAATTCAAGCCGTGAGTCAATGATCATTGTCTCTTGCACGTAATTAACAACTTCAACAACGCAACTACTTATATTAGTGAGTTGAATGCAAGATGTAATTTGAGTTCGAAACTAAAATTATGTGTCTATAAAACATATCACGATATATAATACGGAATTGGGCATTTTCATATGTAATTAAGAGAATTTGATAAATTTATCGATAAAAGTAGTTATACATGCACCACGCAAAAAAATACAATAGACTCCCTCGTGTCCTAGAATTGTAGATGAGTTATCCATAACTTCTACACAAATTTGATCATCATCCATAACAGCACATGCAAAGAGAAGATATCTTATATAATCACCACCTCACAATTAGCATATGGCTTTCTAAAATTATTGGCCTTGTGGAATGAAATAATAATGTCATACGGAGTATGTGTCAACAACGCATGCGTGGTACCCTTTTTAATACGCCAAATAAAAAAAACACACCCTTTGAGTTTATTCCATCAATAAATATCCTATATCCACTCTCTCATTCAATTAGTTGATCATATCTCTATTTTGACAAAAAATAATCATCGAAATTTTTATTTGACTTAAATTACTTAGTGTCTAAATCGCTCCCACAAATTGCAAGGTGAGGGATCAGATGTACACAACCTTACTGTAGAAAGGCTGTTTCTGATAACCTAAGGTGAAGATTACGTCGATAATTGAACAAAATCACTGATATTTCATGATAAAATAGTTTTTAATCCAATACTTGACCAAAATAACATAGGTACAACTATTAGCTTCCCATCTAATAGATTTTAAAGTATTGAAAGATAACTTCATACGAAGTAAATCATCAATTTGCATACAATTTTCAAAATGAAAAGATAAACAAATGACTTAATCAGAATGAATAGTATATACCCTAATAAAAAGGCAATTAAATGGCATTTATATTAGTTCATATGTGATTTCACTAAGGAATTAAAATTGGTAAGAAGAGAAATGGGGAAAAGGGTAAATCCATGGTTCACCAATGAAGAATGGGGAACACAAATAAGTTCACGAGAGGGTCCCAAAAAAAGTTAACGAGCATGTGATCCTACAAAAAGACGGCTCATATGGTCACCTTCACTTTAAAACCATCACTTCCTTTCCTACAATCACATTATTTTCCTAACATAATTCTCTCAATCATCAACTTCATAATTTATGTTGCCACTTCAACATTACCCTAGCGTCTTTGATGCGAATGCGCCCATAGTAACGAGGAAAAAAAAAAATTACGTGTCCATTTAAAATTACTAGTTAAAGAAAAAAAAAAAATTGTAACGAGTTATTTTATCACAAAATCAGAGCACGAATACTTCTAAATTTTAAATTCTACCCCATGTAACAAAAATTAGAAATTTGTTTCTAAATATTACTTGGGATAATTATTAAGGGTAATTCTTGTGTAAGACCGAACTTACACTAAAAAAAAAGTTTCTCTCACTCAACCCCTTAAAAAAGATTAAAAAAAAATACAAATAACTACACCTCATGTGTAAGGACTTACATAAATTTATTGTAAATCCCGTCTCACATGAGAATTAGTTAATTATTAATGTAAAAGAAACTAGTACATAGTCATACATAATTGGGTTTTTTGTCAAACACTACCTTAAGTTTACGCCAAATTGTCAAGAACTACCTTAAGTTTTTTTTTTTTTGTCAAACACTACCTTAGTTTTGTCAAACTTTGTGAGGCACTACCAAACCCTATTTTCCGTCTAAAATTGACGTTTGACCGTCATTGACTGTTAATGAATTTTTTCTTCTTCTTCACAAGCCCCTCTCCTCATCTTCATATACATAGCTAGAACTTTAGAGGCAGTTTTCACCAAATGAGCTAAATTAAAGTAGCAAATTTCGTCCATACCCATCTTCATATACATAGCTCCTTTATCTGAACACCGCACATATTCAGTTTTCTTCTTTGTTACAAATTGACCACCATGAAACACCCTTAAATTGGCTGTGTGGCTCTTACTAAATAAATTCACAGAACTCCCCATCCCTATATAACAATCAACAAAAACAATATCATCACACAAACTAAAATTAAAGTAGGGCAAAATTGAAATCCTAAATTTAAAATTTTTCAACAAAAACAAACATCAATAAACCCTAAATTCAAAAAAAATTCAATAAAACAAACAACAATTAACCCTAAATTCGAAAATTTGCATACCTTATAATACACTCTGAAATTTTTGTTAACTTGGGGAGAAGAAGTTGATTTCGATGCTTGATAATACACTCTGAACTTTAGTTTTAAGGGATTGCATGCAATGTCGTCATCGTCATTTTGGGGTTTTCTGAATTTAAAGTGTGGAGGTTGAAAAGGATAAAAATGGGAAATGAAGGGTTGAAAAGAAGAGAGTGAATGAGTAGAGGGGAGTAAGGGAGTTCGTTGGGTTAATAAAATTCATTAACAGTCAATGACGGTCAAACGTCAATTTTAGACGGAAAATAGGTTTTGGTAGTGTCTCACAAAGTTTGATAAAACTAAGGTAGTGTTTGACAAAAAAAAAAAACTTAAGGTAGTTCTTGACAATTTGGCGTAAACTTAAGGTAGTGTTTGACAAAAAACCCTACATAATTTTACCACAATTTTATTATTCATGTTGGGACTCGAACATTCCCCTAGCGTCTCACATGCGCCCATATATGATATATATACGTATTAGGAGGTATAAAAGGAAAAAAATTCACATATTCATTTTGAAATTGACTTGGAACTAGTTAAACAAAAAAAAAATGTTTTTAAGTTTATAATCGTAAAAAAGGCAAGCAGCTTCGCCTTAGGCTTTACTCTTTTAGATTTTGATCCTTAAATTGATTGGAACTGAGATTAAGCGGTTAAGGCAACAAGGCACAAAGCCTAGGGCGAAGCTGCTCGCCTTTTTTACGCGAGAAAAACATATAAAAGAGTAAAGTTGAGAATAATAGGATACAATAATCATATAATTAAATATCTAATTGCAAAAATTATGGACTACACGTATTAGTGTGTCTTTAAATGAAAGCGCATCAAAAATGCACCAAGGCGTTTTGGCTAGTGTTTCATCCCAGACACGCATAAGTTCAAGTCATAATCCAAAATAATGGACCAAAAGCTACTTAATCCAAACATAACTCAAGGGTAAATGAAGCCTCATGAGATAAGGCAACTTTAGAAACTTATTAAACCGACACCATTTCGCTCATTCAAAAGAATGTAACGAATAATTTCTGAATATTATTCAATACCTCACGTTTATCAAGCCATTTCAGCAAACATCCACCCCGTCAGCATGATCTAAATTTGTAATATCATAAACACACAGCTTAAAACCTTCATATACTCCCTCCATTTCACTGATTTGTTTACATTTTGACTTTTTTGTGAAGGAGATTTGAGAGAAGTGTAAACAAATAACTGAGACAGGCGGAGTAATAAAGCACGGAGTACTCAAAAATGTAACAGGTAAAGCTTACCTGTGCCAAATCTGTAATTACGTTGTAATAATTTAATTTCTTGAGAAAAGATTGTGATCCACGTAATATGTCTGCACCTTAATAAACTGCCGCATCTTTGACTAAAGTGATTCATTAATTAATTACTCGTATTGTATTAAACCCACTGCAAAAACGTCTGCCACCTGATACAAACAAACATAAAAGAGCAGAGATTGACACTGTTAAAGTGTAAAAACTGTAAACTGTAAATTGTAAACTGTAAATAATATTCTAATTGAGAACACAATCCCACAAATAATGCGCAAAATGACAGAAAACGCTTGTAATTTTCTCCTTTTTTTTTTCTTTTTTTTTGATAATGGGTAGTTGATGTCAATTCTAAACCCAATGCACCAAGTATAGAACGAGTTTACACTTATATTGACACGACAACGTTACCCTAGTGCCTATTACAAAGTACGAGAGATCGGATGTACTCGGTCTTTTCACTGCGTTGTTTACCGTTACATTCGAAAAAAAAAAAAAAAATTATCTTAAAAACATTGATCACATTTGTGTATTTTGGAATCAATTCTTAGCACCCTTTCAAACTAAGACCTAGATTTAGGAGGAATGAGTTTCTCATATAATTTTAACTAATTTATATGGAGTAGTTTTTTTTTTTGTTGTTTTTTTTGCCAATGAACTAATTAATTGTTGATTATATGAATACAAGGCAACTATATATTAGAATTTCACATGTACTTAAAGTACAACACAAGGGTAATATCAAATTTCGTATCCTAATGAGCTACTCATACTTTTTACTTTGTGCTCCATATTATCTAAAGGTAACTCTGTGGTAGATCAATGCCCTCTTTTATTTGTTCTTCAAACCTTAATATGATAGTCCTCACATATATTGTATTAAAAACGTAAAAGAACAAATAATTGGGGATTGAGGGAGTACTATGTACGGAGTCCAACTAGTTAACTATTAAGTGGTTAGTTTTGTAATTAAAAATTATACTCCGTAGTATATTGACGTGTTGTTCAAGTATCGCTTTGCAACCTAAAAAAAAAAAAAAAAATAACTAGAGTCAAATAAAGTACCTTCCCTTGTCTAATCTAATTACAAAACTCATGTTTCAAGGAGATTAAACCTCAAGAGCATGGTTGTTTCAAATATATTTTCACAAGCTAAATGACCTTGTTGAAACTAACTACCTACACCGTTTTAAAAACTAGAGTATTAAAAAAAATTGTTAGAATTTCTAAAAAAATATTAAAATTATCTCTCTCTTACTGATCCAACCTCTAAAAACAAATTTCTCCTCCCCTTAATAAAAATCTTGGCCCCGCCACTGGCCATGGTATAATTGCTTACTAAGCTTGTTAGCATGAGTCATGACCTAGAGCTCAAGAGATGTACAATTTCACACTATATTACCTCTATTTAGTTTAAGGAAGAAAAAAACAAAAAGATTTAATGTGTAAGAATCACACTTTTGGTACCATATAGGGAGAGTTTTTTTTGGACTTTTAACAGTTTAACCATCAAACATTAAGGGTGTGTTTGGATTGATGGAATTGGAGGGAAAGGAAAGGGAGGGAAATGGAGGGATTGAATTTCTTTTATTTTGGATACAAAATATGGAAGGAAGGAAATGAAGGGAGAGGATTTGAAGGGATCCATTTTCCCTCCTCAAAGCCTAATCGTAATCTCTCCAAAATAGGCAATATTTGGAGGGAAAATGGTATCCAAACACCACCATTTTCCCACCCCTCCCCTTTTTTCCCCTTCCCTCATTTCCCCTCCCCTCCCCTCCCTTTCCCTCCTATTTTACTATCCAAACACACCCTAAATACTTTATACTCCGTATTATAGTGCTTCTAAACTGTGTAATTTAGTCATTGTATGCTTTTCCAAAACCTAAAAATAACTTTAAGAGATAAGTGGGCAAACACTCTTACACTCCTCTACAGTCCCACAAAGTCTTGCAAATGCATGTTAAGTGTAACTATATGAATGAATGAATGGACACAAATAATTTATCCTGTTTTTGGTAGTTATCAATTTTTGGTAGTTAATGAAACCCTGTACATATTGCATCTATATCATTTTAGACAGACAAGATTAAAAAAAAAAAAAAAAAATGCACATATACTTTGTAATAAACTAGTTGGAAATTCTTTTTATAGGATATAAAAAGTAATAACCATGGTACCAAATACCACAAGTGCTTTAAAAAAATATCTTGTACTCTGTAATAAACTAGTGTGAAACCATATTTACAATCAAAGTTAAAGGGTAAAAAAAAAATTACTGCCGAAAGTAGTAAAAAAAATAATTACTCCGTACTATACTGAGGAGGTCATCAGTCATAAGTTCATAACCTAGTGACTAAGGTTAAGGTCCCAGTAATGAATATCCCTCCAAATACCGTAACTTCTAATAAAGAGAAGTAAAATACGAAGTACTCCGTATTATGCAAGAGATCTCAAGTGAAAGTGGTGCTTCAAAACAAATATCGTTAAATAACGCTAACTTACTTACTAGGTTCATTATTTATTTCACTCCCTCGAAAAAAAAAAAAGAAAGAAAAAATATAAGCATGACATCAAAATTTTGGCATGATGAAAATGAATTGCTTCTGGAACGTGATAATTGCATATAACATACTCCGTAGTACTTGAATACCATAAATAAAGCAACTTTATCAGAAGCAACAAAACCTTAAAAACAATGGGCTACTAATGTGGAAAAGCTTGTGTTTGGTTTTTTGGTACAAGCATTTTACATTGGCGTAAAAGTGGTTTCACTGTGAAGACATGCAGTTGTTTTGTGAGAAGAACATCTACAGTTTTAAATCTTGGTTCAACTCCAAAATTGTGCATGTTTCTGAATATTTCACTCTCAATTTACTATGACTAGTATACAGTTTACTACAACAGTTAACTCCTGAAGTCTGAACAATCAACGTGTATGTTTCTGACGTTGCAGTCTCAATTACTCGAATGTGCAAGTATGATCGTCTAATTCTTTACGTTTCACTTTTATTGTGGGTAAAATTTCAAATGAATGTGTAGTACACCCTAGAAGTCGCAACAAACGAAGCGTTGAGAAATTCTATAGGTCATTTCACGAGTAAGACGGTCTCATACTAGACTTAGGACCTGTTCTTTCCGGCTTATTTTCACTATTTCGATTCACCAATTAACTATATAATTGAACTTCATTCGGCCTGGTTTAGTTAAATTTCGATTGATTCAACTCATTTGATTCGAAATTGATTGATTCGATTGATTCTAATTCAAATTCTAAAAAGTCCAAAAGAACAGGTTCTTACTCTAGAAAATATGTTCTCACAAAAGTAGTCTAAGAAATGCAATTTACGAATGGGTGAATTTTAAGCATTAATGATTGGCGCTAATTTTCCAACAAAGCAACAAGTACGTTCTACCGACTGACTACCGAGTGAATCGGTTAATATAATACGGGTCAGCAAAGTCACATCATTCTCAAAAGAGCTAAGCATATCAAAGAAGAGCAACATTGTATTTGTCATAGAAATAAGAAAGTTGTGTTAAGGTAATAAAGAAAGCTTAAAAGAGTGTAAAGAAGTAAAACTTACAGGTAATATATATTAATGGCCTTTGTATTGCTGTTTGTTGAGAAGACAAAGTACAAAAAACTCTTGCCCGTGAATGTTGCATGTGATCCATAGAGTGCTGTTACAATCACAGCCCTTATATTTTGTAGCTCTAGACCCAGTCACGTGGGACTCTTCTTTGGCATTTCCCACTCCTTTGTGCATAACATACAATTCAAGAGAATGAATATTATACTCTTTGTACTCCATACCCTATAAACATTAACAAACACACACCAGAAGAATAATTAGATAAATAGTAATACTAACGTTAACGTTTTGGTTGAGTTGGTTTTCTTTGACACGGTATCAGGTTACGGGTTCGAAACTCGTCACCCCTCACTTTCATAGTGGTATATATCGCACCATGTATGCAGGTCTGTAGTTGGGTCCACACGTCAAACCGATCTTGAAACTCTAACCATCAGTTTAATTTTTTTGGTTGAGTTGGTTTGTGACAAATTCTACAAACGTTATACAGATGTAGTAGTCCTGAGTAGAAGTAAATGCATTGTGAAATCTACATACATGAAACTATAGAATACTCCAGTAGACTGAGGATTTGCAAACAATCATGTGCTAAGAATAAATTTGAATATATGATGGAAGTTAGAAACATTACTTTACACATTACGTCTACATGCTCTAGAAGAGGTCGTAAATCGTAATGTTCATCGATCAACATTGTGGTATCAAATAATGATTCAGTTTTGCTCCAGGGTTTTGTGGCCAAATCTTGACGCACGCACCATTAACTAGCCTCAAAAGGTGATCGTAACCTTGAAAACGTTTAATACATTACAATCACGATATAATGTGGCTTACTTGTTTTACTAATTTAATACCAAGATGCGTTCGTTAGCCTTATTGTAACTCAAATGTAGCAACACGGTCGAGCAAAATTATATCAGCAAGAACAGCTCGACGACTCGTGTGGTCACATGCGAGTGAAAAAGCGACACATGTCAACAATTAGGGCCACCAACTATAATCCATCATCAAAACTTCACAGGAAATTATGAAAGAATAATGTTGTATGATAAAAATAATGAAAAATATATAAAAGGAATGTAATAAAACAAAGGCATAGGGCTCATGCATCTATAGTCTTGTGACAAAAGGAAATTCCCCCACTTATTTAAACCTCAACTATCTCTGCTTCTAGTTATTAAAAATAAATTAAAAAAAAACACCTGCTCTGCTTCATCTTGTCTTCTCTCTTTTCCAAACCTCTCACTAATACAGAGCATTATTATTTTTTACTCAAAATTAAAGTGTCATAAAATGAAAGTATTTGAGTTCAGAAGTTTCACATTAATGCTTCTGATTGTAGTACTACTTTGGTCATCAAATGTCGATGTGTGCAACGCGCGTAGAAGCGGGCATTGGAGACATAACAGAGCAGTATCGAATTCATTGCTTAAGAAGAAAGGAAAAAGTAATGGAAGTCATAGCAGACACACAACTCATCATTATAGTAGTAAACCAAAGGCAAAGGCAAAGGCAAAGGCTCCGTACCTTAAAGCGCCTCCGTCTCCTCCTCCTGCGTCGAGTCCAGCACCAGTAGTAGTGGCGTCACCGCCTAAAAAAGCTCCTTGCTCCAAAGGATCGCCTCCGAAAGCCAAGTCACCACCGTATCCTACACCTGTAGTGGACATTCCGTCAGCTAGCAACAGTTTCAGTGTGTTAGATTTCGGAGCAAAGGGTGATGGTACTACAGATGACACTAAGGTACGCTTAACGCCTTACCACTGCAGTCATTGCTTATATTCATTCAGCCAACTTTGCAAAATGTCTGCATTTCAAAACCGTACAGACCCGAATCACTAAATTATGCTGAAATGTAATGAACTATAGTCGTAATCGACAACTTCAGCGCTCCTCACAAAAGTTCATAGGCAGCTAAAACTTGTAGAATTTGGTGCAGAGCAAATATTTAGACTTTTTACACGCTGCCCACGATGTTAAACTTTGGCTTCACTCGAGAGTCATTAGATAGTTATTTCACACTGCCAAGACTACACAAGACCACGATGAAGCTAGTAGTTATATTCTCAATTCAGTTCTTGAGGAGCGTTATTGACAAGAACTATCGCATTAAGCCCACTGTTGTGTGAACCTATGTTACATCGACCCTTAGACTGACAGCCACGTGTTCTGCTCCTAATCGTTTTAACAAAGTGCAACACTTCATTTTAAGCCGAGAACATAAAACAAACAGTCCATCACGTTAAGTCCTATACGTTGGTTCATCAAAAGCATCTCAAGAGCCAAGAAAAACTAATTCGGCAACGTAATTTTTCATCAACACTTAGTTTTAAAATTATTTGGGGTCAACTAACATGTCTAACATTAATAATCATCTGAACCCGTCAGTTAATAAAACATATATACTTAAAAAGCTGTAAAATAGTACATCAATAATGTTGTTCATGTTTTCACCATGTACATTATTAAGAAACCTAGGGTAAAAAGGACAAGGTCAATCAATTTTGGGACCATTGATAAAAAAAATTCTAGTTACGGCAGTTTGGGTCCAGATTCCAAAAACAATTATTTTCACATATGCACAAAGCCACAAACTACCAAATGAAAAGCAACCTTAAAAAGCTGTGGTTAAAATATGTTCGGCCCGATAACAGAATAATATTCATGATATCATGCAATGCAGGCGTTCGAAGCCGCCTGGGCAGCAGCATGTAAAGTGGAATCATCGACGATGTTAATTCCATCAGGGTATCAATTTATTGTGGGACCCATCTCATTCTCAGGACCTTACTGCCAAAAATATATAGTTTTCCAGGTAATTTCTCAACAACTCAAGTGCTTTATGAAGCTGTACATTTTGTTTATTTGTCCGTTCAATTATTTCACGTAGTCGAAACTTGATCAGTAAGCAATAATTAGTGTATTAGGAAGTTTCTGCTGACCTGAAATGTTGACGATGATACAGGTTGACGGGACAATCATTGCTCCAACAAATGCTAATGCTTGGAGTTCTGGCTTGATGTGGTGGATGGACTTCACAAAACTAGTAGGACTCACGATACAAGGGAAGGGATTTATTGACGGAAGTGGGTCGGTTTGGTGGAAAGATGTTCCACATGAAGCCCCGTGGGATGATGAAACACAAATGATCATTCCATTAAATGACACGATGTTAGAAAGTCCGCCGATGCCTGTAATTAACTTCACTCGTGAATATCTGCGCAAACACATCATCGTTTTAGTAACTTTCAGGCTAATTAATATCATATATTATGTTACAGGTCGGAAGTCAGCTCAGCGGAATGCCAAGTGTCAAGCCAACGGTAATTATCAACTGTAAATTCGGTTACATTTCAGTTTTGCCGGATTATCGAATTTTGCCAATGGGTGATATCTTATGTTTGCAGGCAGTGAGGTTCTATGGCAGCATCAACGTGACAGTCACAGGCATAACAATTCAAAACAGTCCTCAATGCCATCTCAAATTCGACAACTGTATTGGTGTAACAGTTTACTCAATGACAGTCTCATCACCTGGTGATAGTCCAAACACTGATGGCATCCACCTACAGAATTCTAAAGACGTACTCATTCACTCATCAAAACTTGCCTGTGGTAAATACACTGCTCCAATTTAAGTAGCTCATACCCTTCTTACAAAACTCACCAGGAAAAATTAACATAACAGGCCAGAATTAATTAGAATTTGAAATATTACGCAAAGAATGAGGATTAAATCTGAGAGTTACCTTCAATTTACCAGTCTGGCCCTGAAATTCAGCAAGCGGTATGCACTGGATTTTGTATTTTGTATTCCATACAGATTATAGACAAGTGTCACCTTAAGAACCGTCATGGTGTGTGTTATCAGCTGAAGGACCATGCTTATGAACACCACAAAACCACATGGACTATGATTATTGAATCTACTAATGGTCCTTCTGCCAACTAACGTCCAGATATAAGTTATACCGATGCTTCACTGGCAGAAAATAGCAGCAACATTAGTTCCAGATAAACACAAGCAAGGGAATTATATCTCAGTTGCTAAAACAAAATTGAACAGAATAGGCTCATCAGAGTTCGGTATCTAACAAGAAACATTTTGTGCAGGTGATGATTGTATTTCCATACAGACCGGATGTTCAAATGTTTATGTCCACAATGTGAACTGTGGACCCGGACATGGTATCAGCATTGGCAGTCTAGGGAGGTTCAACACTAAAGCATGTGTCTCAAATGTCACGGTCAGAGACGTTAGCATGCAAGGCACGATGACAGGAGTCCGCATAAAGACATGGCAGGTATGCATGAAGTAATTTATTACACAATTAGCATAATCAATCGTTAAAAAAAAAAACACAGGACAACACAACTTCAGTTTTTTGACATCTCTTGTTCTATATTAGAGGAATCAAACAAATTGACACAATATCATTTGTCACCTAGTGAATTAGTAATACTATCAATCTATCATCATAGGAAATACGCATTAGCACCTCAATGATTAGATGAGGACAACAAAGTAGAACTTTAGGGTAAGATGTTAAAAAAAAGTGATTCCAATTTATATGCCTCTTAAGTCTTAAATATTTCATTTTCCAGGGCGGTTCAGGTTCTGTGCAAGGAATAATGTTCTCCAACATACAAATGAGCGAAGTTCAGCTTCCAATTGTGATCGACCAATACTATTGTGACAAAACCAAATGCAAGAATGAAACAACCGCTGTTGCTGTATCAGGTGTCACATATCAAAACATAAAAGGAACTTACACAGTAAAACCAGTACATTTAGCGTGTAGCGACCAGCTACCATGCACATCCATAACCTTGAATACCATACAACTGAAGCCACTGCAAAGACTCTATCGGATATCAGATCCATACTGTTGGCAGTCATATGGAGAGTTAACCACTCCTATAGTACCTCCCATCGGTTGTTTACAGATAGGGAAGCCATTGAAGAGCAAGGTTCAGACTGATGTCGACATGTGTTGAGAACACCATACCTCCATTTTTATGTGCTCCATTTTCTTGTTGCCATTGATCTGATATTGTGTGATCCGACCTTTCTTTACACATATTGACTAGTTAGCTAGAGAGTAAATAGTTGAAGTCGATTAGGTACAAGAATCCCTCTGTAGTAGGATATTGTGATTACTGCTTACGAAGCAGGTTATTTGATTGGGCGTTGTCCATGTAACATAAATATTACATAAGGCATGATATAAATGTTTATAAATAATGTTCAATGTATATTAAGAGCAGAGAGGTTCAAGGTCCTAAACCACGATGTGTTTGAAAAGTGATTTACATATTTTGGGTGTCATCAGATCTTCATCCTAAGAAAATTTGACAGGTACCAGGGATACTTCTATACAAATTACTCAAGATATCCACCCTCCTGAAAGCAAAGTACTGTCAGAAAGCTCTATATTCGAGCCCCTGTTATGCCAGCGAGATGCCCGGATCTATTTCTTCCACCAGTAACCGTGTGAAACTGGTTTCACAAATTCACGCTGTTATGGAGAATTCTGGGGCCTGATACCTATGACTCAGTTATGTAATGGGACACTTATTGACATTAAGACTTTAACACAGAGTGCACTGTGATTTCTCCAGGTATTTCATAAGGTGTACGGGATTTAGTCCAATTTAATCAGGTATTTATACACATAGAAAATCCCAAGAAACAGGATTATCAGCATACAGCTCTCAAACAACTACAAAAGACGAAAAAATAGAGACATGTCTGCAACTTTTGGCTCCCTGTATGTACTAGTTCTGTACCTTGGGTGATTTAAATCATGATAATGCCGACAAACACCTGTAACTTATACACTTCTATTTCTTCCAAAATAATAAATGGTCAGGAATATACCAAACAACTCAAACTTAAATCGTTTATGCCAATACCAAAAGGTGTCTTTAACACTCCTTATCATTTCAATAAGTTTCCTAACACAGATGATCCACATCTAAAGATACACAGGTCTATGTAGTAGGAGATTGTTGTGCGGAAGCGTTGGGATTTTGTTTGTTTGTGTCCACGGTCTATAATAGTACGATAATGTCCGCTTTAGGTTAAGCCCACACGGATTTATTCATGAGTTCCTTCCCAAAAGACATCGTACTAATATAGTTGGTGGACATTGATAAAGAATTTTTTTCCATCTCTACACTACTGACGTGGAACATAAGGTTACACCCTAACACTCATTGCTAAGCATGAGATAATGTTGTATGGTAGGAGCTAATGGAGATAAAATTGAAATTTAATGTTAAGTAACGGGTGTCATTTCGTCCTTCAATTTACATTCCTAGTGCAAATGAATTTATTTATTGATGGGAATAAAACACGATAAATTTGACCATGTTCCTAGCTCTAGATAGCTCGCTCAGATATAGTATATCCTACCATAAGTCTTAACTAAATCTATCCAACTATCTGAATTTAAAATTGGAGGGAAAAAAATTCTTATCTCTTATCACAAAATTATGAAAGAACAAAAAGCTCTAAAGCCAAAACAATCAAAGAATATTTAGACACTGCCATAAACACACGACAACCGCACCTTATACCCAAACTTAAGCTAGCTAAATGAACCATAATACAAACCCGAAATGCTCTTGTTTCAAAAATGATTAAACTCAAAGCAATTTAATTATCTTCGATATGTTCGTAACTTCGTATCTAAAGTGATAATGTAAAACAAAGCATATACCACCAAGAACCCAATCATACTTAGATTACACAAGTAACTCCCATCTATATTCACTTCAAAGTCTAAAATCCACTTCAATATCACCAAATGAGAGTAATAAAAATACAACACCTAACATGATGAAAGGATCATTATCGTCATCGTCAACAACATTTCCACATCATCATATGATTCCCTTCTAAATGAATTTCCCCCAGTTTGGAGGGAAGAAAAACTAGCCCTCTATTTCCCTCCCCCCCTCCAAAGTTACTTGGTAGCCGAAAAATGGAGCTTTCTTCCTTCCCTTTACCTCCATATCACTCCATACAAGCAACGGTGTTATTCCATAATATCCCAAACAATCTCAATCCTAATTGCATCTAACAATGATCAACTTGCATCCTAAAACAACCACTTTATTGCATTCAGAAAAAGGACCGACATCTCCTCAATCCCAACCCTACATGGATAATGTGAATAAATATAAAATGTATCTGTCTACATCGTCGTCATCACGTCAATGCTGCTAAAAAGGCTTAACCACGCCATAAAGCCACTAAGGTTGTTTCCTCAAAACCCTTCCTCGTATCAAACTATGAGCTTAGTGATATCGTCCTACACCTTGGATGGAGTGACGTTCAAGGTTTCAACTTCCAAGACGAAATTTCCTATTTTCAAATTCAATCGCAAACCAAACCTAAGAAGCTCACTACCGCCACACACATAACCTTCCATGAGCAGCATATATGCACAGCTATAAGAATGATAAGAAAATCCCAGAATTCGTTCCATAAATGACAGAGTCGTTCAATCTACCAATTCAAAAACTTCCACGAAAATAAAAACCAACTTTGCCCGAGTTTGGTAACAGAATGAACACTGAATAATTAAGCAAACAACAGAAGGAAAAAGTTGAACAAATCCACAAATCCACAAATCCAGTTACATAATGTAAAATAGCAGCTTAAAATATGTTGAAATTGCAAGGGAAAATCCACAATTCCTTCCTTAAATGACAAGAACATTGTCGAAACTGCAAAATATATTAAAAATTTGCAAACAAAATTCTCAGAATTCATTAGACAAGATCATTCTTTCCAGCTATATGAATATCAATAGAAAATCACAATTCTTTCCATAAATGTCAATATCATTCAATCAATCAATCAACTCGAAAACATATACGAACATGAAACTCAACTATCACCAAAATTTTGAATGATGAATCAAACAACAGAAGAAAAAAAAAAACAATACGAACTAATCAGTCAACATAAAGAACAACGATAATCAGTTTCAGAAATTATACCAGGAGATGAAACTATGTATGATTCTGAGTGATGATGATGATGAATTGCTTCGGAAAATTAATGGCGAATTGATTATCTCGGAAATTAGGGTTTTGGGTATCGTTAAGAAGGGTGGGAATTTATTTGATTTAAAAAAATTTATACAAATTAAAATGACCTGATAATTGTGGTGGGAAGCATAAGTTTTGGCGCTTTCTTCCCTAAACACTACGGACTGGTACGAACTACTTAGGTGACCAAAATCGGTTACTCGTTCCGGTTTTTTATTTCGGTTCGATTATTATTCAGTTTTACAATGAATGAAATTATCATTTTATATCCGATCTGGTTTTTCGATAACCCAAAAAATCGATTTTCAAAAATCAGTTTTATAAGTGAATAATTTTCTTTTTTATACCCAAGCAGTGGCCTGCGGTGGTTCGCAAGAACCTCAAACAGAATGGCAAGATCTGCGAGGTCCCAGGTTGCCTGTCAAGCACCACGCGGTATCACGACGCAGTAAAAGGGTGGCTTACCTGCAGTGCAGTGGTGACGTCGGAACGTCGCGGGGATTAAACCCCTCGTCACCAAAAAAAAAAAAAAAAAAAAAAAAAAAAAAAAAAATTTTCTTTTTTATGAGTACACACAATTTTTGTAGGATTGAGATTTTTGCTTTACAATGAGACTATGACCGCGAAGTAATGTTCATCATGAGAGCGGTTTAAAAATGAGGTTGGACTAGTTGAGAACTGAGAAGTGCTATTGGACGACTTCTAGCTTATTAAGGTCTAAACAAAAGACTTGACTTGGTAGACATCATTCAATTTGGTGGATAACACATAAGCTTTACAACATCGAACTCCAGTTAAAGGCCGAAATGTTATTCACGATAACTTGTCAAGCTTCGTACATAACCCACAACCAATACGAGTACTTTCTAGCGTACTTTGGTCTTACTCATCGTGCATTAAGGAAAACTTCACAGGATGTCACGCATACTAACTTTGGTCTCCAACAAACACATTTAACTAAAGAATTGTTAAGACAAGACATCAAAAAAAAAAAAAGGATGCATCTTGTTGATTAAATACCGTAGCATTTAAATCTCTCTAAACACTATGCACTTGAGCGTATCACATGTACTTCTGCAATGGTGCCCCAACGAAGGCTATTACAAATTGTTACCAATCAAATTATACACCAGAAGTGTAAGTAGTCAACATACGAACAAGTTCACAATTAGAGCAAGCAAACTGGGAGTCCCTCGACTTCCTCAATGAGAAAAGAGACTTGATCATATTAAATCTGTTTTTAAAAATATACAAAGATTTAATACCAGAGAGTGAGGAAAAGGAGACTTCGGACACCCTACTAGAAACAGCTTCACAACAAGTTAGTTTCAACCTAAAAAGATTCACAAGGCGTGAAAATTGTTCTAAAGTCAGGAACGTACATGATCGACATACAAGGAAACGTGTCAACTGTTAATTGGAACTCAAACACATTTTAAAGTGTTTTCGTATAGATGGGAGTGATTAAGTTTGTTGACATCACCTAATAGGATGACACTTTGTTTATAAAGGTATTTTTCTCATTCATTGTTTTGATTCATATCACATAATAAATGGTCGCGTGAGGAGAGAAGAATACCCATAGGAGTATAGGATCCCAAGACTTTTTATTACTAGAAAAAAGTTTTTTGTGCAAAAGTACAAAAACCCAATGTATGTAAAAGATAGATATTGAACATGGTTAGGCCTTGACTAAACCTCGTTTAGGTAGGTAAAACCTAGTCACAGTTAGGCCTCACCTAAACACTATGCACATTGATAAAAGTTAGTCACAATTAGAAGTCGCCTAAAGCCCTAAACACCATGCACTTAGTTAAAAAAAAATTAAACACGTTAAAACTATATCGTGATAGGATGTATAAAACCACCACCTTTGGTTAGATCCTGTAAAACCATGTAGAGTAGGATGCCCACAAACGTCAGCTATGTTAGACAAGGTAAAACCATGCAGCGTAGGACACTTAATGACACCTATGAACTGTGATTAGACACCATGACGCGTGCAAACTTACTGGACATGGTTGACATGGTTACACGGTGCTAGATATTGTGCAGAATAAAACAATCCAACATGCAACTTATTTAAAAGTACAAAACAATCAAAACTTTAAAAAATAGGTAAGAAGATTATGACATTCTATGATTACACAATTGGTGAAACACAAGATTAGAAGTCGTAATAAATACTTTATTTACTACTCTTATTTTCATCACGTTGGGTATCATAATTGAGCTCACTGTTGATTGGATCGTTTCCATGTTTATCTCATCTCCTCTCTATTACACCTTCTTCATGATGGTTAGGCTATTTATTTTGTGTTCTTTTGGTATAATGGTTGTGTCTTTGTAAATGCCTTGTCAATGGTTGAGTTTGATATTAATAATTACCTTTCTACCAAAAAATGACAAATAAACGATAGTACCAACGGTTGTTACAAAAAACGTTTCGTATAACTTAGTTAAGCTTAAATAAGTGACAAAACGTGACAACGAAGAGGGTATAAATATATACTAATACACTAAACATCATTTTATTTTTTTTTTTTTTTTTTATGAAATAGGAGGCACAAGAATGATACAACATGATGAAAAAATCAAATTCGAGCCGCGTGATATCTATGCTTGTGACTCTTACCCATTACTCCGTATTCCCTAATTAAACTTTTCATTTAACTCTAGTTATCTCGATAAATGTGAAAAAAATAACGCAAAAAAATGAAAAAATTGAATGCATGGAGTACTACTCCATAACAAAGATTAATTTTTTTAAAAATTGTAAACATTAAATTAAATTAAATAATTAAAAAATCACTAATAAAAGTGTAGGAAAGTATAAACCGTCCATATAAAGGATGGATGTCCCAATTATTCTACGCTACCACGTCTCCCTCTCATTTATTCCCTTCTCATCTTTGGTACGTTTTTGAAAAAATCCCTAATTTTCAATTCTCCTTCGTAAATTTCCGATCTTATTTTACTTCTTCATACATTATCTTGATTTATCGATTTCATGCGCATTTAATCATTCTATCCACTTTTCGAGAGATCTAATTGTTTTTGTAGTATGAAAATGTGGTTGAATTCATGAATCGTTTTGTTATTTGTCGTGGTTTTCGATTTGATTTTATGACCTGATTTGATCGCATTTGTCAACTCATTTTTGATGTTCTTAGATTCATATTTGAGCTTTAATTTCTACGTGTTTGATCGTTTTTAGGTTTTGAAATTGTTGAATTTTGGTGATCTATCGATTGTTTTTAGCTTTCTAGATCTTAAAACTGAATAAGTTTGATCTGAGAAGTTGATTCGTGATTTTGAGAGTGATAATTGTGGAAGTTTTAGGTAGTTTTTGAGTATTTGTGCTGCAGAATTGTGAATCTGAGATTCTATGGTGACTTAGTTCTACGTTTTTGAGTCTGTTTAGGTGTTGAAATTGTTGAATTTCGGTGATCTATCGATCGTTTTAGTTATCTAGATCTTTATACTGAATAATTTTGGTCTTAAAGAAGTTGATACATAATTTTAAGAATGTCAGTTGTTGAAATTTTAGGTAGTTTTTAGGAGTGTCTGCAGCAGAATTATGAATCTGAGATTCTACGGTTTGTATCGTGCTTGAATTAAGACATTCGGTTTAGTTCTACGTGTTTTGAGTATGTTTAGGAGTTGAAATAAAGGAATTTTAATGATCTATTGATTGTTTCAGTTACCTAGATCTGTAAATCGAATAATTTTGATTTGAGGAATTGTTAATAGGTTGACGATTATCAGTAGTTGCAGTTTTTGGTATGTTTTTGTGTGTCTATGCAGCAGCATTGTGAATCTGAGATTGTAGGGTTTGCATCGTGCTTGAAATAATATTTTTGCATGATTTTCTTATTTGAGTATATTTAGTTTCAAAATTGTGGACATTTGGTGATCTGTTATTGTTTTAGCTATCTACGTCTGAAAATTGAAAAATTTCTTGATTATTTTTGGTTGTCGAAGTTTTCATTTTTTTTTTTTTTTTTTTTTTTTTAGTGTGTCTATGCAGCAGCATTGTCAATCTCAGATTCTAGGGTTTGCATTGTGCTTATTATTAGTAATTTGAGATGGCATTTTGTAGTTTGTTAAATGTTAGAGAATTCACGCATGTAGATGTGGACTTTCTCGACTTTTTGTTGTCTGTGAATTACTCCGTATAGATGTTGGATTTGAACTATCGTGCACTTGATGTGTCGTTTCCTGAAATTTTTGCTTTTCTGTGATCATATTCACTTGTTGACTTCTTTGTTAGTTTGTTTTCTATTCACAAGAATTGTGCCTTTTGTATGATCTGATGTGAGTTGTTGTTTAACTGTTTTCCGAGTTGTCATGTTTGTTGAGTTCACCTTGTGGATTGGGTCGTTCTCGTGGAGGACAAAATGTTAATTAGTTCGTGTTAAGCAATTCTAATCTATCTGTGGTGCTCTTAGCTACGCTATTTTCCAATTTCTAATTGCCTTTATGATACATTTCTGCTCGATTGATGTAGCATTTAATGTTTGTTGTCATTATGATATTCAATCTACCAACTGTTGTATTGATGAATGTGGTTGTTTTGAATGCAGGAGTTTTCGTACTTAGCTAGAAAAGATGGGGCTTACATTCACCAAGTTGTTCAGCCGTCTGTTTGCAAAGAAGGAAATGAGAATTCTGATGGTGGGTCTCGATGCAGCTGGTAAGACCACCATTCTGTACAAGCTCAAACTTGGTGAGATCGTCACTACTATTCCCACCATTGGTAAGTCAAGCTCCTCTCCGTTTCAATTCAGCGTATCTCGTCTGTAGAATTATGCTTTTTAAAACTATCCGCTGACGATATTCATCGATGTTTTCAGGATTCAACGTGGAAACGGTCGAATACAAGAACATCAGCTTCACTGTCTGGGATGTCGGGGGTCAGGACAAGGTTTGCTCGCCATACTGTTACATGTAAATTTGTGTCGAAAAAAAAAAAAAGTATTACGTTTTCTTAGTTACTTCTGGTGTTTAAATAATACTTTATACGCACTTTATTGGTTGGTGGTGAGTGTCAGAATGAAAATTCATACTTATTTTGTATGGAATTGTTAGAGCTGTTATAAATCACACAACTTATATTGGTTGCAGATCCGTCCATTGTGGAGACACTACTTCCAAAACACGCAAGGTCTCATCTTCGTGGTGGACAGCAATGACAGAGACCGTGTCGTAGAGGCTAGGGATGAGCTGCACAGGATGTTGAACGAGGTATACTACATTTCTATGCGCTTTTTAGTACATTCAGCACTAACTTCTGAGATTTTATATCTCGACTTTGTGCCACATAGTTTCCAGAAAATGGCTTAATTTTCTTACTTATTGGATTTTGTGTTGGGCTAAGCTTTCACAACTTTATAATTCAGGACGAGCTACGCGATGCAGTGTTGCTGGTGTTTGCTAACAAACAGGATCTTCCCAATGCTATGAATGCTGCTGAAATCACCGACAAGCTTGGCTTGCACTCTCTTCGACAGCGTCATTGGTGCGTTCTTGGTGATTTTGTACATGCATGCAATCCTGAATGTTGCCAGTGGTAATTAGCCGATCTCATACGTTTAATTTTCTGCACGGTTTCAGGTATATCCAGAGCACTTGTGCAACTTCTGGAGAGGGTCTATACGAAGGGTTGGATTGGCTATCCAACAACATTGCAAACAAGGTAATTATTATGAATCTTATTAACCGTTGTCAAAATTAACCTATATTTACCCAAAACTCGCTTGCTTTGAATCAGTAATGTAAATTTGTCTCTTTTGTTTCGTGTTCTTAAAGTTCCAAGTGATGAATAGTATTTTGTTTCTTAGAGTATATTCGTGCGCATGTGCTCGAACGCTTGTTGTTGCTTGAAGTACTTTTGCCTGAAACGACTATATCCTTATTAAGTTGTAGAGTAATTCTCTTATGAGTATTGTAAAACGTATGGCTGATTGTGAGTAAAATGTTGCCATTATAATGCTTGTTGTGACCCGACCATATTTTAACCTCAAAAATTGGTCACTTTTTACTTAATTAATGGTCGCAATTATTATTTGGATTTTTCAATTTTCAAATTGTCTTGATTTCTTGATAAATAATACCTCATTTTTTTAAACTTGTCTTAAATTGCAGGCTTAAGAACTGAAGTCTGTCACGGATTAGTGAGTCCTGGATGCGCGGTTTGAATTTCACGTGATCCTATTCGTTTCCTTAACCATCTTTTTACCTAGAACACTCGATCCGCGGTTTTAGATTTCCCTAAAGATTCTTTGGCTTTCTCATTTTGTGTATTTACTCTAGTTGTAACTAAAAATACTCTATCGAGCTGCTTGTGTGACTTTTGATAGTGTTTGGTTTGCATAGTAAAGATCGTATTCCTTATTATATTTTGTTCTCGGAAGGTCTTGTTTACAGTTGCTGAATCTATATGAGCTGAGTAAATTTCATAAATCTATTGAGGTTTGTCCCTTGTGGTTAATGTGATTGCTTCTCTTCTGACAGCTCTAGATTCAACACAATAATGTATTACGACTTTACGAGTTCTAAGTACGGAGTAATTTGTTATGCACTTACCTAAGTACGGAGTAATTTGTTATGCACTTACCCAGTGAGGTTAATTTTTGCGGAAGTGGTAATTTATCCCCTTAATTAACACCAAAGTTTTAATTGGTGTAAATGACCCCATTTACTTTTTCTTAGTGTGGAATTTAATCCTGTTTTACTTTCCGATCAAAATTTGGCCGTAAAACCAATTTATACGCATTAAAATGGTATTTATACGTATAAAAAGAATTGTACACCGAATCTACTACACGTCAATACTAACTGATAACAAAATGACGTACTCATTATTTTATCCATTACCATATATTGGCTTTTATTGTTGTAATGTGTACAAGACTGTATAGTTGGCTGTATAGTTGTACGTACACGTACACTTAAGGTGTTTAATTTCACAATTGGGTTTAGTTAAGGGGTATTACCACTTTCGCCGATTTTTATTCTTAAGTCTTAACCATGTTGGTCATAACGACACATTTCTGATTGGTTTCATTTATAGTCGGGCCATTCTTGTGCAATATCGTGTTAGTCCTTTGTTCCGAGACAAATTCTCTTGCCTATATGTATTAAACGCGGTAAAAATGAGTATTTGAACAAATCTTGCAATAACGCCTGTAGTTTTAAACAAGACTTTCTACCATTACATTCAGTCAAACTCTACTCCTGTACATAAGTACTCGTAATATTCATTTGTGGCATGTCTCGAACATTAAGGGATGAAGACGCACTGTTAAAATGAATGAATAATAGATTAACAGACAAAGAATTGTCTCATAAATAGAAGTTTCTGTGCAACGAATCAACGAGTGCAAGTACAACAATTACAATAACATAAAAAATTTACATGACCGCTGAACTTCTGAAGCTAAATTAGCCGCATTTCCCTCTGACAGTGCTATACAAACAATCTCTATACCACGAACCCACAATGACATACACCAGTTACTTCTTTCGATGCTGCAAAGCATTTCTCCTACGCAAAGCCCATCGCCTTTTGATGTCGTGTTCTTGATCGATGTCTACAATATTGGGGATTTCTTCATGTTTTTCCAGACTATGATCGGACACCATTCCTTCGGAACCACCCTTGATTCTAGCAACTTCTTCGAGCATATAGTTTATCAGTGTTTCCGTGGTATTTACTGTGATTCCTCTAAGATACCATGAAATTGGAGGGGGCGGAACTATAGCAGGCTCAAGAAGTTGCTCCAAACTGACCCTTGACCCAATTCTCCCTCTTCCCTTTGTGCACGACTGATAATCTGATAAAGTTTTCGGTTTAAAGGGGTGACAAATCTTTTCATCGACAAAAAGCGGTTCTACCCTCCAGCAGCCATCAAACTTTTTCATAAATCCCGTGTTAACTTGCCTGAATCTCATCTACGGAAAACAGAAAAAGATTGCATTATGAGTTGTTTGTAAGATCAGAGCATTATATGACTGCTTCAAAAGATCTTAAAGAGAAGCCCCAAGTTCTTCAACTTACCGAGTGATCGTCTCGGTTTTGATCTACTAAGACATGAACAGAAATCGTTCCCGACCACCAAAGAAAATTCCATACAGCTGCTTGTTCTAACTCAACTACCTGTCTCGAACCCTCATCAACCAAAACCTTCCTCGATATCACCTCCTGTTATAGACATGAACAAACTGTCGATATAACCCTTGCAATGAACAACAATCGGCTAGGTATTGCATATGCATGAACAAACAGGTACCTTGATGTTTTTGAAGACTCGCTTATTATCAGGGTCGATGACGATGTTGTATATGGCATCTGGAGGAAAACCGACATCCACTTTCGCATGAAGGTTGCAAAGAGAACCTTTGGGTACTGTAACCTGCAGAAAAGCAGCCAATTCTTTAGGGCTACTTGCTTAACCTCGCGACTATAGTACGGAGTACATGATACCTAGATACCACCTGCGTCAAACATTATATTGCTGTACTTCGAATTTTTTTTTTCCACCGGATCGTGCCCTCAAACTCCCTTACAAGAACACCCACTAGTGCGCCATTTTACTTTGTACTTTTTATTTTCAAATCGATCCAATGTTGGAAAGAACTCAATTGGCTATGTAGGAGGAAGAACTAGAACCTAAATTTTCTTCCTATCCGTTTCTATCAATTGTACAGCGTTATGCATTATCAAAACAACGAAAGTTGAAGAAATTTTCAAAATCAATACAGATGAATTCTAGTCAAACCCCGTCCCTCGTTAACATTACAGTAATTCTAATGGAACGAGAATGAACATAAATGTTTGATGCTTGGACATCATCGTCAAAGCATTACAGTAATCAAATGAACATATTCATTTGATTACTAATGAATATGCAACAACACCACAGTAAAACAGAAACTTGGACAACTAATAAACCCAACTGTAACGACTTTAAAAGTTGAGGCTGTCATCTACTTGGAATTTCACGTGTCATCACCACAAAATCCCAAATCAGAAATTCTGAGCGTTATAGTGAAGTTTCGTGCTTTTAAGCAGTCCATATTCTATGGTTTTCCGAAGTTTTAATAGTTATCCAAAGTGTTTCATAAGTTAGGAAAGAATAAGATGAGGCGAACATGTTATAAAGCTCTAAATCGACAAAAAAAGTGTGAAAACTTCACTTAAAACCACGGCACAATCTTACATCGATTTCAGGAGGTTGATCAACCCAAGTGGGATCGTCACGCCAAAGTTGCAGTTGCTTTTGCAGATCGGCTTCCCAATTCACCGAACCCTTGTGCTCCTTTTTCACAACATCTCGCCGCAAATCTTTCCTCTCAATTTGTTTCCCAATTCCCTTTAAATGTGACTGCCAAAACCAATGTACACACAAAATCAAAACATTACGCAAAGAAGGAAACCCTAAATCATACTAACTATACTTTTTCAACCTGATAAAAAAACATTACCAACCTTCAAAAAATTCTGCAGTCTTTGAGTGCTTTGAGTAACAAAATTCGAAAACCCGGGATCTATCAAATTAGGGTGAAGTTTCTTATGAATCTTATCATTAATTTGGCTTATTGAGCTACCCTTTGTCTCCACCATTGTTCCTGAATCACATTCGATTTCACACTTCAGTCATTTGTTTACCATTCTATTTCGCAAATAAACTAAACCTCACCATTTTCTTCACAGTCAAAAATATTTGATCCAATTATCACCCAAAACCACCATAAAATCCCCTCATTTTTTACAAAGCAAACCGTCAATTTACGTTCATTTGTAAAATATAAAGGTAAACAAATAATCGAGAACTCGCTAGTTTTATACTTTGTGCAGATAATGTGAGAGGTGAGAATCACTCACTAAGCAAGCAAAGAATTATTTCCAACTTATTTTATAAACAAAAAATATCCCACTTTAGTTACACATCTAAAAATTGTTAATCTCCCCAAAAGTTAACCTAATTTTGCATAATTTGGCAGATAAATCCATCAATTGAAGATAACCCACAAAATATTAAGCAAAACTAATAAAACCCAGTTAATTATCAGTAAAAAAGGAATTAAAGATCAAATCTTTCAAACTCAAGTTTAAAATTTTCCCAAAAAAGCAATAACATTACATAATAAAAAGAAAAATAAATTAAAACATTGAACAAGTTATAAGAAAGAGTGAAATTAATAAAGTTAGAAACTTTGATACACTTACAGAAATGGGGATTAATTGAATTGTCTGAATATTCTTCTGCTTTGCACCAATTTTGTATTTTGACACACAAAAAAAAAAAAAAAAAAAATGGAATTATCAACTTAATTGAATTTTTTTTTTTTTTTTTTTTTTTTTTTTTTTTTTTTTTTTTTTTTTTAATTTTTTTAGCATTTGTAATCTAACTCACATGAATTTAATAAAAATAAAATAAATAAATGGCACGTGTTTATTGTTTTGATTTTTGATAAAATCTTCAAAATTTCCAGCAAAATTGGTCTATAATTCCTCATTTTACCGTGTTGCATACCAAATATTGTACTTGGACGGTGACCGCCTTTTTTTTTTACATCTTAAATGGGTCGGTTTGTATGATTTTATGCAAATACTCGTATGAAATTGTCGTAAAGTGGTCACTTTCAATTATACATACGCTTACTACCATTGTATTGTCCAACACGAGATTTGCTCGTTTTCAGGAATTTCCGGTTATTGTTCTGGTACAAGCTGTACAACCACTAGTGGGGGAATGTAATTATAAATGGCAAATGCATAGTCGGGCATGCGGCCCCGTGCTTAGAAATCGTTTGGTTCATTGGAAAAAGAACTTTAACGTTTATCGAGAGTATATTGGTGCGATTTCTATATTTTCGATGGTTTTCATGAACTATAGGGATTCAAAAGTAGAATATACCTCATGCTCTTAAAAAGTTAAAAGCCTTCGTTGACAATCAACGAAGAAATGGTTACTCCGTACTTGAAAAATCACTCTCGAAAAAGAAAATGAAATGGCGCAACGCCATGCCTCACAAAAATTGACCGCTTTCGCATTCACATTTACATAAGCAACATAATGGAAAAAAATAGAGTAAGACTACGACTTTGAACTGAAAAAATACAACCTTGGTAACCACAGTTCTTCATCTGTGTAACTCTCAAAATGATACAAACCTCTGATTTTGCGACAAACCTCGCTTTTCTAAAATATAGCCTTCCTTTGGACTGACTTTACCCCAAACCATTTGGGGTGGAAATCAGCCGTGTCGTGGCTAGTGAGTGTAGTGACAATCGTCACAAACAAACTTAAGTCGACATAGCTTCACTAGCTCATTCTCACGAAGCTCGTGTTTTTACTTTTCGAGGTCACTCTGCACCTTCTTTCAATACTTTTATATGGTCCTCCGTGAAGGGAAATGCATCGGCCCCAAAAGCTGCAACGATGTGCCTAGCTTCGGTGGTCATGGTCTTACCCTCTGGTCCGATGGCCACAAGAAACGGGATGCCCTTCACTTTAAATCTCCGAGACAAGGAGGCCTTACGCTCATCACCTAAAGGTAGGGCTAACCACGGCATGCATGAAAAGTACTCATCGAATGAAGATTGATCACGGTCACTAGACACAAATATGACTTCAAAGGCGTACTCTTTTGCCTTGATTTCATGGTATGCTTTGATAAGCTTTGGTGTGAATCCTCGGCATGGAGGGCACCAATGTGCGGAAAAATAAATAAGTACGTTCTTTCCAACTAGCTCTGACACGGGTACCTAGAAACATAGCATAGGACTCAGGGTAGACCTGACAAAAATAATGACCCGACCCAAACTCAATCTGATGACTCATTAGCCAAGTTTAGGGTTACGAGATGATTTAAAAATTTTAACGAGACACAACTGACAAAATTTTCTAGGCATGTCACTAGAACTAGAAGGGATAAATGGAGTCGGAGAATGCAAGATTACCTTGGTGCCACTGTTGTCAACGACGTAATTCCTCTCGCCTAATACCAGAATATCCTGAAGCGTTTGAGACTCAAGCTTGGCTTTCTCAATCTCGGCAAGCTCTGCCAACCTGTCAGATGTGAAAGGGTAGGCAGCGATACCATGCTCATCGATTAGCTCTGCTACACTAGGGTTCACTGTCTTCCCGTCTGGGCCGATTATGGCAAGCCCAGGAACGGTCCTGAGCTCAAAATAACGAGCAAGTTTTTCAGTCCGTACATCTTTGAAGGGCAACGCAAACCAGGGCGTTCGAGTAAACACGTCGTCTTTGAGTCCTTCCATATTGTTGTTATCCATAAATATTGATAAAATCTCAAAGTTCTCCCCTCTCGCTTTGAGTTTCGTATAGATGTCCTCTAACTTTTGGGTGAACTCAGAGCATGGCGTGTAGGTGGTGATGCAGAAGTAAAGACCAACCGTTTTTCCTACGAGTTCAGATACGGGAACCTGGTAAGTTCCCGTGTTAGTAATTCAGGTTGAAGGGAAACGGAAGAATCCATTTTACGTTAATTAGAATGATTGACCCGTTTGCTAGGTCTAGTCGTCGAGGATAATGCACGTTGTTACTTTCATATAAGCTTATCGATGAAGTAATTTTACAGAGTTACAGTTGGATGCAAAAACGGATATATTACCTTCATTCCATCGCTTGAAATCACGAAATCTCGAGAGCTAGAAACCAAAAGAGACTGCAAGCTCTGGTTACGTCTCGCTTCTTCTTGAGCCTCTTTCAGTTCCATGACTCTTTCTGAACTAAATGGATACGCCTCGACTAGATGTTCCTTGACCAATTTCACGCCTTCCTCAGTCGAGACGGTCCCGTCTCCATTAAGGAACACAAGATGAGGAATCCCCCGGAAACTGAACTTTCCCCTAACGGACTTGATCGAGCTAGTATCAGAAAACGGAACTGCAAGCCACGGCATTGTAGAGAAGTAGTCCCTGAACGACTCCTCGTTTTTGTCGGATGAAATGAAGATGATTTCAACACCCCCTTTTGAGGAGAGGTTGTTATAGACTTCGACTAAAGTCGGGGTGAATCTGCGACACGGTGGACACCATGAGGCCGAGAAATACAAGCCTACATTCTTCCCCCTCAAATTTTTGATCTTTACCTACATTCATATTGTCTCCATTAACTTAGACGATCAAATGATATCGATTTTTATCAACATTTTCTCTCATCATGCGAAAACTACATATTGTTGAAAAGGATAGAAAATACATTTCAACAAAATTCCCAAAAAATTTATTATATGTAGAAAATTAACAACTACATTAGAACTTATGTTTTGCTTTGCTTTGCTTTGTAAACATTATAAGGATACACAATCTAGAATAGTGAATATTGCCATTTTTGTTCATTTTCTCGAACTTGGGGGAATTGAGATCCCTGTCCCATTTTTGTGTCTCATTTGATATCATTTTACTCTAATAAATCTCATTAATTACAAAATATTACTCCGTAATAAACAAATATTACATAAAAGCGAGATTTTATACTGTATGAAGTAATAAGACATCAAATGAGACATAGAGTGGGACAGAGGATTTGCTCTGCTTTGGAGGTAGCGAATGTGACCCTTTGTTCTTCCATAAACCTCGACAAGTACGCGTACAACCGTCTCATATAAGTTTGTGCATATCATCAGAAAAATATACTACATTATACCAAAAATAATTTCTATATCTAAAACCCTAGCAAAATTTTTAAATTATGCTTCTAAAATAACAGCAATGATGAATCAAATACCCCAATAATTACAACCCATCAACTAAAATCCACCAAAAATGCTAAATTGCATTATTTAATAAACAAATTTGAACAATTTAATGACAAAATTGCTAACTTTATTAAATAATTAATATTCATTCAAACAGAAATGAAATTAAGAAGTGTATGTACCTCATCACCATTGTTGGATATGAGAAAATCTCTGTCATTTGAAGAGAGAAGAGAGCTCAAATCATGAAATGCTAAATTTTGTTCCATTTATTTAATTTAGTTTTGGCAGAAATTTTGTTTGTTAGTTGGTGATTTTGGAGAAGTATAAATTTTTAAAGCAAAATTGATCATGGGTTTATATAATAAGCATGCCTTTTTCAAAAAAATAAAAAATAAATAAAGGTTTTAAGGTAGAATTTTCCATGCAATAGTTAAAACGGAGAAAATGTTTGACTAATTTTTATTAAATGTTATCGAAATAATAGTTTTAGTTGGGACAACAATTTTACCTGTGATATTAGTAACTCGATTTTATCATTAAATGATCATATTATATTAAAATAAACGTTACATTATTTTGTTTTGAACTTAAGATGAAAATAATCCCGCCAAATGAGAATTTACCTTTTGCATAATATTGTACTCCGTAGGTAACATATAGTTGTAAGTGAAATTGTATCATACAAAAATAATACTTCATATTTGTCTTAACAATAATATTAAATAATGTAAAATACATCGTAGTACTCATTGAGATCAGATTTAATTTCAGCCTAATTTATTTTAACATATTTTAAATTAAGATAATGTAATTTAATTCCGTTCATTATTTTTTAATAATCATATTTCTTGCAATAATTTAATTTTATGTTCATTTTAGTTAAGTCATACTCAAATTCACTAAATTAAAGAAAAGAAAAGAAAAATTACAAAGCAATAAATAGGAGATGACTTCTAAGTCAAATCAATGTACATATGTGATAAATAATACTCCCTCCATTCCACTATCTTCTTCCCACTTTCCTAAAAAGGAAATTCCACTATCTTCTTCCCATTTCTATTTTTGTCAACTTTTAACTAATCTCATCCACACAATTTACTTTATTATTCTTTTACTTTAATCTCAACCACACAACCTCTCCACCTTAATATTTGTTCCATATTGAAATGGGAAGAACAAAAAGAAATAGAGGGAGTAGAAAAGAAAAGCCAAATAACGAAGAATTTGTCTTATGATTTTGCCAAAGGTCGACGCATTTTCGTAGGAATTAAAAGTCTCCTTTTTGATTAATTAATAGGTTGAAAATTTTCTATGGCTTATGAGTGGACTGTTAGAATTAGGGTATACAACGAATGGAAATTGACAATAATAAACCACACCGAATCGACTTTCGCTTTCCTAATAGAACAATTCGACCCTATATTAGTGCCAGGGTTGTACCGAATTTCCTATTGAGATAAGACGGTGTCCTCTATTTCTAGGCACAAGAAACAGAGATGTAATTCAGAAGTATTTTATGTGTATAATGTTATACGTTCATTGATGCAGAAGATCAGTTTGTATGTCTGTGTTTTTCATCTTCTAAAATCCTACTTCTATTTAAATAGAAGTTGTATTATAAAGGGAAACCTTGTCATTGTAGAGATATGACTCTTCAATAATTCCGATACAGTTAATCCCGTCATAGTCATTCAAAATGAAAGACTATACTGTAAACTCGCAAATAATTATATATAAGTGTACACTCCGTACTTCCCAAACTTACATTGTATTATATTGAATTTACCCATCTATGAACCAATTCTGAGTCACGCTAAATGAACCGGTAATTACACTTAAATTACCAACAATCCTCCCCCATTTAAGCGTAATTCAAATTTTTTTAAAAAAAATAGCTAACAAACATACCAATTTATGCATAAATGGAAATGTCACAAAGATTGAATTCCCACTTAGTGAAGTTACACATTCCAAATATTCGAGTATTAGGGTGTGACTTAACATTGAACCCCTGTACACATTTTGAATACATGAAGATAACTCACACATAAATTAAGTTTACTTCCGAAATTACAAACCGACACTTATTTACAGCCTAGTGTCCCATATCTATTCATGAACATTTCAGGAGTCAAACCCAAACTCCTTTGAAGCGGCTATACTTCATGTTCACATAGGTTGATTCTTTTATCGTGTCCTTGCAAACACACTTTTTCAAAAGATCAATTAAGAAGATAAACTTCAACCTTACAACATGCAAGTCTAAGCACACACCTTCGGGATAAATAAACTTGTGTGCTTCAACCGTTAATAATTGGCCTTCCACATTGAATTCAGCCTCTAACGTTGTATTAGAGGGGAATTGGGTATCCAATCATTAAAGATTTGTTCAGGTTTTCTTCTCATCCCGCCAACCGACTTTATAACAAGTCCCTAATTGATCCTTGTGCGCACAATTGATCAACTAGAATTGAGATCTCACAAAACAATCAAAATCATCCTATTTGTGATAACAAATGTACTGTGTCATTTCTAACACCCCGGTGTCGCGATCACCGTTATACTCTTGACTATAAACTTAGTCAATTGTAAACCGTTATTACCACAAATATGAGTAAAAATGATCAAAACATAAAAGAGAATTCGTAGATTAATTTCCTAGCAACATAACCTTTTACCGGCTAAAGCTAATTAACAATACGATTTTCAACTTTAATGTCAAAATTTACATGCAAATTCTCTCCATAGACGTCCATAAACCAATGGTATCGTATCTAGGCAATTATATACCACCACTTGTAGAAAATACTCATCCACATTTGGCTATTCAATTCGCATTACTCTCTTTCTAAAACCGAAAGAAATTCGACATAGAACAAACCATAAACCATGGTTCCAATATGTTTATATATTTATACATTCAATTGTTTGCCAATAATGAGTACGAGTTTAACTAGTATCCCAACTCACTCAACTTTAAACCGCATAACAATTACTTCTTTGTGTAAATATGAGTATGATCTCACTTTATCCATATACAATATATATATAAACATTACACACAACCTTTAAGAGCACTTATTAAGGAATAATAATCATCATTCTCACCGTGTTCCTAATGCCGAGGATTATATTAACCTCCCTCATGTCTTCAATAGAAGAACATGTTAACAAATTTTTGACTTAGATTAATGTCAAAAGTTACCCAATAATCATCACACAACAAATGACTATTCCATAAGCGGACTTATCAATTTAGTTTTATAAATTTATTTTCTTTCTCCATGGATAAAAACATATAAATCAACAATCTCCCTTTGGTTATTACAAACCATCTGAACCGAGATCATCATAAATAAATCAATTTCAAGTACTGAAATAATAATTTTCACAAAATTTTATATATCTCTTTATAGAGAATCAACTTTGAAATCGACAAAGTATAAGATGTCTCAAGATTCCACAACACCGAATCTTAAATAAATCAAGACACTATTTCATTGATCGAGTCATAAAATTACTCATATATGGTCTCGCTCAATCCCGCATCAGCGTGTATCATATTAAAACTATTCATGAATGACGACATTCACATTCACTCTATTAACTTTAGTGATAGAGTCGTAAATCAATGATTATCATATGATCAATACATGATCATATTACTCATATACAATCAAAATCAAAATTAAATAAAATAGAAAAACATGTATACAATTCAAGCATCACCAATCACTATGTTATGCTAAAAGATCAGTTAAGAATATGCATCAAATAACAATCTTGTAAAACCCCAAACAAAAAGCATCGCATCGTATAAAAACGATCCAGCAACATCATCATAACCCACACAAATACAAACATTTCACATGTTAATTAAGATCATAGATTAAAATTATAATATAAATCTATAAGCATACACAAAAAGATATTAATTAATCAAGTACCAAAGTGTGTCAATTACGAGAAATAAATTGAGAGGACTCTCTTTAACATGATATAAAAAAAAATTTGCAAACAAATACTTAAAAATATTGTTAAATATGTTTTCCCAACAACTTTCTGTAAAAAATTTTCAACATCCATTTTCATATATACTCCACCCATTAAAATGAGCATTTGAACCACAAATTCATGAACCGTGGTATCATTATAAAGCGTACTCATTTGATCATTATCAAAATAATCAAAGGTCTCAAATATTCAAATCACCCGGATGTTAAACACTATCAAACTGATATACTATGCTATTGAACCATATAA
Source organism: Dianthus caryophyllus (assembly GCA_023091065.1). NCBI lineage: Eukaryota > Viridiplantae > Streptophyta > Magnoliopsida > Caryophyllales > Caryophyllaceae > Dianthus > Dianthus caryophyllus. Next base: position 8,090,879 of record CM041518.1, on the reverse strand, counting down.
AGTACGTATGACACCGCTCAATTTCGCATTACCGTATATCATATCAAAAGAGATTTAACAGAGATATTCACAACTAAACGTGCAAAATCAACACGCTAGTATTCCACATAGTGCCATAGATCACCGTCATCTCATGATAACAACCAGAATGATGTCATACTTAAAACACCATTCAAACAACATCTGCACCTTTTGTATATACAATATTCACACTATAGGCTACGGTCATACGGAGATACAACATCAGGATAACATCAAAATCAAACTAACACACCCATAAATATAAAACCACATGTGAATCAACACAACATTAATTACATTCATTAAAAAAAATACTAAAATAACACCATATCAATGTATAAGAAAAGAATTTCACTTATCTCTTTCCTGAAGTTTCGTAACACTTGCGTGCATGTATACAAAAAAATAATATTCAACCACCATTCAATTTCGCGCCGCAAATCCACGCGAGATGAAACAAAATCCAATAACCAATTCCTTGAAACTGAAATTATAATTGCCGATATTATATTCAACACCATGTACCGTAATGATTGTATCATTGGTCCAAAATCGAAACTACTTCCTTTGGCAAAATTCATCGTCAATCCCTTATCATTCGTCATTCTTTCAAAAATTTCGAAATTGTTCTATTAGATTGTTAGAATTAGGGTATACAACGAATGGAAATTGACAATAATAAACCACACCGAATCGACTTTCGCTTTCCTAATAGAACAATTCGACCCTATATTAGTGCCAGGGTTGTACCGAATTTCCTATTGAGATAAGACGGTGTCCTCTATTTCTAGGCACAAGAAACAGAGATGTAATTCAGAAGTATTTTATGTGTATAATGTTATACGTTCATTGATGCAGAAGATCAGTTTGTATGTCTGTGTTTTTCATCTTCTAAAATCCTACTTCTATTTAAATAGAAGTTGTATTATAAAGGGAAACCTTGTCATTGTAGAGATATGACTCTTCAATAATTCCGATACAGTTAATCCCGTCATAGTCATTCAAAATGAAAGACTATACTGTAAACTCGCAAATAATTATATATAAGTGTACACTCCGTACTTCCCAAACTTACATTGTATTATATTGAATTTACCCATCTATGAACCAATTCTGAGTCACGCTAAATGAACCGGTAATTACACTTAAATTACCAACATGGACCAAATAGACAATATACTTCACGAAAAATGATTTTCTTTTATGTTTTATTATAGGATTTGAAATTTAATTATCATCAAGTTGGTTCGATGATTTTGTTTGATAAATTAGTCACTTAAATATTTACAATTGTTTCACGTTATCTAAACTTATAAACTGTAATATTTAAAAAGTAATCTGACAAAATAGTTGATAATATTTCATATGAAGTACTCTTGTTTATATAATCTAAGGAGATACTAACACTGAAAAATTCCCATAGTTAAAGACTTTCTCTTGTGAACAAGAATCAAACAATGTAAAGTTTGCTTTATAGATAACTAATTTAAACGGCTTATATAAATTATTAACTTCATCAAACAGTAACATAATAATATTGAAATATCATCAATCACAAACAACATACGGAGTTAAAGACAATGATTAATCTAAAATCAATAAATCATACCAAGATCAGACTTACGATACTCTGTACTATGAATAAATTTGTTTTAGAAATCAAAATCCATAAGAAAAAAAAAAAATATATAAGTTTATACATATTTAAATTCGTCCTCACAATTAGACTATCATAGTTAACTTATACAAACTTATACAATAGTCCTTCATAGTACTGTACGTAATAGATAAATGACCTATTGACCAACTCCTTTCGTTCCAATAAATTATTTAATTTACATTTTGCCTTTTTTGTGAGAGAAATTTAAAAGAGGTGTAAATGACTGAGACAGTGTGAATATACATATGATCACTTTCATTCTTTCAACAAAGATGATGCGTGGAGTACTATCGATGAGAAGCTAAGAACGAAGAAAGTCATCACGTATTCACGTACACAAGTTTGGATATATATTTGATAGTTTGGATATTATTATATTGACAATTGGCAATATACTTTTATGTTTATTAAATTATATTGGAGTATATAAATAAATAAATAAAATACAAAACTAAATTACCCCTTCATTTATCCTTAATTGTGCTCATCAAATTTGGTCATACTATCATTATTGTTTCTTGGTCGTTGTCCCCCGAATTCTTTAAAAAGCAAGCAATTTGTCGATAAATTTTTTACTTCTAACTTTTTCCATCGTCTCATATCATTATAAACTACGGAGTAATAAAATAGTTTATAGCTTAATAAAATAGTTTATAGTTAACCATATGTATTTGTCTTCTCATAATAGTAATACTTTGTATTATTTGGTAAATTTGTGGGATGAAAATGTTGAAAAGAAGTTTAGAATAAAGTGCCGATGATTTTATTCTGAAATGGGATAAGATATAAGCAGTCATTTTAAACACAATACGGAGTACTCCCTCCGTTTCAGTGAATTGTTTACAGTTTGACTTTTCTGTGAGGGGAAAAAAGTCAAACTGTAAACAAATGACTGAGACAGAGGGAGTAGTATTTTTAATAATTAAATATTGCTTTTAATCAACAAAATAGTTACAACATGCAAAATAAATAAGATCGTAACAAACATGCTCCTTGGAACATGATTATTACAAAAAAGCTGTAAAACAATTACGTGATGCAACAATTACAAAACAATCTAATATTTACTTATATAATTTTAATTCATTTAGTACAATGACAAACTAAATCACTTAGCTCTAATAACCCGTTCATCAAATTTAATTTCCTAAAATGTGTTTCCGTGTTAATATATGATACTTTCTTCATTATGCTCTTTTCTTCACAATTATTTTCTTGGAAAATAATTTCACTCTTTTATTTCTATTTGCGAACATTCTATTTTACTTTATTTCATTAATACAATTTAATTTTCTTAATTATGTGCATGACACATTAAAATGAAAAGAAACAACCGAATTGAAAAAAAAAAAAAAAAAAAAAAAAATACTCCATAGTACTTATCTATGTGTGCTTTTGAAAAACTTCTCGAGTAATTTTGAGTCCATTCTACCATCTTACACATAACGAAGTCTTAAACAAAGATTATTAACTTGATACTGTTTAAATTTTAACCTAACAAGAAATTTAAAATATTTTATGTAACTAAGTACGTATGTGATGTTCTAACTTCAATTTTTTTTTTTTTTTTTTTTTAATTTCATCTTATATTATAAGACGGATATAATTTACTCACTACAATTTGTTAAAATCTTTTCATTAATTAAAATAATTACTATGGGCTTAAAGCCCACAAGACAATGCAAGTATGCTAGTTGAATTGCATGAAATGTGCGTAACATAACATAAACTCCACGACGCATGAACACAATCCTCAAAATTAAACTTGTTCAACGTTCATTTTCTTTGATTTTTTCCACTTAATTACATACCATGCGAACAATGTATCATTCTTATGGTTGATATTGTCATAATGTACGTCGAGTTTTTAAAAAGTACTAATTACGAATAAGGATGTTAATTAATTTTCTATATGCGTAGACTTGTAATTCGATTTGATAAACTTTTCGGTATTAGTTTTAAGAGATGACTTGGAATCTAATAAGTATTTTAAAAATCAAATTTTTATTTTTATTTTGAGTATATAATAGCTAGTGCTATGATTCATGAATAAAAATGCTATAAACATGAAATAATTAGTATTTTATCACAAATGAGAAAATTTAAAAATAAGTTGGATTGATTGGTCAGTCCTACATTAAAAAACCTCTAATGACGACAAAATGAATTCACCAATTATTTCTTCTCGATCATAAATGTTGATTGTTTACTTATCACATTCTAAATTGTACTCCGTAATATTTAGAGTATTATCAACTTTTTTTCTCCTCTTAAATCCTATTGATAAAATGTTAAAAATGTTAATAACTCTTTTGGCTGGGTATTAATATTTCGTATACGATATTTACTCTTGTTGTATATTTTTTTTTTTTTTCATTATAATTTTTAACTTTGCCCTTTTTTACTCCCATAATACCTTTTTAACTTTTATTAAACTAAATTCATTCAATTTTTCAATTACTCATTCATGAGCTCCGACGATAAATAAACTTAATGGGGGTAATAATCCTTTTCAATTTTAACTTTTGTCATTAAATTATCGAATTTAAAATTGTTAGATGACATTTGTTTTTAAGAATTGATTCTCATTGTACAAGTTTTCAGAGATATCATTTTTAATGGTATCAAAAGCTTTATTTACCGTGATTGTGATGTCGATTTCGTGCTTGTAGGAACCTGCATTAGTAGTAGTAGTATTCATAATCATAGGCCTTTGAGCGCAACAATGCCTCTATTCTTAAATTCGATACCTTAACGTCTTCATCCATCGACTGCACGCTTTCGTCTTCTGATCACACGACCGTTGAATCAGCAAAAACAAAGGGACAAAATGTGGTGAAATTGACACTAAAGCGTAGAACTAGTCTCCCAAACCCCTCCCCCATACAAACCCTAATTACAATTTTAAGTTAAATTTATTAATATTAATCAAATTCGCTAGTTTAATGGAAAAATTGAATTTATGAATCCGATTTTAACTACTTTATTGAATTGATTATCGAAATTAATAATTGAATAATTGTAAAATCGAATGAATTTAGTTTAAGAAAAGTTAGAAAAGAAAAAGAGAAAATTTGGTATACAATTGGACTAAAAAATGATATGGTTGAAAAACTCATGAAGGAAGTATAGAATGGGAGTAAAAATTTGTATACAAAAAATCAATAACGTTTCTTTTTAGTAAGAGAATTTTAAACAATAACGACATAACTATCAGAATGAATTAAATCTATACATTACTAAACATGGACTTTTAGAGTTGTAAGCAAAAAAGAGAAGAACACATTTGATTCATGAATAATATTCGGGATAAATATTATTTGTGATAATGCTTTGGCTCTAGATAAACGTAAGTGATATTGATTCGACCCGGGATAAATGTACGTACTTGGTGTTGATTCGGTCCTTGATAAATTGCAAATAACGATCTGAATAAAATGAAAGCGGCTCGGGATAAAAGTGTTCGGTAAGTGTTGATGTTGAAAAAAGGCGAGCAATGGTTGGAAAGTAAGTGGCGTTGATTTTGCGTGTACAATTCCGAGTCTGAGTTAATTTCCATTTTCATTTCCTTGTGTCTTAGCTTTTGGTTTATGTATTGTTTGAACCGGACTAACCCCATTCCTTTTTGTGTCTTTTTTCCCCCTCCCCTAGGTCAAGGTAAAGGTCATGGTCGAGGCGGGTGGATCGAGAATTGAGCTCATGAGGATTTGCTTCGGTTGGAGTCTTTATAGCATGAGATGTGTCTAGCTTTTGCATACCACGCCTACGGACAGCACAATAGCTGTTTTCATTCACTTGTCGTTGTTTGGTGACGGTTTTAAGTTTTCACATATTGATGAACACTAGCATGGATCGGCCTTTACTACTTTGGTCGTTGACGCAAAGCTTATATATTATGTTTAGTTGGTGGTGTTGGTAGTATGTTTAGATAAATGTTGCATAGGTATCGTGTTAGGGGTTCACCCCTGAGACCATGAGTTCGTGACTCTTTTATTTAGGTGAGATCCACCTTACCTAAATGGGATATATCACATTACCCCACCATGTCATTACAAAAGTATGCCAGTTCAATTATCCTACTAAATGTAATTCTACGACGACAAATATGAGCACCATGTGAACTACCGAAAAAGTAAGAAACCTAAAAGTATGACCACGAAACTCATAATATGGTCCAAACTCAAAAAGTTGCTCAAACCGTCAAACTTAAGAAGGTTTTCATAAAAATAAAAAAATAAAATTGACCGTTCAGCTTACAATGGGGAAGTACTGCAAGACGTCCCCAATTCGATAAATTCGAATTCCAACGTAATCGAACAAAGAGAAAAGACAAACAAATGATTTCCAACTTCAAAAAAATACACAGGTGGAGTAGTTGGTAAGAACAACCAGACATGAAAGCTATCAAATCGAGACAGTAGAAGATTCACATACCAAGTAATCCGCATAAAATTATAGAAATATTATAAGCTAGCACATATTAATCCCATCAATATTCACACCATCATTAGTAGTATGACATTGGACATAAGTTACTAAATTATGATCAGTTTCATTCGATAAATTGCAATGTTGACCAACAAGGACACAAAAAGCCAATCCTATGCAATACGATCTTATACAGAATCTACTTTAAAAGCATACAAAACAGATTGTAATCTTGTACGATGGTGGATATTATCCCCATATTATAGAAATATTGAAAGTTAGTACATATAATCCCTATCGATCACACCATCATTAGTAGGACGATATTGGATGTAAATCATGATCGGTTCCAATTCGATAAATTACAACGTAGAACAACAAAGACCCACAAACCCAAGAAAAAAAAAAACCCAGAGGACAAAACACCCTCAAAACAAAGTTAATATAATCTAGTGATACAACAACGCAAGTCCCAAATGATTTATTATTACAATACCGGGGCCATTTTCGCCCGACAATTAGATAATTTCTACGCGAATGTTTGGAGGAACAATTTTCGCAATCTTACTTGCTCGACTCCTAGAAGCTTCAACAAACCCAGTGTCATCAAAATCATTAAAACCACACGAAGAATCACATATGATGGTCTCAAGATTGCATGCAAATTGCGCAAAATAGAGTATCAGGCTAACATCATAAAAACCTCCAATAAATCCAGCAACATGCAATACCTTAAGATTTGAATAAGTCTTTTGTTGTAGCTCGTCCTCGTCCTCGTCCCCGTCCCTCTCCCCATTGTCCCCGTCCCCCTCCCCATCATTCCCGTCCCCGTCCACATCCGCATCCCCTTCCCCTTCCCCTTCCCCGTCCGAGTCCGTTTCGCCGCCCTCCAAATCATCGCCCTCGACATCATAATCTCCTAAGTCCAAGTTCTTGAGTTCATCAGCCTCCATATCAAGTTCAGCACTACTGTAACATACCTGCAAAATTACAAGTTTCTTTAAGTGTTATTGTTATACTCTAACTTCAAATCTTCAATCATTCATAGAGAAAAAAATTAAAGTACTTGACAAGGAAAAGGCTATATTAGTATATTGTACGGAGTAGAAGTTTATTACGGAGTAACTAACTTTGTAACACCCGAGACATAAATTTGTGCAAACTACCAATGGACCCCATCTAACCAAACTATCAATACTTCCCTTACCTTTTTCACTTTTCTTAAAATTTGTGCAAAACTCTATGACATCATCCTATTGAAATGGAAGGAGTATTTTCGACTCATTTCGGGTAAATTATACAGTACTCTGTATTAATAACCATATTTTTACAATGTTTGGTCTGACATTAGCTACTACTCTGTATAAATAAGACTGACTTTAGTTATGAGGAATTCTTAAGTCGGGCTAAAGTTATCTCGGGCCATTATATTCACAAAAGACTAAACACAACAAAAGAACGACGTATTTCTCTTCTTCAAGCTCATGCTGTTTTGTTATGTTGTGGTGCATTTCATGTGAGTCGCCTCATGTGTCTAAGGGCATATACATGAGCGAGTCACCCGCATATCAATCGGGTAGATGGTAATTGGGGCCTAACCACCTAAGGTATCATGGGTGTGGCACATCTAATAGTAGTCAAATGGAGACGGGTTGTTTCGATAGTGCGGCCAGGCTTGGACCAAAAGCTTAAACCACCCTACCTTGGAGATAGAGTCGCATCTTAGTTATCTTACCCGATTGTGCACGAGGCATACATTCGAGTTAAGATTGTTATGAGATTGTGCTTACACTTTGACTATATTGGATTATTCGAGTTAACAAAATAGCCCCAGAAGAAAAAAAAATACAGAACAAATGGGGACATGGAATGGACGAGTAAAACGTTCAAATTAGAGTGTAGAAATATTACCTCTATCTTTAATTCACGCACCATTTGGAATGCCTCTAACCATGTCGTTACAGCAACAAGGTCAATTTCCTTAGGATAATCGTATTTCAAAGTCAGCTCCTTTAAAAAACTCCAAGTGGAAAGAGGTTCACTAGGAATAATCTTACGAATCTAAGACAAAAATCAAATAAAATAAATCAATATAAGCGGCATAGTTGATTTATACAAGATGAAAAAATGATAATAAGAGAAGCGCAAACCCCGAGATCAACGGAAAGCTTGGAGAGCTGGCCGGCAAGGTGGAAGATTCGGGCCAAGATTGTATTTAAAATATACCCACCAACCGCTATTTCAACAAGCATGGGGACGCTTTTGAACACTAAACTTAAGTCGTGATTCATAGAATAATAAGAAAAAGATATAAGATTGGGGGCGTCAATCTCCAGCTCTTCTAAATTGCCGCAACAATCTATTGTCAGCTGCTTTAACATGGTAGATGGACCACTAATCTTGAATCTCTTGAGTGTTCTTGAACCACCAACGTATAGCCGTTCCAAGAGACGGCACCATGACAATAGGAATTCAAGAACGTCTCCACTAATATTAATGCCGTCCAAATGCAAGGAGATGAGTAAACTGAGGTCACCATTACCTGGAGACGGTAATGGCTTTAGGATGTCGAATCCAATAGTGTATAATACTGCGCCATTATTATACAATGAAGTCAAGTGCAGATGCTTAACTTTTTTCGATGCTGCAAATCTCATCCATTTGTCAACGTGATGGGCAACACTGTTATCAAACTGAAATTTAACTTTGAATGTGTCGATACATGGGCCGCAATGCAAATCCACCACTTGATTCACCCAATTTACATATTTAGTCTTTTGGTCGGTAGTAGCAAGAGCGAGTAATGCATCTGGAACAAGTTCTGGGAATAAAACTAAACGGTTAAAATGCAGATGAGTCTGCTTGGCCGAAAGGTATCTCCATCTTTTGGAAAGGATGCTCGTTCTAGCGGCCTCTTCAATCCGCATTTGAGACATAATACTCAAAAGAATATCATCCGGTAGTTCACTAATAGAGTCCTCAGCTTCAGCTCGGTCGTCATGGTCCTGAAACCAATAGAAACACCGATAATTTAGCAACTTATCTGGAGTCCTAGACTGGTTGCCGGGGAAAAAAACAGGAAAAAAAACTTAATCTCCTTGCCGAGAAAACGTTGTCCATGGAATCAATATAAGATAACACCAAAAACCTTCGGCAGTTGCAGAGTGTTAATGTACCTGAGACATAGTTTAGTTCCCAAAGCATAAACTTTAGAATTAAGTAGACAAAATTAGGTTAAGAGACAAATGTAAAAAAAGAACAGAAGAAATACAGGGTTAAAGATATGAATTTTAATATAGATTTTCAAAGTTAAAAAATAAGGTAAATACAAAATTGTAACACTAATTAAGTGAAGAGCTACATTCAGAGAGCAAAAAAGTCGACAAAAGTTAAACTTTCATATTGAAATCATATCGAAGGTATTAACTTTTGGACAGCGGTAGCTAATCAACTGATGTACAACAGAAATTATGTTTTGGGTACACATTTTGATATAAAACTCTTTATCAAATCTACAGAATACAGGAGCTAAAACCGAGTAAAAGATCGAAAGTCTGACATACAACTCAGATAAAATTACAGGTATAGAGACTTTGCTATAGAGGTCGATCAAAAACGTCAACTTAAAACTGCATCAAAGGTATTAACTTTACTGATGTAGAGCAGAAATCAAGTAAGAAACAGAATTCGGTGACCCGATTTTCAAACTGGTTCAGGATAAGCACGATAATATGATAATCCCAACACAAAACTACAATAATAAGCACGATATCAATGTGGGTTACTTACAAAGAGTAGCTCAAAGAAGTGAAATTTCATGCATAACACAACCAAACCACAACATTAAGGGCCAATTTAGTGTTTAACAAAGCGATTATAACAGTCTTAACTAGTTTTGAGACCGTCAATAATGCAAAACTTCAAAATCGTTGTTCTGCGAAGTCGTGTTCTACAATTAAATCACGCTTTAGTCAATAAAAACTCTAAAACTAGCTAATTGACACATTAATTCATGTAAATCAACCATAAATCAAAACTTCAAGAGAGATAATTAGATAATTAGGGAAATTATTTCACTGGTCCAATAGATATTAGATAATCAGGGAAATTATTCCACCCGTAGTAATGGTTCTTGGGATGTTTGGAAGTAGTTGGCGTATTACTCGCGCAGTCAGGGTTTGCACGTAGCCAGGTAAACACGAAAATTATGTTTAAAATTAAAAGTACATCAATTTTAAAAGGTACATCAATTTTATTTATAGTAATTTTATTTATAATAAATTGTATTTTTTACAAATTGTATACATATTAAATAAAAGTAGGTCAATAATATTCCTTAAATAACATTTTGAGTTAACTATAATTAAATTGGTGTAGCTTTTAATTTTAAACATAATTAAATAAATATTAAATTAAATTGATGTAACTTTTAATTTTAAGCATAATTTTATACATATTAAATAAAAGATAGGTCAATAATTATAGTATTTAGCGAAATTTAATTTAATCTCAATGTTATATTTAATTATGCGTACACATATAGCGAGTATTTAATTAATACATCAAAATATTTCGTATATTTGAGTGTAAATGTAGTTTGCACCCTAAAAATATGAATATAATAAGTATACTTCCCTCGCCATGAAAATTACCGATGTACATGGTTATAGTGTGACTTAATGTAATCACATAAAGCCTTGTCCAAAACTACAAGCGTTATTTCAAGATTAGCCCAAATACTCATTTTCATTGTGTTTAAGATGTGGGCCAGAGCGTTTAAGATTTTTATGGAATTTACCGGGACCGCCAAAATGGGAAATTTTAATATGGAAGATAATGTTGAATGCGTTACCCACAGGAGAAGAGTTTTTAAGAAGAGGTATGGTAACATCTGCTCAATGCCACATGTGTCAAATACAGGGGGAATTAGATACGGTGAATCATATTTTTATAACCTATGAATTAACGAGAAGAATTTGGAAGAGCACTATTCTTGGAATAAGATTAGAAATGGGCATGAATTGCGACATACAACGTTGGATTATAAATTGGATTACCTATCTGAGCAAACGAGACGACGAAAAATGGGCTCTTTCTGCTTTTCTGGCCACTATGCACGAAATTTGGCTCTATAGGAATAGAAGATTCTTCAATGGTAGGAGTAGAAGTTTGGAAGTCATACTAGGCCAAATTGTCAAGGACGCAGAGCTTGCTTTAGAAAAGGAAGAAAGTCAAGGCTATAAATTTTAGGGTGGACTCTCATGATCAATAGGATTGTTGTTTGGCTGATAAGTTGAGAGAGGGAGATCCTTCCTTTCTTGTAGGACAAGAAGGGAGATGCTCCGCGGTACAAATTGAGGTTGATGCAGCCTAGGTTTGTAAACAGAGAGCGGCTGTAGGATGGGTGGTTCTAATTGATGTTAGAGAAAGCCATAGATATGGCTATCGTATTAGGATTCAAAGCCCCTTGCAGGCTGAAGCTTTAGAACTACGTGATGCTATTTTTTGAGCTAAGGATAAAGGACTTTTACATGTTCAATATAATTTAAGTGGGATTATCTTGATCTTGTGATGCAGGCTTCAAGAAGCGAAGACTTTGAGCATGAGACCGCATTTTGGATATATGGTCTTGTGCTCCTTTCTTTCATTGTTTTAGTATCATGTATGTTCCTAGAGCTCTTAATAAGAGGGCACATAATATAGCTAAAAAAACCCCTAACTTGTAAGAATGCTTGCTTTTGCTAAATGGCAAAAAAAAAAAAAAAAAAAAAAAAAAAAAAAAAAAAGATGTGGGCAAGAGAATTTGTCTCGGAGTAACGCAGTAACATGATCTTGTACAAGAACGATGTGCAATTAAGTGTACACAAGTGACCGGATATCATTGACTCAGGTATATAACCAATCAGAAATGTCGCTATGACCAACATTGTTAAGAAATTGTGTTTCTAGATGATAAAACAACATAAACAATGATACATCATCGCGTTGAATCTAGGTCTGCCAGCAAGACGAGACGCAATCGCATCAACTACAAATCCACTTCAAAGATCATGTACTGGTGATTCACCGTAATAAAGGACAAACCACAATAAATCCATGAAATTTACTCGGGTCAACGTAGATTCATTATTCGTAAACAAGACATCATTCCGTAAAAAAATGATAGAAGTACGAACTTACTATGCAAACCAAACACTATCAAAAGTCACACAAGCGGCTCAGTAGTGTGTTTAGTTACAACTAGAGTAAACACATGAAATGAGTAAGTCAAAGAATCTTTGGGGAAAACTAAAACCGCAGATCGAGTGTTCTATGTAAAGGTGGTTAAAGAGACGGATACGATCACGTGAAGTTCAAATCGTCCATCTGACGCCAAAAAAATTCAATTCTTAAGCCTGCAAGTTACGACGAGAATAAAAACGGAGTATTATTTAGGATAAATTACAAATAACCAATAAATCAAGACATTTGAAAATTGAAAAAACCAAATAACACGATTGTCGTATGCAACATTTGATTGTGATTAAAATGTGGCCACTGTAATAATTATTGTGACCATTAATTGAGTAAAAAGTGACAATTACCTTGTTTGCAATGTTGTTGATAGTCAATCCAACCCTTCGTGTACACCCCCTCCAAAGGTTGCACAAGTGCTGGATACACCTGAAATCGCGCAGAAAATACAACTTATGAGCTCGACAAATTATCACCACCAGCATTTAGTATTGCATGTACAAAATCATCAACGACGCACCACTGACGCCGTTGGAGAGAGTGCAAGCCAAGCTTGTCGGTGGGTTTAGCAGCATTCATAGGACATATTATTTTGCTGTGGCGTTAAAAATTTCTTAGGACAATTTGTTAATATATGTAGTTATTTATCAACAAAATATATCCGCACAATATTTTTAACAATGTAGAACATATAGTTTATCCATGAAATTATTTGTCTCAAATAATTTTCTTTGTCACAATTTTTTTATCGACATATCTATATTTCGTCGCAAATTTCTATTGTATTTTATGCATTTTTCACTAACAATGCCAATAACTTTTTGCCACATATGTGAAATAATATGTGGCTAAATAGGTATTTTTGCCACATGTGTGGCTTGATATGTGGCTACAAATGTGTTTTTGCCACATGAATAACTTGATTGTGGCTAAATAGATTTTTTTTTGCCACAAGTTTAACTATATCTGTGGCACAAGTATTTATTTGCCACAGAATTATTACTCGGCATAAAATTATTTTGTGGTAATTAAGATTGTTTTTTTCTGTGGTTGAATAAAATTATGCCAGATTATACAAATTTCTGTGACATAATTTGTGGCACAAGTTCTTATTTGTTGTAGTGCAAAAATTTCATCTCTTCTTCGATTTTCACCAAAATCGGAAAATTCTTGTACCTTCTCATTGCCAATTTCACATCATCTAACTTTGAAGATAAGATCATTCTTTGCCTTGATTTTTCAGTAGCTTGCTTACTCAATTTCGCTTCCTTTCTCTCCAACTTATCAAACCTACCCTTACTAGTCGTATATAGAACATTAGAGGGTTTTGTCGATTTTTTCGAAGTTGACTTCTTCTTGAGTTGCTTATCAATCTTTTCGATTTCCGACTGATAATTGAGTCCTTGTACGAACAACTCTTGTGGATCCATTATTAGGGTTTATGAAAGAACAACGTAAAATTGATTTAATTTGAATTTGTTTAGTGAGGTGAGGTGATGTGATGTGGGGTAACGTTATATCTGCGTATGTTTTTTTAATTTTGATTTGATTGATACCGAGTAATATTTTACGAGTGGTGTATTTACATAATTAGGTGAGAGCATGATGAAGTAAGGTGTGAGATACCGTTATTTGTGAGATAAGTGGTCAATTTAATGAATTCACCACCGTCCACCGTTATCAATATAAAGACGAAGAATGGGACGCTGAATTTTTTTTCGACGACACCCCAAAATCGATGAAAGACAGAAGCGGCGTCAGATAAAGTCGTATATAACGAGTAAAATGATCAATAAAAATAACATAGTATTCGAAACCGTCTATAGAAAAACAGAGAATCTCCATACATAGGATCAAGAGGAGCCGAATAAGTAATTGTATTGATTTAAAAAGAAAAAAAAAGGTAGCTTATGAGCTTTATTGATTTCACAAGAGTTGCAAGGACTAAACTTACTAGAACATGAAATTATAAATTGACGAAAAATATAATTAAAAGTGGCTTAAAACGGATGTCTTACACGGTGGTGCCATGCTAGCGAGGGTGAGACAAGGATGACATGAACTTGGGCAAACACGGGACATCATGGATAGACACCTTGATCAAGCTGACCGTGGAGGATGGGCTTCGTCATTGACGGGACCTTTAAAAAAAAAGAATCATATGAGAATTCAATAGATATACATTATTATCAATGCAAAGACGGGATATAGAGAAAATAATGAAACTCACTCTCATATTAAAACCAAATACCCACGAACAATTCTAACAACCCACTTAAGAAGTATGAAATAAAACCTACAAAAATCCAACAAAAAATGAAACATGCCCATATACCAAATCACCAAATTCTTATTTAAGATGATCCGTTTTAAATTAAGACGGGTCAATATTATAAATAATACAAAAGCAAAATGTGATGGAGAAATGCAAAACATTTGTCTTTTTATGTACAATTCCACATACCCATTTTTAGAGACAAAAAGAAAAGAGATGTGCTCATACGTTAAACACGAACAAAATAATACTCTGTTTAAAAGTATCGAATACTCACAATCAAATCAAAATTGCCCACAAATTCAAAGCCAAACACCAGTAGTTTACTCCCAAATACCCAATTTTTTAAGGTGAAATGGTCATTGAATTGAGTTGGTTATTATGGTGAGGTGACAATATTTTAGGAAGCAATGTTATATAGATATAGATATAAATATAGATATAGATTTCACATGTTTCGTCGTTATATAGACCTATAACTCGGTTTAATAAACTTTTAGTGACATTAGTTTTAAGAAATGACTAGGAATTTAGTAATTATTTTAAAAATCTTGTTTATATTTTTTTTTTACAGTGTGTATATATAATAGCTACTGTTTTGATTCACAAATACAAATACTATAAATATGAAGTGATTGGATAAATGCATTGGATCTTGTTGGTCTAAAGCATAGTGATCATGTATCGATTGATAGTTTGAGAAGCATTCCATTGTAGATGTTGGCCTAGATATCCTTTTGAGTTTTGAGTGCTTGTTGTGGTTGTAAAATTGGTATGTATTAGTGATTTTGAGTGTAGACACCAAAATTTTGTATTTTTGGTAGTTATTTTATTTGCAGTATATTTAATATTTAGAAATAAGAATTAGGATCACGTGAGTCCACTTATCTTTTTTAGTCCGTAAGTCCAGATGACAATATCACACACTATAAATAACAATATCACATACTATAACTAACAATATCACAAAAATCTGAAATTTTTTACAGCTGTACACATACTATAACTAACAATATCACATACTATAACTAACAATATCACACACTATGTCAGGCCGCACAAATTTTTTGAACCCTTTATTTTTCTTGTTTTTTTTCGTGATATTGTTTACTATATGTTGTGATATTCTTCCTTAAAACCAGTGATATTGTAACTGGACTCACGGACTCAAATATTTAGGTGGACTCACCGGATCTTGCCTCTAGAAATAATTATCAATAAATATTGGGATAATATCTTAGATATTTTAGGTATACTTATCTTGCCCTCCAAGTCATCGTAACTCTATAAATACAGGTCTTGGATTTAGAGTTGAGGAGATCAGATGGATTAAGTCTAAAGACCCCATCATCCTACTACCAAATTGTAGGTAAATGAAATAAGTCTTACAAAGACCCAGTCGTTCCCTACGAGTCGATAAGACCCTCGTAGTCACTATCAAACAAACCCTAAATTTCCTTTATAATGGAATCAAGAGAGTTCCGGAAATTGTAACCCCCAATCTTTTGATAATAAATAAAATTCTTGTATTCCATATTTATTTTGTTATGAAATTTTTATAGTTTACAATGAGATTAATATAACTTACCTTTTACCAAAAAAATAAATAAAAAATAAATATGAAGTGATTAGTATTTTATCGAAAATGAGTAAATATAAAGATAAATTTGTTTGATTGATCAGTGTACTATATTAGACCTCTAACTCCAACAAAACAAATTCCTAAATTAAGTGTCTTTATTATATTTTGGATAGATTTTAGAAATGACAATAAAAATGAGTTAATTTTTAGAATCTTTTGTTAATACTTACTATAAGTAGAATAAGGACACTTAATTAGAAAAAAAAATGATTAAAAAGGTGACACTTATTTGGGTTGGAGGGAGTAGACTACTATCAAAGGTGACACTTATTTGGGTTAATAACTTTTTTTCAATGGTAAAAATATTATCGGATTTTCAATCCGTAAACTATAAACAAAAATGACAATAACGATCGGTACAGAATGGATTAAGTCCACACGTTACTGAACATGGACTTTTGGAGTTGTAAACAACGAGAAGAACACTAAACACATAAATAATTGAACTGGATTCACTTAATACTTCCTCCATTCCATTTGATTCTATACATATTCCTTTTTCGGAAATTCCAATCAATTCTATACATTTCTATTTTAGTCTCTACTTTATTAAACTAAAAGACCAATATACCCTTCACTAATACCCACTCAACCCACTTGCAAACAATAAAGTAGGGGTATTTAAGTAATTCCATTATCTACCCCACTTGATTTTCTTCTACCTTAATTACCGTGTTTTGGTCAAACGTATAGAATCAAACGGAATGGAGGAAGTAGTAGATAGTACAATACAAGTGATTGATTATTACCCCACTCATTGATAAGTACAATGCTCAAACAACAATGACAATGTGAAGCAAACATCATAAACTTTATCACCACTTATCCCAATTACTCCGTAGTATTTAGAGGTCCCGTGAGTATGTACCTACATACTCCCTTTAGATTTTTTTTATTTTTTTATTTTTTTATTTATTCCAACTTTAGGATAGGATTGTTTAGTAGTCAACTTTTTATCAACTTCCCTATATTTACGTATAAGTATCTTTTTTTTTTTTTTTTTTCTTTTTCTTTTTTCTATTATTAGAATATTATTTTATTTCTAAACTATTTCATCAGCTTCTTTTCTCCCATATTCATTAAAACCCTAATAACTATTGTTTTTGAATACTGATTAATATATATATTCAACTTCTTGCTTGTTGTAGTTTATCGAATTTTATTATAATGACGCCACCGATAACGCACACGTACGCACGAAGACGACGGTATGTCTCTAGAATTTAACTGATTATGTTCCAATATTTTGGATTTTTGAGTTGTGTAGTTTATAAAAATCTTAATGTTATGAACTATTGTTATTTTTGTTTTTGAAAACGATGTAACAAGCATGAAATTGAATAACTGTAGTTTTTTTTTCGTTGGAGTACGAAGAACTAAAGTTATATTCATTAATTTGTATGAAAGTGCATACGTGAATTTTTTTTTTTGCTTAATGTTTATTGAAAGTTCCGAACTTTTGAAATATATTCGAATTTCGTAGATAAATTGTAATTTTTTTTCCTTCGAATAACTGTTGTTTTTTTTCCCGATGTACATTTATGTATGATTACATGAATATGTTAGTATATTGATTCATGAATATATAGGTCTATATATGATTATATTCGAATTTCGTCGATGAATATGTAAAATATTATTTATGAATATATAGGTCTGAAAAATGAATATATTCGAATTTCGTCGATGAATATGTAAACTATTATTTGTAAATATTTTATGTCTGAAAATGAATATATTCGTGAACTTCTTCTCTCCCATATTCATAAAAACCCTAATAACTATTGTTTGTTATTACATGAATATGTTTGTATTATGATTCATGAATATATAGGTCTAAAAATGAATATACTCTAATTCTGACGATGAATATGTAAACTATTATTTATGAATATATAGGTCTGAAAATGTGAATATTATTAATGTGCATGCTATACAATAAACATATTACTAGTAGCGAATATAATGGTTATTCTATGTGAATATAATGGTTACTGTACGTGAATATATTCGTTTTTTTTTTTTTTTTTTTTTTTGGTATTCTTAATTTTTATTATATGTGAATATAGTGGTTCCTTGAAATGAATGTAAATGCTTAATATGTGAACATGTATCATTTTGATCAAATTTCATAAACTAATCATTTGACTTAATTTTGTAGGAATATTAACGGGAGTGGCGATAATAATAATACAACTAATGATCCTAACCCAACCTTGCGAGCCAACAAATCACTTAGTAAAAGGAATGCAAGCAATCAACAAGGAGAAAGTAGCCGAGGTGCACGTACGGTTGAGATTCCACGGACATTTAGACTTCGTGTTGCGCTAAGTAATTTTACCGAATTCATAAAACTACTTAGCGATGAACAAAAGGAAGCTGTA
This sequence comes from Dianthus caryophyllus, assembly GCA_023091065.1. Taxonomy (NCBI): domain Eukaryota; kingdom Viridiplantae; phylum Streptophyta; class Magnoliopsida; order Caryophyllales; family Caryophyllaceae; genus Dianthus; species Dianthus caryophyllus. The sequence goes on along the minus strand of CM041518.1, from coordinate 8,072,235 downwards.
AAAGATATTGGGTTTGAAAGTCTCCTTGATCTTAAAATATCTACAGTTAAAGGAGATTTTGGTTTATGGCTGGTTAATCATGTTGATCCTGCATCTCTTACTTTCAATTTCAGCTAATGAATACAGTAGCGTTTGTTGGTATATGAATATGAAAAACGCATTCACATAATGAATATCGTAATATTCTTATATGAATATGTGTAACCCATTAATGAATATGCTACTATAATGAATATATAGTAGCTACATGATGAATACGTCACTCAAAATACCTGAATATAATATTATAATCGATTTTGGGTGAATATAATACGTCACTTATTGTTTGTAAACATGATTCCTCCATACTCATTAAAAAAAATTTAATTGTTTTTTCAGTAAAAAAAATGGTGGGAGTAAAATTTGAGAAGAAAGCATAAATTACAAAAAAGGATAAAATTAAAATAACTAAAAAAATACTCCGTAAGTAACTACCAATATACTAGGGATTTAATTTAGAAAATAATAATCAAAAGTACCTACCTCCTATTATTTTGGTCTCTGTTGACAATTGACACAAAAATTACAATTAAAAAAAATAACACAAAATGACAAGGCAATGACACGTAGGGTGTGGGGGTGGAGGGGAGTACAAGGAAGTATACTCCCGGGTGTTTATAAAAATTTGCGCACTTATCCCAAAAACCCCAAAATGTTTCTCATATTCCTCATCATTTTTTTTTATCTTCATCATTTGTTATGTTGTTCCTATTCTTGGGGCTTTATTTTTGTACCTTGACTGAGTCTTCCACGACTTCTTCTAGGTCTTTGTTATCTCCTGAGCATGTTTATGATGGGTTTCTTAATTATTGGGCCTGACCCATCTTGTCCTCTCCTCTCCTAGCCTGAGTTTATGGTCTACTTGTGGGTTCTGGCCAGCTAGATTTCTGGTCCCAACAGTTTGTTTTATAAATGTTGTGTTATGACGGCAAGATTATGGCTATATAGAGTATGGTTGTAACTTGTAAGGGGATGTGAAATGTATAATTTGTGACTATTTATTATTTAATTGTGACCACTATAGTAAAGTTGGTGACTACATTTTTTAATTGCTATTATGATGTTGTATTTGTACCTTTTACAATAATTAATTATCTTATTCCAAAAAAAAAGGTTACTTCTCTACCAGATAACATTGTTACAAAATTATATTGTAATTTAGAATTAAAATATTACCATATATAAAAAAGTGGCTACAAATTGTAGTAAAATCGTCACTAACTATAAGTGACACGATCAACAATAAAATACAAAGACAAAAAAAAGAACTTGTAATAATAAAAGGTCACGAACAACCTGAAAGGTATCACCAAAATCTAATAAGTAAACACCATACAGTCATATCATATCGTAAAATAAGTTGATCATATTAATTATGCATCCTTAATCTTTTATTAATTAATGTTGTAATTATAAATATTAATTTAATACGAGTAATTTATTATATTTGTTTTGGGTTGTTAGGCATTAAAACAATTTGACAAACTAATTCTCATTAATGCAACCAAGCTTTTAATGTTGAATTTAAACTAACTTGGTTAATTATTGAATTAAGTGATTCAGTGATAAAATCAAGATCGGTCTAGCTACCACAATTAAAAATGTTAAACGGTCTCATTTGAGAGTTATTCTGCTTTTATTCATGAGTACAAACACTACAAAATTGAAATGGTTAGTAAAATTTGAAGATAAATTTGCTTGATTGATCGGTACTACATTAGACCTCTAACTCCAACAAAATAAATTCACCAAATTATTTCTCTTAAATCTTGATAGTTTATTGATTACATTGGACATTGCAATAAAAATGAGTTCATGTTAGATTAAGTGTCCTTATTTTTTATCTCTGATTAAGTGTTCTTATTTCTATTTTAGGTAGATTTTAGAAGTGATAATAAAAATAACTTAATGTTTGGAATTATTTATTAATTACTTACTATAAATAGAATAAGAACACTTAATTTAGGAAAAAAATAATTGATTAAAATGGTGACACTAATTTGGGATGGAGGAAGTAGGCTATTATCGACTCTTTTTTCTTCGTATCCTATTCATAAAATGTTTAAAACAATAATAACTCTTTTTTTGGTAATAAAATTATGAACGAAACGACAATAACGATTAGTACAAAATGAATTAAGTCCATACATATATATATAAAATTGAATTGGATTCACTTAATAGTACATAGTACAATACACGTGATTGATTACTATCTCACTCATTGATAATTACAATGCTCAAACAACATTGACTATGTGAAGCAAACATCATAAACTTTATCACCACTTATCCCAAAAACCCCAAAATGTTTCTCAAATTCCTCACCATTTTTTTGATCTTCGTCAAATAAATCAAACAAATACACCTCAATTCCAACCCCTGGCCTCTTTGGTGTACCTACATTCCCTAGTGCCCTCCTAACAACATTCTCATTATAAACCCTAGCATTTTCGAGACCCGCCGCTTTTTCCCCAGCTGTTGGCCACCCAGTTTCTGATACCATAAGGCGGACCCCACCGTACCCCACCTTCTCCATGGCGGCCACAAATGCGTCCAGCGTGGCATCGAATAAATTATTATAATATAGTCCATTGTCTACCATCACATTAAGTGTACTAAAAAGTGCATAGTCTAGCCCTATGTCCTTAGGGTTATTAACATAACTTAAAAAAGGGTACACGTTTACCATGAAAGGCGAGTCTGTCTCAGATAAGAATTTCAATAAAGAATTCATGTGCGGTAATAGATCAGGATTAAAAGTCGCATTTGAGGGAGGAAAAGATTTACTTAGCACACAAGCAGCTTGTGGGGAAGATAGTTTAATAATTTGATCAAGATTAAGTGAGATTAATGCTTGATTAAGGATTTTAATTGAGGGGACTAAAAAAGGAGCGAAATATGTATCTTTTAAGAAAACTTCATTACCAACGGCTATATATTTGATTTGAGTAGGTGGAATGTAAGCTAATATGTTGTCTTGTAACCATTGAGAAGAGAAATTAATGGGGTTTTGGGCTAATAATGGTAAAACTTCGTTAGGGACTCCAATCATCAGCTTAATCCCGGTACCTGAAAATGATTGTAGGACTTCTGGGTCGGGTTTGAATACTCGAACCGCCCCAATGGTGTTCGATTGGAGGAGGGAGACCACGGTTGGGGGTGGTGGAAGATTGCTTGCTATGGTTCCATAGCATATTCCTACTTGTGCTCCACCTACATTAATAAGTAAAGTTCATGAACAAATTCATAAACTTGTATTACATATATAAAGTAAAATTCATCATCAAATTCATTAAATAACTCAAAGTAAGATGTGCACTTATGGTTTAATGTATAAGAAAAAGGCAAGAATTAATTATATACGACGCAATTCATTTGAGTTATCAAGTTGATTGGAATTTAAAAGTACATAAATTTATAAAAAAAAATTTATGTAATATTTCTTATATAAATTTATAACTAGTATGTTTAATCTAATATTATATATAATATGGTTCTCTATTTTTGTTGGTCGCACTCATTATTTCGATAATGATGATTATATATGTAATATTAAAACTTCTTAAATTCAACTGAATATTGTTAATTCGATCATCATCATAATATAAATATACCTATTGAAGGTAAGAAGACAAGGACAACACATAAAAATAAAAGCATTAATAATAAAATTTTCATAGTTATGAAAGTGAGAATAAGGAATTAAAATAGTATAGCAATGAAGATTATTAGATGCTAAAGCAAATACACCCTAATTCCTATATATATAACTAGTTGAATTATTTGAGAAAAATAGGAAGCATGTAGCTACACCATTATAATTAATGTGGTATAATTATTTTTGGTTAAGTGTTTGGTGTATCAAATATGAAATATTTATTTTTGCAACAACAATTGGTCATGTATGAACAATGATTTGTTGTTTTTTGCCTAGGGATCTGTTTTTATGAACTTTAATTAGATTTTTGAAATAAGAAGATATGTTCATATAAAGTTGGTGAGCTTCATTTTATCAACCTATGGGAGATGTAACTTTTGCATTTTGTTGTGTATGGTAGTGCTTTGGTCAAAAAAAAAATTTGTAATAACAAAAAAGTTAGATCAACCTAGATTTTGTTTACTTTTTCTCTTATTTCTATGAGTATTTTCTTTTTTTTTTTTTTTTTTTTTTTTTTTTGGAATAGGGTCAGTATATATCATTACCAAAATCAAAGGAGACAAAAATACAATCTAAGCGTTCAAATGATCCGCTAGTTCCTCCTCACACAACTCATGAGTACAAGCGAATAAACGAACACTTACTAAACGTTTGACACTCAAAACAAGGCGATCGCGATTTAGGCTCACCTGAAAAATCGAGCATTGCGCTCTATCCACAAAAATATACACTAGTGATCAGTCTGACGTATCCACTGTAGCCATTTCTTACCTCGATTGTCTTGAAAATTTGCCATTTTGCTCACCTTTCAAACTCTTTGGTCTTCGAAGAGTTTGAAAGGTGAGCAAAATGGCAAATTTCAAGACAATCGAGGTAAGAAATGGCAATGTATGGATACTGTCAGACTGATCACTAGTGTATATTTTTTGTGGATAGAGCGCAATGCTCGTATTTTTGGTTAAGTGTTATAAATATGCATGTTCGTTTATTAATTATTTCTATGAGTATTATATATTATTAGTACACATATTCTATTATTTCTTATAAATATGCATGTTCGTTTATTAATTATTTTGTACTTAGAATATTGTAATTAAGGTTTATGTACTTTTTTCATCGAAGATAAAAGACTAATTTTCAATACTTTGAAAGTAAAGATGAAAAGCGTAGCGTTGTTCGTTTACAATCCAATCAGAGACGGACCTTGGTGTAGTTGGAAGGATGTCCGGGCCCCCCTGTTGTTTTCTATAATTACAATTAATGAATTGTTAATTGCATGATAATTTGAAGTAGCACAATGATAAGTACCATACATTTATATTTGGGAGGTTAGAGGCTCGACTCCTATTATTGCATTTTTGATTTTTTTTTTTTTTTTTTTTTTTTTTGTAATTACACCTTATATTTACCATGGATAGTAATTTTTTTTTGTTTGAATTATTCAATATTACTTTTTTTTCCTTTGTTTTTTTTTGGGTGGGGGTGGAAACAGTTTTATATTATGCAGTTTTGATTTTTTTTTTTTTTTTTTTTGGAATTACACCTTAAATATATACCATGGATAGTAAACACTTTTATATTAATTTTATATTAATTTTATTGATCCGCACAATACATATTACAAATATTATATTATACGACTTTACAAATTGCAAGTACAATAGAATATGGATTAGTGTCAAACAAGTTAGTATATACGGAGTATACAATTAAGCAACCTTGAAAAATACTTCATAATTAAATGCATAGGGTTGATTGGATTAGATATAGTATTAATTTTGATTTCAATTATAGATCAAATTTGTATCACCTATTAATCTATTATTGCATGCGTATCATATTCATTCTGGTGCAATATTTTTATGTACGTTATCTTTTTAAGTAGTTAAAATTGTGTTGCGAAAATATGTTATTATACATGTGTAAAACGAACTTAGTGACCTTTCTTGCAACAAGAAAAATTAAGGTATGCTTCACTATTATGTGTCGGGCCCCCTAAAAAGGTGTTCAAGATCTGTCACTGAATGCAACCGTACAACAAATCATATATATCACTTATTTAACCTATTTAATATTAATATGGTAGGTAAAATATACACTTTTTTCATTATGAAGGATTCCCTTTTAATTTAGTACACCATACATTGAAAGATAACAACGATCAATACATTTTAAAAATATATTTGAAAAAAAATTCTCTTATAGTTCAAAAGTTGTATAGTACGGAGTACAAAACTTAATAAAATGAAGAGTAGTGAATAAGTTTGTCTATTACTACTCCTAATATAAATGGTTTTAATTAGACAAATTTTATAATCATAGTTTTGAAGCACACTTTCTATCTCTTCCATCAATATATTATAACTTCAAGTTTATATTTATGGTAACCACATAGTACTATATTATCGAATAATAAGTGAGTCAAACAAAAAAAAAGTTGTACTCCCTCCGTTTCAGTGAATTGTTTACAGTTTGACTTTTTTGTGAGGGGGAAAAAGTCAAACTGTAAACAAATGACTGAGATAGAGGGAGTATTTTATTTAAAAATAGTCCTATATTAAGTGAATTCAATGGAAAAATAAGGTAAAAAATAGTCCTATATATATTATTGGTCTAATGGAATTAAATATTGATGGTCCATTATTTTGTTACTAAAAAAGAGTTGAACGATACTCCAAGTTACAACCTAGAACAAGTAAAGAAGAATATAAGTAGCACTTTAGCAATTAGCAGGCAGAGGCGGAGCTATTAGTAGGCGCAATAGGCCTTAGCCGGGCTGGGTTTTGATAAATACTGTTATGTGAGGTTTGTAGACAAGAAAATCTTGTAGTTGAGTTGGTTGTTGAATGATGGGTAAGGATGTTTGGTTAAAAGAGGTTGAAGGTTCAAATCTCTTTGGCCTCCTTTTTTGCTTTTTTTTTTTTTTTTCAATAAAATGAGGTGGTTTTCCTATAATAATAACTATATCTATCTTTTGGTCATTTTTTACCTATTCTAATTAGCTGCGGTACTTTATTTTATTTTATTTTATTTCGATTTCTATGTTAATTTAAATATATATATTTTTTAATTCTAGTTAATAATTTGTAGTCATATTGTTGTTGATTATTTATATGATTTTGTAAATTTGCGATAAATGCAATTTTGTTCTCAATCTAATAACTAGAATTCGTAGCCTAAATCGTGAATTAGTTTTAAAAAGTAAAAAACAAAAAAATGAATGTCTTGTTGAAATAATTATTTACATTTTGGTAGCAGATTTTAGCGATATCTTTGCGTGAATCACAATTTGTAGAAGAAAAATGTGAATAATATAAATGGGTTAGAATATTTTCTATTTTTTTTTTTTAATTTCGAACATATAATTTGAGCCCTGGTAACATTTCGATCCTGGCTTCGTCCCTGTTAGCAGGGTTTGTTTTACAGCTTGGTCAGCAAAAAACAACTGTACAAGCTATCATTTCTATTTGTAAGCCCTTTTACTTCAACTGACTATACATATTTCATGTCCAAATTTGGGAATCCTTATTTATAATTGAGATATTTCCCATGGTATCTTTGAAATTTGCCACTTTATCCGTAATAGTCCTCTTTTCATGCTAAAAAACTCTGATTGAGCTTAACTTATAGCTAGGTACGAATTTCAAAATTGACAATCGTTTTTACTAAGTTGTCCACCTCGTTAAGACGCTGAATTTGAACATCATATCCAATTTTCAAGATTCGCAACTCGTGACTAGTAGATATGGACGGTCAAATTTTTTTCGATAAAATAACTTTGACCGACCATAACTTGAAACTACGTGTTCTGAACATGAATTTTTTTATATCAAATTGAAGAGCTCGAAAAGACGATTGATTTGAAAAAAAATGGTTGAATTCTGAATTCGTAACTACAAGTAATAGTCAGTTCAAGTTTTATTTTCACAAAACAAAGGATATCTCGAAGAAAATTGCAAATCTTAAGGGTACGGTGAGAAATATCCCTTTATAATTTATTAGAGATAGTCTAATTTAAATTTTAAAACAATCTCGTAATAGATTAATGTGCGTTTAATTGTATGGTTTTTCTAACCTGGTGACAAATACTATGAAGTTGCTTACGAAAATTGATTATGCATACCGCGTACCATCATATGGTTACAATAATTTATTCTAAAGTCACTATAATGGTAACAAAAAAATAGCTAGGAATTATTAACAGAATATATACAAATACTATGAAAATGCTTACTACTCCGTATCATATAGTACCATCATTATAACTAAAAATAGTACAAATACATATAAATGATCACAAACGAGATGATTGTAGAATAATTTATTGTACGCTCATTTCGGTTCTGTTTGGGAAAACTAGTTGAAAAGGTAGCTAAAGGTTTAAAAGATGGCTGAAAATGAAAATCTAGCTGAATAGGTAGCTGAAAATAACAGACTGATAAGTTAGTTGAAACTAATTATATTGTTTTGCATGGTAAAACAACATGAAATAATAATTGATAAAAAGTAAATGACGCAAGAGAAAATAATTACGAGTATTATTTTATGGATAAATTTACAAGGGTATAATAGTAAACAAACTTGTAGTCAGCTATAGTTCATATTTTGACAAGCTACATGAATTCAACTAATTTCCCGTCAATCTCACCAAACATTTCTAGAAAAAAAGTTACCTGAAATTTTGGTCAAACCAGGTAGCTAGTGAAATATGTTACCAGAAATACGCAACCAAATAGGGTTTTCATTTAAGAATAATGAATTTATGTATCTCGTATGCTTATGACTTAATTATATATTCATCTTTTAAACAAGGGTGTTGCTCAATTATACCCAAATTTTACTCACTTATACAGTTATAACCAACTATTTACGATTTTGTCTTTTTCATTTGCCCCTCACTCATCTCATCTTTATCATTTCTCTCTCAATTCCTCTCTAATCAACCAAAAACCTTAATAACAACTAACGTCCCATCGCCGCCCATCGCTGCCCCACCGCCGTCGCCACCCCACCCTGCCCCCACCGCTTCGCCTACTGTATGTCGAGATCATAACAACAACAACAACAACAACAACAACAACAACAACAACAACAACAACAACAATAATAATAGAGCGACAAGAAAAAGGTCCCAAAAAAAAAACATACAAACTATAACCGGCTGCCGACGACCCATATCCGCTACCGCCGCCGGCCGTCCTAACCTACCGCCGGTGGCCCCTACTTTACCGTCGGTGATTCCCCAACCATGGCTGTCATCTCCTTTCCCTGACATCCTATGCACAAACCACTCAAAACCCTCGTTTTTGTTTAATTTAAAACTCAAAACTTTATTGTATAATTTTTAAAAGTTCATCAACAAAAGCTTAAAAAAAAAAAAAAAAAAAAAAAAAAAAAAAACTCAATAACTATTTGTATATCGATATTTCATTTAACATCTCGACAAATTCGCAAAGAGATTGATTAATTGTGATGAATTTTAGTTAAATATAAGTTATTTTGTAAGAGAGAAAAAGTAGAGGGCAAAAGGGTAGATGACGGAAATTTTATGCCAAAAAAGGGTATAGCTAAGTAAAAGTCGGGTACAATTGAGCAATAATAACGTTAAACGGTATTTCGTAACATATACTTCCTCCATTCAAATCCACTCTCCATATGATGTCACGTCACATTTGTCGAGACGAATTTTGTAACGATAATATCTATAGTTGTACATTACAAAATATTATAAAATTTTAACATTAATATTCTATTTAAGAAGACGAATCAAACAAGAACACACATGAGTACATGATTATAGTTTCACTTATATAATACCCGAAAATTTCGATGATTCTTTAAGCACATAAATGCTGTCAAATTGTAAAATTGGGGAAGTGGATTTGAACGGAGGGAAGAATAAAGAAGTTCCAGGCCATAGGACAAAGCTACATTAATTTGTGAGCCCATTTTCTCACTCAAAAGTTCGAGTAAGTCTCATATCAAATGGTATAATGTAAATACAGTTTTGCAAATTAATATTAGAGTGGTGTATATACTCCTGGAAAAAAAATCTACAAACATTATTAATATGGTTACTAAAAAAAGCAACAATTATTAATACAATAAATACTTTATTAAGTAAATGATCACGATGATATAGTATCAACATTGTTAGCGAGAACATGAGTGCAAAAATTCATATAGTGAGATTAGTGACCATATATATAGTAGTTTTACTATAATTTTTTACTCGTATAAATCGTCTAAATTATATAAAATTCAATACCTACCTATAAGAGGTATAACTTATAAGGGGAGGTTTTTTTTTTTTTTGTGTTTAGCAAATTTTATTTATTTATATACTGTATATTAATAGTACTTGTATAGTTGTATGAGATAATGTCACCAAATGTCAAAATTCAAAAGTTTAGACTGATGATTGGAGACTCAAAATCAATTATATTCTATAACACGTTCCCTCACACAAAATAGAAAAATGATAAGATTTGAACCCGTGATTACAACTAAAAATTTAAAATAATAAAGGCCCAAAATTGATTATATAACTGGCACAAAAACTCGTTAAAGACTTGAATGAGACCGTCTAACTCTTTCACTATTGTTAGACGGTCTTGATTATAGCACCAACTACATCAATCATTGCTTTAAAATAAAATATTATGTTCAGTTAATAAATTTTATCTATTAAAACAAATTAATTATTAATTAACTTTTATATTCTCCATGTTATGTTTCGTATTTCGTGTAAATATTTTGACAACTACTCCCTATATCCCAACTTACACTGCATTTTTTATACAGTACTTGACTACTTGTATTCAATTAAATAGTTTTTATTTTTTTAATTGATTTTTGTCTGGTTTATAATATAATTCAATTGTGAGTTTATATGGTAAGTATATATACTCATACGTGGTGACTAAAGATTGTTAAATTGTATCTACTTGTAGATAATTTGTGACTAAGATTAGTTTTATAGTTCTTTTATTTATTTGTTAATGTTACATTCACGGAAGTCAAATGTAGTCAAGATTAAAAATTGTCAAAATTGAAGTACCCTTACTTCAATTATATAGTCATTATTTTGTCATATCACATTACCAAACAGTATAATATATGGTGACTAGATATCTTTTTAACGTAACTATATTTTGGTAACTAGTGACATAAACTAAAAATAACATACATGTGACACCATTTATATAAAGTACCCACTATTTTTTGAATTAGCATCACCATAGCTGTTAAAGTAGTCACAATTAAAAATCGACAAAAATGAGTTACCCTGACTTCAATTATAGTCACTATTTTGTCATATCACATTACCAAACAATATAATATATGGTGACTTAATATCGTTTTACCATAACGATATTTCGGTAACTAGTGACATATATTAAAAAAATATACATGACATCATTTACATAATTACAATAATGTGGCGACTATATATTGTTAGATTGTATCCACTTATAGATAATTGGTCAAGACAGTGTAGTTTCATGAGTTTGTTGATTTGAATATTGGTTGTATTGAAATTTTTTCTTCAGTACCTTTGCTCTCCTCATTGTCAAATACTCCCTCCATTCAAATCCAAATTGCAAGTTTTTCATTTGTACACTATTCACTCTTAGACGTTCAATTTCAATTATCTCTCGATACGTAAATATAGATATATTCATGTGTGATCTTGTTTCATTCGTCTTTATGAGTAGAAAATTAAAATATATTTTTTACATTTTTTGAATAAACGTAGCTAAAGATATGTAACTCGCAAAAGTCGTCTCGGCAAATGTGAAAAAAGAAACTTGCAATTTGGATTTGAATGGAGGGAGTACTCCGTAATGGAACCTATGACAAAAAAAAAGAATTAAAATAAAAATACAAGCATATACTTTATACTTTATAGTATCATATACTCCGTATATCATAAATGCATGTAGTAACATTAAACAAATAAAAAAATCATGTATAATGTAGAGCAATTACCACAAACATCTTTCTTCTGTAACATCCTTTGCCGCCTCACGATAATTCCTTGAAACAACAAGATAAATTGATCTTAATATCAATCATAGTGGTGTTTTATTTAATGTCTCAAATTATATTAAAAAAAGAACATAAAAATGATACTACGGTAGAAGTTAAAAAAAAAATTAATAATTAAAAAAAAAAAACTTGCAAAGAAATGGAGCAAGTTGTGGGAGAACGAAAATGACGACTAGTAGAAATGAAAATGAAGGGACAAATTATTTGAGCTGTGAGTATTTAAGGTTGGGAGAAGATTAAGAGATCTTTCTAGTGTAATTTTGTTGGAACCCGAAAAATTTATTGGTAGTTTAATTACTCCCTCTGTCTCAGTCATTTGTTTACAGTTTAACTTTTTTCCCCTCACAAAAAAGTCAAACTGAGGGAGTACATTTATTCACCTATTAATTCAGCTTATTCAATTTATAATTTTAATTTTAATATTCTTATTTAATGCAACCAACCAGTTTTTAAATTCTAGAATATCTCTAATTTTGTGTTTCTTGTTTAGAGTGCCGGTCTAACACTATCTAAATGTTAGACGGTCTCACCTAATACTTACTCAAATTAATAATTCTCCTAATAATGATGATGATGATGAGCGGCGCAAAAAGAGAAGTGTGTGGACCATTCATGCATGCCACCAACAGAAACCTGCTAACTCAGTAGAGAATAGAGATCATAAGAGTAGTACACTTTCGATGATTCGAATCATACTCCGTAGGAGTGAATTTTGTACAGTAAATGGAGTGGTAACTTTCATTTTTCCGCGTGCTTTCAATTTACTTTTTCATTTTTATCTGTTTTCGGTTTTTGATGGTCGAGATCAGATAGGGGTGGCGATGGATTGGATGCGGGTGAAACGTGTGGATATATATAATATATTTTGTTGAATGGAAAAAATTAAATAATAAAAAAGATTTATTAGTTCTTGACCTATGAAAATAGAATTCATTTTGTTATTTACGTATTTAAAGATTATTTACGGCCGGTAACAAAATAGTTATAACGGTTGACGATAAATACGTTGATCTTAGGTACATCTTATAAATTCAATTCACCCGACACATGTAGATCACAAATGCTCACATAAAACCGTATCACGCGTGCGACGGGATATTTGCAACTAAAATGCGTCTACTTTAAGGTTTAAAGTGACTATTTTAACGCTTAAAGTGACCATTTTATGGGACTTTAGAGTTGTCACATTTAGCGTTAAAGTGATTACTTTAAACATTAAAATAGTCACATTTTAATCATAAGAACTTTGTCGCACACGTAAGACGGGTTTTATGCAAGACTTACTCCATATAGATAAATGAAAACCCAACACAAATGGATGATAGATGATTGATGAAATTATATATGACTATGAGATATGAACACTGTTGTACTTATCAAGACAAATCAACTAAGATCACACATGACTATATTTTTATTTATAAATTACGAGTTATATTGAAGATTTTTCACCTATGTGAATAGTATCAAAAAAAGAAGGAATGTCATTGGATATGAATGAAGGAAGTAATATACTGAATAATAATTAAAATGTAAACTACTCCATTATATATGTGAAAAATCTTGAAAACATGCATAATACGTATCAATTAGTTTAACTGATCAAGTTATAAAATTGTGATCCTCAGTAGTATTTATTATTATCTAGGCTCAAAATTATTGACATTAATATTTGTCCTGATTATGTACAGAGTACCTGATTTCACTAAAAAAAAAAAATAGAAATATACAACAAAGGATAATTTCTAAACTAAAAATTACTCCATTTTTATAAAAGTTGACTCATGCTCACATAATCACATAACAACCAAATTCTATAAAGAATAGTAAAAAATATTCATTTAAGTTTGTTATGAAATGTTTGGTAGTACTCTATTAAGGAATAAATTCATATTCCTTGCTTTCAAGTTACAGCCATATAAGTTCTTTATTTGTAACTCTTGTTGATCCCTTTGTACGTAGATTGTACCAAGCTAAGGGAACTCTTTTGAGTCTTTTTAGATGCTTACTCAAAATAAATAATTAAAGTAGATATTAATATAACATTATATAACTTGTGTGTATCACAATGCTTTTGTTTAATTTTGAAATGTTAGACCAAATTAAAGTATGCTTAGCTAGGTAGGCATCTAGATACATATAAATAGAAAAACAAACTAATTGTACAAAATAATATGATCGATAAAAATGAAGAAAATACCTTACAACTAATTCAAAATACTTGTACTTAATACAAATATGAGATTACATTTTAGTTTACTTACTTGTACATAAAAAGGGCATTATATCATAATGAACACACCAGATTGAATCAACAATGTTAACGCTAGATTGATCCAATCGCACTTTAAATAATTTAATTTGCTCATATATAGTTGAATAAAATACCCTAATATGCATCACATTTTGGACATGTTCTTTTCGAACATTTATTTTCACTATTTTTAGTTGATTAATTTCACTTGATTGATTGATTCAAATTGATTCAATTGATTCGATTCACCAAATTCACTTGATTCAAAGACAACTATATTATTTAATTGACTTCATTCATTTTAGTTCAGTTCAGTTTAGTTCAGCTCAGCTCTAAAAAATCCAAAAGAACAGATTCTTATTATTGTTACTTGACCTAAAACTAGACATACTCATACTCATTAACTCAATTTATCGAGCTAACATATTTATCATTTCAAAAATGCCGTTAGTATATAAATTTTCGAAACATATGCAAAGAATAAATGTGAAAAGATATGAATTGTAAAGTGTAAAAAACAATGTCTATGATCATTCAATGCCTTGGCATAAGAGTTGGCTTGATTCTTCCACTTATGATAACAATAATGATTAAACGATAGGTAATCCTGCTAATCAAGTAATCATGTCATAAGACACATAATTAAAATAAGAAATCCCGGGAAAAAAATCCCACAAATTCTGTTAAAAAAAAAAAAAAACATGCTCTTCATAAAAGCAAAGAATAAAGTGAGTTTGATTGATTATTTTTCTATTCCATTGTTCGGCGTGTCAAGTGTCCCCTTGTGCTAAGGCAAAAGCACATCTTTTTCAATAAAATTGTCACTTACACTCTCCTTAACTTGTTCTTCATTTTTTACATTTGAGTTTTTTTTTTTAATTACCCTAAATTGATTTTGTTAATTATATGCGACTTTTTTATTGGTTATTGTGTATGAATTTTCATTGTTAATTAAGGGTATTAATTTTTCATATACGGATTTTACTTAAGTTATATACTTTTTGTCATTAATTTTCCCACCTTACCCTTTTTTACTCCAATAATATACGGAATTTTCTCTTTTTAATTTTCTACTAAATCTCAAATCAATTACATTCAAGTTTCTAAATTTCCAATCATGAACTTCAATTATAAATTCAATGAAGTAATAATTGTCTTTTAATTTCAATTTTGTGTTTAAATTATTGAATTTTATTAATTTTTAATAAATTTAATTATAATTTTTAATTAGGGTTTGAATAAAAAAAAAAAAAGAAAAAAGAAAAAAAAAAAAAAAAGCAACGTAGCAGCATCACAAAGGAAAAAAAAAAAAATTAAAAAAATGGCAGCCACCCCTTGTCACCGGCCACCGCCTGCTACTGCCGGGCACCGCCTCCTGCCACCGCCAACCCACCTCTACCCACCCACCCCACACCTTCTATCACCACTAAACAAACCACTAAAACACCCAAAAGTTAGCAACCACCCCAAATTTCACACCTTACCACCCACCCCTACTGCCCCACCGCCGGCCCACCGCGCCCCACCGTCGGACCACCGAGCCCCACCGCCACCTGCCCACCCACCCCACCTTCTACCCCCAACAAACCCTAATTGAAAATTATAATTAAATTTATTAAAAATTAATAAAATTCAATAATTTAAACACAAAATCGAATTTAAAATACAATTACTACTTCATTGAATTTATGATTGGAGTTTATGTTTGAAAATTTAGAAACTTAATGAAATTGATTTAAGATTTGGAAGAAAATTAAAAAGAGAGAATTTTGTATATTCTTTGAGTAAAAAAGGGTAGGATGGGAAAAATAATGACAAAAAGTATATAACTTGAGTAAAATCTGTATATGAAAAATCAATTACGTTAATTAATATGGTCCTAGTAATAAAGACTATTTAATTGATATATATTGACTGTTGTATGTATATACTTTTTTTAAATGTAAAAATTTAGGCAGATGCAAAAATTAAGAACAGAGATTGTCAGTCAGTATCCTAATAAGATTAAGAAAGCAACACAATTTAAAACAAAAGAAAAGAAGACCAAATGTAAAATACACCAACATAAATCTTGGAGAGTCTGGTGAGTAAATCAGCAAGTTGAGTGTGAGAGGGAACATAGGACAAAGTGATGACACCATTGAGAAGTTTTTCACAAACAAAATGGCAATTCAAGTCAATGTGCTTAATCCTTAATTTTTCACGTACGAAGTACAAAATTTCCATCAAAGTTGACTACTATGAAATCGAACGAACATATTTGTTAGATTTCTTATAATCATCCTTATCTTAACCGATAGGGATGTCATTGGGGCGGGCGGGGGCGAAAGAAGGATCCCCCAC
Source organism: Dianthus caryophyllus (assembly GCA_023091065.1). NCBI lineage: Eukaryota > Viridiplantae > Streptophyta > Magnoliopsida > Caryophyllales > Caryophyllaceae > Dianthus > Dianthus caryophyllus. Next base: position 8,055,886 of record CM041518.1, on the reverse strand, counting down.
ATCCGAAACCACCAACAAAAACCCACCTCCACCTCCGCCCCATCACCCATGGCGGGGGATCACCCGCCCTCAACCACCCGCCTAATGATGATTTATGCTCCACCACCCGCCTCCCCTGCCTCAGACCTACCCTACCCGCTTGAAATCTGCCTCATAAAATCGCATTGTCGTGATGTATATTTAAAAAAAAAATACCGATATTGTTTTTACATTTTTTTAAGGTAAAAGTATTTTTTAAAATTAATTTAAATATAAATTTTTAACTTTTTTTTATTTTTTGTAATTGTTAAATCTAACTCTATATTATTTAGATTTTCAAAGTTATGAATAAAGCAGGTATATGCGGGGCGGTTTCAGACGGGGCGGGTGTGGGGCATAGGCGAGTGCGAGGCAGGGCGGAGTTTGGATGAAATTCACCACCGCTCCACGACTCACGGCAAGGTACACTTATGGTACCCACCTCCGCCCCATGACCCACCTAATTGTCCCCTACCTCCACCCTAATTGGGGCAGATGCGAAGCGATATCCGCATTGACCCGCCCCACTGACATCCCTATTAACAGATATTTATGTTATCTCCTTACATATAAAAATTTCAATCGATCGAGTATCATAATCCACTAATTGCTAGCTATTAGCCTTTTTATATATACAAATGAATAAGTTTATGTAATTATACGCTCTACCTAACCTAAGTCATGTATCCACTAATCCACTAGGAAGACCTAAATCTATAATTAACATGGAAAACAAGTCCATATTAGTAGCACTAATTTCAAAAGATTACTATCTCAATAATGACCAATACACTACTATGATACACAACACTTTATCTTTGAGCACTCCCAATGTGGATGGATACATAAAGAAGTGCCAAAACATCGCTTTCTCTTCATACAACACAATAAAATTAAACATTTATACGGCTAAGTATCCCTTCTATTCCGCAACAAAAAGAAAAGATATACTAACACAACATGGAATAATCTTTTCTTTACTTGATCTTACTTTTCTTTATCAAAAGAAAACAACTTAAATAAAGCTAATTCATTATATTTGAACTCACATTATGTTCCTATATAAGCTATAGCTTGTAAGGAGCCAATAACCTTTGGTTTCTTTTGTCTATCAAAACACTACAACAATTTAACACTTGTAAAAAAAAAAAAAAAAGCCAAAATATCTAATAAATCTGGTTTTATATATACAGAAAGATCAGTTTAAATTAAATGTCGTCCTCATTTCAAGCATTTCCGGCACCCGTGCCACCCACCACACAAGGGGTGATGTATCCAACAACCACAAGTAGTGGCACACAAGTGGCCACTAGTACTAGTGATGAGAATGATCACTCTAGTGGCTCATTCGGCATGGTATTTGTTGTTCTCGCAATAATTCTAGTTGTTTCAGCCGGTGCTTGCGTTCTAGGCCGGTTTTGTGGCAAGAAATCAAGCAAGTCACACCAACCTAAGGCTCACAAACAAAGCAAAAGCAAAAAAGACAAACACGGTCATCACAATGACCCATATGGTCAAGACCATGGTCATAATAAACACATAAACCACCCTAGCAACTCTAAGGGTAACAACAACCACCATGGTCAAAAACACGGGTCGGGTCGCCCTCGAGACCCGGATCTCGAATTCGGGTATCGGTCTAAGGAAGGTGATATTATGTTAGGGTTTGATCCTAAGATTAAAATTCCAAGTTCTAAAGTGGCTAACCATCATGGTCAATTTAGAGGTGATGATAACAACAATGGCATGAATATGGGTATGGGCCGTATGGGCCCGGGTATGGGTATGGGCCCAGGTATGAGCATGGGCCCGGGACCGGGTATGGGCATGGGCATGGGCCCGGGTATGGGCATGGGCCCGGGAATGGGTAGGGGCATGCAACATCATGGGGAGTCTAGGGATTTTCCTTAGAAAATGGATATGATATGATGGTAATAATATTATTATTGAAGAACTCCTTCATGTACAACTTAATTAAAATATTTTTAATCACTCTTGTTTAATAATTTTTTAGCTTAGATAATTTATGGTACTTATTGGGTGAAAATATGTAATATTGCTTACTTTTGTGATCGATAAAGATCATTTGTATCAAGAATGGTAATCGATAGCTCTAATGAGAACTTAATTTATGTTGCGTTTAGGAACTAGGAAATCATTTGAAAATCCGAATTTGTATAAAATGAAATGTTTGGAAAGTTTAAGAATTTGAGATTTAAATTTGATTCAAATCTAAAGTAAATCAATCATTTGTCAAAATTTGATAATTTTAAATCACCCCTTATATCATGTCATTTTAAAATTCTCTATTTTAAATGTTAAATTCAAATTTTAAAATGAAATGTAAGTTTTCAAACACCATCTAAAGCAAATTAAACTTGAATTCATGATTATTATCATTACTTCATTGTTATTAAAATTTGTACTGTTTATGTTTCATGATTAAGCTTAATTGATTAGATTTTAAATGAAGGAATGCCTTCTTCCTTAATACGGAGTACTCCTTAAGACCTTTTAGTAATGATTCTCTATTTATTTTAAAAATTGTAATGAAAAAAGAGAAAATTGTTCATTACATCCTTATAAAATCAGTTTTTGAGTATCTTTATTCTACTAATTGACAGTTTTCGCTGACATCATCAATGCCATATGTCGCGATTCTGTGCATTTTTTTCCCGCCAAAACTCAATCTTTACATCATTCCTTATATAATACGGAGTATGATTTTAAGTCTACATTCATTATCTACAATAATAATGTTTATACTAATTTTATACATAAAAAAACAATGTTGATTTTACTAACAATATAATATTTGTACTAAATTTACTACTTACTTATTTTACTATTTTACTTTTTATTTTAATCCTATAATAAAATCGACAACTAAGCAACTTAATCTATTATTTTGTTTCCAACTCCTATTTTTTAAACTTCCAAATAAGTATTATATATATTTATTATCCATTATTGTTATTTAAATTTATAGCTTACTGTAAAGTACTAAACCTATTCACTATTTCAAAAAAAAAAACTTCTTTTTTAATCAAAAATAAATGATAGGCATAAGCTTTACAAATAAAGTATAAAAATAAAATTTATACACTTTATATATTTTGCCTTTTTGTTTTTTAAGAGAATCTTTATTTTTTCATTGTTACATTAGAATCTCATTAAATTAAATATTATATTATTATTCTTCGAATAATTTATTGCTTATATTTTTATGAATTAGAATAATATAGTATCTTTAAAAATCGTGCATTTATGCACGGGATCTAAGCTAGTTACACTCTTATATACTTCCTCCCTTCAAGTCCAAACACTACGGTTGCATTATCACATTTGTCTAGACGAATGTTGGAACGAAAATATATATACTTTCACACGAGATTTTTTTTTTTTAAAAAATAGGGTATTACTATTGTACCAATAAAGACAAATCAAACAAGATCACACATGACTATATTTGTACTTATAGATTAGCGGGAATTTCATAGATTCCAGACGTAGATGAATAGTGTCAAAAAGGTAAATGTAGTGTTTGCTTTTAAAGGGAGAGAATAATTTTTTTTTGAAACTTCATACACAATATTACTTTTCTTCGAAAATTGTTTCAAAGTGAGGATTCCGGTGAACTTAAATACCCTTTTAGATGGATCAAATTATTTTATTATACAAGGAATAACATTTGTTAATTAATGCTTGATTTAATATTATAAATAATATAAACAAAAAAAACAGAATTAGATGAAGTATAGAATTACTTTGTAAACCTCACCTTGGAGCAATTTTAGAAGAAAAGTGATATTGTGCATGTAAATTTCAAAAAAAAAAACTACTTAAGGGTGTAATATTTAAAAAAAAAATTTATAATGGTGTATGTAATGAACAATTTTCTCATTAAAAAAAGATTCATATTATATAGAAGGTGAAAAAAAAAAAAAAAAAACTAAGTCTCATATGAGACGCTCTAACAATAATATTATTGTGAGACCTATCATATGAAACTTATTGAAAATAATTACTATGAGTTGTTATTTACTTATATTGTTCTCTTGAGATAATTTTTATTTTTTCTTTTACAAAATCAGTAAGCTTTATACGGAGTATATACTAAAAAAAAAGTTAAAAAACAATTACAAATCTCTTGCGACACATTTTTAATGATTACTTTTTTTTTTTCTTTTTAAAGTCGAATAAGTGTTAGAGTGTTTTTCACTGATCTTGGACTTTTAGTTATCAATTTAAACTGGTGGTTGGAAATCCATATTGTTTTAATACATAACACATCTTCTTACACGAATGCCCTTTGGATTTGAGCATAATGTAACTATAGGCCCGCCTACCTGGTGCATAATAATTTACTTTGGAAGTGAGAGTTTGAGGGATGATGAGATTCGAACTCGTGACCTGTAAGGTTCTATTACCATGTCAAACATTAATTCAACCAAGAGACTAATAATATGGTGGTAAGTTGCACGTCCAATATCACTTTTATACTCTCTAGCACGTTATCTCACACAAACTCCCTTTAAACTACTTGAAGTGTGGAGGTAACTACATGCCCACCACATTCGTCTTGGTACCCATGAGTTCAATTTCGGGAGATTTTGCATTGAAAAGTTGTAACATCCCGTGAGGTTTGAAGGTACCACATAAAAAAGATTAAGAGAATTTGATATGTTTATAGGAGACTTCACCCACCATTTTAGTTACAAGTCTTGCGCTTTTGGGTTTTAAGTGAAGGCAACAAGCTCAAAAGTGTGCATATCACCTTTAAGTGGGGTGTATTACGACGATTAATTGAGCAGTGTTACTTGTAGTGGTCTATTTGGTTTTTGCTTTTCGGTTTGTTGTTTTTTTTTTTGGTTGTTGAGTTCCATCACTAACATGTAAGATTTTTTATGTAACAAAAAAAAAAAAAAAAAAAAAAAAATTAAATAAATAAATCCATGTAAGATTAAACTTTATTCCGCTAATCTCAAAATTTTGAAAATGACCTCATGTATCACTCTATCATTATCAAAATATAATCAACCCAATATCGAATAAAAGCTGTATTAACGTTCTATGAAATCAATCATAGTTAATTGATGTCCGACGGTAGATCTCATGCGTGATCTACAGTAAAACAAACAATATTAATTGAAACAAGGATTTTTCTAACCTTAAGCATTTTCATTATTGTATTTTTCTCCCATGAATGGGAGATAAAAAAAAAGAAAAAAAAGAAAAAAAAAAAAATTCCAACTACCCATGAGTGGGAGATGGAATTTTTTCTTTAAAAGTTTTCTCTCTATTGGGCATAGGATAGAAAGCCCGTTAAAACAAAAATAAAAAAGATAAACTATCTCATGTGAGGGAGGTTTCACACTAATATTACTCTACCAACGAGGTCTTGGTCTAGTGGTGCTGAAATTTGAGGCTTGGTAGGGAGAATCGAGGTTCGATCCATGGCGTTGGGAGGAGTTTAAAACCTTAACCCCGGGACACGCTCCGAAACCGAATTAGTCGGCTCAAATGAGTTCGGATATCGGTTGGGAAACCAAAAAAACTCTAATACTTCTTACATTTCATTCATTTAGCCACATTTCTAATTTTAGTTACTTTTAACAATCAAAATATCATTTTTACCCTCACTTTATATCCATTTCACCAAAATATCACACACTTATCTTCTAAAATGGGTCCCACTAAACTAAACTACCAATATTACCCTTAATTTTTTTACTTTTCTTAATATTTGTACAAAAAGGTGGGGCTATCTCGTTGAAATGGAGGAAGTACCTTTTAACACATAATGTATGGACAGCCGAAATACATACTTTGTACTCCGTAGTAGATTGTACTGTGAAAAAAATTCTAAGAATCCCTCAAAATCTTCATAACATGCTATAAACAACTTTTTCTTTAAAAAAAATAAAAATAAATAATACCCTTGCAAAATTACCACAAACAAAAAAGGCAATAATATGAGAATGATCATCAAATTACTTGATTTGTACTAACAAAGCAACAGACTTTTGACATCATACTAATATATTGTACTGTACTACCGTTACATGTTGCTTTCTCAGTCAAATTACCTTGAGATTCCTCTGACATTATCAATGATTTTCGTACTGTTTTTTTTTCCTTAACTTTTAATCTTCTTCATAGTTCATACCACTATATTTTAAATCAAATTATCAACACATAACATTATACAAAAAGAAAAAAAGTGTTTTCTGTGAAATGGGTCATTTAGAGAGTGCCTTAGAATGGTTAAGGCCACTTGTTTTGGGGTCTAATTCTTGGGATTATTGTGTTGTTTGGAAAATTTGTGATGACCCTTCTAGGTATTGTTGTCTAGTTAATTGTTTTCGGTTTGATTTTATCGACTGTTCGTACGTGGGAACGTACCCGTGTTAATTGTTGGAGTCTGTTCAATGTCTGATTATGTGAATAGGCGTCAATTAGTCGTTGTTGATAAATTTTGAATGTTAATGTGCTGTGGGATTTTGGTAGAATTATTAGGCATTGAATCGAAATACATAACACGGTTTATTTTTGCAGTCTGTCCAATGTTTAAAATCTGTACAAAAAAAAAATTCTGAAACACGCATACTGTTGTTGTAGCCTGCTGTTGTTGTTGCTGAAACACGCGTACTGTTATTGTAGCCCGTTTAAAGTGTGATTTTGTATGAAACCCTTCAATTGACTGGTTGTGGTCTGTCCAATGTCTAATTCTGAACAAAAAATTTTAATTAGTTGCTGTCGTTATTCTTATTGTTATTGTTAAAACACATGTATTATTGTTTTTGCCTGTCCAATCATCTGATTCTGTAAAAAAAAACCGTCAATTAATTGTTGTTGTCGTTGATCTTGTTGCTGTTGTTGTTGTCGCTGTTGCTGCTGGTGTTGTTGTTGGTGGTGTAAATGAAACACACGTTATTGTTGTTGCCTGTCCAATGTCTGATTCTGCAGAGAGAGCTTAGTCGCAGTTATTATTGTCGTTGTTGTTGTTGCTGCTGCTGTTATTGTTGTTGGTTGTGGTGGTGGTGGCTACACACCGTGATTGTTGTAATATATCTAATGTCTAATTAATTGAAAACACACTTCACTTTAGTAGCCTCCGCTGCTGTTGACGAAAATATACATCAACATAATATGGGAATTTCGTAAATTTCAGGTTCATTGAATACGTTGGGTGTTGCTGCAATGGAGTCAAAAATCAGAAATCGGGAAAAAAGAGGAAGAGTGTGTCGATTTCTGCGTGTAAAGATGCAAGTTCTGTACACCCGGCAATTACTAAATCATGTGAAGCACTTGCTCAATTACCTCCCTATATGTCCCTTGATACCAGGTACGTTCTTATTGTTTCTTGGTCCTGTAACCTCTTGTAACTCGTTTTTGCTTTGGGAGTTCAGGAACTGAATTGATTTAGTTGTAGTGTTCATGGAGAGGTGGTGGTTTTAAGTCAGCCTCGATGGATTCATATTTCTCGTACAGCGGATGATTCTAAGCTATCCAATGAGGTACAGTCTGGTATACTGTGCTCTGAATATTCATCAGTTTTTGAATTGAAAGGCGATAATTTCATCCTTTGGTGCTGTCTTTCTGACAGGAATTCAAAGGAACCCGAGTTTTGATCCCTGTGCTTGGTGGTTTGGTCGAGCTCTTCTCAACTGAGAATGTAAGTAGCAATTTCAGGAGTCAGAAAACATTGCGACTGTTGAAGTTTCTGATAATTTTACTGTATTGTCAGGTTTCCGAGGATGAAAGCATAATCCAGTATGTGCAGTGTCAGTGTAACGGTTCAGAAACTGAGACACTGTCAAACTCGACCATAACCTCTGACGGACCTTTTTATCCACTGCTCGAAAAAACCCTAGACACACTTCTCTCGTCGATTACCCAATTCAATATCTCGCCTGATTCCACCCCTGGTTCCGTCTCTCAAGCCACGCCTTTCACGGTGAAGGAAGAAAGTGAAGGAAGCCAAAAGGTGACGAAAAAGCATTGCAAATCGAAGAATTTGTTAACCGAGAGGAATAGGAGAAAGCGTATTAGTGACGGTATACTCACCCTTCGGTCCATCGTTCCTAAGATCACTAAGGTAAAGGAACATCATACTGTGTTATCGGGGTTTTGCTAGATTAACCAAGCTCATTATACGCTAAGTTTTATTTGTTGTTTTCATGAAATCAGTTGCAGAACGCAGCGACTTTGTCAGACGCAGTTGATTACATTGTGGAACTACAGAATGAACAAAGGAAACTGTTAGACGAGCTTGAAAACTCTGATGAATACTCGTCTGACTTTGAACCAACTAGTTTCAAGACCTCAAACCAAGAGCATTCTACTTTCTCGCCTACAAAATCTTCGTTATCACAGGTATAAGGCTCTAAAACGTCCAAAGAACACAGTCTGCTTCATTTTAAGTTGTCTCGAGTCTAAAGTCTAAAAATGTCTGAAAACATCTGAAATTTAGTTATTCTTAAGGCATCTGTTTGCTGTAGATCTCATGAGTTTTCCGAACTGTTTGATTAGTTCAGTTAAAATAAGATGAAAGAACAGATCCTAAATCATACAAATCTCAGTCCAAACCTTTCCGAACCATAAAAATCTGCCTATCTGTCATGTCATTAGGCTCAAGTTGAAGTTAATCAGATAGGTGCCGGAAATTACTTGCTGAGAGTCGAGTCGCAGCAAAGCCGTGGTGTGATCACGAGGTTGCTGGAGGCTGTAGGATCACTAGACGTGGCTGTAGTTGACGTTAATGCCACGGTTTGTAATGGCAGAATGTCGAGCAACATCATTGTTCAGGTAAAAAAAAAAAAAAAACAATTTTGCATAATTCCCGTTTTCAGCCCTTGATTGATGACTTGTTTTTCAATAGATGCAATAATTTTCGAACCATTTGCAGACAAAGAACGAGGAAGTTCAGGAGAAGGATTTGAGGGAGCATCTGATGCGTTGCTGACTGTCTGAAAACTGTCCAAAAATCAGATCTTAATTTCAAACTAAACTCTTCATGCTTGTTGCTATACAATATTTTAGGCTAGAAATTTCCTAAAAAAGTAGTGAAGGAACAGATGTAAATATTGTTGTTTTCTCGAAAATACAAGCAGGTACGCATTTAAAACCAAAAACAAATGGCGGTCGTTTGGTTGGTTTTTCAGAAAACATGAGAATCTATAGTTCAAGCTCTGCTGAAGTAGTATATCATAGGTTGTTGGATTGACACGAGAGACGTAAATTTGTATTAATGTCGGGGAAATTACTTACCTAGCGCCCCTAAGGCCCCTCTACGTAGGAAAGTATCACAAAAGTCTAGCTCGTTTATGCAATTGAACAACTTTTACGAAATGAGCACGTAAAAAGTAATCGTCCGTTCTTCATAAAGTTGTCGTATTAAGGCGTAGACTTTTAGTAATTTAGGTATTAGAATCATGTTTCTTGAATTGAATGTTGTGGTGTTGAGGAGTAGATTTGCAATTGGCTGAAGTTCTTGGGTAAAGGGAGTAAGCGAAGCGAGAGTACAGGATCGTGATTGATGACGACCAAGCATTCATTGAGAAAGAAGGGGCTGCTGATACGGTAGAGGCTCGACCAGTGGGAGAGGTATGAAATGACTCGACCACTAGGGAGAGGGAGAGGAAGAGGAAGCGAGCCACAGCAGCACCAACAATGGCTTAATGGCAACAAAATCAATCCATTATAAAATTTTCATATCCGATCCGTAATTCAACCCATAATCCAATCCAAAATTCAACCCAAACCCGATCTAAATTCAAATTTTCGACATCCTACCCATTTTTTACAATATTTTCCATAATTAAAGATAAAATTTAGACGTTAACTTACACTAAAACACAATATTTTGGATCGGGTTGAATTTAGATTTGAAGTTGATCGGTAATGGATATCGATCGGGTTTTTCTAAAATGAATATGGATCGGATTATTTTTGAGTAGATATGGATTTGGATTTTAAAGACCTGCGTTTGGATCGGATTTCTATGCTCGCGTCGAGTCGATTTCGGTTCGATTTTGGGCATAATTGTCATCCCTTATTATAGTTAAATGAGTTTTTTTATTTCTATATTTGTACTTATTGAGCTGAACCAAACTTACAAAATCTGAAATTAAGTCAAAAATAATGGGTTGATCATAAGGGGGTACATAGTAGTAAGAGTGAGACCTACACACAGACAGACAAGTTTCATATTACAAAATAACAACCTAAGATAAGGATGTTCATATTCATAAACCACCTTGTGCACCTAAGCATTTAACCGGTACAATGCACCTCTAGCCGCTACAATCTTCCTTCTGGTTAGTCCTGTTATCGGCTCACACGCCCGAGAATGGTGTGCTGGAAGCTATCTTCGACCACAGTATATAGCATCAGCTGCTCACTGTAAACAACACATGAAAAAACTACTGCCGAGAAAAATATCAGTGCGGAAGAGATTTTGATACGAGAAATACGATAGTGTTTAGGTTACACAAGCTGCACAACTGCAGATACTCTTAAGCATCCATTTTGAAGAAGATCGGGAAGTTCGTCGAAGAGTAGAGCACTACGCCAACCCCATCCTTTAGGAGCTTTTGGTAACAGGGTACCTGCTTGTTTAAAGCTTCCCAGTACCATGACTTCTCGCTTTGATGCGCATATTAACTGGTATATATACATACAGATGTTACAGTCGCAAGCAAAATCAAAAAAAACATCAGAAGAACATGACAGAGCGCCATCTTTGTGTATCCTAGACACATATACGGAATATTTATTTTCATGTTAGAAACTTAAAACCAACCTAATACGAAGTTCCGTTGTCACTTTCACCATACTTTCACAAGGAGTTAATTTATTACAGCTAACGAACAGCAATAGAGGACTGAGGACGTTGCATGATAGAGAAGACAAATTTACCTGGTATTGAGCAGTAACTTTTTCACGAGAATCTACATGCAAATGAACCTGAAATTAACACGTGCAGCCCACGTTCAGCAATATTCATTGTTTTTTCATAAACCTCTTTCTGATTTCACCGGTAATTCACAGCTGCAATCGTATCTCACTAAACTACTTGGTCCAGATTCTACTTTGTAGTTCAAAATTTAAATTGTGACTTCCAAGAATTTGCAGCTAAAGAAAGAACAACTTTCTAATAAAAGACAGCAAAACTGTATACAAGATATATGGCTAGAGAGTTAATCATGCTGTCAAACATTTGCTCCAGCATTCACAAGTTTGCTACAGAGGCTGAGTTTAAAGAGACTGAGTTTAGCACTCGTGTTTTAGCTCGAGGATAATCCAGGAATTATGACTTATGAGCTGAGTTAATCAGAGATTATATGAGTAGATTAACAAAACAACAGCCTGAATGCCTAGCATGATATCAGTTCATCCTACAAGCTCTTAAGATTCCCGCACCATAAGCAGATCGCAAGTTTGCAACATAAATTGCAATGAACGAAGATGTACTATAACCGACCATTATCTGATTAGCAACAAAGAAACCTGACCTTTTTTAAAGGAACGGTCATTTCAGCCTTTCGCCGATGAATGAACAATCCTGAATAACAGGGAAAACATGAAGAAGACGTAAGAGAGAGGAAAAAGCTATAATTCTTAAATTTTCAGTTGTAGAACGCTCAAAACTTGTGCAGATAACAGTATAGAGCTGAAATATACACACACAAACACTGTGTACTAGCTCTCCATGTGACTTCTGTGATCAAAATTGTTCAAATAATTATCATTTTCTCCGAACATATTTAGTGCTGGGATGTAAAATTTGTGAATTTCAATCCATCAAAACAACTACATAATCATATAAATGATCGAACGAAGGTATTAGTTTTCCTCAACGCCAAAGTTTACGGAAATTAGAAACCGGATGAACCGTAACCAGAAGTTACTACAATTATTTTAAAATAATACCATGGGACAAAATAGAAAAACATATAGATTTAATCATAAAAAAAAACTTCAGAGTATGTATGAAGCTTTACCAAGTGTCCTACGCCCTTGAGGGTCTTCGTCATTAAAAGCTTGAACACTAATCTGTTTCATAGACACACACATAAATAAGTAATGGGGATGATGATATGATGCTATCATTGAAAATTCAGAGTAAAAAACGGCATATACATACCTTCCAAAAGGAACCAGCATAAAATGCTTCTGGTGAATGCTTAACCTGGCCATCACTAAGCCGATGTACTTCCTCAAACTCTACCCTGTTAAGGCAATATAATAGGACAAGGAACATAAGTGAAGAAGAAACAAGAAAAGTGATTAGAATATGTAGTGATGATTGATGAACAAGAACGTTTTTGACACATTGAATGAACCATTAACCATTAAGTGCAAAATTGCAATAGGGTCCAACAAAGTACATCACTTGTTAAAGCAAAGAGATCAAAACATCTAAAACGAACTACAGTGTCTCAACACAAACAAAGGTGTAACGGAGTATCAAACGTAAGAGGCTGCTTTCATGACTTCAGATTTCCTACACCATAGATGAGAAAGCCAAAATAACCAACAAGTATTTAACAGAAAAGCAAAGCACCAAGTCACCAACTAACTATGCTCTCAAGCTACTGTGGTCAGTAGACAGATCAACAAGTCCACAGCACATATGTAAAATGAATTGTCTATAAGCAAAAGGAAAGAGCACCAACCCAAAACGAAACGGTGGGAAATGACTCAAAGGCGTCTTCATATCCAATGATATAGATGAATTGTCTGTGTTTTCCCATTTAATAGAATCATCTTGATCTGAAGACTCTGGCATTTGATTCCCATCACCGCTAAACCCAGCAGCAGATGTTCCACTTACGTCGTTTCTGAGATGTGTCTCACCCCTCTCAGTCACTCCTCCATGAGCGCTTCTTCCACCATCACTGAGTCCAACTAAAGCAGTTAGGCCATCTCTGGACATATCCCCGTGTTGATCAGTCCTCTGTTCGGGATCATCATTACCAAGAGACGGCTGCCCATTCCTATTTCCCACACCAAAAGGCACACGAGAAAATACGAATCGTGTCGGACTCCCAGAAGATGAAGCAGATGTAGCACCACGTCCAATACCAGCAAGTCCATCATTTGTGCCCCTAACATGCACTCTAACAGGCCTAAAACTACCATTTCCTTCAACGGTGGATACATACAGGTCACCAATGTTGCCAGGTGGATTTTGTTGATCAGAAGGTTGCATATAGTAACTTGTGGTTGCAACACCATGCGAAAAGACAAATTGCTGTCTACAAGCACAAGCTATACCTGAAAGGCAGCAATTTTTGCATGTCTCAGCAGCAATTTCTTGCACCCTTTGACTGAGGAGCATCTAGATAAGACACCGCCAACGGAAACAGAAATAACAAGAGAATTATAAAACAGTAACAAACTGAAATTTAAATGCATTGTATTACAATAAGGAAGGAAGAAAATGTACTTCAAATTTGAAATGAGATTTAATTCACAAACCTGCAACCAAAGACCATCATTTACGGCTTTACAAGGAAAACCCAATTCTTCCAGCTGCTTTCTAACATTTAAAAGAGCTTCAAATGACATGTGGCAGTATAAAACTGAACCCCCTTCAAATATGTTGATAAATGTTTCATATTCTTCTCCTGTCAACACAGAATTGCCATTATCATAGCCTTGTACCTGTGTTTTACCCACAGTTCTGCCACCCCAAGGAAGAGAAGGCAAGTCGCTTCTCCATTCAGCAGCTGCTAGCTCATCACCGGAAGATTTGATTAAGGAAGATAAATCCTGCCTTGAGTGATTTTCGGAGAGCCAATTAGAGTTAGTAAAATGATAGCATATGCTTTCATCAGAAGGTCCTTCTACTGGTTCACCATCAGTTCTCTGCCCATTAGCGGCAAAACCAATCGGCACCCCTCCGTAAGAAGGTGACCTATACCTGTCTGAATCGATAAAGTAATTATTCAGTAAAGAAGGTTGGTCCATGTTGCGAGAGTATCCCATTGTCACATTCGGCTCACTGCACGAAGCTTGATGCACCTAGTATATCATATAAGAAAATCAGGTTAACATAAAAGTACACCATCTGCAATCAAACCCTTCGAGCAGCACCTTGTCACCAAGAACTTATTTGAAACTTACGTGTCCGGCTTCATGTTCCCGATTTTGGATACAAGAGGCCTCAGTTACGCTCTTCCCTTGTAACTCTGGTAGCTCAAGATGGCTTGTTAATCCTGTCACTGCACCTGCATTTGGCTTCTCATGTGCTTCACTCTTGTCGAGAGTACTTTTGTTGAGTAATGTATACAACGCCAATTCAAACCTTCAGTCGAGAAAAAGAAAAGAAAACTATATTATCCAGTGAAAATAAATCAAATCTGTTTGAAAAGCTGTTTACAGTAGAACAACATACCGTTTCTCTTCACTAGGTACCCAAAGTTCATTTGAGGTCAGCAATGCATGTAGTGTTTGAGGCGAAAGTTTCGGTAAAACCTAAGAACATTGGGAAGAGTTGAGATTTCAATCAATGCCTATCAGTTGCTTCTAAAAGAATGAGCAGAAAATACTATTGGATAGTACTTACAAGTTACAACTTCTCAATAAATCCAGAAAAAATAGTTCATTAGACACAACAAGACATGAGCTAAAGTGAAACTATGTATTTGAAGACACAAAGTGTATTTTATCAACCTTTCGGTAGTTTATAAAATCTACTCCTAGTTGTCACAAAATGAGTGAGCACATGCAGCTAAATCAGATATACATATATCCAACACCACTGATACTGAACAACCAAAATTTAGAGAAGTTTCAACTAACAAAGTGAAGTCGGAAGGAAACTTTAGCCAGGTAAATTGTATTTTCTGTCTTCTATATTCCAATCAAGGATACCTCAACCATGAACTTAATACGATATATTTGAAGTACTATCTCTATACAATGTTCGGCATATTCTATAGAAATACATTTTATTCTGGGTAACATGTTTTCGTACAACTGCCACCAGAAGGAAATTATCAGTCATATTCTAAAAATCCAGAAGGTCGAAGATGTACAAATATGAATGTTTACAATCTTCACCACCCTTACCACTAACCGTTTATTGCCATTTAGAATACAGGTATTCAAAAAGTGTATCTAGGGCTTAAGCATTGGCACTTGTATCCTCGGCTTCTTTATAGACTTCTTAGTTGGGAGAAAAAATATTTGGCTTCACTGCTTGATTAGACATTGAGAAACTGAGTGTCAATTGGGTTCAAGAGCTTGAAGCACATAGATGGAGATGTAATAAATATCTTGCAGAAGTTGTCTTTTTTTTTTTTAAGATCTAATCGAATAGCTCTTCAGAAACCTAATAACTAATTTGATGGCATATATTTCCTAATAATTCACGTAGCATGACCCAAGGTGCTCAGCCTTGAGAAGAAGCTCATGCATTGCCTCAGAAGCTGATGACAGTACTTGTCTGTTCGTGTTCTAACTGCACAACATCCTATTTGCTCCCAACATGCCGTAGAAACACTTAGACCTAGATCAGGCGATGTTTCATCTTGGACATGCCACACTTTTCTACCACCAGTCATAAATCAGATGTGTAGCTCGACGAAAGCAAACTACAGTTTATTAATACCCCTGGGGTGGAAACCCAAATAGAGCCAAAAGATCGGCTAGACCTAGTCTAACTACAGCTTTAGTGATGCATCAGTTTAGTTTTCAGTTTTTCACTACCATTTTTACCCTATTCTCTTTACAA
This sequence comes from Dianthus caryophyllus, assembly GCA_023091065.1. Classification (NCBI taxonomy): domain Eukaryota; kingdom Viridiplantae; phylum Streptophyta; class Magnoliopsida; order Caryophyllales; family Caryophyllaceae; genus Dianthus; species Dianthus caryophyllus. The sequence continues at coordinate 8,040,120 of CM041518.1, read as the reverse complement.
ATGTTCTCATCTTCGTCTAACTTAGAATATCTTATACCATTTCTCAGCATGTTTCACCATGTATTCAGAATCGGATACTACATGTAGCCTAATAAGTTCATAAAAAATCAAGTCTTCCCACTCCCATCCAAAAGAGGAGAAAGAAACTCGCCATTGGGTGGTAGAATTTCAATAAACCAGTAAAACAGTTTTCCATTCTGGACAGAAACTCTATGAAATTCAGCAATGGCGTTGACCTCAAATGAGACCTCCCAAAACAGCAAAACCCACTCCATCTGAGACAAAGACCCATTTTACAAGGACATTGAACTATTACTCACGAACTTCTATTAAGATTACTTTACTTGGTTAGTTGAGTTTCAGCAAATTTATTGAAGAGATGGTGGTGTGTGAATGGATGGCCCAAAATACCTATGTAAAATTCAAACATATTCCCCTAAAATTCAAGTATAAGGAGATCACTTGGACAGCCTAAAATCGTAAAAACCTTTATTTTATACATGCCCAATAAAAAAAAAAAGCCACGATACCATAAGGACAAACCCTTAAGGGCAGCAGCCTGGAAGTTACGTCTAAAACATATGTAAGATATAGAATATGGCAATTTAAAAAGATAATCAAAACTTTTGCGTGCTGAAGAAATCTGACCCCACGTTTTCTAATAAACTAAGATATATTATAGGCCTTACCTCTCTCAATTCCATAAAACCGCTCTGGCAAAGGTAGCCCCAACAAGCATTTCTAACTCTTTCTCCGTGTATGCCATAATCTTGATTTTCAGCAAATACCTATTAAATGATTTGATTAGATCGGCAAACATATATGGAGTAATTATATAACAAGCCAACAAGTAATACTAACCTGATAATCTAAAAAGTTTGAAGTCCACAACTCAGAAATGATGAAGTCTGTGCAAATGACGCATAAGTCCTGTATATTTGAACTTTTAAGTATTACACACTGGTAAATATATTAAAATACATAGAAACAAGCTAATAGCAAATTGACTGATTTAGGGTGCACGCAAACATCAACAATATGATGGCGTTGTGAAAGCAAAACACCTGAAGATCAAGGAAGGACGCTGCTGCAAGAACTCGGAATGCATTATGGTCATTGAGCTTTGGGTGGTGGCCATAAAGGTATGCAAGTGACATAGCTATGGCCTCTGCATTAACATTTTTGTCGTCTATAAATAAGGTCAAGACAGGGGCAGATGCTTCTTTCCAAGGACCTTGAAGCATGTTCCTGGATATTAATCGCGACTTATTACCCAAAATGGCCAAATAATTTCAAAGCCTAGACAAATGACGAAAATGGAATTGAGCACGCTCTTATCCACATTAAACCGCTGAAGAACTGCTTCTCAGTGTCATTAAAGGCATTGTTATTGTCAAAAGTTTTTGTAAAGACTACCTCAGACAAAACTATATACATATACAAGCATCAAGAACCTACTAGAATCATAAAAATTGCAGATGACATTGTGGTATCCCACAACCATTGTACAGCCATAAAACATCATGATCATGATCAGTGTGCTACTAAAAGCCTCATATCATATACGGAGTATTCTTTATCGTCAAACCAGACACTGTATTAGCTAATCATCTTATATATCTGGACTTTGGAGTAGCAGAATAGTGTCGCATACATGCGATTCTCATTAAAACGAAACAGCTCTTTCGCGATGATGAATTAACTATTCCTCCAAAGATTAATCAAAAATTAATTATCTTTATCGACTTCAAAATTGTTGTGGCTAGCACTTGTGCCATAGTTACGATTGTCAGACTCAAACTTCAGATATAATTGACTACGTACTAATTTTGGTGAGACATGAGCCAATATGCCTTAGGTGTGACTTGTGCATTAGGGACTGCAAGCGATAGGAACTCCTATAAAAATCTCGTTATTTTTTTTTTTTTTTTTTTTTTTGGGAAAGATTAATTTCATTAATATTAACCAATTTCACGCTTACAAATGATTAGAAAATTAACCGAAAACAAAATTACAAAACCCAAAATGATATTCTTCTCCTTAAAACAAAATTACAAAAACCAAAACGATCTCGTTCATTAAATTCTTTTATTCCGACCTTACCTTCACTCTGCCATCTCTACTTTACCCCATTACCCCTTTTCCAAATCTTAGACAAATGAATTGTTGCACAAAATGTATCCATAGACACAAATCTATGTTATTCCGACACTGCACTTCCGTGTCGCGTATCAAATGCATGTTGTGTCTAATGACTCTTCACTTTGGACCAAAATATTGAAAATTTCTCACTACATAGCCGTCCCCAACACTCCAACATGTGTCGGACACAACACCACGTCAGAGAGTCAGTGTAACAGACAAAAATCAGTTTGGCGAATTCGCCAAGTCATCCCCAATTTATTAGAAACACATATTTCTCAACGATACAACGAAAGGACGAATTTCAATCACATCCTATTTGCACCAATATTGTTTTCCGTCTCTTCCAAACAAGATAAAAGAGCACCAGTACCCATCCCATATCACCCGAGCGTCTCGGCTCTCAGTAATTATAACGATTCATCGTTTTTCCCCAATTTCAATGCAACCACCAACAAGAAAAACCATTTTGTTGAATTCTCAAGCAGCCACTTCTCTCTTTGAAGAAAAGATTTTTTTTTCCAGATGAAAAAACACTACAATTTTTTAAAAGTCACCTGAAATTCTTCAAACAGAATTCTCAAGTAAAATTGCCCACAATCTATACGAAGAACGTCATAGAATCGCAAATTATTCCGAAACACCAGCAAATTCACAGTACATTTCTAATCAATTCAACACTGTGTAAATTCGCAACATTTTACCAAATAAATTGCATGATCGCAGACGCAGATGATTTTTAGCATTTTTAATCAATTGCATGATCGCAGATGATCTTCTCGCAATTACAACAACAACAAAATCAAACTAAAACTCAAAAGATGAAGAAACCTGAAGTAAGAGCTACGAGAGAGAATCAATCGATGAAGGCGATAAGTGGACCCCAAAGCATGAACAACAATGTCGGAAAAAGCGCCATTGTTGAACCCCTCAAGCTGCACATGATCGCACAAAGAGGTAAGGTTATTACTACACTCAATAGACCGCAAATCGAGGCAATTTTGAGGATCAATGGCGTGAGATTGCTGCTGTTGTTGTTGATGTTGATGTTGTTGTTGGTGAGGGAGTGAAGAGGTTGAGGAAGATGACATGTTGTTGTTCATTGGATGATCGAAGGAGTAACAGAGATGGTGTCGTGTTGTTGTTGGATGAGGTTGTTGGTGTCGTGGATGAGGAGGAAATTCCGCCATTGTTGAAGGTTGTTGTGAGCTTCGTTTGATTTGGGAGAGGTTATGTCGCCGGTGCTTCCTTCCTTGGTGTTCATGGATTTGGCATGTTTTTACGACTTGGTTTTATCATTTTTCGTACTCTTTTTGGTGAGGTATAGAACTTCACAGACCGGTACATCTATACTCGGTCCCCACGCTAAGATTATGAGCAGAGGTGGCTCTACAGGCCTTCGGGCCGGGCCGGGCTCAGGCCCGTTATATTTTTTGTTGTCATAGCCGGGCAGTATGGCCGACAGACTCAGTAGTCTAGCCGTAGGCGTAGTAAAATTGCTTCCAGGCCGGTCGTAGATTGGTGTTCTTTTTAGTTATTTTTTATTTTAATTTTTTAAATTAAAATCTAAATTGTAATTTTTATATTTTAAGTTCATTTAATTTTTTTTTTAAAGTTGTAACACTTGTAAGTTGTTACTTGTTAATAAGTAAGTTATTTTTAGAATTTCATTTGAATATATAAGTTCACTTGTAAGTAAATAAAAAAAATTAAAATAGTAATAAAGAAAATGAATAATTAAAAATTAAAAATATAAAATATAAAAATAAAAAAATAAAAAAAAAAACAAAAAAAAAAAACAAAACCAACTAACAAATCAACAATGCAAACTAACGGACAAAAAATCAAGAAAAGGACTTTGCCCACGGGTTGGCCCATGGGCTAGTTAACGGGCCAATTCAACGGGCCACGGGCCGGGCCAAATTTCACATTTTTTTAATTGTTGTGTCCACAGCCCGTGGTGATGGGCCACGGGCCGGGCCGGGCCAAGAGGATTACGGGCCACGGACCGGGAATGTCTTGGGCCGGCCCGGGCTGGACCGCCCACGGGTCGCGGGCCCAAATTGCCAACTCTAATTATGAGTAGTTCTCCCCGTGGGGTACGTAACATCAACGCGCATAAGTATGACCCTTATTCCATTTTTCCCCATGATTTTGTCATATGTTTTGCATACGAGGCTTTAGATGTTTCTACGATTTCCACCGTATGCTTTTATCGATTTATTCTCTCATATTTTGATCCATATCCTCTTTATCACATGAGTTTGCTAGCTACTTGTCAAATTGCCTACCATAGCCTAGCTAGTTACCGCTTTTGCATACTCTTGTGCTTGTCCTTTGGGTTGTGATCGTTGCCACGACTTGCTGATGTCGTGTGCTTGAGAGTTTTGGTGATGTTAGTCGGGATTGCTGCTTCCCCGACCTATGTTGAGTTACTATGGTTTATCGCATCGAATGAGTGTCCTCTTTGTTAAAGAAAGAAAAAAAAAACATGAAATACAATAACACAAAATCAAAGTAAACACAAAATGTGTGATATAATGAAAGAGTTGTTGTTAGTGTTGTGAGTTGGGCACTTGTTCTATATTGCTTATGTTGCGATGGTGTGTAGAGGAGACCAATTTGCTGTTTTCGGTCCGTTTTTTATTGTGAGAGTTGGGTTCCGTTTTGGTTTGGACGAGCACTTGAGTTGTACTAGTGGTTTCTAGTGGCTTTTCGCTCCACATGACCATAATCATTTGTCCACCTTTTTACCCTTACCTCTCTTTAGCCTACACACATCATTTTCCTATGTAAGTCCCCGTGTTTGCTTCGTTTATTTTGACACTATTGTGTATGGGAATGCGAGATGGTTCCACATTAGATTGCGGGCGTGCTTCCATGAGTCGAGTAGGTGAGTGTCACTACATATGCACATCTGTGTTGAGTGGATCCCGCGAGGAGTCCAGAATTTGATTGCTAGAGAGCCAAAGTTTAAGCTATGCTATTCGTTCTACGCCGTCATGTAAACCTTAGCGTTAGTTAGCTCTTTCCTATGTTCCATGTTGTTTCGAGAACGATTGTCTTTTTCTAGAGCAGCTAGTGGTTTGGTGATTGTTTGGGAAGGTAACTTTGTCTCGCTTTGTCCTCTTATTCGTTTTGGCTATGCTTGGTTGCTCGAGGACAAGCAACAGTTCGGTTTGGGGGAGTTTGATGTGTCGTATTTGTATATGTTTTATGCCCCTGAGTCACTAGCAATTTATGTCACTTTTAGCGCCTTTACATGCTTTATTCTATCATTTTCCTCCATGGTTCTCTGGTTTTGCGTGTTGGCTTTGTTTTGTAGGACATCGCCTTAATTTGAAGGATATGCGCTAGCCGGGACGATGCTTTGGGTTCCCGTGATCGCTACGTGACATGTAGAGTTGATTTTTCGTCGTTGAGGATGAGTATGTGCCATTAAAAGATGTCTGAAGTCGTCCCGAGACCTAGGGACGGAGTAAGAAGCTTAAATCCTTACTTTAGGCCTCGTCCCGAGCCATAGGGACGAGCCATACCTTGTCCCAAGCCATAGGGACGACAATAGAAAAGATTGAAGCAAGAACAAATCAAGACAAACTCGGCTGGACCTCTCGGGATACCATCCCGACAGCCTGGGAAGCCATCCCGGACGGGACACCCCATCCCGACCCCTTGGGACGGGTCTTGACCCTTCGTATACTTAGATTGTTCGAGTATTTCATTGGGGTTTTCATCCATTTTTCAGACCATGATTTTCCATACTTAGAAAATAGACTTTGAAGACCATAAACACATAGTTCTTTGATTTTGCTCTTTGGTTTTGATTATATTTTCATTCCTGACTCGAGAATCGTTCCTCGAATTCATCTTTGTCATCCTTGCTCTAGATGTCATCTATTTTGTAATACCCGGTGTTGTCCTAGGTTATCGGGCCGGGTACCCCGTTGAAAAGGTTCATGTGTTGGCTCAAGTGACATAGTGCTTAAAAGGGTTGAACGTGCTACTCATATCAACAAGATGCATCTTCTTTTCTGGTGGCTCATCTTAAGAACTTTACAGTTAAGCGTGCTTGCTGGAGAATGGTCTTGGGATGGGTGACCTCTTGGGAAGTTCTCAGGATGTGCACGAGTGAGGACAAAGTGCACTGGAAAGGACCCGTGTTGGTCTGTGGGTGATGTACGCAGCCTGGCGAGCTACCGTGAGTGACATTCCAGCCTTTGGTTGGGGCCGGGGTGTTACATATTTCCTTGTTGAATTATTGTTGGTATTGAATTATATTGTTTGCTTGATCATGAATTCGTCTTGTTGTTTAGTTTTTATTGTTGTTTTTACTATATGTGAGTAGTTCCTTTCTCTAAGGAGAAAGGTGAGTCATGTGGTTGTATTTTGGTTGTTGTTGATGATTGTTTGAGTTAGGTTTTCATGCTTGTTTTGATTGTCTCGCTTGATTGTTGTTTGTTGATCACTGGACATGTTTGACAAGCTTTTCCGTAACCATGAACTTAAGATCGAAAGCCTAGTTCGAGAAGAAACGCGAGACTAATCGATAGGAACCTTGTTAGTAAGTAGCGAGAGCCCGCTAACGAATCCTAGAGGAAGCTTAAGACCGAGGGGACGAGCTACATCCTTAGCAAGCATAATCCAACTCATCCCGACGCCTCGCGCGGGCCCGCCTGAATAGCGGCAAGGCGCTACGCGAGAAATAAATGTAAAAGCTTATAAAAGCGCGCTCAAGTGCTCGAGTTGGTATGGGGGGGAATGTCATTGCGTGATTTGTTTAAAACTTTTTAAATATTATCGAAAATCTTTTAAAAGCCGCTTTCGGAGTCGCCACCAAATTATGAGGTAATTTGGAACCCGTTTAACGCGTCTTGGACTCGAAGACGCGAATCTTAGAGTTTAAGGTGCGTCGATACCTATTTGTCTAAGGCAATTGTGAAACCAAAGCGGATTCGGGGTGAATATACTTTCTGAAACTTTTGTCAAGATGTTTTATAGAAAAACCGCAATAAAAAAAAGCCTACGTAAATGTAGCTCTTTACTGGCTTGAAAACAGTGTATAATTTCGATGTTTGAGTAAATGCAAACCGCTACGCACAAGTGCAATATGTGACTCGATAAATATGCGTAAAAGCAAATGTATACGTCAAATCTATGACGGGTTTCTATGGGAAATGTGCACAAAGTGATAGTTCATTATTTGAATTATTACTTACTCCCTCCGATTATTCAGATTCTTAACATTTACATATGGTACAATAATTAAGGAAAGCCAAAAAATTGTAGTAACAAGTGGGTAAACAAGTGGGGGAGTATTTAATTGTGAGATAAAAAACTTTCCAAAAAGGGAAATGTTAAGAAATGGAAAATCACCCCAATAAGGAAAATGTTAAGAATCTGGTGAATCAGAGGGAGTAAATGCTATTTTTCGACTCATTTGTGTGTAAAAGTTTGTTAAAAACCCCTCAGTTTTGCATGTTTTAAGATTAATGAAAACGGTACAAGTTTTGTCGACATCATGTTGAGTCGTTTAATGCGTAAATGAGAATTTGTTTAAGTGTAAACTGGTGTCCGTTTGTTCATTGTTAATTGTGTCGTTGCTTATGCGATATTGACCAGGTTTAGACGGATTAGTAATCCGAATTGCTACAACCGTATTACGTATACGGGTTCGCGATGCCAATATCGGGTCGGGTTAGGAATCCGTTTGTCCGAGTCGAGTGTGAAGGTGTAGAATGAGAAGTGAGTGATGATAATTCATGGTGATAATGGGTGGAATAAGGACTAAGGAGTGTATTTATAGAGTTTTCGAGCCGCCAAACTGCCAAAACTGAAAGAAAAAAATCGCTAGTAGTATTGGTGACTGCTTTTTAAATCGCCAGTGTTGTTGGCGATTTCTTTTTAAATCGATAGTGGTCTGGAGATTCTTGAAGTGACTTTGGTCGTAGGATTTGATGGGCTAGGGTAGGATTATGTTTGTTGGTTTGATTTAGACGAGATTCCTTGAGTCTGTTTCGTCGTCTCGTGTTTCGTGCTTTTTTCAGGATCGAGCCAAAAAATGTTTTTGTCTTATATTGATTTTTTTGTAAACGGTGTCTAGGCGAAAGCTCGACTTGAGCATATGACGTCTCGAGAACCGTGTTTTGGGTGCTTTTGTGGGCTTTTTTTTGAGTTTCGGGCCGAAAAACGTTTTTATCTTGAATTGATTTGTTTTTGTAAAAGGGTGTCTAGACGTGCGCTCGGCTTGAGCGTATGACGTCTCAGAAAGCGTATTTGGATGTTTGCTTGGGCTTTTTTTGTGTAAAAAGACTTGTTTTCGTGTTGGGTCGACTTAAGTATAATGACTAAGCGAATACTCATTTCACACGACATGCAAATAAATCATTTTATGCATTAAATGACTTAAAATGTTTTCGACAAAATGTACCGTTTTGACATTACGTTAAAAACATGCTTTTTTTAAAGTCCATTTCATCACAAGGCTTGTGTTTTAGGAGGTACGGATACGGGGATCTACTGTATCATTGTAACAAAAAGTATGGTTATGATAACAATAAACTACATATTTGACACTCAAATATTTTGTATTAGTTTTTTACTAATTTGTAATTGAATGTTGTTAATTGTGTTATGTATTTATTTTGAAGGAAATGAGACGACAATTGCCTCTCCCAAGAAGAGCCGGAAAACCACCAGATCGACCATAGAGACCTTGTTGAAGGTGAGGAAATTATTTTTTTTACAAGTGTTTTGCTTTTTATGAATTGTACCTGCTCGCTGTTGAAAATTTACCACTTAACTTTCATTTATGACGTAGGTTTTGTTAGTGAGAGCACATTTGAAGAAGGCGAGCCTTCCAATACTGGCGAGAAATCGAAATCCAGACCCATAATTAGTGTTGGTGATGCTACTGATGATAGTCTAAACGTTATAGCTAAGTAAGAATAATATTTGTTCATGTATTTTTTTTAAGTATATATAAAAATATTCAGGTTGATATTCAAATTCACTATAATTTTGGGTCCACCTTTTTGTAGGCACTAGTTTGCATGTCCGGCCCCGCCCGGGCTAACTATATTTACATTAAAAATTTAATTTTATATAAATTTGCATTATATTAAATATTTGTTCAGTTTATATATTTACTATTTATGACATATTAGCATTATATTAAATACTTGTCCAATTTATACATTTACTATTTATGACATATTTGTATGAAAATTCTTGAAATCATAATTAAGTATAATTGTTAATCATACTTCAATTAATATAAATTTTTTCTCAATACATACATTATCAATGTATACTCTCATGAAAAATATTTTTTTGATATAAAATTAATGATATTAAATCTATGAGTTATTCTTGGTGTTTTATTTCAAGTATAAACTCACAAATACTAAATTTTTCCTAGTGAGTCATAATATTTTTTAGGTATGTTTTTATTTAAATATCATAGAGAATTAGTTGTTTTAAATAACACCAAGAATTATATACTAAGTTTTCCTAATGTAATCTATCTAATTTAATTTTCATTAAAAAAATATTACTTTCAAAAATTTATTTATTTTATTTTTCACACCTTCCAAATATAATGTATCTATTTTTCTAATTTTAATTTGAAAATACAGAGTGTTTGTTACAATATTTGATTATATATTTTTAAAGATATTTGATTATGTTTAAGGTAATTTCTTTTTGTAAATGCTTTACTAAAAAAAACTTATTTTATTTTAGAACCCTAATAATATTAAAATATCCAATTATATTAAGATTAATAAGTTTTATTATATAATAATAACTTAGATTATATATCTTAATATAATAATTTTTGTATCAACCAATCATATTAGGACAAATGTCGACCATAGAGATCATGGTTTCTGCTTTATATATATATATTAGATATCAAAACTGTTGAGGGCTACGGATCTCCGATGAAATTATCCAAACTTAATGGGTTATTTATGTTGAGGGTTACGGATCTCCGAAGGCATACCAAAACTCTTTTAATCGCCAAAATTGTTATCTTCCTTGTATTTTAGCCATTATAGTCGTATAAACGATAAATAAAGTAATAAATTATAAAATTTAAATAACAACCAGAATAAATAAAAGATCATAACATTACAATGCAGGCCATAAAATTTATGATAAAACTATTTTGGTCATAAATTTGCAGCCTAAGATGTTAATACCTCGGTTTTACGGTATAACAGAACATGCATGAACAAATGGCTCATATACCACTTGTTAGGATCATGGTCCCCCTAAGGACTCCCCTAATGATGCCACTAAACATAATTAGTGGACTAAGGATCTAGTTCATGCATTCAAAACTAACCATAAAACAAAAAATATAAATTAAACTTACGAAAATAAAAATCGACCTTCTCAAGGCCGAAATCAAAGTAGATCACCTCCTTTCTTAATCCACCCAAGGATTAATAACCGAAATATTACTAGTGTTATATGCTAGATAATAGTAGTAATACACTTAATATTGTAGAAATAATATTATGTGAATATTGTATGAGTAACACTAGAATAACACTAGTATTTTACTCTCTTTTGCATGTCTTTTTGTGAGCTAAATAACGGAACTTATGAACTGATTTCTCATCCTCAAAATGATCTTATATAGTGGGTATATATAGGCAAATGATAGTGGAGAAGTTAGGCATATAAATGCATTAAAAAAATGACCATAAAAATGATCAAACATGGTCTTTAATGACCATGTTTTGGCTGGCCAAAATAGGCCTAATATGGGCCATTTTTGGTCCATTATTTTGAGTCATATTATCATATAAATGATCCAAAACCATTTTGGGTTCATTCAATATTAATTAGTCCATCACTTAAATAGAATAACTAACCAAATAAAATGTAGTTAACAATTAAGTAGTATAAATGACAAGTGTATCAATATATAATTTGTCACTTTGGACCTTAATTAGCTAAATCATTATCTCCAGTTATTAACCTATAAATCATATTTATTCACTAATCCACTATTAGTGATAAATATCCCATTTAGTGAATCTATATCTATATAATTAAAAGAGAATCCTCCACTTACAATCACACAAAAAACTTCGCTTAAAACGCTATGCTTGCGCCACCTCATCAAAGTGTGCCACGTCATTTTCGAAATCTATATAATTAAAAGAGAATCCTCAACTTACAATTAGGGCTGTTCAAAGGGTCAGACCCGGACCGGACCGGACCGACCCTGGGAGGACCGGAGACCGGCAAAAGACAAAAAGAGAACCCGCAGACCGGACCTTAAAGGTTAAAGACCGGACCCGGACCGACCCTGAGGTCCGGGCTATACCCCAGACCGGTACACAATGGACCGGTTAAAGCAAATCCTACACACTAACACACGTGATGAGTTGATAATGACTGTGATGAGTTTGATGACCCAATTTTACATTCCTTTATATTATTAAAATTTTAGTAAATAGCTAATATTAGCTAAGTGCCTAAATGGCTAAGTAAAGTACGTAGTGACCTAGTGCTGTAGGCCTGTAGTTTATTTGTTTCTTAAAGCTTTATTACTTGAAGTCATGAATATTCATGAAGTACAAAAGTCTCAAAATCTAAAAAGGACAACAATAACCAAAGTTCACATAAACTAATATTTAAAGCATAAAATTAAGTTCTTCAATGACGATCAACGTTCGCCTCACCAGGGAGATCTTCAATAATCCTCGTTTTCTCCATCTCTAGTAAAATAAAATACGGAGTAATAAGTTAAGTATACTGATTCACAATAATTCAAAAATTAAAATCACAAAAACACAAATTAACGTATAATATATAACCTTTCTCGAGTTGTTCTAAATCTTCTAACTTTTCTTCCATATCAAGGCCAATATCATTTCTTGGACGAATCCAATCTTGAGTACATAAAAGTGCTTCTACAATCTTTGGTTGACATAAACAAGAAAACACAAATAAAAAGCTTATTAGCAGTACAACACTGTTTAAAATGTTAAAACACAATAACTAAAAATAAAGCAAAGTAAAAAAATAATTTTAAAAAAAAAAGTATGTATAGCAATATAAAGATTAAAGATTACCTTAGGAGTCAAGGAGCTTCTAAATGGAGTAAGATGACGACGACCAGCACTAAATGTGGATTCTGAAGCTACTGTAGAAATAGGCACTCCTAGAACATCACGAGCCAAGTGTGATAAAATTGGATATCGATGACCATTCAATTTCCACCATGTCAATACATCACACTCTAACTCATGTTCACCTAGTACCTCACTCAAATACCTATCGAATTCGGACTTAGCATATCCACCATCTCCTCTTCGCATCCGAACTTGCATTTCGATGGATTTCTTGAAATCTAAGTAGTCATCTTGTCCAATATTAGAATTCATATTACTTGTCGAATCATCAACTTGAGAAGCAATAGACCCGTATAACCTCCTATACTCATCGAAAAGATCAACTGCCTTATCGTAGACTTGCTTAGTAAACTCTGCATCTTTAGGTGCCTCATAGAGACGAGTGAAAGCAATTTTTAACCCCACTAATTTCACCTTAGGATCAAGAATAGCACCCATATACATCAATACATTCATTTTCTCAAAATCTCCCCAATACTTATCAAATTTCTTTTTCATAACACATGACATTGCTCTAACAGTCAAGGTAAACACCTTATCTTCCAACCCCCATGATTTAAAACAATCATCAAGAAGAGTAGCAACATCTTTCCCCTTATGACTATAAATTGGACAAAAGACAATAATTTTTTTGTGCAAATTCCAATCAGTATCAACAGAATGAGCTGTTAAACACATATAATTGATTTTTTGAATGCTTGTCCATGTGTCTGTAGTGAATGATACTCTCTGAGATGACTTCACAAACAACTCTTTCAATTTAGCCTTCTCATTCAAGTAAAGGCTGTATACATCTCGAGCAATAGTAATGCGGGACGGAATACGAAATGAAGGAACACTAACAGACATAAGTCGCCTAAAGCCGGCTTTCTCAACAAATCGAAATGGCAACTCATCGATAACAATCATATCAATCACAGCTTGCCTAACCTCATTCAAATTCAGTGTCCACCCCCTTAGTTGACCTTCCCCGTCATTACCTATTCTATCAAATACTAACTCGGCCTGTTTACCTTTTGATTTATTGGTTGGCGCATCAGGATTAGCTGGACAAATATTCCAATGATTTCTGATATTTTTCGAGCCATTCTTATTACCATCTGAAGCAAAACTTTTGTTCTCACAATAGATACATTCAGATCGTCGCTTACCATTTTCCATGTAATCGCGAAAGTGAACCCAATAACCTGCTTTTCTTTTAACTGTGATATAATCACGCCCTTCCAATGGAGGTCTAACAGGTAATAAAGCTTTGTTTGATAGGTCGCCCTGATCAGGTGCACTAGTAAAATCATCGTCACTTAAGTGAATTGGCTCATTTGTTTCTCCCTCTGAATTAGTACAAGTCCGCTTTCTTTTCGAGTCCGTCATCTAAAATAATAACAAAATAAGTATTGTTAATTTAATCTCAAATACTATACTAAGATGCTAGTCATGCTATATAATCTAAGTCGACTAAGTTAGTGCATTATACGTGTTTGCATGTCGCATGCTAGATTGCTAACGTGTTGCATTGTTGCATTACAAGTTACATACAAGCGGACGAAACAAAATATTACTGTAGGACACTACGAGTCTACGATTACCAATCCCTAACCTCGTATGACAATTAACTAATTACAAATTACAATTTACAATTCACAATTTAAGAATTTAAGTATTTAACAACTAAAAAAATAATAAATAATATGAAATAAAGTAGAAAAGAAAATTACCTTTGAATTTTTGAGTAAGAGATATATTGTATTTTACTATGATGACAGTTTGTCAATAACCAATATATTAATGGAGTTTTGTTAAATTTTAAAAAAAAGGCAGAGTAGATTAATGTAGAACTGTAGAAGAAGGCAAAAGAATAAAATATGTAGATTTTTTGAACTTCTAAAAGATAACAAATTAACAATAAGTCAATAAGCAGTATTAATTTTCTGAAAGTACATCAATTATTTACTATATTTAAATAATTTATAATATAATATGTGGGTATTTTCCTAAAATAACTATTAAGTAGTTAGGAATCTTTTGATCTTTAGGAAGTAGGATTTGTATTAGAAATTTAGAATTTGGAAACCTCCTACATTCTAGGAGTGATTACAATTACGTGATTACATCAGTGTAAAATTCCACAAAAATGCCCTACTTTACCGGTCCACGGGTCAGACCGGTAGTGCTACGGGTTTAGACCGGTAAGGACCGCAGACCGGTTAGCAGTAAATTGCAGACCCGGAGACCGGACCTGGGTGATGTCGGTCCGGTCCGGTCTGACCCTTACGGGCCGGGCAGGTCCGGTTCAGCGGGTCGGGTTCAGTTGTGCACAGCCCTACTTACAATCACACAAAAAACTTCGCTTAAAACGCTATGCTTGCGCCACCTCATCAAAGTGTGCCACGTCATTTTCGAAATCAATAAAATCTAAATTAAATTAAATTAAATCAAATTAATTGGTGGTAGTTTGAAAGTCTTTTAATTAATATTTGTGTTTAATTTAAGTGTCTTTAGACTTTTGAAATGTCAAAATTGTGGTTACAAGTCAATTTGAAGTAGTATAAATATTTAGGTTGTTCATCCCTTTTGGTTAAAAATAGACATTTAGGAATTAGTTTAAAGTGGTGCGATGAGTTATATTAAACAGAATGAGTGTGGATCAGTTAAATGTTGATCTGAGTTGTTTTTATCATTTTGATGGCGTATGTGGCTGCGAATGTTGCTAGAACTTACGGAGTGTATTGTTCATATTGCTCAAGTTTAGACCCCTTCTTTTAGCCTTACATCGTCTTAATTAATCAAATTAATTACAATTCAAAGAACAAACATAAGTCACCGGAATCCAATGTACTACATGTTGTTCTTTGAATTGTATCTGCTTGGGTTTGTGTCTTTGTCGGTCTATATTGGAATTTATCAAATTGAGGTTGTAATTCCCCAGTTTTCCGCCCCTAAACTAATTGTCCATTAAATTCAGTGAATTGTGTTTGCTTGGATTTTGTCATGGTTTTGGTTTTATTTATTTATTATTTATTTTTTCGTTGTTGCTCTATTCAGAATACTTCTTTTACAGGTGAAAGTTTTTAGGTCGTGGCGAAGGGATCTCTATCTGCCTTCAAGTGATATAGATGTATGTACTTGTGTTTTCAGGCATATTGTTTACCTGGTAGTATTATATGGCTGAGTATTATGGTGGTTATTTTCTATTTTCTACTTATTTTTAGTTTGCTAATTCTCATGGATTCTTTTTTATTTTGTTGTTGTGCTGAAATTCCACTTTTTGATCCTGTGAATTAGTTCAAAAACGCAATTAAAAATTGTTTGTCCCCTTTAAAACTTTGGTCTTTAATAAGATAAAATTTGACACATTAATTTTATAATTTAACAGTTTATGATTTTTAATTATCTTACATGATTTATTAATTTGAAGTAATATTAGTTTTTTAGATACGTGATAGATGAAAGATTTATTTATAGTTAATGTGTGACTTTTGAAATTTAATATCTTTACGTTTTTTCTTCTTACCACCCCTACATGCTTACCTTCCCAACCTCTTAATTTTTCAGTTGCCCCAGACTTTTGATTTTGAGGACGTTGCCAACGTCTACATCATATTGAGTGTATTAGGTAACTTGATTTTGTTGATTGATTAAATATTGCTTGATTGAGTTTTTGGTATAATTTATGTAATTGAATATAGTTGCTACATAGTTTGATATAATAAAATTTTACGCAAGGTATATTGTGATCAAGTAATTTCGCAACCAAATCAAAACTCCCAATTTAATTGGTTGCTTCAATTAATTTACAAACTATGAGAGTAAATCGTAGTATTGGCACTGTCATTTCAGTCACAACTTCGTGTTACTTTGCTTCACTCTCAAATGGCCTCCACCATTGGTCCACACTCACTTGCTTCAATAATCTTTTTAAGTGTCATCGTTATTCACTGCTTAGGTACTTCCTCATTATTGTGGTTTTTCAGTTCACTTTGTAAGTGTTTCGTATTTTTTTGATGAAGAAAAAAGTTTTTTGGGTTTATGTCTTTGTTGGTGTAGTTGAAATTTTCTCATTGCGGTCATATTTTGACATGTCCCGAGCCTCGGTTAATCAAAATTGATATTTGTAAACGATCGTAAACTTTGAATTGCCATCAAGAAATAGCCTTTTCATTGAATAGTTGGGTACATCTTTCTTTCCCTCCCATATACCGAAGGACACTTTGGGTTAATGTTTCAGGCAGTTAGATGTGTTGTGCTACTAAGTAATAACCGATTTGATTCCCTGAAATAAAGTCATGGGACCCGAACATAGATTAGATTCATTTTTAAAACATCTTTAATTTGCCAGCAAAACAAAATATATATTTTGGTTCCAAAATTATCTTGGTAAAGTGACTTTGGCCTAAATTTCGATCAATATCGGCCCTTTCGAGGTTCTATGGTAACATTTTTGTGCCATAACCATTGTTTTCATCTATGACATTCAATTTGTGTAATTTTTTTTATTGATGCTAGCAGGAAGTGCATCGTATTTGGGTGTAATGTTGATGAAATTTTCAATGGAAGAGGTCCCACGCAAAGGAAGAGCATACATATATAGTCCGCCCTCGATTGGTAAGGTAATTCAAACACGACTCTCATATAATAGTGGTCGTTAATGATATTCCGTATACAAGATATGAGTGTGTTAGATTATGTGTAAAAAAACTGAAAGAAACTAATTTTAAAGAATTTTTAAGTAACCGTGAATTTGTTACCTGGATTTGTGACAAAAATGGCAATGGATCAATAATTCAATACGGTACACCATGCTTGCCATTGTCAATCAATTTCCAGTGACTATCATCGTAGAATAATTACGTAATTAGGTATCCTTTGGTTAATTGTGATTTTAAAGCAAATTATGTAGATATCGGATTGTGGAACCCGGGAATCGATAGGGACCCAACTCGGCGTCTTGCATAAGGGCGATTAGGATTAAAGTTAAAAAAGATTAAGTTGGAAAAACCTTTAAGAACTGTTTGGAGTCGCCACCTAATTATCGCGGAAATTAGGAACTCTTTACCATGTTCTATGTTTAAAAACATGTTCTTAGATTTTGGAGCACGCCGACACCCCTAGATCTAAGGTTGTGAAACCAGATTGGATTCGGGGTGAGGGTACTTTAGAAAAAGAGTTATTCAAATAATGATTTATGAAAACCTTTTAGAAAAGCCTATGTAAAATAGCCTCTACTGACCTAGAACAATCCTTGTAAGATGATATTTGAGCTAATGTTATCGCTACGTACAAGTGCGAAAAAGATGTAAAAGAGTGCAGATGCGGATGTGATAGGGGTTTAGTCGTATCGCCTATATCAAAATAAACCTAACAAGCAACTAACAATAGCAAGTGGCAAGCAGGATCGTATCCACAGAGAAACGGAGCAGTTTAGAGTTAAAGTCGGCAAAACAGGTCAATCTCAAGGGTGTGAAAAAGGTGTTGGTTTAGCTATAAACTAAAGCAGGCAATAAAATAGATGAATAGAAATATATAAGAAGGAAAGATTAGGGCATCGGGTTCATATATGACAATGATTCAGGAACGCAAGTTAATAAGACGGAAGAGATAAACTGTGCAAATGACTAGGTTTATAAAACGCTCTCTCGAGTCAATTTTAGCCTTAAGCAAATTTAGCGGGCTCTCGCAACTTACTAAATTCAACTTATCAATCTCGCGTAAGTCTAGTTTTAACTCGGCTTCGATCTTAAATTAAAACTTACCCAGGTTCAATTAAACTCAGACAAATCGTTGATCAGGCGAAATAATCCTAATTCAATTGGCATAAAACGCGTAGAAAGAAATCAAGTGCACAATTTATTCAACCAGTTTAATCCTAAAACATGTTCCTGAACCAAATATCACAAATTCCCCTAAACCCTAATTGGAAAATTAGCTACTCATGATTAAGAACAAAGCAAAGCAATTAAATAAAGCAAACATGATAATGAAAATAGCAATTGAAATTAAACCTGAGGAATCTGAAATTGCAAAGTAATAAACTTGAGAACTTAAACTAATTAATTTTTGAGAGAAAAGTGAAAGCAGCAAAGTAAACCTAAGTCTAAACTATGGAAAAATAAAGCATAAAAGAAAGCATAAGTTGATAACTCCCGAAAATTAGGTATTTATATGTGCCCAAAATAATAAAACTCGAAAATAGGAAATTCGGGACGTCAGAGCACCCAGTAGTACGGCCATCTTGGATCATTGATGGCCGGCACCTCTCACTTGGGCCAGCTCGTTTCCTTTCATCTTGGGCTTGAAATCTTTTATTCTTATGATTTGGGCCTTCATTCCTTCGAGGCCTTCTTAACTTCGGTCTTTGGTTCGCCTTGCCGAGCTCATGTGCGCGCTCGGGCTTGGTCCTATCGGGTCAGCTCTCGAATTGCTCCAATGGTCCCGGGTTTTGGCTCAAAACCACCAAAACCTGCAAAATGTAAATGAAAAGCACTGATGTGAGAAATATAGCAAATAGCTCCTAAAGTCATAATAAATACGAATAAATACGAGCTAAAAGTGACTGAACCGGGGGCATAAAATGAATATAAATAACATGTATCAAACTCCCCCAAACCAAACCTTTGCTTGTCCTCAAGCAAACAGCATCGGAGAAAATCAAAGTGACACGAACTAATCACGCTAGTATCTCAAAGTGGACGACCTATGCACATAGACTCGCAAACCATAGACTGTTTCGCCGAAAATAGAGCACAAGTCTCAACCATTCACACCACATTATACCACTAGCCTCTAATGCTTACGCAAAAGTAAAACTGACGACATTTTCAATTCAAGCAAGGCCAACCGATCGTACCACTAACCATCATCCAATCTTTCCAAATCATTTCCTTTTGTATTCTTTTCTTTTCCTTTTTTGTATTCTTTTTTTTTCGCAAATGTGGAGCATCCCTCGTATGTAGTACCGTTTAGCTTGACGTTCACTCGGTAAAAATCGCGCTCGGGTACACATATTTCCTTAAGGGTTACATTATTGCTCATACTCCCGGTCGCAACCAAATTCATGGCCACTGTGGTTACTCAAGTCAATGAGTCCCCTCCGAGAGCATCGAAGCATTGCTCCAACATATAAAAGATCATTCCAATCAAACCGCGAACCAAACAAACCAACATTCCACAAACCAATGCCAAGCTCGAATGTCAAAGTCGAAAGTAAACAAGCGAAAAGCAGAAAGAATTAAGCAGATACAAGTGGGTTAGTGTTAAGGCTCGTAATCTAGTAACAGGAAACAAACCAATCGTGCAAGCTAAGGCGATAGAAAGTCGACTCGGAGATACTAAAGATCAAAGTAAGTGTACTAATCAAATCACCAAACTAGCCAAAGCAGGACAAAGCAGACCAAAAAGACTCGTATTTTTGGAATTTTTCAAATTTTTCGATTTTTTTGGGTTTTCATAATAATGCACACAAAACGAAAATGCAAAGCGCGACAGAGCTTCCCTCCCCCAAACCAAATCACACATTGTCCTCAATGTGGAAAACAGCACAACCACACAAGCAGAGGAGGACACAAATCATAAGGGGTAAGGAAAGGTAAAACGAAAAGGGAGGGTAAAATGGGGTAAAGAGTACTCACTTGATAAAGTCGGAGCTCCCCCAAACCAAAGGCAATCATGGAGTGGGGCTAAAAATCCCCGTATTTAAGGCCCAAATCACCCAACGACGAAGCACTTCAAGATAGCACGCAAGAAAACGAAAAACGAGTCAAGAAGCATGGGGCCGGCCCAGGCCGGCGGCCATTACCGGGCACCCTTTTTTTTGATTTTTCGCTTTTTCCTCTGCTTCACCTCGGCCACGGTTCGGCCCTGCCGTTATTGGCTGGCCATGAGGCCTCCTCGTGAGCGTTTTCAACATACTAAGGACCTAAAAGTCCAAAAGTACCTGCGCGCTAAAATAGTTCATAAATCCCTCATCCTCACGCGCTCAAAATAAAACCAGAAAATGTCGTAAAAACAAAGTACAAGTGCAAATAAAAATACAATGTCATCGGGTTGCCTCCCGGAAGCGCTGGTTTATAGTCCCGCACGACTCTTCAAAGCTTCAAAATCATCAAGTATATGGAGGCCAAGGTCGTTGGCCATTCGCGACAGCTTCACTCGGCGATATAGCAGATGATCGCCATAGAATTCCTCCTTCTCGAGGCAGCGTAGCATACTCCATCATCGTAGGGCCTCGATCACGAAACGGCTCGACTTTGGGCCCTCCATCCCCATTGCTAGTGTCGTAGAGATCAGCTGTGAGCAGCTTCCTCTCCCCCAAACCATTCTTGCAGCAATCCTGTGAAGAACCTGCACAAAGAGAAGAGACATGCAAAACCTCCAAAGTGTCTCCAGTAGTGTGAGACGGAGGTACAGAATCAATAGAATAAACTGACTCAAGACGCATGGGTGAACGCGGGGTATCCGAATGTGTAAAGGTCAACTTCTCACCCCCCACCGTAAAGGCTAACGTCTTATTACCCACATCAATAACTGCACCAGCAGTGTGCAGGAAAGGTCTCCCCAAAATGATAGGAATGTGGACATCCTCGGGCATATCTAAAACCACAAAGTCGACAGGGATAAAGAGCTTTCCAACCTGTACAGGGACGTCGTGTAGGATACCCAAGGGACGCTTGACGGAACGGTCAGCCATCTGCAAGGTAATGCTAGTGGGTTCCAAAGCTGACAAGCTCATCTTTTGGTAAAGAGAGTAGGGTAGGACACTCACACTCGCTCCAAGGTCACATAAAGCGTTCTTAACCTGAAACCGACCTATAGAGCATGGGATGGAAAAAGTGCCTGGGTCACTAAGCTTAGGAGGCTTATTACCCTGCAACCTAGTGCTAGCCTCCCCCACAAAGGCCACGGTCGACACGTCGTCTAACGTACGCTTACGAGCTAAAACATCTTTCAAAAACTTAGCATACGCAGGAATTTGAGTAACGAGGTCTATAAAAGGGACGTTTACCTGAAGCGCTCTAATGACATCCACGAACTTTTTGAATTTTGCCTCGGGCTCTGCACCTCGTTGACGACCAGGAAACGGAAGCTTAACCTGAATCGGGGGCGTTGGAGCAGCAGGAATACCAAAATTAACACCCAAATCATTCTTCCTCAGCCTACTGTGTCCAAATTTGGCCGACGACCACGCCGGCCGACCTACCGAGACCTCTTTTCACACGGTTTCACTGTATTTTCAGCCTCATCCTTCTCCTCTTCCTCCAAGTTCATAGGGTCACCATACATTGACCCACTTCTCAATGTAATCGCACATGCCGTGTGATGTGGAGGGTTGGGAGGATTACCCTGAGGTGGAAGGGTACCCGGTTGTCGTGACGCTTGCGAAGCGGCGAGTTGAGCCACTTGATTTTCCAACAGTTTAATTGCAGCGTCCTTAGCTTGCCCATCCTTTTGCATTTGCTGCATCATCATCTCTTGTGACTTTTGCACGGCCATAGTCACCTGCGACATCTGCAACATCATGGCCTTCATCTCGGCCATAGGATCGGGTATTTGCGTAGGTGGGGGCGGTGGTGTAAAGATGGGTTTTTGGTAATTGGGTGGAGTTGGTTGATTTTTGTAGGGAGGTTGATAAGGGGTATTTTGTGGAGGTGGGGGAGTCGGGTTAAGTACATTATTGTTACGGTAGGATAACAGTGACCGATCGTAACCCGGTTGATTCTGGTACGGCAGGTTTTGATTATAAGATTGATAAGCGTAAACCTGCTCCTGGGGTGCAGCATACCCCGTAGAATAACCTGAATCGTGCCTTGCAACAGCATTAACTTGGGCACTCGACGAACCACTCCCCTGCATAGCATCAAACTTCCTATTCAGCTCAGAAAGTTGACTCATAATTGCATTCGTGCTCTCATTTCCACGGTCGTTGTGCGCGGACCGTGAATTACCCCTTGGCTTACCAAACTGAGCCGTATGGACAGCCATCTCCTCAATCGTTTGCCATGCTTTATCATCATCAGTATTGTTGGCAAACCGACCTCCCGCAGCTGAGTCAAGAATAGCTCTACTCTCCGCATAAAGACCATTATAAAAAGTCATTATAATCAGCCAATCTCCAAGTCCGTGATGCGGACATTCACGAATCAACCGTTTGTAACGGTCCCACGCCTCAGCAAAAGTCTCGTCAAAGCTTTGCTGAAACCCCTGAATCTGACTACGGAGTTGGTTAGTCCGCTCTGGAGGATAGAACTTGCGATAGAAGGCAAGAGCTAGACTTGGCCAATCCGTTATACCTGCAGCTATCTTATCTAAATCAGTGATCCAATCCCGCGCTCGATCACGTAGAGAAAAAGGGAAGAGCATCTCCCTAATCTGGTTTTGAGTGATCCCGTTCTGCTTAATTGTTGAGCAGTAATCCGTAAAAACCTGCATATGTTTCCCGGGATCCTCCGTAGGATTTCCACCAAACTGATTACGCTCCACCAAAGATAGAAAGGCGGGGCGAATCTCAAAGTTACCTTGGACCGTGTTGGGTATAGTGAATCCATCTGGAATGGACTCGGTCCTGGGCACAGAGTGACTAGAAAGTTTAGGCATTGTCACTCGTGGAGGTGATAAAATCGGAGTAATAGGAGGTGTGTCCTCTTCGTAGGACGATTGCGCAGCACTTGACTCCGAATGCGACGCTTCCTCAAAATCAATATCAAGTAATTTAGTTGCTTCCTTACGTAGCCGATGTAATGCGCGCTCAGGTTCAGGCTCGAATGGAACTAGACCTGTAGGTGACCTGCGCATAAACAATACTAGAGGGAAACAATTAAAAACGGTCCCAAGGAACTAGGTTCCTTGAGACAAGAGAAAAACCTGTAAAACTGACAAAAACTACAACTAACTAAGCCGTTTCCCCGGCAACGGCGCCAAAATTGATAGGGGTTTAGTCGTATCGCCTATATCAAAATAAACCTAACAAGCAACTAACAATAGCAAGTGGCAAGCAGGATCGTATCCACAGAGAAACGGAGCAGTTTAGAGTTAAAGTCGGCAAAACAGGTCAATCTCAAGGGTGTGAAAAAGGTGTTGGTTTAGCTATAAACTAAAGCAGGCAATAAAATAGATGAATAGAAATATATAAGAAGGAAAGATTAGGGCATCGGGTTCATATATGACAATGATTCAGGAACGCAAGTTAATAAGACGGAAGAGATAAACTGTGCAAATGACTAGGTTTATAAAACGCTCTCTCGAGTCAATTTTAGCCTTAAGCAAATTTAGCGGGCTCTCGCAACTTACTAAATTCAACTTATCAATCTCGCGTAAGTCTAGTTTTAACTCGGCTTTCGATCTTAAATTAAAACTTACTCAGGTTCAATTAAACTCAGACAAATCGTTGATCAGGCGAAATAATCCTAATTCAATTGGCATAAAACGCGTAGAAAGAAATCAAGTGCACAATTTATTCAACCAGTTTAATCCTAAAACATGTTCCTGAACCAAATATCACAAATTCCCCTAAACCCTAATTGGAAAATTAGCTACTCATGATTAAGAACAAAGCAAAGCAATTAAATAAAGCAAACATGATAATGAAAATAGCAATTGAAATTAAACCTGACGGAATCCTGAAATTGCAAAGTAATAAACTTGAGAACTTAAACTAATTAATTTTTGAGAGAAAAGTGAAAGCAGCAAAGTAAACCTAAGTCTAAACTATGGAAAAATAAAGCATAAAAGAAAGCATAAGTTGATAACTCCCGAAAATTAGGTATTTATATGTGCCCAAAATAATAAAACTCGAAAATAGGAAATTCGGGACGTCAGAGCACCTCAGTAGTACGGCCGCTTGGAATCATTGACCGCACCGCCTCACTTGGGCGGCTTCGTTTCCTTTCATCTTGGGCTTGAAATCTTTTATTCTTATGATTTGGGCCTTCATTCCTTCGAGGCCTTCTTAACTTCGGTCTTTGGTTCGCCTTGCCGAGCTCATGTGCGCGCTCGGGCTTGGTCCTATCGGGTCAGCTCTCGAATTGCTCCAATGGTCCCGGGTTTTGGCTCAAAACCACCAAAACCTGCAAAATGTAAATGAAAAGCACCAGTAACGAGAAATATAGCAAATAGCTCCTAAAGTCATAATAAATACGAATAAATACGAGCTAAAAGTGACTGAACCGGGGGCATAAAATGAATATAAATAACATGTATCAGGATGCAAAAGATTGATTAAAACCCTCAGTTTAGCATGTTTAACTTGTTAACGAATACGGTTCAGTTAAAGGTCGAATTCATTGTTTAAGTTGATTTAATGCAAAAGAAAAGGGTGCAAGATGCATACAAATAAAATAAAGTTCAATTGTCCATTGGTTTATTTTATAAGGTCGGTTGCTTATGCGACTTTGGCGTGTCATCGGATATGGAGTGTACCCGAAGTAATAAGAACACTTGGAAGGCAAGCGCGCTCGGGTGCCAAAGCCGGGGGGGGGCGCTAGAGTGTAGTCCCCTTTGTTAGTCCATAAGAAAATAAGAAAAAGCTTTGATCCAAGTGGATCGGTACCTACCTTGTCCTGACGCTTGGATCTGGCGAGCTTCGCTTCTTGAACTAAACAGGAGGATGAATTCAACACGGGATGGTGTGTTGAACTCAAAGATTTGAGTGCTTGAGGCTTTGAGGGTGTTTGGGAGTGAGTATGGTGTGAATTGTGGTTGTGCATTGTGTCTTATGAGGTCGGGTCTAGGGCTCTAAATATACTAAAAGACCTCGGAGAAATTAGGAAATAAAGGGATAAAACCAGGTCGAGGAACCGCATAGGCTTATGCGGTTGCCAGGGCGAACCGCATAGCCTTATGCGGTTGCCTCACCAAACCGCATAAGGTCATGCGGTTTGGAGGCTTGTTTAGTGTTCTTTCAGTTTCGGTTGCATAAAATCTTAGAAAGATCTGATATAATTTCGATGCGTGTGCGTCAAGAAAAGGGTGAGATATTTACGAGATATTTTATGATGTGCAGGGCTTTGGAGTGCGGGCCAAAGGCTTGGGTTTGGGCTCGGTTCTGGGCCCGAGACCCTGAAAAATGAAGAGGGTGCATTTGCTTAGTTTTTGTGAAATAAGGTAAGACGTGAGGTTGTATTTTGTGTAAGAGGGGGCTAAATAGCGGTTTTAGCTACCGGGCCTAAATTTAGGAATTTAGGAATGCTGAATTAGACCTTGTTAATGTAAAGGGGCTAATTGTAGTGCAAATGCGAAGCTCATGCCAAATGAAGCAGGACAAGGACCTAGTTGGACTCCAAATGGACAAAATGAACGTTATTTAAGTGCGATGTGATGCGACCTAAATCATTTTAACATTTCAAATGACTCAAAAATGAATTCGACATTAGTTAGAACCGTTTAAGTTAGCGTTAAACATGCGTAATAAAAGTCCGTGTTACATCACAGGGTTTTGTGTGGGAGGGTACGGATATGGGTATCCACAGAGCCCCCAGTTTGACTGAGCTCGGACTAGAGCGCTAGTCAAACTCCACGACCATATCCGGACCATTACAGTCTCGATATGATCAGCGGAACGAAGCATGTGTCTATGGGTGAGACGAGGACTTCGAACCGGGCTGAACGGGGAGGGACGTGCACATTTTAAGGACTTGGCGGTCCGTGCATATTATAAGGGCCTGCCGACCTGCTGAGTGCTTTCGCCGTTGTTGATGTTGATGTCGTTCTTTGGTCGCGATCTTTATTCTTGATGTCGATCTGTCGATGCCGATCTGCGTTCTGGCGTCTGCGATCTGTTCTTGATCTTGATAGTTGTTGATCTTGAATTCGTATGTTGTTCGCGATCTTTGGGTCTTAGAGGCGCGAGTGCTTGGTGTGGTATCCGTTGGAGAAGTGCTAGTTTGTTGGGGAAGGGTGTATAGTCTCGCCGAGGAGCGTAGGTGTAGATGTAGTAGACGCTTGGACTTGCTGGATGTACTGATGCAGACGCTCGGTGTTTATGCTCCGAAGTTGGAGGGTGACTCGTAGGTTAGTGATTTGCTGAGGAAGTCGGAGGATATGTCTTGGACTCCGTGGGAAATGTCTGTATAGGTGCGTAGACTCCATGGGGAGGAAGTGATACTCCATGGGGACGTATAAGGGGGTGTAAGGACTTCTGAAGGGTGTTCGTGCTTCTGCTTCTGTACCGTGTATCAAATGCTTAATACACGAGTATGGCGGACTGTAGGTGACGCCTTAACCAAGGCATAGCGCATAATGTATGTGCTAGCGCTTGCGGCGGACTGTAGGTGACGCCTTAACCGAGGCATAGCGCATAATGTATGTGCTAGCGCTTGCGGCGGACTGTAGGTGACGCCTTAACCGTGAAAGCTTGCGTGTATGAAGGAAAGTGGGGAGAAAACGTGGAATAGAACATGCTTTGGAAATTGCCTGTAGATTAGTGACTCTTCCGGGGAATCCCTTATCAATTGGCGACTTCAGGCTTGAACTCATTCGCACATGCCGCGGTTTTGAACCCGGAAAAATTCAAATTCGCAATTTTCTTTCCGAAATCTTCAGTTCTTGCTTGCTCTGACCACGAGACGTGGTATCGGGTGATTCGTTTGGATTCACGTGATACTCATCTCTCAGACTTGGGGTGTGGGTGCGTGGGATTGTATGAGTGGCTTGACGTGCGGGACGTTTCTTGGATGCGTTAGGGTGTTTGGCGCTAGGACCTACGTTCGGGTGCTTGTTGTTTGATGCACACATGAAAGTGTTATGCTTGTAGCGTGCATGCTCGTTTCTTGAGGTGTTTATGGCAAGGGTGTCTTCAAAAGTGCGAAAATTATCTTGTTTTTCGTTGTAAAGGTTTGATTCTTGATAGGAAGCGTCAGCCCCCAGTTGTCTTGATCATGGTGTCGGTGTGTGTGAGCCCCCAGGTGGGTGTATGCGAGAAATGCGAAAAATTATCCCATTTTTCGTGATATTGAGGATGGGTGTATGTGAGCCCCCAGTTTGACTGAGTTATGATGTATAACGATAGTCAAACTATGTGAAGAAGGCTGTTAGGTGTTAGGATAAGGGTGTTTTTGGATTACCCCCTCGAGTTTGACTAAGTTTTGAGTGAAAACTAAGTCAAAGTGGGGTGCAGGATGTGCATTGGTAGGAGGAGTTTTTTGGATAACCCCCTCGAGTTTGACTAAGTTTTGAATGAAAACTGAGTCAAAGTGAAGAGTATGGTGCTTAGTTTTGAAATTTCCCCGTAGTTTGGCTTAATGGAGAAAAGTGTAGCGTGGGTGGAGCAGGCTGTCTAGCTGTGTCAGAGTCGTACCGAGATGGCTCGGGTTCATGGTGACGTTGATGAGTACCGTCGTCTTCCTCCTTAGGTGTTTTGGTGATCTTGTGTAATAAGGATTGTGTGAACCCTTCATTACATGACTGTTTGTTGTAGCTTGGTTTGAACTTGTAGTTGCTTGTTGTCGTCTTTCGCTTCCGTGCTGTGTTGTGCTTCCGTGGACCTGCGTAGTTAGTAGGCTTGGGTTTGAAAGTGAAATGATTCCCGATTGGGATGTTTTGATTAAAATGCTTTTGTTGAAAAATTCATTTTTGTGAAAGATTCATTTTAGTTGTCGAAATGAGCTTTAAAAATGAACGCTAGAAATGTCGGTTGTAAGGTTTCATGCAAGATGAGAAAGTGTTAGACGTTGTAGGTTTAAGCTAGAGTTGTGAAGACGGTGGAGGGTTACTTGAATGCGAAGGTTGAAAAGCCCCCAGCTGTCGGTGGAACCTCATGACAACACGGAGTGGGATGTGGTGCTAAAATCGGTCGTGCTTTGCGTAAGCTGCCTACGTATCCACGAATGTGGAATCAAACCGGCGTAGTTCGAAAGGGCTTTCGCTCAAAATGTGTTAATTCGGGTGAGTTAAATTCGAAGAATGCTGTTACTCAAAATGTATTAACTCGAGTGGTGAGTTAAAGATTTGAGATACATCTTTGAAAGATACATTTTGTTTGCGAAAGGGTGTGTTTGCAAAAGGTGAATCGCAAAGTGCTTTCATAGTAACTCGAGTATTGAGTTAATTTTGAAAGGTGATTAGCTAATTTGAGGGTGCATTGCCTCGTGTAAGTTTTGAGAAAGCGTGTCGTTCTGTGGGAGCGTTTTGAAAACTAGAGAGTTTTTGAAAGGAGCGGTTTAAATGTCGCTAAATTGTTTGATTGGAAGATAATTGGCTTGATGTTTGTAGGATGCTTAAAATGCCAAAAAGTTTGCAAAATAGAGACAAATCGTATGCGTGATTTGAGAGTCGACGGTTGCATGGATACCGTATTCGGGAACACGTGCGTTGGTGGAGCCCCAGTGGTGCTCGCTTGTCTGCGGTGGGATGCTGTTGTTCCTGCAAAACGAACAAGGTTAGTCGGAAAGGCAGAGTACTACTCCTAGGTCTATGACAACTTTGCTTCGACGCATTTGTTTTAGACGCCTCGATAAAGAGACAGTTTGCCTTTGATTTTTGTGGATTTTTTTTTGTTGTGGACACGTCCTTAGCATGGAAAGCTTTGGATGGGGAATATTTTGTGAATTTTTGTAAAAGGTTGGTTGAGCTCGGGTGAGCGGCCTACGTATCCGTGGGTACGGAATCAAACCTAGCGTAGTTCCGAATTGTATTTTTGTGAAGAGGTGTGTGTTTAAAGACCCGTCGGTCGAAGAGGTGTATTGTGTTTTGTAAAAAGGTGCGTGTTTAAAGACCCGCCGGTCCAAAGGGTGTTTATGTGTTTGACCTTGATACATTGCATCCTAAGGGTGGTTTCTCCTTAGTTGATCTAGGCTGGTTGCTTGCTAATTCTGTTGTGTCTTCAATTTGGAATTTCAAGGACCTGGCCACTCGTTTCTGGGCTTCGGTACTTCTTGCCTTTGGGGTTTGGGCCCCTCGCTTATTGATTTCTAAGCTTGTTGACTTCTAAGCTTCTTGAGCTTTTGACTTCTTAAGCTTTTGACTTCTTAAGCTTTTGCTTGGTTGTTCTGCCCCTTGTTCCGGAGCTTTTGAGACCTTTTGCCTTTTGGTTTTTTGATCTTTGTTCCTTGTATCCCCGTTTGGTTTGAGGATATCTCACGCCCTGTGTGGCTTGGGCTTGAGCTCGGACCTTGCTAAACTCTACGGCTCGGTGGTCACTTGTGATCGTGTGTCTATCACGCCGGGCTCCTGTGACAAGTTCGTTTGCTTATTAGGCACGCGATCGAGTACGCGGAGGGCGATCCAGGAATACTCGTACTTTTGGTCGCGATCAAATTCATGACCACTGTGGAGCTCCAAATTAATGGATCCTCCTCCGAAATCAGCGGAGTAGTAGATCATGAGCAGACTAGTGAACCGTAGGTGTTTAGTCGTCGGAAGCTTTCTTGTCTTTGTTTTTGTCTTTGATTTTTGTTGTTGTTGACTTGGACCTTCGTACCCGGCCTAGATCTCCTTCGGATTGCTACTCCTAGGATGCAATGTAAAATGTGTTTTGTATGAAAAATATGGGTAAAAAGGAAGTTGGGTTGTAGGCGAACTTATTCCTTTATCGATTTGTTAAAGTGTCGTACGTCAAAGACTCGATTATCCTAGACTGACGGAGATTGACTCGATGCTTAAAAACTCGACCCGTATTGGAGAGACTCGAATTTCTTGAGGAGATCCGTGAGATCGTCGGTGGCGCCTTGATGGATTCTTCGCTGGGTGCTCGAGACGCACATGTCTCGAATGTGGTTGATGCTCGCGTCGGGACTCGTTTCATGCATACTTAGATTTGTCTTTGATTTTGCAAAAGTTTTGTTTTCAGCGAAAAGCAGGATGTTTTGTTGAGCAAAAATGCGTTGTCACATTTTGGCTCGATGTAAAGGGTGTTTTGAAATCAAATCCGACAAGCTCGTGTTAGTGGCTCGTCGGTGAAAGTGTGAATCGATTCGGAGTGGCGATAGGCTATCCGAGTCAAGGGTGTTTGAAAATGTAATGAAGGCGGTTATATTCGTTTTCATACATTTGAATTTGAAAGAGGGTTAGATTGAAGCGACTATGAGCCACTTGGTCTAATTGTGAAGGGTCTGTGGGATGATGCTAGTTCATTCCTAGGTTTTGTTGTCTTGTGAAAGAGAGATGTTTAGATTAAAATGGCGGTAGGCCATTTTGAATCATGGGTGTCAAAAAAAGTTTATTTTGAAAAGGGTGTTAAAAGGCCGTGAGCTGATTGATTTTGTTTTCAAAAAGAGGTCCACGAGAATGGGTTATCATTCTCGGGTTTGAAAAGAGTTTTGTGATAAAAGGGTTGTGATGGCCGCGAGTCATGCGGCCGATTTTGAGCTAGAAATGTTTTAAAACATTTCATGCTCGATGATGCTTGGTGATAGAAAGTTAGAAGTTTATGTCAACGGTGTGTTGCTAAGATCCTATTGGTGGATGCTAGAAATGGCGTTTAAGCTATTTGAGTCGAAGGTGTCAAAATGTGATGAGGACGAGCTTGTTCGTCCACATGGATTTTGTTAACGGAGAGATGGATCGAGATGAGTTGGGCCATTCGATCCGATGTTAAAATCCACAAGATTGGGCTTGGTCATTCTTGGGTATGGCGAGGGATGCTATTCATTGGGCTTGACAATGAGTCGTTTGAAAAGATTTTGTTTAGAAAGGTTTGAAAAGGCCAAGGGCCGTGAGTTTGCTTTGAAAGACTCACCAAGAATGTGTCCTAATTCTTGGGTTATGCTTTGTGATAAATGGGCTAGGATAACCGTGGGTTATTTAATCCATCTATGTTTTCAAAGGCTTAGGGAAAGTGAATTTTGTGTTGAGTTGCTCACGATGTTTGCAATGTATTAACGATTGTTCATCCGTTAGGTGATTTTTATCGCATGGGTTTTCATGTTGTGTTGTCTGATTGATCTGTTTAATTTAATTTGTTGTTCATTGTTTGTTTTTTTGTTTTTAGCTTGAGACGAGACGTAAGCAAACTTATTCGTATTATTCATTAAAGAAGAATTGTTTGACAAATCAGGAGAAGAGCTGGAGCTAGCCTCCGAATAAAAAATCTAAGCTAAAACAAAAGGTGGGTCGACAGATGACCCGACACCTAAAGGATTAGATCCTAAGAGGATTTCTTCTTCTTTGCGTTTGTCAACGCCTCCGTTCTCGCCATCTTCCTTTTAAGTCGTGATGGTTTGCATTTTATAGGCGCATCCTCGCTCGTCAGCTCATTCCCAATGTCTGCGTTAGGGGTTGGGTTGTTTTCGGGCATGACAAAGTCTGAGTGATTTATGGGAGGAAGTGATCCTGTGATGATTGTGGGGATGTATGGAGGGTGATCTTTGTAGGATGATTTGTCACCTTGGATCGTGACTTGGTTGGACGTAGGCCATTCGTCCCCTTTATCGTTGAACGGAGTGTCAATGATTTGATTGCCGATATTGTTGGAGTAGTTCATAATGGGAGGTGATCCCACGAAGATTGGGTGGTCGGCGAAAGGGTCGGCGTCGTTGGGCGACTTGGACGGTTGAGATGGTTTGTCGAGCTTTCCTTGATCGACGAGATCTTGGATGACATGTTTGAGCTTGAAGCAGTCTTCAGTGTCGTGCCCTTTGCCTCGGTGGTATGCACAGAAGGCATTCGGGTTCCAAGATCTTGGCTTTTTGTCCTCGGGCGGCTCGTCAGTAGGCCCGATTGGTTGTAGGTAGTTGTTTTCGATCAACCTATGGAATGCCTTAGTGTAAGGCATGAAGTTCTTGTATCTTTTGGTTGCGAATGCGTCAAAGCTATCCATGGTGCAGTTTTTCTTACTTTTGGTCGCGTGAGGAGATTGCGGTGAGTTGTCTTGGTAAGTATTGCCGGTGCATCTGGCTATGGCACTAGTCCTAAGGTCGTCCTCGATTTGAGTGCCGACCTTAATGAGTTGTTTGAAATCTTGGATGTTGCTGTACCGCATGTATAATTGATACGTAGGTCGCAGGTTGTTTATGAACTTGGGCACAAGTTCGTCCTCATGCGGACGATCTGAAACTCGTGCGCTTAGCTTTTTCCATCGAGAGAGATACTCGGTGAAACCTTCGTTGTCCTGTTGGCTAAGGGCCTCGAGAGTGTGGATCGAGACATGGCTGTCGGCTTTGTCCTTGATGCGTTGTTCCAAACGCTTTATCTCGGTCTTATGGTGGTTCAAGAGGCGTTCGAGGTCATCGGTCAGCTTTGTGAGTTGGTCACGGAGTGCGTTGACTTCGTCATTGCCGGCCATTTTGTGGGTGTAGGTTCGTTTCTTGTAGGGGATGACTATGCGGTTCTTAGTACAGCGAGTATCCAGCTGAGGCCTGTATTTCACTTCGTATATTAATGACGCGACTTGACCCACTAGACTCACGTTCATTCTAGGCGTTTAGCTCATTTCTTCGTTTTGGAAAGACCTTTTATGCTTTGAAAAGAAAGGATTTTCGAAGATATTTTAGCTAAAGGAAGTTTTTGAGGCGAGGACGCGTGCGCACGTCTTGTCTCGATGTGAAAAGGTGTTTAGCTTTGTTGAGCCCTTTTAACGGTTCATCGTTAAGGGCTCGAGCCTAGATGGATGAAAGGGGTTTGACTTGAGAGCGGTTAGCTAGTTGAGTCAACGATGTTGAGAATGGGTTAGGTTGTGTGGCGTGTATCTAGTTAGACCTACCCGGTCCAATGTTCATTTTAGGCGTTCATTTTTAGCTCATTTCTTTGTTTAGGAAGACCTTTTAAGCTTGAAAAAGGAGGTTTTTGAAAAAGTTTTGCTAAGGGAAGCTTTTGAGGCGAGGATGTGTGCGCACATCTCGTCTCGATGTTAAAATGTTTTGCTTTGCACCCGTCGAACTGATATCGGTGATTTACCGAGGTGAGCTCGAGGTCGGATGTGTAAAAGAGAAAGGATTCGGCTCGAGCAAGTCGAGTCGAGGATGTTAAAAACGGAGTCTAGGCCGTGTGACTTAGAGGAATAAATCCACGAGCTTGGGTTTTAATCCTTGCTCGGTTTTTGCTTGTTAGTGAAAAAGGAAGTTTTGAAAAAGTTTGTTTCAAAAATTCGCGATAGTTTTATTTGAAAAGGTGTTAGATGTTAGGTTCATTTATCTTTGAAACGTTTAAGCGAGTTTTCGAAGATATGAATGCATATGCTTGTTTTGAAAAGGACCATGGAGTGCATGGCCTCGAACTTGTACGTATGACTCGACTCAAAGGGTAGGGTCAAGTCGGGTACGCCTCCAACTACCTCGAGTACGCTTTGGCAGATACTTAACCCCTCTATTTCCTTACGCCGGAGCGATAGGTTTTCTAGAGAACGGGCGTGATCGAGATAGTCGTTCTGACGGCCAGTGGAGGGAGAGAGGAAAGTTAGTCCTGCACGTGCTTTATCGAGTGGACAAGCCTGCGTGTTGGAACCACCTCTCAAGGGTGCAAAGGGTGCCTAGATTCCAAAAGGAATGGACTCTAAACGAATGTGCATAGCTCAAACATGTATACTTGGATTGTTCAAGGCTTTCAAGTTTCACCTCTTTATTTTTAAAAAGAAAAAGCTAGTTTTAAGTTTTAAAAATAAAATCTCCCCAGCGGAGTCGCCAAACTGTGGAACCCGGGAATCGATAGGGACCCAACTCGGCGTCTTGCATAAGGGCGATTAGGATTAAAGTTAAAAAAGATTAAGTTGGAAAAACCTTTAAGAACTGTTTGGAGTCGCCACCTAATTATCGCGGAAATTAGGAACCTGCTACCATGTTCTATGTTTAAAAACATGTTCTTAGATTTTGGAGCACGCCGACACCCCTAGATCTAAGGTTGTGAAACCAGATTGGATTCGGGGTGAGGGTACTTTAGAAAAAGAGTTATTCAAATAATGATTTATGAAAACCTTTTAGAAAAGCCTATGTAAAATAGCCTCTACTGACCTAGAACAATCCTTGTAAGATGATATTTGAGCTAATGTTATCGCTACGTACAAGTGCGAAAAAGATGTAAAAGAGTGCAGATGCGGATGCAAAAGATTGATTAAAACCCTCAGTTTAGCATGTTTAACTTGTTAACGAATACGGTTCAGTTAAAGGTCGAATTCATTGTTTAAGTTGATTTAAT
Organism: Dianthus caryophyllus; assembly: GCA_023091065.1. Taxonomy (NCBI): domain Eukaryota; kingdom Viridiplantae; phylum Streptophyta; class Magnoliopsida; order Caryophyllales; family Caryophyllaceae; genus Dianthus; species Dianthus caryophyllus. The sequence goes on along the minus strand of CM041518.1, from coordinate 8,005,777 downwards.
GCAAAAGAAAAGGGTGCAAGATGCATACAAATAAAATAAAGTTCAATTGTCCATTGGTTTATTTTATAAGGTCGGTTGCTTATGCGACTTTGGCGTGTCATCGGATATGGAGTGTACCCGAAGTAATAAGAACACTTGGAAGGCAAGCGCGCTCGGGTGCCAAAGCCGGGGGGGGGCGCTAGAGTGTAGTCCCCTTTGTTAGTCCATAAGAAAATAAGAAAAAGCTTTGATCCAAGTGGATCGGTACCTACCTTGTCCTGACGCTTCAGATCTGGGCAGAGCTTCGCTTCTTGAACTAAAAAGGAGGATGAATTCAACACGGGATGGTGTGTTGAACTCAAAGATTTGAGTGCTTGAGGCTTTGAGGGTGTTTGGGAGTGTGTATGCTGTGAATTGTGGTTGTCCATTGTGTCTTATGAGGTCGGGTATAGGGCTCTATATATACTAAAAGACCTCGGAGAAATTAGGAAATAAAGGGATAAAACCAGGTCGAGGAACCGCATAGGCTTATGCGGTTGCCAGGGCGAACCGCATAGCCTTATGCGGTTGCCTCACCAAACCGCATAAGGTCATGCGGTTTGGAGGCTTGGTTTTAGTGTTGCTTTCCAAGTTTCGGTTGCATAAAATCTTAGAAAGATACAGTATAATTTCGTGCGTGTGCGTCAAGAAAAGGGCTGAGATATTTCTGAGATATTTTATGATGTGCAGGGCTTTGGAGTGCGGGCCAAAGGCTTGGGTTTGGGCTCGGTTCTGAGCCCGAGACCCTGAAAAATGAAGAGGGTGCATTTGCTTAGTTTTTGTGAAATAAGGTAAGACGTGAGGTTGTATTTTGTGTAAGAGGGGGCTAAATAGCGGTTTTAGCTACCGGGCCTAAATTTAGGAATTTAGGAATGCTGAATTAGACCTTGTTAATGTAAAGGGGCTAATTGTAGTGCAAATGCGAAGCTCATGCCAAATGAAGCAGGACAAGGACCTAGTTGGACTCCAAATGGACAAAATGAACGTTATTTAAGTGCGATGTGATGCGACCTAAATCATTTTAACATTTCAAATGACTCAAAAATGAATTCGACATTAGTTAGAACCGTTTAAGTTAGCGTTAAACATGCGTAATAAAAGTCCGTGTTACATCACAGGGTTTTGTGTGGGAGGGTACGGATATGGGTATCCACACGGATACGTCGAATTGTATTTGTTTGGATTGTGTCATTGTTGTTCTACGTTTGAATTTATCGAACTTCGAATTGTATTTGTTTTGGATTGTTTCGTTGTTGGCCTACGTTTGAATTTGTCGAAATTTAAATTATGTTTGTTTTGGGTTGTGTCCTATTGGTCTAAGTATGAATTTATTGAACTGCACGTTGTTGTTGCTGGGTTGTTTTAGCTGTTGCTGCATGCTTGTGTTCTTTGTCGCTCACGTTATTATTCTTTGGCTTCTTTGCGTTCTTTGTTCTTGTGCATTCTATCACTTTGTATGTTCTTTGCTTTATTAACGACGTGTTGTTGCGCATTGCGCCTTTGCTGGTCTAAGTGTATGCATCTTATTGTTTATTATTTTTTTTATGCTATTGTCGTTGACCATTCACTTTCAGATAATTCATCGAAAAAGTGTTTTCTAGACATCCAATCTGCCATCTATACTTTTCTTATCATAGACTTGCTCCTGGAACCTTAGTGTGACATTTCTGCATCTTTGTACCAGATTGTTGCTTAGGCCTCTCCTACCAAATGTTTTCATTGGAACATTTATTTATCGACAGACTTGAGTTTGTTAGACGACCAGTATGACTTTAAATTGCGACTCAAAAACCAGGATCTGCTCATGTAGTGTCATTAGATCACTGATTACTAGCTGTAGCTTGCACCTTTAACTTCGTTTATATTAACAAGATTTTGAAATTTCTCATATGAGGAATTATGTTGTAACTATGTACAGCAAAGAGTTTGCTTCTAGATCAGTTTTGAAGAATAACAAGGGATCCAAAAAGCCGCCTGAATTTTTGGCTTAAAAGTCAAATGTAATTTATTTTTTCTAATTTTTGTTTGGTTTACTTTATTTATTTATTTATTTATCTATTTATTTATTTATTTATTTATTTATTTATTTATTTTTGTAATGGTTGGTAAATTATTCTGATTAGATCTTGCATGTTGAAGATTACTGCCTTTTTTGAGGAATTTGTGAAACCCTAGGGGATTGTGTGATACATCGCATACATTGACTGGATTGATTATATGTTGAGGTAAATTGTGAGCCGATTTGCTTTCCTCTCTAACGATTTCTTGAATCTATATTAATATAATATAAGAGTGCCATAAAATTTCCTGCTGGCCACGTGGCAGCTTGACATGCTTTTAACCTCCCGCCTAAGTAGTACACTATTAATCAACGTGATTAATATGTACAATGGAATATATGATTAATTAAGGAATTAATCAAAGGTAAGCTATTGATAAAAAAAAAAAAAAAAAAAAAAAAAAAAAAAAAAAATCTATTCATTGACTACTTTATTGGCTGATGGTAGTTAGCAATATAAATCTTGCCATACAAAATATCTTTATATTTTTGTTTTTTCATTTAATTAAAAAATTTATAATAATAATTAATTAAAAAAAAAAGTTAACCTAATAATAATACAATGGAAATGACTTTATTACTGGGTAATATATTTGAATGGGGCTAATGTCTAATGATTAAATAAAAAGTTTGGTGAGCAGTTAAAAGAAATTGACACTCCGTATCACATTATTATGTTTGTGAGCATAATGTAACTAAAAATTATTTTGGATTATATTGACAAAGATTTTAGAGGAGCATATTTACATAAAAAAAAATTACGGGGTAATATTAATAAAAGTAAATTAATGTACTTATTCAAATCAATTTAAAGTTCTTATTTTAATATGAGGCCAACTGTTTTATTTGGCCATTTACAATTAAATAAAAAGTAAGTCTCATGTGAGACGAATTCATAATACGTAAATATAAGTTCAATTGTACAAATTAGATTTATATAGGTACAAAAACATGGATACTAATAAAAATTTTACAACTATTTGTAAAATGGACATTTTCATTATGAAAAAGGTTGTCATAATATAAAATATCACTATTATTATTAAAGTGTTGCAAAAATTATACAAAAAAATGTACAATTGAGATGGTCTTAATGTTAGACAGTTGCATTAAAAAATTTTGTGGAACATAACATAAAATACCATATCAACAACGATATGTGAGAGGTATCATGATAGTAGTATTGTTAGACCGTCTCGCTTAAGAATCTATGAACTTAAAAATTATATGTTCGCATTAAGAAATTAATTTTGAAAACAAAGTTTTATATAATTTCTTCATATAAATTTATAAATATACCATTTTACATATAAGTGTACTAAAATATTTCACAAAATATAATTAAATATAGATATATAATCCGTGCATTTTGCACGGGTTTATACTAGTTAATGGAATGTTAACGTAGCGAAGGGATGAATTGTTGAGTACTCTGTAATTTGTTATATAACTTAACGTTGTTGGTCATTATGATAATCAATTGATTGTAAGTTGTGGAGAGTTATTATCAGATTCATGTTGCTCGCTTACAACTTACGAATAAGCCGATTGTTACTAAAAATAATAATTAACGGAGTATGATTTGTGGTACTCCGTATATCATAACTTTTTATTGATTTTTGAGTACATTTTTGGTTAAATGTTATTGTTGTTTGCAAATTTGTGTTTTAATATTTATAATTTGAGGTATGACAGGTTTACGTGAATTCTTTAATTCAATGGTTAGCTGAATTTGTCTTCTTCGTCTACAACGACAGCCTGCAACACCCACTAAGCTTCGTCAAGATATCAAGTCATTGACAAACAAGCAGTGCACTCAAGAAAGTTGCTTTTTTTGCTACGCTATACGGTGCCCTATTTATTTTATTCTCCAAGGAACGATTCCTGACAAATCATGCTTCATTAATTCATTGTTCAATGAAGGCTATTACATGCCATTTTGATTATTAATAAGGAAAATTTCACATGAATAAACCAACCTATTGTGATCTTCCATAAATAAACCAATATTTTGATTAACTCTCAATAAACCAACATTTGCACCCTATCTTCCAATATTATACTATCTTCATTTTTAATCGATTATTTACGGATCAAGATCACATGTTTTCCCTTCCTTTTCTCTATAACATCAATAATTGGGTAAAAACATGTGAGTTATAGTTTTCGTTTTACCCAAAATGACAAGTTTAAATTCGAGATAGTATAATAATGGAAGATGGGGTGCAAAGGTTGGTTTATTAAGGGTTAATCAAAAAGTTGGTTTATTAATGGAAGATCACTGATAGGTTGGTTTATTCATGTTAAATTTTCCTATTAATAATGATTAATGATTATGGCTAAAATGTAGGAGGTATATAGTTAAATAGTTAATGGCTGAAACTCTTTGAGATGACTCAGGTAACATTACACTCTATCAGGGACTTGGTGATGACAAAAGATGAGCTCATTCACAAATAAATTATTGGGCATATGGACATTGTTGATCGAGATAGTGAGTTGCTTCATCTAGGTTGGCCCGACAAGTTTCTCAAATCTATGTTCCTTTAATCTAATAATCAAGAATTTTGAAAGGTCATCTTATATACTGCACGAAAATAATTACAAAACAAGAATTATAGTCTTCGGTATGAATTTCACGTTCTTAGATTTTCATTCATTTCACTCGGGTTCTTGTATGTCTTTGCTCTGTATAACCTAACAAGTTGACATAGGTTGTAATGATTGCGTAATTGCATTGCTACACATATCAGCTTAACGACTCAAAATGCTCTATTAAATGATTGAGTATTAGATCATTGTTTAAGTCAAATATGGGTTTTTTTTTTTTTTTTTGCATTAGGTACAAGATGTACTTGAAAAATATCCGAACCTAATGGACGCATTTGATGAGTGTTTGATACAATGTGAGAATAATAATAATTTTGTTTGATTTCTTTTGTTTTTCTTAATCACTATGATTGTTTTCGATTTCGGCTAAATTAGTTGTATCCAATGAAAGTAGTCAATTAGTGTTGTTCTAATTTTGTAAGATTTGTTTGTTTTGATTAGGTATGGGGTGGGGGAAGAATTCGCGAATGATGATGATGCCAAATTTGAAATTACAGATGTGCCAAGAAGTATGTTAGACGAGTTGAGAGTGCACAATTATTTTTCTTTAGCTCGATATGTAACTGATATACGTTATTTTTATATGTTTTTACCCCCATCCCGAGCTGCGTTTTATTGTCAAAATGCGCCCTTTAGGGCCATTTTGTTCTCACATTTCGCTCGAGTAGCGCTTTTGGTGTTTTTCTGTGGTTTGCAGGAATTTGTAGCATTTCCGTGCATTTGAGCTGAAAAATGGAAGTTATGACGGAAACCCGAAAGCCGAGGCGAAGATGAGCTCGGGATCTAAGTGAAGTATGTGAATTGGGCGGAAGTTAGAGGCAAGTCAAGGCCCAAAGGAAGAAGAGAAAGAAAAGTCAAGCCCAGGAGCAAAGCCAGTCCGTTTCTGAGGGCCGGCCGGTCAAACCGGATCGGCGGCCGGTCGGCCGGCTATGGCGTTTTATTGACTTTAAACGGAGATTTTTGAGCCCCAAATTTGGGCTACGGATTCGGTGGCCGACCGGCAGCCGGCCGGCCGGCCTTGGGATTTTATTTGACGGATTTGTTTTGTTATTTAATTATTTTAAATTTTTAGGAATTACTATATATTAGAAACTCGGGAGTTAGGTTTAGTTATCTTTACTTTGTGTTTTTTACTGCTTTTTAGTTTTTGGCTCTCTTAGAAAACTTCAAGTCTCCATTAATTTCTTCTTCAAACTTTGTAACCGTCGGTACTCAGGATCAATCTCAAGTTTATTTCCAATTGGTAATTCCATGTTTATTGTTCTTAATTTCTCTTATTTTATTATTATTATGTCGTTTGCCTTAATTATGAGTAGCTAAACCCTTAACTAGGGTTGAGGGGGAATTATGCCTTTAATCCGGTGTTTTGATTAAATCGTTGTAATTGATTGGTTTGTGCTTGTGCGATTTCTTCCTGCGTGATTAATTATCAATTGAATTTAGGGACGCCTTAATTGAATTGAACTTAGGGTAATATTGATTTAAGATCGAAAGCCTAATCAGTATTAGACCGCTTCGCGTAATTGATGAGATGATTTAGTAAGTCGCGAGAGCCCGCTAAATCAGCTTAAGGTAACATTGATTCGAGAGAACGTGTTTTGCCCTAATCGCCTTGCACACTCCGATTGATTGCTGTTTTGGTGAAAGGTATTTTATCCGGATTATTGACATAAGGAACCCGAGACCCTAGTCTTTTCTCCCTAGTTTAAACCCCTCTTTATCATTTTTGCTATTAGTTTTATAGTTTTTCCAACCAACTATTATCATACCTAGGAGTAACCTGTCGACTGAGTGTCTTGCGAGTATACGTTTCTCTGTGGTTCGACCCCTTCTTACCGCTAGCTATTGTTAGTAGTCCGTAGGGTTTATCTTTGATTTCAGCGATACGACTTAGCTGTGTCAGTAACGTCATTAATCTAAGATCTTCGAGCATTTTGTTTAACTTTGTATCGACTAACTTATGCACTAATTATAACATGTGTTCAGTGCCAGTTAAATTAATTTCATATGATGAAAGTAAATGACGAGTGTTGCTCTCTACTCCATTTGTGCAAGGACAAATAATATGTGATCGTATTTCTACGCCTGATTTCGCAATACTAGGACTCTTTTCCAATAGCTTTTCATATATGTCGCTCTTTTTTGTGGACAGAATCACTATAGAATTGTTTATTTAATTGGGTTTTGGTAAAACGATAGTAATTTATAGTTTATTTGATTACGTGTGTAGTGTTTTGTAATACCACACATCCACACATAAACATTAAAAAAAATTCAGCAAAATCTTTGTTCATACAATCATACCTATGCAATATATGAAAAACACCAAATTTGAAATTTAAGCTAAAAAGGTCGTTTAGACGCTCCGTGAATTCACGGGTCGCATCACTAGTTAACCATTAATCACTAGCTCACAATATCACACATTCTAATTATTCAGTTATCACTATAAAAGAATAATAATTATTTAGCTCCGTATCTAATATACGTCTCACACATTATCTCCTCTTGACTAAATCTTTAGTTTTAATATTAAGTGTCTAGTTATACTATATCAAATATTAATAACTAGCCTGTATTAGTCCTCCTCCCTATAGGTGTGACCTAAAGGGATCAGTTGATTACTGTCGTTACACTAACGTCAAACTCTAACAAGCCGAGCGTTACCGATACACGTTAATCAACTGACTTACAATAAGCCCTTTTTATCCCAATATTCTTTTAATGAGATTTATAAGTACTCGCAATATTGTGGAGGACACTCACTCCAACAATTGAGTCCCGAACAAAAGCGTTGTGTTGAGGATATCGAGTTTGGCGGTTTGCTTGAACTGAAAGCTAAAGTTTTCTATCATGTTATGGTGGATTTCTTGATGAACCATTATGACCCCACGTCGAGGTTAATAAGCATCCGTGAAAATAAGAGTTTCGTATTATCAAAACACGATGTTTATGATGTCTTCATTTTTCATGCTCCCTTGTCTTGATCATAAGTGTCACGGTCCGGGATAACCCTGATTAACCTTTGGTGGTGAAATAGAGTTCAAAATTAGGAGTTGAGGCTGGGAGGAGGTATCTCTCGATAAGGTCATAAATTAATGTTGCCGATAAAAAAATGGTGGTGATGAATTTAAACGTTTGTATGTGTTGTATGCAATGGGGACGTTTCCCGCACCAACATCTCACCAACATTTGGATTTTCGTTTGGTAAAAGCTGTAGAAGATGTGGAAAATATGGTAAAGCAGGATTGGTACAGTTATATCATAGACTCTCTTAGAAAATTGATTACCAATTGAAAACCAAAGAAGACGATAACAAAGTCTGCGAGACACGTAGGTGGTTGTCTGATGTTGTTACAGCTCCTATATTTTCATAGGTTTTGTTGGAGGGGTGTGGCGGCACCGTCAACTATTCATTTGGTACAACATTGGACTTACGAGTCTATTAAATATAAGGTTGAAGCTGAGTGTGAAGCTGCTTCAAAAAATCGTGGGTTATTTGGCTTGGGAGAATGGGATAAGATCGAAGACATATCCCGTGTCTCGGCACCTTAAGAAGCGGTTGTATCAGGTTACATCTCAGGCTGACGACGAAGAGAAAGACACCGTAACTTTTACCTTTAAAAAATCTGCTGGTTTTTTGACAGATGAGCAAATAATCGTCAAGTGCAAGGAGGTACGTAAATAAATACTCTTTTGACTTAATTATATTTAATTTTTGAGGCAAACTTAAGATAGTAACAAAATGTTATATATATCGACTACAAAACCACTTACTAGTGGTATTAAAAACTAGTAGGGTGCTTAAGTTTAAATACTCTTGAGGCATACTACTAGTTTTTGATACCACTACTAAGTGGTTTTGTTACCTAAATATAACATTCTAAAGTATGCCTCAAGAGTATTAAACTCAAGCACCCTACCAATTTTTGATACCACTACTAAGTGGTATTGTTACCGATATATAACATTTTGTTACTATCTTAAGTTTACTTAAGTTTACCTCAAAAATTAGATATAATTAAGTCAAAAGAGTATTTATTTACGTACCTCCTTGTACTCGGCGATTAATTGCTCATCTGTCAGAAAACCGGCAGATTTCTTAAAGGTAAAAGTTACGGTGTCTTTCTTTTCGTCGTTAGCCTCATATGTAACCCGATACAACTGCTTCTTAAGGTGCCGAGACACGGGATATGTCTTCTTATCCCATTCTCCCAAGCCAAGTAACCCACGGTTTTTTAAAGCAGCTTCACTCAGCTTCAACCCTATATTTAATAGACTCGTAAGTCCAATGTTGTACCAAATGAATGTTGACGGTGCCGCCACACCCCTCCAACAAATCCTATGAAAATATAGAAGTTGTAACAACATCAGACAACCACCTACGTGTCTTGCAGACTTTGTTATCGTCTTCTTTGGTTTCCAATTAGTAATCGATTTACTAAGAGAGTGTATGATATAACTGCGCCAATTCTGCTTTACTGTATTTTCCACATCTTCTACAACTTTTACCAAACGAAAATCCAAATGTTGGTGAGATGTTGGTGCGGGAAATGTCCCCATTGCTTACAACACATACAAATGTTTAAATTCATCACCTTCATCTTTCATCGGCAACATTAATTTATACTTATCGAGGGACACCTCCTCCCTAGCCTCAACTCCTAATTTCGAACTCCATTTCACCACCAAAGGATAATCAAGGTTATACAATTTATGGGTGATAATTGTGTCCACATGCTTGTCGTCAGGACAAGCGAGCATGAAGAGTGAAGACATCATAAACATCGTGTTTTGATAATACAAAACTCTTCTTTTCAGTGATGCTTAGTAACCTCGACGTGGGGTCATAATGGTTCATCCAGAAATCCACCATAACATGATAGAAAACTTTAGCTTTCAGTTCAAGCAAACCGCCAAACCCAATATCCTCAACATAAGGCTTTTATTTGGACTCAATAACCCATTAAGCTTGGATAATTCTTTCGGAGATCCCTAGCCTTCAACACTTTTGGTATGCCTACAAAAAGGTGGACCCAAAATTATAGTGAATTTGAATATCAACCTGAATATTTTTATATATACTTAAAAAAATACATGAACAAATATTATTCTTACTTAGCTATAACGTTTAGACTATCATCAATAGCATCACCAACACTAATTATGGGATGGATTTCGATTTCTCCCCAGTATTGGAAGGTTTGCCTTCTTCAAATGTGCTCTCACGAAAAAAAACCTACGTCATAAACGAATGTTAAGTGGTAAATTTTCAATAGCGAGCAGCGGAGCAGGTACAATTCATAAAATGCAAAACACTCGTAAAAAAACTAAATAATTTCCTCACCTTCAACGGGTGTCTCTATGGTTGATCTGGTGGTTTTCCGGCTCTTCTTGGGAGGGGCAACTGTCGTCTCCTTTCCTTCAGAATAAATACATAACACAATTAACAACATTCAATTACAAATTAGTAAAAACCTAATACAAAATATTTGAGTGTCAAATATATAGTTTATTATTACCATAATCATACTTTTTGTTACAATGATACGTATTTTTGTCACCACTTTAATTCAAGGAAAAAGTTTATTGAAATTATATACTTTTGTCAAGGGTTAAAAATATTTGAATGAATATACGTAGTCTGTTTTTGTTACCACAATCATGCATTTTGTAACCACGATGAGTATTTTTTGACACCACTTTAAGTCAGACACTAACATTTTGAATTTCATATGTAGTTTAATTTGATAACACAATAATAATGCATTTTGATACCACGAGAAGTATTTTTGTTAATACTTATAAGTTAGGTGACAACAACATATGAAATCACAATTACGAAAATCAACTTAATATAAACTTTTTTTTTGTTACCACCTTTATTCATATAGTTACCACATTTATTCATTATGTAGCCTTATTGAGATAAAAATTACGAAAAAAAAAATTTGTTACCAAACTCATGTCTTTAGTTACCACAACTACTTTTGTCAAGGGTCAAAAAATTTGGAATGAATATAAGAACTCTGTTTTGTTACCAATACTGTGCATTTCAAAAGCACGATGAGTACTTTTTAACACCACTTTAAGTCAGACGCTAACCTTTCGAATTTCATATGCAGTTTATTTTGATAATAGAATAATGCATTTTGATACCACGATAAATATTTTTGTTACCACTTATAAGCAGGTGACAACAATATATGAAATCACGCAAAATCAACTTACAATTGCATTGAATATAAACTTTTTTGTTTCCACATGTATTCATATAATTACCCCATCTATTCATTATGTAGCCTTATTGAGATATAAAATCACAATGACTACTTTTGATACCAAGACCATGCCTTTAGTTAAGGCAAGTGCTTTTGTCAAGGGTCAGGATTTTTTTAATCAATATATGTAGTCAGTTTTGTTACCACTACTATGCATTTTGTAACCAAGATAAGTACCTTTTGACACCACTTTAAGTCAGACACTAACATTTCGAATTTCATATATAGTTTATTTAAATTACACAATCATGCATTTTGATACCACGAGAAGTATTTTTGTTACCACTTATAAGTCAGGTGCCAACAATATAAAATCATGAAAATCATAACCACTAAAACCTTTTTGTTACCAAAATAAGACCAATACAATTTCAGAAACAACAATGGATGAAAATTAAATAAAAAGTGAGAGAAATTATTGCATTCAAACCTAATTCGGCGTCATCCCTTTCGCAAGCGGAACTTCGACTTCCTGACGTTGTTTTGGAACAGCACTTTATTTAGCAACACCGTTCATAATTTGATAACAAACACAAAATAATAAAAATTTTGCAGGCAAAATACAATGAAAACTAACCAATTTGGTCGAAAATTAGGGTAGAAAGTGAAAAAAAAATCACCAACAATCAGTGAAACAGGGATGAAAAAAATTAGGGTTTCTGGATTTTTTTGGAAAAAAAGAGTAGCGTGAATAATGGGAGGAGAGAGATTGAAAGAAAACTTAAATAGGGGAAGGCGGTTTAGGTTTTCAATTTTGTTAAAAGGTAGATCCACTACCCGTTTTAAAGTTAAAACGGTATAACCCGTCTTATAATTTATCAGGCGAGTAAATTCTTGTAGGCTTTGTGTCGTTGGAGACCAAATTGGAGTAACCATCAATTTCAACCGAAATTTGTACTTCATCGATTGAAAAAAAAAAAAAAAAAAATCACTCAATAACATCGTAATTCTCTCAATATTTCCCCTCTTTCTTATTTAAATCCTCATAAAATTACGAGTTTCATTGCTCATTGTGGATGGATTTAGGGTTTTTTAATCGGTAAATGGGCGCGTTATCAATCAATCATAAGCGTATTGATGATTCTTCGTTGATTAATTCCACCAATTTCAGCAACTACACTCACAAAATCGACACGAACAATTTCAAAAAACCTAGGGTTTGTTTTACTCCAAATCAAGTTTCTGAGGTGAAGGCCAAGTTGTTATTCACTGCATTTGATCGATTTCTGAAGTATTCTAAAACTTTAAGGAAGTTTAGGAGAGAGGTTCACGGGCCTTGTGGCGCCAAACGGGTCGGGTTTGGGTCGAGTTTGACTAAAATGGGGAATGTGTTTGGGTGTCGTGAAACGACGTCGGTTTTGAATGAGGTGGAGAAGAGGGCGGTGGCGAAGGATGTGACGGCGGGGTCGGAGGATTCGAGTGAGGTGGTGGTTTTAGAAGACGGAAACGAGGCGAGGTCAGTGGTTTCAGATGAACAGAAAGGATTAGGGTTATTGGTAGAGTCGCGGGAATTTGGCGCCAATGGGGTGAGGAATTCAGTGGTGCATTCGACTGGCCTTGGTCGTAACGCGTATAAGAAGTTGTTGAGTAGTGTGGAGTTGAGTAGTTTGGGTTTCGAAATTAAGTCTCAGCGTCTTCGTAGGAAGCAGCGGGAGGAGGGGTTGCAGGAGGTTAAAAAACCAGAAGAGGTGATTTCACTGCATTGCTGTAGAATGTCGTGTTTTGTTACGTTGTGTAATCGTTGAATTATGAAGTTCTTTTGTGGGAATGTATGATCTAATGACGTGATGTTTCTGTTTTTATGGCTGTAGAATGTCGTGTTTTGCTGCATTTTTGTTGTTATTGTATTCTGAATTTGTTTTGTGGGAATGTAGGCGCCGTTGATTGAGCCTTTCGTGCCTCTTTCAGAAGATGAGGAGGAGGAAGTTAGGCGTGCGTTTTTGAATGCTAATAGGTATTGTCTCGAACAAAATCAATTTATTTAGGACAATGTTCTCTTCGTCTTAGCGTCTAAAGTCTTCTCTTAATTTTGTAGTGTTTGATGATTTAAAAAAAAAAAAAAAGAAGACGAGGAGAACATGTGCTTACATTACTGAGTTGGTGAGTTTGCTTTGTTAACGATGCCGTTCTTTCCTGTATATTACAGGAGAAAGGTTTTGGTCACTCACGAGAACTCGAATATCGAGATAACTGGTGAAATCTTGCGGTGTTTGCGACCAGGTGGATGGCTGAATGACGAGGTGACTTGCTCTTTTGATGTTTTGGTATATCTAAACTACGCCCAGCGGCTATGTATGCTTGTTATCCTCTCTATGAAATTTGTTGTTTTGATCGCCAATGCAGGTCATCAATGTGTATCTAGAATTGTTGAAAGAGAGGGAAAGACGAGAGCCAAAGAAATATTTGAATTGTCATTTCTTCAACACTTTCTTCTATAAAAAGGTGAGTGCTAGTTACTTCACTGTTTCGTTTTCTGTTTATCCGGGATTGCTTTCATTTATTTACTTTTCTGTTTTATGAATGACTGTAAATTGACTGTTTTCTTCGTAAATAACTATAACTTGGTCCCCAAAGATAAATGACGGAAAATATATCAGTTTTGCCTTGATGAGTTTGGATGTTAGTTTGGTCGATATTTGTTTTTAAGCAAGAAAATGGTAGATTTTTGCTAATTTGCAAAATAAAAAGGTAAATAAAAGGGAGTACTTCATTTGTTATGTTTAACGGCAGGATCATTTGATTGTGTTGTGCTTTCATGAAATAAAATACTGTGATGTTTTATTATTATTATTATTTATGCGATTTTAAGTTTGTAACAATGTTGCTGCAACTAGTACTTCAAGGTTTTGACTCTAGGAGATTGCTTTAGCTGATTGCAGTTAGCACCCCTCTAGATTGTTTGTTCTGTAAAGAGCTAGAACGAGATAATTCTTTAGTGCCTGCTGGATGTATGCCTATGAGTGATAATCTTTTACCCATTTGTTGAAGCTGATCTTTTCTGGGTTTTTGCGGTGTTGTTTTCTGTCTAAAAATTGAAGGATATACTCTTTCCCTACTTATGAATGCAGTTGATAGGTGGGAGGAACGGGTATGACTATAAAGCTGTGAGGCGATGGACCACTTTTAGAAAACTCGGGTATAAACTCAGTGAGTGCGACAAAGTATGTTTGTCTTTTCTCATTTGTTAAATGGTTTTATCTTGAACTATGAGTATGTTTGCTGATGTTTAATTGCGATGTTCTCAGATATTTGTTCCTATTCATAAAGAGATACATTGGTGCTTGGCAGTCATTAATAAGAAGGACAAGACATTTCAGTATTTGGATTCCTTAGGTGGAAGAGATTCTCAGGTTCTTAGAGTACTGGTATGTATTGAATCAAGATTCAAGTGATAATTAGAGCTTACATGTTGATTACATCTTCTAGGACCCAAATCTTGGCCTTTGTGGCACTCCAACTTTCTTGTCTCGGATTGCATCATTTCTGTAGAGCATGTTCCGACTCTGTCATGCAGTGTCGGAGTGACTATATTGTGGGAAGTTTTCAGTTCTTTGATTTAAAATGTTAAAGTGTCACGTCTTGTCGTGTCCTGTCGGACACGCCCCAGGTCTAAGACTAAGACAGCTCAACAGCCAATTGAAGTATTGCAGTAACACAATTGAGAGACGTAGAGTCAGTCATGTTGACAGTATCAGTTTAGTGTAGTGTGACTGTGAGGAAACATGATCTTGTTTTCTTTCTTCTTTATTAGCTTAAATATCAAAAGGAGGAAGTAAGAGGATAGGTGCGGGAAGAAATGGATTTTGAGAGTTTCAGTTTGCATAAGGGATTAATATATCTTATATAGAACACAGAGAATTCAATCTGTCCCACTCTAACCATCTCGTCTCAGATTACGTATTTTTCGCTTATGTTGAGTTGCATATATGATGTACATCAACAAGTTGTTATACGAAGAAACGTGAATGTTCTCTTGTTACTTTCCTCTAGGCTAAGTATTATGTGGATGAAGTAATGGACAAATGCGGGGAGGGCATTGATGTTAGTTCTTGGGAGCTTGAATATGTTGAAGACCTTCCTGAACAGCAGAATGGGTAAGTGCAATATCTTTGTTGCCATATTAAATTTCAATTTTGCTCTTCTGTTGTGCGTTTTTAGTAACAATTTAACGGGCTATACACACATTAATGAACCTTTTTGACAGATTATACTGTTTAAGACAGTTTTTAGTTAGCACCAAGAAACCTACTTTACTCCAGGAGTTAACTTGAACATTAAGTTGTTAAAAAGGCATGTTCACTTATTGTCTCTCATGCTTGAAACCATAAGCATTCAGAATTCCAGATGATAATGAGATAGAAGATACTGTACGTGAGTGAGTGGCTACATTTTAGTTACTATTGCTATGGTAAATCATTATATATTTCCTGTTTGAAAAATTGTATGATAATAGGGGCCTTATACACCTACAGATTGTGAAAAGAAATTAGTTGTTCACTTGTTCGGACGCTTCTTAATATATATACTAGTGATTCAAAAGTTTTTTTTTTCCCAATGTTTGCATAACCTTATAGGCTTAGCTCAATGGATAACGTATAGGTTTGTTTGGATAGAGGGAATTGGAGGGAAGGGGAGGGGATTCAGGGGAAGGAGAATGAGAGGTTGTATTTCCCTCGTTTGTTAGCAAATGAGGGTGGGTGATTTGGAGGGGGAGGGAAAATAAATCCCTCCATTTTCCCTCCAAGCCAAATTTTCTTCCTTCCAACTAAGGCAAGATTTGGAGGGAAAATACTCGCCCTTCTCAGTTCTCTCCCCTTCCTTCCCTTTCCCTTCTTTCCTTCCCCCTCCCCTTCTTTTCCCTCTATTTTGATTATCCAAACAAGGCCTACGTCTTTGATTTTTTTTCATTAAGTGACCATTGATAATAAACGATCCAAAATCAACTTGGTACTCAGGCTTTGTTTAGTAGCATTCATACAAGAAAATTGGAATATAACCTACATATGATAGTTTGTTTTCCTTGTAGTTGTTCTTTGGGGTTATCAGGAAGGGTAGAGGAGGAGGGAAAAGTTGCACCTATCGTGGTGTGGCACTAAAATAGTGGCTATAAGGAATGCCTTTTTGGCTGCCAGTATTTAGCGCAAAGGTGGTAAAACTATAAAGCCCAACTTGAGTTCATTTACCTGTGATTGAACCTGTTGCTGATTCTCGGAGGTAGAAATATTCATATAGAAATCGACCAGTACCAATATCTGATTTTAATTGGGTTTAGCTAGTGAAAACCAAAATTTAATACGGGGTATTCACTTGCTCAGAATAATCTTGTTTTCAGATTGTTATTGAAAAAAAGGGGAAATATCATACTCAAATTGAAAAATTTAATCGACTATGGGAGGCTTACCATCGATAAATGTGTTTATGGTTGCCCCAAATTTTCGATGGAAATGAGAGGTTTTATTTTTAGAGAAGAGAGGAGGATGGCTAGGGTTATTTTTAAAGAAGAGAGGATAATGGCTAGGGATTTTGCTTAAAGTTTTAGTTAACTGTATTAAATCAGGAAAGGAATTTAGCATTTAATTTGTACAGAGGTTTTTAGTGTATGTATTTATTTACTTTCCTGTTAAAAGAAGCAGTATGTAAATTTTTGGAGGGCAAATTTATCAATATTTACGTTGGCACAAAACATGTTTTCTTGATTTAGTACCTTCTGATGATTTGAAAAGTTGCTTCCTTTTCATAACTATTTTGTTTCTTCTCAAAATTGAATAATCGAATTACACCTTTGTAATGAGCCAGAAAACTTTAAACCAAACGACACAAGTCTTTATGATAGATTTTTGACTGAAACCAAGTTCGTTTTTGAACAGGTATGATTGTGGTGTCTTTATGATCAAGTATGCCGATTTCTATAGCAGAGGCGTGGGGCTTCATTTCGGTCAGGTTGGCATCTTTTTGGCTATTACTCCGTATGTCTTTTCAAATTTGAGGTCCCTCCAGTTACATCTATTATGTGTTTTATCTCCTTTTTATTTTTATTTTTATTTATTTATTTTTTTTTTTTTTTGTGCAATGGTACATGTGTGTTTTTATATAGTCATTTGCTTGTAAAGACCTCTAGCACTTCAAATTTAGAAGCATAATTTGGAATTATTTTAACAAGGTTATATGTTGTTGAGAGCTGGGTTATAGTTGACTGAGAGCAGCATGAGGTTTTCTTGGAATTGACCTGGACGTTACTTTAGATAGAGTTGAGTGTCGAGAGGGAATCAGTGTAGTGTGTAGACTATTAATCCGTATGTTTTAGAAGGCATTGATGGCTTGATGTTGTTGCTGCATCGATGGACCTCGCTAAAAGTGCAATGTCTATATTGTTTTTGTCATTTGGTTATTGTTCCTTTATTGACTGGGGGTTAATTTGATATGCATGATTGCAGCTGAAGTTACACTAATCTTAGTGTGAAAACTGGAAAGTATTAGGTTACTCATAGGCGTAACATATCTAAACTCTGTGAATGTACGACCAAGTGACCAAAACTTACAATGAACCCACGGGGAGACTATGGTTAATCAGCAAGTCTCCCGTAGGACGAGCACTTTTCGTCTTAAGTTAAGACGGACAAAATGTGACCAATTTCCAATAAAATGTAACTACTTTTTGATAAAATGTTACCATAATAACAATGTGCTTGTAACAACAATTTTAGGTGCAAAACTAACAATAAACATTTTGCAGCTAAATGGGCACATTTTACTAAAAAATGGCAACATAATCTCGTCTTAAGTTAAGACGAAATTAGCCCGTCGTAAATAAGAATTAGCCATGGTTAATAGGGAGGCCCGCATGAAAATAGCAGGCCGAATATGAAGGATTTAGTAGAACCATAAGAACAGTTTTTAAATGTGTTTGAGAGTATTTCGGACTGTATGTGATGTTTCTGAGAGGTGTCTATAATTTTTTTTCAAATTTAACCAGCAGTTTCCCTTCGAAATGTTATACTAAATGACTTTGAGAACTGCATAATTTACTGCGAGGAGCATTTTACAAGTCTCTCGTACATGTCAAAATACGTTCACATGTTTTTGGTCGTTGATTCATAAACACGCCTTGTCTTTCTAAAACAAAATAAGTTTTTTAGGATACGATATTATGTGGGGAAATTTCTGACTGAGTTGTATATGGGGTTATTTTTGGTTGTAGGAGCACATGCCGTATTTTCGACGTAGGACAGCAAAAGAGATATTAAGGCTACAAGCTTTTTGATATCACCTGTGGGCTGTGTCTGTGTAACTGTTGTAGGTCAAGTAAATAGATGTACGTACGCCTGTAACAGCCGCTGTTATTTTTGTAAGATTTGTATCTCGTGGCTGAATGTGAAATGTCATGAAGTTTGTATTATCAGTTGAGATGTTTGTATATTAAGTATAGCTTCATTCTTTTGAGATGAAGTGTAGGTTCAAATATTTTGTTGCGGAAAAGTGTAGCCTGTCCAGGTTCATTTTTGTTCGGAGTAATTTTTTTTAAGTTGCATTTCATCGTCTTGGCTACGGCGGTACGTCCTGTCAAAACAGGAAACTGCTGAAGCCAGTTTACGTACTTGCTATTTCGAGTTTTTAATTTCTTAATGCAAGGTTTATTTCGTCAAATTTGTTTTTGTTTTTGGTACAAATAATTTCGTCAAATTTGTATGACAAACATCTACCGGATACGGACTTGTACATTAGCACGACCCCAAGCTCATATGACATAACATGATGTAAACTGGGGATTGTGCCATACCCGAAACTAGAAGATCAAGCTCATTTGATCAGATCAAGAAAAATTTGTGTAAAATCAATTGACGATAATGTTATAAATTATGGATTTGACCTCTTACCTTTTATAACCAAAATTTTAAAAATTTCACCTTTTTATAATTTTTTTTCTAAAATACAAGCATTTTATTAAAAACTCCCACCAAAATGCAACTTTTTGTGAAAATAAAAAAAAAACTTTTTTATAAAAATATTTTTCATCATGTGATCAATCGTGCACCGAAATTAAAATGTAAAAAGATAAAACGAGAATTTAATGTTTTCACGAGTGAAAATAGAAAATGTTTATAAGAAAATATGGTTAATGAAATTAGGCGAAACTTTTTAAGAAAATGTTTATAAAAGGTGAGAGTTTTTAAAAAATATTAAGATGAGAGTTTTTAAAATTGTGTTTAGAAAAGATGGGTGATAGTTAATCCTGAATTGAGGAGCAATTAACACTCCCTATCAACTTGGACTTGTACTTGGTAGTTGGTAACTTGGTATATATAGTGTTCACACTTAATTAAATAACATCAACACTTAAAAAAAAAAAAAAAAAAAAAAAAAAAAAAAAAAAAAAATCATTTTACAACATTGCAAAAGCATAAAACCCAAAACTGAATACAAGATTCAAAACATTCCCAATTAAAAAAACTGCGGAACATCATTCAATATCCAAAATCTACAACGCCTTGAAGTAAAACTCGCTTTCCACAATTAAATAGATGTAGTTTTACAACATCAATATTTGAAATTACAAAAAAGTTAACAGAAAGTGATTTGGCAAAGACTTATATGACAAAACTATTTGTACGATTAAGGACCAAAATACATTTTACTGCAAACTAAAATTTCTATATAAATTGATAGAAAAAAGAATAAGATTTATAGGAAAAGTACCTTCACAAATTCAATCTTTCACGATATTAGGTTTTAAGCATCGATGCCAGTCGTCGTATCTACACGCCAGATGATGTTCGATTTATCCTTTGGGCACCTAACCTAGGGGCACTAGGTTTAGCACCTCGACCTCTGCCAGCTGACAAAGGTTTGGCTTTTGTAACGGGAGGTGGGGCAGCTATCGAACCCCATAAATCATCATCAGGTGTTTTCGAACCTCCCAAACTCAAAGGCTTTGAGGTTATCTTCGGAGGAGGGGCAGCTATTGAACCCCACAACTCATCATCGTCATCTTTCGCTTTCCTTGCTGTTCCTTTGTGTCGTTGAATAAGAGTAAAACGTCAAATGAGTTATCAAACATGATCAGTGGCTCAATTTCGATGATACCACCTAGAAGCTTTATGTAATATCAACAATTTTCATGAATTCCACTAATTTAACAATCACGGGCAACAATGGTCTGCATAGCTGACTAGGGAGGAGAAAGAGGGGAGGGGAACGAAGCAAGAAGTTTTCAGTCCACATCTCTACTATGATGGAAGGATTTTGATTTGCCTTATAGGAGGGAAAATGGATTCCCGCATTTTCCTCCAACCCAATATACTATACAAACTAAAGAAATTGCATCCCTATATCCAAACAAGGGTTGACGACATGCGCAAAATGAAGGAAAATCCGTAGGACCTACGATATCAACCCAAATGACGCATTGGACATCCTGAAATTAACGGGGCAGCTACAGAGCCAAGCTTGATTTGATAAGTGGTTCACATTAGCTGTCCACTCCCAGTTTGAGGCGGTAAGAGTCGGAGAAGGGCAATCACTCATTCTTAAAGCAAGCATTCTCAAGACCTCACTACTCGGCGAGAAGGGAGGGGGGAAGCTCTTTTTTCTATTTTTAATTCAGCGGAAGATATTGTAACGAAACTTATTAGGCACTCGGGAAGGTTGACAATGTACCTGTTCTTGGCTGTGATGCTACAGGCTTTGGGTGAGACACAGGCCGTTTTTGAGCAGCCTGAATGTTTGCAAGGGCAGGAGATGGCTTTGGCTCCTCTAGGGGTTCAATATCATCCCAACCGTCTTTGTCATTATCGTGCTCGTCAACTCCATTCTCAAGTTCCCCCCAGCCATCAGTGGATGTCGGAGATGCTGGCACAAGATGATCAACTGAATCCACACTTGAACTCGTGCGGAGAGGTGCAGGCATCTTACTTGTCCCAATACTATCTGTAGCTGATATAACTGACAAAACGAGACATAAAAAAATTACAGGAGTCACTAGTACTGGGTAAATGCAGTAGATGGGTAAGTTGGCTGTAATAATGTCTTCAGTATGGCTATTGATCTGGTCAACATCACTTCAATTTATACGTACAAATGATATAGTCTGCATAACTAAGGATTCCTTATATTAGGATGGCTTTACTCGTACATTCCTTAAATGTGTATGCATAGTGGCATATTTAATCGCTCAAGGTAATTGCCACATTAGTCCTCCGACCTAACAAGTTAATTATATTTTCTTTTGGCACAATGACCAAGGAAATGAGAGAGGAAGATAGGAAGGCGTCAGTCTGTTTTTATTGTTACAAAAACAGCGCAATATAAATAGCTAAACTGTATTGTCGATTATATGACCCTCCTGATCGTAAGGAATATAGCTAACTTGTGGTTCCAAACAGGAAACAGCGTATGTAGTCCATATGACGGACAGCTTCATTCAAAATCCGTAAACACACATACCTGCACTGACGTCTGAACCAGCTGAAGGAAGGGGTGTACCAGACACTCCGCCCACAGCTGGGGAATTTTCTGAACTTTTTCCTTTCAAAGCCAGGTTGCTCATTGCCCATCTGCATCATTAATTTGTACATCAAAAAAGTAGATTTCGATTGGATTTAGGATAAAGAAAAGCAGCATCATCGTGAAGTTGCCAACCTCATCCCAAACAAGAAAAAAGCTAAATACCACAAAAACATGACCCGACAATCTTTGTCAACTTACGGTGGTGACATTAACAAAATTAGTCAATTATTTAGCTTTAATTTTTTTATTACACTCCCTTTTTCCGTAAATGAAATGAACATATTGTCCAGATAACAATTCCAATATTACAATAAAAGCCATGAAAACCACACTTCCACCCAAGTTGTACTATTCATATACAGAGTATTGTTTAGTAACCCAGTGTCCCAGCTTACATAGGTGTATATAGTTTTAACACTGAATTTCTCAAAGCTCATACAAAATCGAAGTGAAAAAGCCATTATGAAGGGGGTGGGTAACAAAATAGTAAATACACGTGTATGAATCCAACATACTTTTTAATATACGGAATATTGTTTTAGTTACCGAGCTTACATAGGTGTTATATAGTTTTAACTTTTAACATTGAATTTCTCAAAGCTCAAGCAAAATCAAAGTACAAAAGCCATTATGAAGGGGATGGGTAACAAAATAGCGAGGTAAAATACATGTGTATGAATTCAGCATAATTTTATTAGTACAGAAAGTCAATCACATAAATGATTAGTTACTAAAGTTACTCACCCAAGTAAACTTGAATTTCCAGGAACTCCCATCGTTGACATAGTTTCATCACCAGTATCCCCCTGAACACAAAGGGAAACAAACAGTTCAGGTGACCACATATTAGATATCACAAAATCCAGACTCATTTTATTGTCTTCAACACTACGATGAACTTAGTCAGCCTGTCTATTGTCTTCATGATACAAAAATTAAGAGTAATAGAAATAAACGAGGGACATATACGTCAGTGAGTGTGAGTGTGAGTGTGAGTGTGAGTGTGAGTGTTTGGCACTCTGAGTAGTAATGGCTTTTCCATAAGAATAAGTCAACAGGAAAATGAAGTTTATTAGTATCCCACGCTTACTGACCAGCAGAAAGACACAAAACAACAGCTGCAAAGTGCAATTAACTGAACAACAAGCAGTAGCACACATGTCGAAAAATTTGATTCAATACTATTCACACTACGGCTCTACCTTAATAATTTCTTGCCAAGGTTCATTAAGTTATCCAAAGGATTGAATCTCGTGTCAAGTAAAACTTCTACATCACCTCTTTCTCACCATGTGAATAATTTTGTCCTTAGTTTTAAAAGGTGTGCATTTGGTGTTAAGCAAATTCGAGTATATTTTTTCCTCTGATTATTTCATATAATCCTTCTGTTTATTTCAATGGCCTTCTCATATATGTTAGCACTCTAGCAAATGTTAAAGAGGGGGCAAGGGTGCTTTCGCGCAATATCTCTTATTTTGAGAAGACAAACCCTTATCAAGCCTAGCACCTATCAAATACTGAGCTTTGTTTAGGACAAGCCGATAAACAAATAATTGTAACTTGAAAAACAAACAAGAAGGTAGCTTGACAATATTTGTGAACACTTCTTCACCATATGGAAAACTGGATGTGCACAATAATGGTTTAACGGTAAACTCCTTTTCATAATGGATTAAATGATCAAAATGCGTGAATGACTGATAGTGAGAATATTAATTGTCTAACTTTTGGTCAACCAACCCACAGACGTAGATCGTACACAGGTGGCTCACACATTGCAATTGATTTTTTAATTGGTGACATATGTTCTTCAGACATCAAGTACGTCCAACTGTAATACCAAATTCAATCTGCTTCTTACTAAAATGTACGGAGTAATATTAACTGATGATGCCAGAGCTGACGCCCAAAGGAATTATAAATATGAAAGAACAAGGATGACTTAAGAAAATGACAATGGCAATGACAATGATGAGAAATGAATTTAACACCAACCTTCTCATTGTATTGTCTCACAATCTGCAAAAACTGATCAACAGCTTGAAACGCTTTGGATCGAACCTCACTGCCAGTCATCAACAGCAAAAAGGAAGCAAATAAGCTAGAGCATTAATTTAAGCACTACGCAAATTCAAACAATGAATACTTTAAACTGAATCAGCCAGTTGATCAACAAAGCAACAACAAAATCAGGCAGAATGAAAGATAAATGCACGGCTATAATGCTCCAGAGTGCCACCATAGCTATAAAGCCTCCTGAACAATCAGTCGCCATGCTAAAGCACTAATGTGTTTGCTGAGCAAGCTGAATCATAATTTGACTACCATATGACAAATGCAAAGACGGAATTAAACATTCACGAATCCCCCAAAGGTAAAAATATGGTTTTACATACGTATTTAAAGCGCTCATTCGACCTCCTTCCATTCTCAGATCATACAATTTAAAAGTGAACAAATTATTCTGACTAGTTTTGCACAGATAAAATAGAAATCCGTGATTGAGTTTGATTCCCTTTTCTATTCAATTCCAAGATGAAGGCACAAGATCACACAACACATACATATGGAGCTACAAATATCAACTTCTGAGTGCTATTAAGATGCAGCACCAATCAAGTGGCATATTAGAAAGAGACAAATGGCGATATAAGTCTAAGACCTATTTAAGTTGAAGAGAATTAATACAAGAAAAAGACAAGAACAAGAAGAGAAGACCTGTCAGGATCTATGGTTAGCACAACAACATTAGGTAGAATCCTTGTTGCAATCTCGTTGATATCATAAGAGGAACTTGTGGCACACAGAGCCATGATTCCTAGATACAAAAAGGAAGAAGAAGATCCGTACCAAAGTAAATAACAGAACATTTAACATGGCATAGGCAATAAGAAATTATAGCAAAGAAAAAGAAGAAATCGATACTACTAATATACCTGCTCCACGTGCTGGTGGAAATGTATCACGTAATGCACGAACAGTGAAAGCATTAATGAGGACTCTTTTCCTTGTCTGAAAGATTAATTCAACTTGATTAATGGGTTTATTCAAATATATCCTCCAAGCAACAATTTCGGTTGAAATAAATGAAACTAAACAAGCCATTTGCGGAGAAAACATGAACAAGAATTCCTCCAAATGAGAAAAATAAAAGGAATCTTGAAAATCAATCTATTGTAATAAACCTCTCAAACATAATAGTAGCCAAAGCCCTTCCAATCCAAGTTATATCCCTATCATATCCTAACCAACCGAAGACAACAATATGTTCGAAACTCCGAATAAATTTTTCTCCCCTTCTTTTATACGGAGTATCAATTAAAAATGCTTCAGAATAGAACAATTATCGTAAGTGCATTATTTTGATCTGAAAAAACGGATTCCTCTCATAAGAACCCAACTGACAAAAACAAATTGAATGTCTGTCTTTTATAACTGCTTCCAATAGAAAACTCATTGGCTCAGAAGAAGCTTGACTTTAGTCCATACTCCATCCCATTAACAAGCAATTTCATGAACAGTAGTTGTTGCATTTGAGGGTGAGAGAAATAGATTTATCCTGAATAAAGCTTCTAATTTGAAAAGCCTAACTAAAAAAAGAAACAGCTTCTCGATAAATTAGCATATTATCACATTATGAAACTAAGCACTACAGGTAGTATCTACCTTTTAGCGTACCAAGAAAAAAAATTTAACACGTCGCAAACCATGATGAACATAATGAGCCATACATCTCTAGGTCAATGCTTCTCTCCTTCATTGTAAAAGTTAATTGTCGTCTATCACAAGGCTATAAAGCATGAAAAGTAAACGATAGTTGTACTACAGCCACAAAAATGAAAAAGAAAAGACAGACCACATCAAGCAGCTAAATGACCACATACTTACCCCTTCATTCAGATAGTTGGCTATGTTTCCAAGCAGTATGGTTGTATTAGTTCTAATCGCTGGCTCTTCATCAACCTACCAAATTAGAAAGACGAATCAACACTGGTACAAAAGACAGCCTCGCTAATCTATCATACTGACAGATCTATTAGCACCTGCCCATAATTGCACATTACCATTGATGATCATTTCCCAACAAAGATCAGTAACTTATGTGGCCACAAAGCAAATAATACCTGGAGCTTTGAAAGATACTTCAAAAAGGATCCAGACATCGTACGTTGAGAGAGCTGAGGAAAGAAAACATCATAATGTTTAGGAAAAATATACCTTCTTAAAGAAATTTGGCCTACAGCCACAAATGCTTTAACACACCATTCATTTGGTGCCAGAACATAATTCATACGAGTAATACTCAATGACTCTTGGAGTCATATCCATGACAGGGTTAAATGATCAGAATGAAAATTATTTTACATTGGAGCACGCATGCCTTGACACTAAACATGGAGTAAAACTCGTACAATTGGTACAAAGTTTTAATAGAAGACTACACTAGCCAGAGTAGTTATAAAACATCACAAACTTTCCATCATGTTTGAAATCATCGTAGTCACTCTCTTGATCGTATAATCCATGTGAACAGGAATTTGTTTCCTACAGTAACCTAGACAATCCAAGTAAACTCAACCCAAGAAGGGGGGCTGTTGAAGTGGCCAACTTGAATGGTAGAAACTTCTGAGAGGAACATAGTAACCATAAAATGGGTTTTGTATTGAGGATAGCATTACCAGTAGTACTATACCTTTGGCGCCAGAACAAGCATTGATTTCAATGTCAACTCCCGTAGAAAAGCTGATGTGTCAGAGAATCCAGTTGCAACATGAGGATAAACCTAATTTTTAAAGCAGAAATTTTAGCACAATGAATGATATAAGATAAAGCCAAGTTGAAAATAGTGCACACAAAAGCAGGCGGGATGAGGTATCCTCTTAAGGCCTTTTCATAGCAGACCAAACCAGATCCGTAAAATGTAACAAGTCTAACAACAGATGTATTGATAAATTTTATACTTAGAAAAAGCAAGTTAATGCTCATACTTGTTCGTCAACAATCTGAGCAGATAATGACTCTCCGTATTGATCAATATGCTGTAGCAATGCAACTCGAATTGCACGGTCGTTTGAAGAAAAAAGCTTTACAATGGTCGGTAACACCTAAGAGACAAGAATAGGGAATTTAAATCGGTTAAAATAAAATAAAAAAAATATAATAAAAAGAAAAAATTAGCCATGAACTAAACCAGAATTAGATTCCCTTTCAGTTTTCACGCAAAGACGAGGACAATAATTACCTTGACCCTAAATTCTTCTGGAGGGAGCCATGAGCCCATCTTCATCAGTGCTGTCAAAGCAGGAGCAGCACCCGAGCCAAATTCTAAAGCAGAAGCTAGCAGTGGAAGTATCTATGGGAAAAACAAGCCATTAGAGAAGAAAGAGAGAAATCAAACATCAAGAAAACAAATACAGACTGGATCATAGACAGCACACAGTTACCTTTTTAAGCACAATTTGACGAGGAAGTTGTTCAGAGAGAGTAGGAAGTTTTCGGAAAAATGTGTCTTTCTCCACACTGTCCTTTAAACTGAGAACCTCCATAAAATGTATAGTATCAACCAACTTGTTCTGAAAATATTCTGAAAACCTCAAAATTGGTGTAAATAAAACAATGTTAAGCTGAGTCATGGAGTTTATACGAAGAAATGTGAATTCATGACCTAAAACGGAATGAAAGACCTCTCAAAAAAAAAAAAAAAAAAAAAAAAAGGCTCATGTTGCCACTATCTTTCTGAGCCAAAGAGGAACTAACCACTGTTATCAATTAGCTTAGATGTGTTCAATCTCTTGTTAGGCATGGAACTCAATAGCCTCTGGTAATCTGGAAGCAAGGACTGAACAAATAAATTTAAAAACAACGTTAGTGTTGTACAACTTGGTAAAATTAACACTTAACCGCCATACATTACAACTCAACACAAAACATTACCTGGTTTGACAATTTTTAAGCATAATATTATTAATATACTGCAGGACCTGACACTATTTACTCAATTTTAGTGAACTTGTAAACTTTACCCTAAAGCAAAATAACAAAAACCAAAGGAACTATGTGTTACATTCTTTTATACAAAAAGCTACCCAAACTAAGAAGCCAGTGAGTGTCAAATAATCAGCATGTACTTCACACGACCACATTTCATATTTATGCTTAGCTCATCCATCCCACATTCGCTTTTCAATTCACTGATTCACATTCCTTAATCCACCCAACTACCAATCCATAAATGATCACTCACCCCTAAGTGTAGTTCAATTTATACTCTTTGACTTGACCATTTAAAATTGAAGAGGAACAAAAATAAGTAATTTGCCATCTTTGCATCAACCAAATCGCACAAAGTGGATAATAAATCTATCAAAACAACTTCGTCAAAGACAATTCGATTGCTGAATTTTCATCTAAAATCAGTGAGAGAATAAATGAGAGCAATCCCCAATACTGTTTCAGCACATAACAAAGATGTACAGGCTAAGTGATGTATACGGCCTCCACAACTACAATATATCATACGCACTACTCCCTCCTTTCAAATCCAGGGCCTATATACTTTCCGAAAGTATTCATTGAGTCTTAAGAGTCTTGGAGATCCATGCAATATATTTAGAGAGTAGTCATGCGTAATCTTGTTTGATTCGTCATTATAAATACAATGAGAATATCAAAGTTTTTTAAATTTTTAACGATGCACAATTAAAGATAAATATGTTACAATATGCGCATTGACGTGTATGTAAAAGCAAATTGGTAGGCTAGATTTTTAGTGGAGGGAGTACTCATCATCAAAAACATAGTCCAGCAAAGGGTTTGGATGCTGATTAGTGTTTTGCATTTCCAAATGGCTTACAGTCTTGGGTTCAATGAGAAAGCATTACACCTTCATATAATAGAAAGATGCTGGGTAACAGGAAAAGCAAAAGGGACAATTTTATATGTGAGGGTGTATATCAATTAACGAATGGAGTGAACCAAAGATGGGTTAAGGTGACCATGGCGGAGACCGTCACATGCTATACAGGAGGACCATTTAGGCTTCAATATAGCTAAATCCACTGATAGTTTCACAAAAGAAAACCAAAAAAAGATGCAATCCGAATTTCACTATATAATTTTTGTTTTTTAATATATGATACCAGTGGCAAATTTTAGAAAATGGAGTTCATTTAGTTTAAACAAAAAACTACTTTCTAAAAGAAGACCAATACAAAGGGAACCATATCATAGAAAGATTAAACCTTAGGAATGGAAGCAATATTTCTTAGATCCTCTGTTTTGCTCAACCTCACACCAGAAAAGAGCTCGTATATCAGACAACCTGAAAAAATAAAATGTGAAAATCAAAAAAATTACAAAGACCTGCATGCATAAGCAGTAAACAAATAGCACTAGAGTTCATTGTGAATGTATGATGCATCATCACATCCATCAAAAAACTACTCCACATTGTAAAAGCCCAGAAACATTACAGCACCACAGTAAGAATCTGATAATTCCATTTTCTAATGCTCAAATAATTTCTGGTCCTCCCTCCTAAACAAAGACAGTCATTGTGCTTCTAATAAGTCTTCTACCAAGATTAGTAGTCCAACCTGTGTAAAGTTTTATTTACTAGAATTTTGCATAAGTCATTTGTTGAAATTGAGAGTATCAGTAATAAATATTATCGTTTCAATGGATAACGAGCTCTCCTAACTAGAAAGATACAAAGTGAGTAATGTGTGTCGTTCAAAGAATGATAGGCCGAGAGCCCATAGCCAAAGGCCACGAACGGAAGAAAGAAGAACCACCAAGCCTTGAATGTATTCTTAAGATGGAAGTTGTTTGGTCAGAATTCTGGCCCATTCTAGTGTACCAAAGGCTAAAGATTGCACAATTGAAGAGTCGGCCTTCCTAGCATAAATTTTCACGATTCTCCTTCGATTCTGGTCGACAGTCATATCTAAATTTTCACAAAATGACTAATTAATTTGATTATTTGACAGTTGGCAAAATTTTGAGCACACTATCTTTGGGGGAAAATAGTATTCTTGCCCTAGTGAACATCTTAATTTTCCGAATCTTATGAAGAAGTGTTGCACAGCATTCAGCTCGTCCCTCATTCAAACACCCCCAAGGCTTAACAGGTACACCATCATGCCGTAATCTCATCTTTTACTATGCAATTTTGAAAACAGACAAAACATTTGTTAATGTTGATATAAATATTCTTCTTTTAAATTGACCATGGCCTTCTAGAAAACACGAACTAAACGATAATATGCTTTTTTCCCTTTCCAAAGCATCACACAAGATTTAATTCGGCAGCAATAGATGTGCCCTTCTTGCAATCATCTTGAGCATTGCAACTCAACTCTTCATAGGAAGCAACCTTCCCTTCTAAAGTTCGTAAATAGCAAAGTAATAACTATTTCCAAAAAGCATGTTTTCTAGGATACTTTAACGTCATATTCGATCCCAAGGTCGAGGATAAACTGAGCAAGTAACCTATAATATAACCCTAGTTCAATAGAATTTGTTGAGAACCAAATTTATACAAGAAAAGCAATTCAAATAAATTTGAAAGAGAAAGAAGATATTGATTATGACAAGCCCTCTTCAAATAAATCTAAAACCTTTGCTGCAAAAGAAAATCGACATGAAGAATTCTTGCATTATTGTTCTGCAAACCACTTTACTATCATCATAAAAGTGAGATCAGTCTTTCAGTGAGTAGAATTAACATAGTGAAACCTGTTAAATAGAATATTTGTCATGAACTAAATTTGAAAAAGGAAATGAAGACTTCAAAGACGAAAAGCCTTCTTCAAAAAATCAAAAACCCTTACAAGAAAAGACGATCCAACCAAAGAAAGCTTTTGCATTTTGATCAAAAACCATTTTATCTTCAGAAAGAGTAATATCGGTTTTCTAGCAAGTAATCTCAAGATAATTTAAGGACAACACGTAGCTAAAACAAGTAAGAGCATACTTACCCATGCCCCATGAGTCGATAGCCCAAGGGGGGGAGTTTCTAATGGCTACCCAGTCCGACTTAGCCAATTCCATTGGTTTGTATTGTGTGCCAACAAGCCATTCATTTGGCTGCATACAGAGAGGACGACGTTTTAAAACAAAAAAAAAAAAAAAAAAGCCAATAACGCCAAATAAAACTGTAGTCAACAGCTAGAGCTTTCAAAACACCATACTTGATCAAATATGACAGATATACCGTTTACAGGAGAAAAAAAAAAAATCAAAAGAAAAGAACAAAGAGAAGAAACAGAAATATTTGCAAGAATATACACAAAAGATACTAGGCCTGCTTGATTTAAAAAAT
This sequence comes from Dianthus caryophyllus, assembly GCA_023091065.1. Lineage (NCBI taxonomy): Eukaryota > Viridiplantae > Streptophyta > Magnoliopsida > Caryophyllales > Caryophyllaceae > Dianthus > Dianthus caryophyllus. The sequence goes on along the minus strand of CM041518.1, from coordinate 7,974,984 downwards.
GGAAGAATGGATATGGATTGTGTATATTCTCAGTTAAGCTTGTCTGATTTGAAGTTTCATGTAATTGATTACGGAGTATTTGATTATCCACTTGAAATCCATGACAGCCCATGGAATACAATTGTCCCATAGATTCAAGACCCTAAGAAAAAAGTTGGGCCTGTGGCAATAGGATTTGTAAGGAGTACTATGCTCTTTTTTCTCCTGTGATTCCACAACCAGCCAATATCATGTTCGCAAGCGGTAATGAGAATCAAAGAAGAAAAATAACATATTTGGTATTCGTAAAGATTCATTAAGACAGGAAGAAAGAAAAGCCGCAGGTATAAGCTGTAAAGTAAGCCCAACATCATGTTTGGAAGCGGTAATGAGAATCAAAGAAGAAAATAACATATTTGGTATTCGTTAAGACAGGAAGAACGAAAAGCTGCAGGTATAAGCTGTCTAAGAAGAAGATTGAGGGAAAGGGAGGAACTAAAGTAGAGAGACTAGGGGTAAGGAGGGTAAGGGAATGATTGTCTACCCGAACAAAGACTAACAAAAGGAATGGAAGATTTCCAATCCCTTCCCCTGCCATCTTATGCCAAGCAACTCCTTAAAATGATAGTACTTCATCGTGAGAACCACCACTAACTCACAATCCTCAGTCGCACCAAAGCCAAATGTGGAATTTCCGATAATATTTAGAGAGACTAAAGCAATCATTTTTGCTAGAAGAGATTAAGAATGTACAGAACCAGGCTGGTGCAAGAAAAAAAGTTGTCTTACCAGCATTGACATAGAAGAAGCTTCCTTGTTCCCATCGAACTCAGACAAAACATCAAAAGCATGCAGCTTCCAATCCAAAGTTTGAGTGACCACAACACTGGCCAAGCAAACGTTACCGTGAATCTACAGCAGCACAAACTAGTTCAATAATTGGCAATATTTCATACCAAAAGGATATTATCAAATGGGCAAAAAAAGTTAGAAAAGTTGCAAAGATGTACAAGATTCCAATTGCGCACACTTAATTTGGTCCAAGCGCAAGAGAAACAAAACAATTCTGGTTTTATTGCTACTGGATGAAATCCCATTTGAAAGTTTATGAGAAAATTTGCATGATCCAACTTAAGATATAAAGACATCTATCGAAAAAAGAGCCGTATGTTCCATGCAAAAGAAAATTACAAAAACTTAGTTGTTTCCTTTCACACATTTATAACTTCATAGTAACCTGTCAAGCATGCAAAATGCAAGGTGTGAACCATTATCCTTAAAGCCAGATAGAACAATTTAGAGTTATACCACAACCAGAGACAAGGCTTTAAGGCTATAACAGCACACAAATCCGTCCCACAAATAAATATAACTATTCAAGAAAACAACGAACAGAAATGTAAAGTTTTTTTACCATAGTTAGTTAATGATATCTAAAAGGCTCAGCGGGGGATATCAACAGATAGATAAATGGACAAACAAATACAAGAATGACATTCTCAACTGATGCAAGCCATAGATATGAAGTCTTACAAGCTTACAATCATTATTAAGAAAGCTAACAGCTTTGGCAATTTGGTGAAGTCCCCAAGCATAATACTCATCCCTGTCAGAAACAGAAGACATCTACTACATCAACTTTCAATAGATAAAACATTGCATACATTTAAAGGAGAAAAGAATCCAACTTCTTTCTATGAAGGTGAATAACAATGTGAGTGACCTCCAAGTGTAGAAATACACCACAGGTTGATGCTAATGTATAAGATGATTTCATAGGGATGACAGCCATGAATAAGATAAGATTTGGAATGGTTTGTTCTCATCAAGTTAATAAGTTATCATGAGTGATTTTAAGAAAAATCAAGAAAAGGCGACTGCACGTCCAAGTGAGCACCTGACTCCAACAATACATTGTATACAAATACAAACGTGAAAGTTAGAACTCTTGGTGCTACACATTCAAATTGTAAACTGTGAATCCTTACAGCTAAAGAGCAAGAATAATATGTACGTGAGGATCCAATGAAGCATTACATAAATTACAAACACGTTTCTTGGACAACGTTAAAATTTACGAATGATTCCTATAGCGATATTGTAGTGTACTTTAAATGTAGGACTTTGTAATTTTGATGATATAGCTTCTAGAGTTAAATTCAAGGTACACTTTTTTAGCTTTATAGTTGGAGGCCTTGGAGCTCAGTGCTGCACAGGTCATTACACTTATCTTTTCAAATTCATCCAACTCTCCTTGCCTTTTTTTTTTTTACATGATTGTCCCAGCCGGATGGCCTTTAAGGCTTTAATTGATATCAAACTATTACTTAATGGAAAAATAGCATATCAAACTTCAAACATCAAACATTATCATTAATTCATAAAAAAAACATACTTATGTAGTATTGCTCACACCTAACCTCTCTTGACATATAATATGTGTAGTAGTTTATATCAAATGAAACAACAAACCATAACTTGATAGCCCAAGAGTCTACAAATATCATAATTGTATAAGTTGTAAAGCTTGTTGCAGAACGAAGAAATTGGGAGTTTTATTCCTTCCAACAAGATACATCTACGATTTTCAAAGATTGGTAAGCTCCCTTGTTTGTGGAAAAAGATCTACAGTTTAAGCCCAATAGGGTCACTCACCCAAGAAGTTACCATGGACACTGCAATGATCAACACTTACAGCTATAATTATCGCCCACTCACCACACAGAATTTAAACGTAGACTGATACATAATTAGCAATTTAACAACCAGGTTACACCTATGCTAGTATGGATAACGTAGCTCCCAATAAGGAAAACTGAGGGCATACAAAAACAAGCCCCAGACTATTGCAGATTATTTCATCTTAAAAAGTCATTAAGTAACAAGTGTTGCTCCATGGTCCATACTCCATATGCAAGATCAGATACGAAGTCACCTATTTTATGAAATTCAGTTGTTTCATCCTACAACAAATTCAACAAATTCTTTCGGTAAAGTAGATTCTTTAAATCCTATAACGCCAAACAAATAGTAGGACCAACATCCTAGCTCTGTCAACCTATGATTTTTCCAACTTCCTTTTCAAGGTCATCACACATTTGGCTTCCCAAAGATTGAGCACAAACCACTTAAACGAGTATAAAATCCAAGATGAGAAAAGGAAGATGGCCAAGTATAGTCGAATTTTTTCCTTCGATACCTTTGGTGGGTATATCATCTTCAAACCCCTAGAGCTTTGAGCTCCAAAATCCAACCCAATTAAGAAGTGTTTGCATATTGAAAATTCAAGATAACAGGAAATCCTGACAAAAAGCAGAGGTTTTTATTGTTTAACTTGGATAGTTCTGATGATGAAAGGTCCTAAATATCATGAACCTTTTGCTATGTTTTCCATTTTGTGAACTATATTTAGAGGTTCAACAGCACTCGATATGTAATAAAGCTATTCACCTCATCATGCTCCAGCGCTACCCTACAAAACACTACTAGATTCTTTTCTTGCCAACCGGTAAAAGTCTCACAAGAGACGCATCATAATAGTTTTGACAGCCATTCAAACAAAGCAACTTCTGAGCTGGAAACATCTGAAAATGAATCAACTCCAAACAATTTCGGGAAAAAGGTTTTGTTGTTGTTGTGAGGTAAATCCATATCACCCTCCTATGATTTCAAATTCAGACAGCCCTATGTAGAATTATACAGCATCCTGCGATTTGAGCTTTCTAATCTATATTTTCACAAGACCGCGGCTTAATGCCCCACTTGATTCAGTGTAATTTATTCATGACGGAGGTTCATGCATTATGCACCACCAAGTAAAGACAACAGCTTCTGGAGGCCTTAGAAGCCACTTAAATCAATCTTAAATGAAAAGTTCAACAAACTCACCTTTGCTTCCCATCTAAACCCAACTCCTTTATTTTTTCTGACAATGGCATTACAGGCTCAGTTACAATATAAATTGTAATCTTTGTAGTCGACCCATCAAATATCTCCACCTCAGTGCTGTGAAGAAACGATAATATATTAGGATGTCTAACCTGCAAAGAAAGAAAGCAATATCTAAACGTAAGCTCATCAAGAGACAAGGTGATAACCACTGCAAAAGGCAGAAGAATACAAGAAAGTAGTATTACTATTGGCTTCAACTTATCAAATTAGACGAATCTTGAAAAGCTGTCATGAACTATGTCAAATTCAGTTCTGCAGATTTTTACAGGTTAACGTGAACAAATTATTACAAAAATTATTTTGAAACCACCTGAAAATGAAACTTCATTGCCTAACTTTTCCTACAAGTACAATTCGCCTTACATGGTTGGTCTTTATATTTGTGAGATACGCGTGTTTGAAGTTGAAGTATCAAAATTCACACACAATGACACAATCATGCGGGAACAATGCAGGACTAAGAATTCATGATGTGTTTTTGTCTCGCTTTCATTTAGCCTCTCTTAGTCCATACCTGGCCGAACTGACTTAGCTGATTGCCTATTATCTTATAGGTGCAACTCCAAAATTATTCTAATTACCTTATTAACTACTCCTTCATATGAGCAAGAATCCATCATAGCATGCACATCTCCAATAAGTTCACCTTTTCAACGAGATCTTGTTTACAGCTATTGCATAATGTTGAAGTGGTCAAATTTACCCTTTAATATAAATAGGGCATGAATCTCATACAAATCCTATATCACACTTTCACAAACCAACCAACCAACCTGCACTCTTGTAAACTACATCTTGATCCAATTTTTATCACTTTGAGTAATACATCCAAAACAGAAGGGGAAATAAACGGAGTAGTTAACAACTTTTCCATCTAATGTGATCCTTCCTCTTTCAACAATTTAAATAAGTTGCCTTAAACCTCGTTTTCTAAGATTTGCTCTATAGTTTGAACTTCCTTTTAACACCTATGTTTGTCTAGTTAATAAGCACAATATCACCCACAACGGCCACAAGCATCATAACCATGAGATAACTTCTTGAGTTGACCTTGTTAATTCATCCATGAAGGGGCCTGAATGACACGATCGAAATTGACTACTCTTTTCTCTGGCCGAGTTTAGTTCCTATGCTTGTACTAGCTAATCTATAGAACAAGATAAATACATCGTACGATTAAAACCATGACTAGTTGGATTTTATATAATGGGCATTACCATATAAGGCAAAAATCAAAATGCAAGGCAACATGTGAAACAGAAGGAGAGGCAGGATGTATAGTAACTAAAAGACCTTACACCTCAAGTGAATGAGACAAAAATAGAGATATGGATCTCTTGAAACGAACTACTAATCATTCCCTTAGGCTAAGGAGAAGCCATGAGCAAAGCCATGTCACCACCAAAGCATTATCCTCTATGCAATCAAATGTGCTGTTTGATGTCACATGAATTTTTTTCAGATGTTTGTCCTTAAAGGAAGTTTCTAAATGTTGCCGTGTTTGATGAGTATAGTAACAATACACATAACAACCAAAATGAAGCATGATAATGACATTCATGTCCATGGAATTGCTCATTCACAAGTGAATACTTGCGTCAATAAAAATTGTCAACTGCAGTAGTTTACCTAGGAACTAAAGAAAGCATATGCAAAAACTTGGCGCACCGTCAACTAGTTACCGCCAAACAAATTATGTTTACTTGCAACCACGATTACACACCGCACATATGGACTGTTGTCCTTTTTTTTCTATGAAATCGTGCAGAAGCCTATGTTAAAAACAGTAGAAACAAACAGAAGGATGGCATACCGTGCGAAGCCGCTTCACTCCATTGCGACCAGCTGTTAAATGACCGTCTTGAGGGTTTCCCGTAAGAGAGAATATAGAGACAGGAGAACCATCATCCTGAAAAGACGGAACAATAAAAGTACATTAGACAGATATCAGGCGGGTCTCCCTTGTCACCCATGATCCTCACATTAACCCTTCATCTGGTGCTACAATCCTACACAATGCCACCGCAACACAACCCATAGGCGGTCTACATTACTAGACACAATTACACGGAAAGGGGACACGGCCATAATACCAGGAATATTTGCGTCATACAGGCAACTCAAATCAATAGCTTAAAACTTTGAAACGTTAAGAGCGCCAAATTAGATCACTAAACACACTCCATATCAAGCTATAATAGCGATCACGCCAATAACTCGGTCAGGTAGTAAAGACGACAAAAACACGAAATTGGAATATTGTCGAAACCTTGGAAGTGCCGCGTGAGTGAGACCAAGACCCCCATGACGAGGCGTAAGATTCGCCAATATTGTAGGGCAGATCCTTGACACCGGCGCCAGATCCCGCTACCACTCCTTTCAAGAATTTGAACATCCTCGTCGGTCTGTCGATCGATCGATCTACTTATCTATACAATCTCTGCAGAAATGCAAAACACACAGTTTCCGAACAAATTATTCGCGAAATCACCCAATTTCAACAATCAATTCTACTGCACGCCCTAAATCACCACAAATTACAACCATAATTGCCTCTCAATTCATTAGCTCGATTTGCAGAAACAAAAGTTCACTTAAAAATCACAATTTAACAAACATTATGATGAACTAAACAACTTTACAATCGAACAATTTACTTCCATTGATCTCAGAAAATTAAAAAACTTTCATCATTATCTTCTTCATACACAAATTCATTTATAATTTCAAATCAGAAAAAGTAAAATGAAATCCGTCGAATAAAATAGCAAACATTTGCAAGAACAAATTTCTTCGAGTAATTATACAAAACATTTACCTGATGTAAAATTAGGAGAGTAAAGAGTAAAAAAAAGTGGGATGATTGAATTGAAATGAATTGGAGGAGTTGGAAGATGATAGAGGAGTTTTGGGCGTTTTTATTTTTAAATAATTCCAGCGATCTGTGTAGATGGAAAAAACACACCGAGGACAAGGAGAAGGAGAGTGTCCTCTCGTCTATTGTGTTACAATGTTTTATTACTTCGTAATTGACTTATTTGTGGATTGCTTTGGCTTTTTCTCTTTTCTTTTCTCAATTATGAAATTTGATTATCGATTCAATCAACTAGTAATATATTTCACCAAAGATGTTATGGCCTATTGGTCAGGACGGAAGTATCCTGGATCTCAGGTTCGAATCTCCTTCCGCGTTGTAATGGCTTAATCAATTCGTGTTTTAATTTCGTAGGTAACTCTGCGTTGTAATGGCCTCATTTCAAATCAAAAAGAAAAGGGTGTTACTCAACTGTACCCGGCTTTTTCTTGGCATTAATTTTTCATCCCCTACCCCTGCTCTACCAATTTTTCTCTCTTCTCTTTCCACCCAAAAAAAACCCTAAAACAATTTAAATCAACCAATTTCTTCTTCAATTAATTCAATTACTTATACAATTATTTCAATTCTTAACATATGGATCCTTGTGACGATATATTTCATGTAATTTACTCTTTTTTTTTCATTAGTTTAATTTTTTATCATTCATTTTCTTTATGTTTGTTTGTTTTTGTTTTTTAATTTTTATTTTTTATGAATTATTTGGGTTGGCGGCGGCTGTGGCGGCGGGCGGGTGGTTGTGGCGGCGGCGTCGGCGGCAGGCGGTGGTGGCAGAGGGTGGTTGGAAGTTTATTTTGTTTTTTTTTATTATTGAATTAGGGTTTAGGTTAGGGTGGTTGATGGTGGGGCATAGGGTGGCCGAGGCGGCTGTGGTGGGGGTGGAAGTGGCGGAGGCGGCCGTGGTGGGCCACGGATTGCCGGCAGACGGTGGTAGGGTGCAATGTGCTGCTCACGTTGTTTTTTTGTTTTTTTGTTCTTTTTTGGTTTTTTTTTTTTTTAATTTATTTTTTTTTTATTTTTGTTTTTAAATTGAGTGGTGGTGGCCGAGGTGGGCTGAGGAGAGGCGGCGGTGGTGGTGGTTTGTGTCCCCTTTCCTGGTATTATGGCCGTGTCCCCTTTCCGTTTGGTTTAAAAATTTTGGCTCTCCCACCAAATTTTTAAACCATAAAGTTTTTAAAAATTTGTGGTGGTGGTGGTGGTGGTCCCCTTTCCGTTTGGTTTAATAGAGGAGAGAGAAGAGAGAAAATTTTGGTTTAAAAATTTGTGGGAAAGAAATGAAAAGGGCAAGTAGGTCTTTTTTGGGTACAACTGAGAAAAAGCCGGGTACAGTTGAGCAATTACGAAAGAAAAAACTAATAATATATTTTAATTTCTATTTTGTTCTTGAATTATTAATTTTAGTAATTTTGATTCATACTTTTTTTTGTATTAGTATGATCATCTGTTCTCTTGTTTGCACGTACAGGAGCACCGATACTATAGAAGAATCATACGCTTTAACAAACCATCATCCATATATGAATCCATATTAATACCATGAAACTTTGTACGGAGTAATTTATATACTCCGTAATAGGTAGTAATTTGTAAATAGTGATATATAGATAGTAATCACCAATTTTTCCTAACTAAGTTAATTATTTTGAAGATAAGATACAAAAAAAAAAAAAAAAAAAAAAAAAAAAAAAAAAAAAAAAATAAAAAAATAATAATAATAATAATAATAATAATAATGACATACGTAAAATGATAATTAATTTTTTTTTATTCGTAGGATTAAGCTAGCTGAAACGTGTTTAATGCGTTGTTAATTGATCATTGTAGATTCATATCAAACAAATTACGGATCCGAACTTATGAGTTTTGACCTACAGTACGTCACCCCATCGCCCACTGTCGCCTCTCTCTCTCTCCGGTCACCTCTCCTTGAGCCACCACCGCCACTGCCACGGGCGTCCTCGCCCCAACATCCCTGCAGCCTGGCCCGACCACCCACACCCCTCTTCCCTCTCTTTTCTCTTCAACCATCCATTCCCACGAGTCCATGACCATCTGCCGCCCAATCGGTCGACCACCTGCCGCCCTCTCTACCTCCGATCGTCCCCGCACCACCCAGACCCACGGCCGTCCCGCACCACTATGCCTACCACCATTAACCACCCCAAACAACCCTTATAAAATCAATAAATTATATAAATAAAATATTTGACTAATTAATGAACAAAAATTAAATAAAAGAAAAAAAAAGCAAAATACTTGAAATTTGTCGTCATTATTGTCCATAATCGAAATATTGAATAAATTGGGGAAGTAATTGGTTGATTTTTGGTGATTTTTAGTGTTTTTTTAGGGTTAATGTATTCAATATGGAAAAGAGAGAGTTTTAACTTAGCAAGGGCAGAGGTTGAAAAAATTATGAGTAAAAAGGGTACAACAGAATAAAAGTCGAGACAGTCGATCAATAACGTAAAACAAAACGAACATTGCCAAATGAAAATTATTGATCAGGACGAATGGAGTATATAGATGTAATTTGGGGAAAAAAAATAAAGTTTAAAAAGTTACCCACGAAATTCATCACAAGTTGGATTAGAATAAGAACACGAGTTGTAGGGCGAGTTAAAGTGAGAAGGTAAAAAGAAAAATTATTCTCAACATTTTTTTTTCTAAAGAATAAAAAATCAATTCATTAATAAATAGTTATACGACTGATACACTCTATTTATATTCATTTTATGCCCCCGGTTCAGTCGCATTTAGCTCGTATTTACTATGACTTTAGGAGCTATATGTTATATTTCTCGTTACTGCTGCATTTCATTTACATATTGCAGGTTTTGGTGGTTTTGAGCCAAAATCCGAGACACTGGAGAATTTTGAGAACCAAGCTGACGAGACCAAGCTCGAGCACAATCGAGAGCTCGGGAAACCAAGGACCAAAGGCCAAAAGACATAAGAAGGCCACGTATAACTTGAAGGCCCAAAGCATTGGGCTAAGAATAAAAGAGCAAGGAAATGGGCTCAAGAGAAGAGAAGAAGGAGCCGGCCCAGTTTGGGTGGTCAGGCCGGTTGGCCAGACCGGCGGCCGGCCGGCCGGCTCGCTTTATTCGACGGTTTTGTTTTAATTTATGGTAATGAGTTTATGGGACATTATAAATAGAGGTTTAGGTCGAGATTATATGTTTATGCTTTATTTTTAGGTTTCAGTTTTAGTTTTCACTGCTCTTTTATTTTTCTCTTTAAAAACCTTAGTTTAGCTTTTCAAGATTGGATCTTTATTAATCGTCGGTACTCCGTATTTATTCCAGGTTTATTCTATTTACTTTATTGATTCAATTATGTCTTCTTGTTATTATTGTTTTTGTTCTTCCTTTAATATGAGTAGCTAAATTTCTAATTAGGGTTTAGGGTGATTTGTGACATATGATTTAGGAACATGTTTGGAGATTAAATTGGTTGATTAAATTGTGCACTTGTTTTCTTTTCTACGCGTTTTACGTCAATTGAATTAGGATTATTACGCCTGATCACCGTTTTATCTGAGTTTAATTGAACCTGAGTATGTTTTGATTTAAGATCGAAAGCCGAATTAAAACTAGACTTACGCGAGTTAGATGAGTTAAATTTAGTAAGTTGCGAGAGCCCGCTAAATTTGCTTAAGGCTAAAATTGACTCGAGAGAGCGTTTTATAAACCTAGCCAAGTTGCACAGTTTATCTCTTCCGTCTTATAAACTTGTGTTCCTGAATCGTTGTCATATATGAACCCGACGCCCTAATCTTCCCCCCTATTATTTTTATATTCATCTGCTTTATTGTCTGGTTAGTTATAGCTTATTCAAAACACCTTTTTCACACCCTTGAGATTGACCTGTTATTGCCGACTTAGCTTATTACTACTCCGTTTCCCTGTGGATTCGGTCCCTACTTGCTGCTATCTACTGTTAGTTGTCATTTAGGTTTATTTTGATTAAGGTGATACGACTTTAGCCTTGTCACTTCAGCATTAATTTTGGCGCCGTTGCCGGGGAAACGGCTTAGTTAGTTGTAGTTTTTGTCAGTTTTACAGGTTTTTCTCTTGTCTCAAGGAACCTAGTTCCTTGGGACCGTTTTAATTGTTTCCCTCTAGTATTGTTTATGCGCAGGTCACCTACAGGTCTAGTTCCATTCGAGCCTGAACCTGAGCGCGCATTACATCGGCTACGTAAGGAAGCAACTAAATTACTTGATATTGATTTTGAGGAAGCGTCGCATTCGGAGTCAAGTGCTGCGCAATCGTCCCACGGAGAGGACACACCTCCTATTACTCCAGGTTCATCACCTCCACGAGCGACTATGCCTAAACTTTCTAGTCACTCGTTGCCCAAGACGGAGTCGATCCCGCAGGGGTTCACTATACCCAACACGGTCCAGGGTAACTTTGAGATTCGCCCGCGCTTCTATCTTTGGTGGAAGCGCTTGATCGGTTTGGTGGCAATCCCACCGAGGATCCCGGGAAGCATATGCAAGTTTTCACGGACTATTGCTCTACTATTAAGCAGAACGGGATCACTCAGAACCAGATTAGGGAGATGCTTTTCCCTTTCTCTTTACGTGATCGAGCACGAGATTGGATCACGGACTTGGACAAGATTGCTGCAGAGATAACGGATTGGCCAAGTCTAGCTCTTGCATTCTATCGCAAGTTCTATCCTCCAGAGCGGACTAACCAACTCCGTAGTCGGATCTGAGGGCTTTCGAGCTTGATGAGACATTGGGTGAGCGTGGGGCCGCTGAAGCGGTTGATTCGTGAGTGTCCACATCACGGGTTGGGTGATTGGTTGATCATTATGACCTTCTATAATGGGTTGTATGCCGAGAGTCGCGCTATCCTTGATTCGGCCGCGGGAGGTCGATTTGCTAATAATACGGATGATGACAAAGCGTGGCAAACGATAGAGGAGATGGCTGTTCACTCGGCCCAATTCGGCAAGCCACGGGGTAATTCACGGTCCGCGCACAACGACCGTGGAAGTGAGAGCACGAATGCGATTATGAGTCAACTTTAAATTTGAATAGGAAGTTTGATGCTATGCAGGAGTCATTCGTCGAATGCCCAAGTTAATCTTGTTGCGGGGCATGATTCAGTTACACTACGGGGTATCTGCGCCCAGGAAGCGAGGTTTATGCGTACCATTCCAATAATCAAAACCTGCCGTACCAGAATCAACCGGGTTATGATCGGTCGCTGCTATCCTATCGCAACAATAATATACTTAACCCGACTCCCCAACCACCTCAAAATACCCCCTATCAACCACCTTACAAAAATCAACCACAACCCTCACCTAACTACCAAAAACCCATTTATACACCACCTCCACCCCCACGGTGCGATCCTATGGCGAGACTAGGGCCATGATGTCGCAGATGCACAAGTGATGATGGCTATGCAGAGTCGCAGAAGACAATGATGCGGTCGTGCAAAAGAGCGATCAGGCTAAAGATGCGACCATTAAAAACTTGGAGAATCAGTGGCTGACTCGCCACTTCGCAGTGCGCGTCAACCAGGCTTACCATCGCGGGCCAACCTCCTAACCCTCCTCCCGTCTGACGTGTGCGATTACGTTGAGGAGCGGTACATTTTACGACGAACCGAGGCCAGCGGCATGGCCGGTCGGCCGGCGTCGATCGTCGGCCAATTGAACCTTCCGCGAGGAAAGTTGATTTGGGTGCTAATTTGGGTGTTCTGTTCTTTGTTCAACGCCCCGATTCAGGTCGGCTCCATTTAAGTCGACAACTTGAAGAGTCCGCGGCTAAGTTTAAAAAGTTCGTCGACGTTATCAAAATGCTTCAGGTAAATGTTCCCTTCCTTGACCTTGTTACTCAAATTCCTGCTTACGCAAAATTTTTGAAGGAGGTCTTAGCTAGGAAGCGCACATTAGAGGATGTGTCGACCGTAGCTTTTGTAGGGGAGGCTAGCACTAGGTTACAAGGTGGTAAAACTCCTAAGCTTAGTGATCCAGGGACCTTTTCTATCCCCTGCTCCATTGGTAAGTTTGTGGTCCGTAATGCGTTATGTGACCTTGGAGCGAGTGTAAGTGTCCTACCCCATTCCCTTTACCAAAAGATGAGCCTGTCAGCTTTGCAACCCACTAGCATTACCCTGCAAATGGCTGACCGCTCCGTAAAGCGCCCTCTGGGCATACTACAAGACGTCCCTGTACAGGTCGGAAAGTTCTTTATCCCTGTAGACTTTGTTGTAGTTGACATGCCCGAGGATGTCCACATACCTATCATTTTGGGGAGACCCTTTACGCGCTTCTTTGGTGCGATTATTGACGTGGGCAATAGGACGATAGCCTTCACAGTGGGGGGTGAGAGGTTGATCTTTACTCATTCAAATACCCCGCGGTCGCCCATGCGCTTAGAGTCGGTTTGTGATGTTAATGTTATACCTCCGTCTCACTCTACTGGAGACACTTTGGAGGTCGCTTCTTTTGTCTCCTCGTGTGCAGGTTCTTTACAGGATAGCTGCAAGGTTGGTTTGGGGGAGAGGAAAGTGCTTGAAGCCGACTTATTTGACGCTAGTGATGGAGGAGAGCTTACGGTTCAGTCACTTGGAGCACAGGGGCGATTTGGTGAGCCATTTCGCGATCGAGGACCCACCAAGAATGAGTATGCTGCTCTGCCTCGAGAGGGAGGAGTGCTTTGGCGAATTGATGCTATTTCGCCGAGTGAAGCTGTTGCTAATGGCCAACAACCTTGGCCTCCGTATTAATGATGATTTTGAAGCTTTGAAGAGTCGTGCGGGACTATAAACCAGCGCTTCCGGGAGGCAACCCGATGACGTTGTACTTTAGTTTGCATTTGTACTTTGTTTGGTTTGATTTTCATGACTTTTGGTTTGATTTCGAGCGCGAGGGCGAGGTTTTTATGGTGATTTTAAGCGTCAGTACTTTTGGACTTTGTCCTTAGTATTTTTGAAGCCAACGCTACGAGGAAACATGCCCGGTCGGCCGTAAGACTCGACCGCACCGTAGTAATTTTGAAAGCAATTGAAAAAGACGCAAAAATTTGAAAAAGTGCACCCAGTGGCCGCCGGCCGGTCTGGGCCGGTGGTGTGCTCAATTTGCCGTTTTGTTGTTTCTTGCGTGCTACGCCGAAGTACTTCAACGTTGGACTCATTTGGACGCATATACGTGGATTTTCGCCGCACTCCACGCTTTACTTCGGTTTGGGGGAGCTCCGACTTTATCATGTGAGCACTCTTTACCCCCTTCTTACCCTCTTTCTCGTCTTTGTTTTCCTTACCCCGTATGTTATGTGTCCTCCTCTGCTTTTGTGGTTGTGCTGTTTTCCACATTGAGGACAATGTGTGTTTTGGTTTGGGGGAGGGAAACGCTTTCGCGTTCATTAGTTCATTCGCATTTAATTTTTGTGTGCATTTATAAAAAAAAAAAAAATCGAAAAATTCAAAAATTACAAAAATACGAGTCTTTTTGGTCTGCTTTGTCCTGCTTTATCTAGTTTGGGGAATTGATTTGTACACTTACTTTGATCTTTAGTATCTCTGAGTCGACTTTCTATCGCCTTAGCTTGCACGATTGATTTGTTTCCTATTAATAGATTGCGAGCCTCAAATGCTAACCCACTTGTATTTGCTTAATTCTTTCTGCTTTTCGCTTGTTTACTTTCGACTTTGACATTCGAGCTTGGCTTTGGTTTGAGGAATGTATGGTTTGTTGGTTTGCGGTTGATTTGGAAAGATCTTATTTACGTTGGAGCAATGCTTCGATGCTCTCGGAGGGGACTCATTGACTTGAGTAACCACAGTGGCCATGAATTTGGTTGCGACCGGGAGTATGAGCAATAAAGTAACCCTTAAGGAAATATGTGTACCCGAGCGCGATTTTTACCGAGTGAACGTCGAGCTAAACGGTACTACATACGAGGGATGCACCACATTTGCGAGAAAAAAAAAAAAAAAAAAAAAAAGAATACAAAAAAGAAAAGAAAAAGGAAATGATTTGGAAAGATTGGATGATGGTTAGTGGTACGATCGGTTGGCCTTGCTTGAATTGATAATGTCGTCAGTTTTACTTTTGCGTAAGCGTTAGAGGCTGGTGGTACAATGTGGTGTGATTGGTTGAGACTTGTGCTCTATTTTCGGTGAAATAGACTTTGGTTGTATTGTTTATGTGCATAGGTCGTCCACTTTGAGATACTAACGTGATTAGTTCGTGTTGCTTTGATTTTCTCCTATGCTATTTGCTTGAGGACAAGCAAAGGTTTGGTTTGGGGGAGTTTGATACACTCTATTTATATTCATTTTATGCCCCCGGTTCAGTCGCATTTAGCTCGTATTTACTCGTATTTACTATGACTTTAGGAGCTATATGTTATATTTCTCGTTACTGCTGCATTTCATTTACATATTGCAGGTTTTGGTGGTTTTGAGCCAAAACCCGAGACACTGGAGCATTTTGAGAACCAAGCTGACGAGACCAAGCTCGAGCACAATCGAGAGCTCGGGAAACCAAGGACCAAAGGCCAAAAGACATAAGAAGGCCACGTATAACTTGAAGGCCCAAAGCATTGGGCTAAGAATAAAAGAGCAAGGAAATGGGCTCAAGAGAAGAGAAGAAGGAGCCGGCCCAGTTTGGGTGGTCAGGCCGGTTGGCCAGACCGGCGGCCGGCCGGCCGGCTCGCTTTATTCGACGGTTTTGTTTTAATTTATGGTAATGAGTTTATGGGACATTATAAATAGAGGTTTAGGTCGAGATTATATGTTTATGCTTTATTTTTAGGTTTCAGTTTTAGTTTTCACTGCTCTTTTATTTTTCTCTTTAAAAACCTTAGTTTAGCTTTTCAAGATTGGATCTTTATTAATCGTCGGTACTCCGTATTTATTCCAGGTTTATTCTATTTACTTTATTGATTCAATTATGTCTTCTTGTTATTATTGTTTTTGTTCTTCCTTTAATATGAGTAGCTAAATTTCTAATTAGGGTTTAGGGTGATTTGTGACATATGATTTAGGAACATGTTTGGAGATTAAATTGGTTGATTAAATTGTGCACTTGTTTTCTTTTCTACGCGTTTTACGTCAATTGAATTAGGATTATTACGCCTGATCACCGTTTTATCTGAGTTTAATTGAACCTGAGTATGTTTTGATTTAAGATCGAAAGCCGAATTAAAACTAGACTTACGCGAGTTAGATGAGTTAAATTTAGTAAGTTGCGAGAGCCCGCTAAATTTGCTTAAGGCTAAAATTGACTCGAGAGAGCGTTTTATAAACCTAGCCAAGTTGCACAGTTTATCTCTTCCGTCTTATAAACTTGCGTTCCTGAATCGTTGTCATATATGAACCCGACGCCCTAATCTTCCCCCCTATTATTTTTATATTCATCTGCTTTATTGTCTGGTTAGTTATAGCTTATTCAAAACACCTTTTTCACACCCTTGAGATTGACCTGTTATTGCCGACTTAGCTTATTACTACTCCGTTTCCCTGTGGATTCGGTCCCTACTTGCTGCTATCTACTGTTAGTTGTCATTTAGGTTTATTTTGATTAAGGTGATACGACTTTAGCCTTGTCACTTCAGCATTAACGACATCCACAACATGTGTAAATCGGATACAAATCGATGAAAGCCAAATAAAAGAAAATCTCGTTCAAAGAAAATCTATATACTTAAATTGTTCCAAAGCACATCTTCTATCCTATCTGAACACCTTTTTTACTTTACAAGTTGAAAACAATATTTGTATATCATACAAAGTGTAATAATATAACTATAGTTGATTATTATTTACAACAAAATTCCGTGTTAATACATATTTTGTATTAACTATTTTTACTACCGGTAACAGTTACATCAAAAGTATAAAATAAATTCATAAACAATAGCTAAAAACAACGCCGTAATTTTTCTTTTCACAAATGTTACACGGGTATATTAACAAAAAGGAGTTACTCTTTATCGCCCCTTTTACTATTTCTCGTCCCCTTTATTTAAGTAAAATGACTATTTTGCCCCTAACTTAAAATTTGTCCAACGAACAAAAAACACTATAATTTATCTTTTTCACTTATTTAACTTTTTATATTATTATTAACTTGTTAATTATTTATTTTTAAATATAAATTTAAGTTATTTTGTGCAAAATTTTGTTTATATTAAATTATTATTGATTATAAAAAATCAAAAATAAAAATATTAAATTAAATAAAAAACTAAATTAAATGAAGAATAAATAAATGAAAAAAATAAATAAAAAGGTAAAATGGTAAAAAGGGGCGGTAAATAGTAAAAAGGGGGCGGGAAATAGTAATTGTATAACAATCATAGCTTTCAAATTGAATGGAGAGACTAAAATGCAAAAAAAAAGAAAAAAAAAAAAAAAAAAAAAAAAAAAAAAAAGTTCGAAAAAGTTTGGCAACCTTTTGCAGCTCGCTAACTTACCAAGTAGATTAAATCTTAATTTACCCAAGTAAAATGATTAAAAGCTCAATTAAAAACCGAAAATTGAAAACCCATCAATGATCTGAACATGAAAGAATTTAACTGGCTGTAACAAATTCGTTTATTAGGCCTGTATCACTAGTAGACTTTACAATAACCATCCCACGACCGATCACGTCTTGGATCTATATATCCATATCATGTGACGGACGACACTACTAATGCATAAAATTTTACTACAAATTATATAGCTTTGTCCAACGTACTTGGGCAGTAAAAAGACGAGACTGTAAAACAAAAGAAAAAAGAAAAGCAGTTTCCCGAGATAAAAGTCGGCACCAAAAATACTCATCAGATGAGGAAGTGCCTCAAATGCAGGACAACAATAAGTCATTCGTGTATACATGAATCAGCTCCATACGCACTATATTAAGCCTTTTCCTGTCCACGTATTCGGATACTCCGAACTGAAAATGGGTCTTTCAACTAAAGGCCATGGAGTCGATTTCTACGATCTGATGCCACTTCATAGTTAGCCTGAAAAAGTGCACAAAAATCAGCATCATCGAAAGCACGGAACATCAGTAATAACAGTATCCCACATGCCCACTGGTAACAGGACTGTGCATCACTCAGTATATTCAGGCGCAAGGTGACCCCACAATCAATCCAAAAAAAAAGCAATTCACCGAAACTACCACATCACCGTGAGCTGTTCTCCGTACATTCTCGACACCTAGTTAACTTGTCACATATAAAAGACAATATACTCCAGACGCATTTGTCAAGTAACAAATGAGCCAAAATCTCAGTACATCATCAACCACCTTTTGATCAAATTTTCATTCCCAAATTGTGATTCATTAAAAGAAGATACTTGCGTTTACGGAAAACTGTATACCATTCAGCAAAAATTACTCAGAGGCATGCAAACAACTGTATAAATGACCAAAAACTAAGGATGATCACTAGACACTACTACACTAGCCTTATCAGATATTACCTCCAGGATGCAAGCAAGTGAAGCAACCATCTATTCTCGTATACATAGATCATAAACTTTTTAGGATATTCTCAGCAATAGTGCAAGAATAAATTAAAACTAATCATAAGATAGAATAAAAAAACCTATCAGCATGTTAAGAAACCGTCATATAACTGGCATATCACCCAAAAAAACCAGAACCAGCGGCATGTTACGAGGTTTGTTTATACAATCCAACGGATATACTATAAAAAAAAAAATAAAAAAATTCAAACATTTACCCATACAACGACAACCTAGAGTCCTAGACGGAAATCCAGTTTCGAAAGGTCAGGGTATCAGGGGATGCCATATGTAGGCTAGATAGTAGAGAGATAGATCTCTTATCTATGTTCCCTGAAAGAATAGGGAATAAAATTATTTGAGCAGACAAAAGGGCAAATAAACGGCCGTTTTCTCCAGTCCCCCTTTGTTTCCTTTAAATTCTCTAGCATGATTGATTGTCATTGCCACAACACCTTGTAAACTAAAGCTAAAAAGAGGAAACTAAGACTGATGATGGCTTACTGATGGGCGAAGAATAGTAGCAGGTTCTGTATAGTTCAATCAAAAGTGATGACGGTAATTATTCATAATATAAAGTCCTCCAG
Organism: Dianthus caryophyllus; assembly: GCA_023091065.1. NCBI lineage: Eukaryota > Viridiplantae > Streptophyta > Magnoliopsida > Caryophyllales > Caryophyllaceae > Dianthus > Dianthus caryophyllus. Next base: position 7,956,094 of record CM041518.1, on the reverse strand, counting down.
ATAGGCAATAATTAACATTTGACTAGTGACTTCTCCAAATTTCGAACTACAAATTCTACCAAAACTCTGATTAATTGCTCCAAATATATGATTGGCTAACATTTACGCACCCAAAGGTAGCGTCTTAAACTTGATCCGCAAATATGAACTCTAAGACGACTTACATCTTGACCAAATTATTAAACGTTGGTAGTTTGCTACAATGATACCACGATTCATACTATTACTTAGGTAAAAAAAAAATCAGCCAAATCATTATTTGAGGAAGGAATTTAGACGATACATCCCAGAGTTGAATACTCCTCTCTTATATTGTTGAGTTAGTGCCTTGTGTTATAAAAAATACAAAACACTATGATAAACGACATTATGATTCATATAAGCTTGGCCGTCCACAAAACACTATGACAAACGACAATCACCATTGGATGGGGCACGTGTAGCTGTATATATATATTCATACTCAAGAACAACTACTCTGTAAAATACAAACAATAAAGCAATATACAAAGTTCAAACCAATTTAGCAGTCACAAAATAAAGTTCAATACGATCATTAAATCAAAAATTTGAAAGGTCTTGAATATTGAAAGCACAAGAAATTAACCTTGAGCGACTCCGAAACTCTGGAGCTTGTCACAATGAGGAGTTGGCATATTACGACTCCACTGACGACGCTGGAGTTCAATGTGACAATAGCGTCCAAGCAAGTTCTTATACTCTTGAATCACATTATTCTCAACAGTATTTCGCGCAGCGCTTCCTACAGGATAACTCCGATCAAAGTCCGCAGATTTAACAAAATACTCCACCCCATATTTCTCAGTCACACGCGGGAACTGATAAGAATAGTTTTTCTGCAGCGAGTACTCGGGTTCCGAGAAGGGCAAATAAGCAAGCAACAAAATCAACAGAAACGGCACCAATTGCAAAAACACCATCAAATTCGGTCCACCGCCATTCAAATCGGTCCTCTGCTGCGTTCCCGTCGCACGAGTCCTATAAACATGAGATGTATGGAACACATTCGACTGACCGAAAAACGCCCTAAATATCTCGTCAGGGTCAAACTCGTCATTGAAAAATTCATTCCCCGTTCTCTGCCTACGCCTCCTAACATTATTATGCTGTTGATTGTGTTCAAACTCGTCTACCAACCCTGTTTGATCATACTGCCTCCTCAAATCGTCCTCGCTCAAGCACTTAAACGCCTTACAGACCTTCTTAAACGCCTCCTCAGCACCTGGGGCTTTATTTTTGTCGGGGTGAACTTTCAACGACAACTTCCTATACGCCTTCTTAATCTCCTCCCCCGAAGACGTCTTTTCTACCCCAAGAACAGCATAATAATCCCTATTCTTATTAATCTTCCTAATCAACTGAACATGTTCTTCAGTATAGTTGCGCTCCACGTTTGAAACCCCCTCGTTTTTTCGAGCTTCAGCAGTTCGATTCTCACTCGTAACGCCATGAATACCATTCTCAGACGGTCCAGGGGACGAAGAATCGATTTTCTCACACGCAGCAAGCAGATCATCAACAGATAAAGTATGATTAAGCCGCTGCGCAATTTTAATAAATTTTAAAGCTTTCTGTTTATTTCCAGATGCAATCGCTTCTTTCGCGATACCGATACACTTTACTGCCTCATCCTTGTTACCGTCCATGACTCTTCTCTTCCCCCCCAAAAAAAACAATTCAATCAAAATCGACACACTATCAACTCAAAATTAAAACCCTAGAAAGCACCTCAATTGAAACAAATTACGCAATTAACTCGAAAAAATCACCCCCAAAGTAGACGATCTGATCGATTTCACATGCCGATCAAAATTGACCTAAAATTCAAAGAAAAGAGAACAAAAAACAGAACAAAACGAATGAAATTAGGGTTTATGATGCGTAAAATCGAACAAAAAATGATCGGAAATTAGAATGAAACAAGAATTGAAATGCAGGAATGAAATAGAATTACGATGTAGATCATGAAAAAGGAATCTAGGGTTTACTTTACCTTAATAGGTGAGGAGGTCTAAAGTGATAGAGAAGACGTGATCGATAATGAAATCTGAAAAAAATGGGGGAAATTGAAAGTCTAGAGAGCTCAATTTATATCTCTACCACAGAAAACCAAAGTATGTTTGGCTGACCAAGGTTGGGTATTCGATTTCATTTTGGATATTTTTCACGGTACCGTTTAAAAAATAATTAACAATTTTTATTTTTTCATTACAAAAAGAAAGAATTTAACTGACAAAAAGTCGTAAGGATTTTTTTTTTTTTTTTTTTTTTTTTTTAAGAATTATATTACTCCGTATGAGAAATTAGAGATAAAACTTCTAATTGCCATACTTAAAACACTACGGAGTATTAAGAAAAATTATTTATCATTACGAGATCTTTGTTTTGATTTAAAAAGATAACCGTGTTCGTAAATTGTACCCACGAATTTTGATCAATCAATTTTTTTACCGAAAAAAACTTTGATTAATTTGGTATTCAAAATGATCATCTTCACAAGATATACAATTTAGAAAAAAGTTTTCTAATTTGTGAACTCGTTGATATATATACGTATGATCAATTAAAATTTCTCAACTCAAAAAGAGGGGTACGACGTGAAATTGTCAATATAGTTTTGATTTTTGAATATGGGTATGACTATTTTCTTTAGAGAAATATTTTTCACGATACCTCTGAATTTTGGTAGATTACTCACAGTAGTTTTAAATTTCTTCCGATGGTACCTTGAATATTATAGAGTATTTTTTAGTTGTCAACATACTCTTTTTTAACTTTTTTTTTTTTTTTCTGCTAGCTGGAAAAGGAGTGTTTAACGACTAATTGTTCGGCACTCCAATCCGTACTTACAAACTACAATTACAAAATTAGAAACATAATAAATTTCTCTCTAAAAAATTCTCCTCCTTCCCTCTAAAAAAAAAAGAAAACCCTAAAATCTTCATCTGCAAACCGCCGCCGCCGCCACCCCCGTCTAATCCTCTATCATTTTCAGGCCATGTCCGCCGGAGATTTGGCCTTTTCTTGGCCTATCTCTGGCGGATCAATTCTCGAAGCTTCTTGAACCCTCTTCTTGGGTTTTGGGTATGCATGCAAGCCACACCACGCCTTGATCCCTATTCCTTCTTCACGATCCGGCGTGCTCCGACTGCTTTTTGGCTTCGCAACTTCCGTTCTTACAGCGACTTGTTGTACCGGCGAGGTGTTTTCAATCTGGGTTGTTGAAGATGAAGATGGAGTATAAGTTTTATAGATGGTGGATGAAGATGTTATGAGCTTTTAGAAGGCAGCTGTATTTTGAAGCTCACCAGACCTTTGATGTCCTTTTTTTGGGCTCTCTTTACCCGGTTTTCTCTTTATCTTTCTTCCACTTTCTCTTGTTTTTCTGTCAAAATGGTTTTGTCAAAAATGGCTTTCTGAAAATAAAATGTTTTCCAATAAATTTGTCTTTTGCACTGTTTTTTCTTAAAATATTAAATTAAAAAATTGAAAATTAAAAAATTGAAAATAAAAATGAAATGAAATTGAAAATGAAAGCCTTGAGGGACCGACTTTCAATCACATGGGTTACGGTTTTCATAATTGAAGAATCCTCAAGGTTAAGAAGGATTGGTAGGTGTTTTTTTTAATAAATCTATCCTTAAAATAAATCTGGTTTTTTTAAATGAATCTTAAAACAAAAATGAATCTTTCTTGGGTATAGGTCTTGGTGCTTCTTGGGCTGTTTTTTTATCATGGTCTTTAGCTTTCGACGTCGGTCTTGAGATGGTTGTGTGTTCCTTTTGGTTGGTTGGAGTTGTTGGATCGTGATTCTGTTGTGGCCTTCTTTTTGCGGTTGCATGTTGTTTCTGTTTTCGTCTAAGCTTCGTGGGTTGTTTGGCCTGTAATGATTTTGTTCGATTGGCGGTTGTGGTTGGCTTGGTAGCGGTGGTTTTAATCCCTTGCTATGTATCTGTTGGTTGAGTCTTTAATAATAAACGCTCTATGGAGTTTGGGTGTCCTGTCCCAACTCTCACAAGCTCCCCTAGTCCTCTTTTGGATGAACTCGCTAGGGTCGATAAGGGTGTCATGTCCCTTTTCTAGTAGCCTTTTACTTTATTTTGTCATCATCAATATAATAATAACTTACATCATGAAGCAGGGTGTCCTGTCCCTCTTTTTGTGGTGGTTTCCCTATGTTAGTGTCGTAGGGTATAGGCCTCCGGTTTGTGTTGGTTACACCCAAGATAGACTTCTTGTGGTGGTTGTGGCCAGGGGATTGGTCGAGGGGCGTGATTTGTTCCCTTCTTTGTGCTTTCGGATTGCTTTTGGCTTGTCTACTACTGTCTACACAGCTCGATCACCAAGTTGTAGGAGATGCTTCTCCCATCGAGGCAGACTTTCTTGGTTTGCTTTCACCATGTTCTTTCTACGCCTTCCAGGCGTAAGTGCAACTTGTTCTTGTCGCTCAATAGTTCAAGTGGTTAGCTGGTCTATGAGGTTTTCTCGCTATGCCAAGGAGTTAGAAGATGATGCTCGTGCCCATTCTGCCGTACTCCACCAACACATCTCCTTTAACCGAAGCTCTTATAGTAGTTCCTTTCCTATGTTTGCATCTGTATTTGTTTTAGTAGTTTGTAAGTACGGTTTGGAGTGCCGTACATTTAGTTGTTAAACACTCCTTTTCCAGCTGGCAAAAAAAAAAAAAAAAAATAAATAAATAAATAGAACTACATATTGTCATATTGAGCTTCGATTGTAAGATATATGTTGGTGGAGTACGGTGTGTTGGGCACGAGCTTCGTCTTCCAACGCCTCAGCATAATGAAAAACTCACGATCGGTGAAAAACATGAACTAGCAAGCGACAAGAACAAGTTGCACTTACGCCTAGAAGGCGTAGAAGGGAAATGGGGAGAGCAAACTGTAACAATTTGCTTCTAGTGGAGAGAGATATCCTTCAACTTGGTGATCGCTCCGTAACCAATAGTAAAGCAGTCAAATACATTCCGTGAGCGAAAGTGAGGGAATAGAGCACGCCCCTCGACCAATCCCTTGGTTGTCGCCACCATAAAAAGCCAATTCTGGGTGTAACCAAAACTAACCGAAAGCATAGACACTCGAACACTGACATAGAGGATCCACCACGAATATAAGGACAGGACACCCAACTTCATGGGAACATTTATTATCATAATGAAAATGACAAAATACGGTAAAATACCAAAAGTTAAGGGACAGGGCACCCTTAATGATCCTGTAGGGTACTTCCCTAAGGAGACCGGATGAGCTCGTGAAAATTGGGATAGGACACCCAAATTCCAGTGAGCATATATATTCAAGGACATGCTAAATAGATACATTAATATAAGAGTAAAACCACCGCCGCCAATCCAAATACAACTGCCAACCGAACAAAACCATTTCAGCCTGAGCTACAACACAAGAAGCTTATACGGCACAAAGAACAACATGCAAACACCAACTGAAGAAAGGACCCCTAAACAAAAGCTTCCCAACAAATCCAAACAACCATGACACAAATCAGCGCCGACAACTATCGACCAAGGATAACAATACAGCCCAGCAAAACCTCGAGAATACCCAACCAAAAGAGACAACATACAAAGAGGCACTAGGACATCACTACCACCCAGTGACGGAGCCAATAGTAGGCCCGCTAGGCTGTAGCCGGGTTGAGTTTTTAGTTATATAGCTTTAGCAGCATTATTAGAACATTAAAATCAAAGTGGCAAAGTGGTTGTTGTGTTGTTTTTTTTTTCAGTTGTTGGTCGCGTGTTCGATTCCCAGTGAATGCGTTATGCTTTTTTTGTTCCCCATGTTTACAGAGTATTATTTTACAGGCTGCTTTTATTTTTCTTCATTACGTACTCCGTACATTTTTTTCTTTGTGAACTAAAAAATCAGTTTGTACTAATATTATTAATCTTCACTATATAAATCATAAACATTATTATTACTTTTTATCCTGTCAAAAATATAAATATAATTTTATGAAGGATTAATTGCCAAACACCACCTTTAAAAAAACGCATTTTGTCAAACACCACCTTTAAAAACAAAACTTGTCAATTACCACCTTTAAAAAATATTTTTTGTCAAACACCACCTTTTGGCCTGAGTTTGACTTAGGTCAACTAAATTCCGACATTTTTGGTCACCGGAGCACTTTTTTTAAGTTGAAAAGACGAATTTCTTGGTTTTAGTGGTTAATTTTTGGTTTGAGATGGTGTATTTTGGGTTTGAAGGATGATAATCAATTTGAGGAAGTAAAAAGATGAAAATGAAGAAAAAATGTTAATTAGGTCGATCAGCGTCGGAATTTGGTCAACTCCGACCAAAAGGTGGTGTTTGACAAAAATTATTTTTTAAAGGTGGTAATTAACAAGTTTTTTTTTTTAAAGGTGGTGTTTGACAAAATAAGTTTTTTTAAAGGTGGTGTTTGGCAATTAACCCTTTTATGAAATATAATTTGATGATAAATGTAAATATTTTGTTATTATATTCAATTTTTTACACATTTTTTTAAAATCTATTTACACATTTTTTTATACCCGGTCAAAGTTTAAGTTAAGATTTTTATTTCGAAAAAACGGTCAATTTTGAAAATCAACGTGTTAACATCGAATTTGTATTTTCTTCTCCAAAACTCGAAGAATATTTTGTTACGATTGATGGAAAAAAAGACATTTAGTTTTTAAATATTACTAGCTAATTTAATTATTCGTAAAAACACATTTTTAAAAATTTAGCTAAAATTTCAGCCCTGGTTGTAATATGATCCTGGCTTCGTCCCTGCAAGTACCACCCGAACAACCCCTAAACCATTTTCAATTTAAAAATCCCCATTTTTCTTTGAGAGGATTTCTTTTTAAAATACTTTCTTTTCTTTATGTTTTTTTTTTTTCACAGATTCAAACAAATTTTCTTCGTTTCTTATTTGAGGAAGTTTTGAATTATTTTTTTTAAATCAATTTTTTTTTTTAAAAAAAAAAGACATTTTTAGAAAATAAATTTTGGAAATCATTTTTAAAGAAAACAAGTTTTAAGAAAAAGATTTTTTGAAAAAGTTTTTGAAAAACATTTTAAAATAGAAAACCAGAAAACATAAAAAAAAGGGGTATTTATTACAAGTTTTTGTGACCCCATTTTGAACCTTAGATATAAATAAAGATTACAAGTTTAAGTGTCCACATATCCTCTTTGAGCAAGTCCCTATGAAATAAATAAATTGATAACTAAATCCTAGTAATCACCTTGTTATTACATGCTTTCTTTTAGTTGTTGGATTTATGATCCAAAATATTTAGTAAAATTTGGTTTCCTATAATTAAGTTATGATTCCTAATAATTAGAGAGATATGTTTAGTTGATACTTACCTTTTTGTATTGTAGGTTATTATGATATTAACTGAGCAAACTTTTGTCCTTTATCCTAATTACATATCCCCTTAAAAATTCTACATTATTTTTTATAGGATGCCCAAAAATGGAGGAAGTGACATTTTAAAATAAATACGAGTACTTTTTTATAAAAGAAAAGATTGTCAATCATAGCTGCATCTTTGGACATGCTCACTGACTAAAAAGACTTGATAATATTAAATGGCAGAGAGTTCATACTACTTGGGTAATACCTATGATACATCTACCTTCTCACGGAATTGGACGACCAAATTCAAAATTTTGCAAAGCAAAGAAACCAATCATTGTTGTACAACCAGAAAAAACAAGGCTTAATTTTACTGTGAAATTTGTTGAAAACAATTAGAGTATAAAACTCATCTTGGGTCTCTAACCATCGGCTTAAACTTTTGGTTAGAGATGATTTCTAACACGGTTTTGGAGCCTTGTGACCAAGTTCAAATCTCACCACTCCTCACTTTCAAACTCACTTTCAAAGAGGAATATTTATCGCTCAGCATGGGCGGATAGTTACATCCACATTTAAAACCCAAAAAACATTCATGTGAAGAGGTGTGTTAGAGTATAAAACCGATCTTGGACCTCAAACCATCAACTTAAGGTTTTAGTTTTTGGTTGAGATGGTATCTGACAAGAACAAACCCAATTGTAAAGAAAACTTCGAGAAATAACAGAGCATATGAGAATTTAGTGCTCACTGTCATAGGATTAGGATCTAGAATTCGAGTAATTAGCTTCTTTGCAGTGAAGGACATCCAAGGAGGGCAGGTAAATTCAGCAGCTGCGATCTGGAAAATGAAATGGCGAAACCAGTCAATAGAAATAGAGATAAGTAGTAGATGAACAGAAAACTAGTTCAAGAAACTTGCTCACTTTATTATATTATATAGGTTCATAAGATTAGAATCGTCGAAAGGCAAGTAACCTGCGAGCAACACAAAGAGCACAAATCTGTTGTTGCACCGTCATACCCTCGGTCATTAAACACCTATAGTAAATACACATTAGCTGAAACAAACCAAAAATAGATCAAATATTTTGTTAGTATGAAGCGGTAAGGTGGTGGCATAAGAAACCCCTTACTTCCGGAGCAACATAATTTGGAGTTCCACAAGATGTATGAAGAAGAAGAAGAGATTTGATGAGTGAAGTAACATTGAAAACTAAAAAAAAAAGGTGAGTTGAATTTATAAACGGAAGCAATTCGTGCAGATGTAGATATGAAATGGTATTCTGCAGATGGTAATTGATTATGTATTATTTCTAGACAAGGAATCATGTATTATTTCATGACCAACCACACTGCCCACACTTCGCCCTAACCGCCGCAAACACCACCACCTTCATTCCCTTTTTCCTTTTCTTTCTTTCCACCACCACCTTTATTACCGTTTTTCCTTTTTTTTTCAGCAGCCACCAACGCCACCACCTTTATTACCTTTTTCCTTTCATTTTTTTTTTCAGCGAGCTTTTAAATAAACAAACCGCAATTTAGCATATGTTGGACCCACAATATGCTTATTAATACTAAGACCGCTAGACCAGTATGAAACATACTAGATATAATCTTGATACAAGAGTTAAGTCTCACGTTAATTCCTGATAAACATGTACAGCAAAAGCCCACTTCCTGAACAATGCAATGATAAAAGAACATGAAAGACCGGGTGTATATAGTGCCAGAGTCAGCACAGCCAAATTACATACAAGTAACTTAAAAAGACGATATGTGCACAATTCACATATTAAAATCTTGAAAAAAAGAGCATGACACACAATCAAACGGAACTATTAAACTGTAGCTTCAGAATCAATAGTCTCGAAAAGCAGCACGTTCCATCAACCACAGCATGCCCCGCCTTGAGCAGTCGCAGCGTCTCTACCTGCTGCATTTCCTTGTATATTGCCATACCCGATTTTAATTCCATTAGACTGCATAACAAGAAAAATTGTCAGAATGACTAGCGTAGCATGACACGAATTTGTCTTATCCTTCAAGTATACAAGAATGGGAGATTGTCAATAGAAAACCAGTTTAACGTTAAAATCTACGGTAACCAGAAAAACAAGGATATTCTTTACAATGTGAAATTATCTATGTAAGTTTAAAGTGAAACAAAAGAGACATAAAAGTCAGAAAACAGTCACTAAATACATAAAATGGTATACTAAATAATAAAGAAAGGTGTTAATGAAAAAACGTTTAGTGCCATTGTCAAAACAATTATTACCTAGTACAAGTTAAATGGATCACGCTTAAGAATGAAGATTATAAGAATATTGGTTCACGTCTAAGAAAAGTGGTGTAGCATAGCAATAATCTTTTGTAAAAGAGTATGTTCGGATATTTGGTGCCACAGACTTGGCACGCTAGCCAAGGATGAGAGATAATCAGACCATAGGTGACTTGAACGAACAAACTTGAACATAACCGCATCCAGTCATATTATTCCACCTAATTAAACATATCCTTGAGATTTATGTTAAAGAGGTAACGAGTACTACATTTTCTTCTTATTTTGTACATCAGTTTATGAAGTTTCAAAACTGACTCTAGGCACATCAAATGAATACATTTTGCAGTTTTTCAAAGAAGTTTAAAATTTACGGAAATAATATACATGAGCATAGTGTTACTAGAACATTACCACATTAAAAGTTGGTTAACCAATATCAGCTTTATCATTCACATTATAAAGTATAAACATTTGAACTTCTTCACGAACTATATCACGCCGAGTATAACGATTCTGGAAATAACGATGTCAACTCGGACAATAATTTGTCCAGTTTTAGATTAATTTGACTCGTGATATCATGTATCAATGGCTTTCAATACCAACATAATTCGGGCAATGGGAGATGTAATGACGAAGATTTAAACACATGGCGTACGCATAAATGAGGGATAATTCACAATATGAAACTGATCAAGCATTTAAGGTAAAAAAAAAAAAGAAAAAAAAAAAAAAAGATAGAAGCTAAGATGACTTCTCAATCGTCAGAAATAAATAAATTAAAAAAAAAGGGTAGTGAGGGGAAGTCGAGAAATAAACCTCATTTGATACATCAAAGACACCATCTTGAATCTTCTTGTAGATAGTTGCAGCAGTTTTTATGAATGCCTGCAGAAGATAAGAGTTGTAAGATCGTATACTAAAAGCATATGTCACTCATTAAAGACGGCGGATCAAATAGTAAATCCATAATCCAAAGATTAAGACTAAACTGGCAGATAGCACAGATAGATGTACCTCTTCCACATTTTGAGCAGTCTTCGCAGAACATTCCATGAATATCAGTCCATGTTCTTTGGCAAACTGCTCGCCTTCTTCAGTACTCACTGCCCTCCTATGAGCAAGATCACATTTGTTGCCTACGAGCATGATTGTCATGTTGGCATTAGCATGTTGCCTAGCATCCTCCAACCAACTAGCAAGGTGATTGAACGTCTCTCGCCTGCAAATAAATAACATAAGTATTATATATACAAGGCTTTCAGCAACACCCATTACATGAAGGAAAGCGAAAGATGGCCTATACAGCAGATATAGCACGAAACTATTTACGCAAATCTTAATCCGGGAAAAAACCATCCTTTTAACATGAAACTAAACGGAAAACACTTGACCATAGACGGAACCTAAGCCAATCAACCAATCATACAAACATAAACCATATCGACACAAATACTCGAATTTGTGCAGAACTTTATTTTCTAACAGCTATACCTAGTTAAAATATCAAACAATGGAAAATTGTAAACTGATAGTACCCTCCTTAACTAGTACAAAACTTATTAGTTCAAGAGAAGTGACAAAGGATTTTTAAGGCATTTTCCCCAGGCGTTTTTTTTTAAGTTCCTACTCATGGAAAGAAGGGAACAGGGCTGCAACGATCTACTACAGACTTACTTCAATTGGTGTTAATTATTACTTGGATAATAGTGGTCAATACAAGAGCAAAAAGGCGACAAAATACTGGTGTGTAGACTGTGGAGCAGTGGGGAGTGGAAAGAGATGGTGATGGAGTAACTATTACCCTATGCATGCTTTTAGATCTAGGCCACGGTCATGGTCACGGTATAACGGTATCATACTTCATCACATGCTTGTCGCCGCCTAAATCAGTCATCGTGGTCACAAATTAACTTGGAAGTTATTTTGAAGTATCGTTAATCTCAACCTATAACGCGCCCATATTGCTCCATTACTTCAATTGGTGTTAATTATTACTTGGATAATAGTGGTCAATACAAGAGCAAAAAGGCGACAAAATACTGGTGTGTAGACTGTGGAGCAGTGGGGAGTGGAAAGAGATGGTGATGGAGTAACTATTACCCTATGCATGCTTTTAGATCTAGGCCACGGTCATGGTCACGGTATAACGGTATCATACTTCATCACATGCTTGTCGCCGCCTAAATCAGTCATCGTGGTCACAAATTAACTTGGAAGTTATTTTGAAGTATCGTTAATCTCAACCTATAACGCGCCCATATTGCTCCATTAACGGTCCATGTCTCGGCCCATAACGGTCCATATTGGACATTTTATTTTAGATTTTATTTATGACCGTTATGAAACACAATAACTCGTCACGGTGGCTTCCAAATCCGTTACATCTCAATCGATACGAGATATAAAGGCCGTTGTTTAAAACTCTAACCCTAGGTCAAAAGTGAATTATCACCAACATCTATACGACAACCATTACTCTCTTTCTTCATTTCCACTGTTTTCCACTTGCTTTATTGTCATTACCCGAGTAACACATATTCTCAACACAAGCAAGAATTAAATATATAAATGCGGGAAATAAAGTGCATCGGAAATTGCAACTCGCACTATACTTGCCTAGTAATGTCATAAACAAGAAGTGCGCCAGCAGCGCCTCGATAATAGGATCTTGTGATGGATCTAAATGATTCTTGACCAGCCTATATCAAAATAAACGCTTGTCAGAACAGAAATCGTGCAAAAGAAACTACCAAGTATAAAAAAAAAAAAAAAAACGTCAACACTAAAGAACAAACCGTGTCCCATATTTGCAGCTTAAGGGGCTTGTTGTCGATTGTGATCATTCTTGCACCAAATTCAACACCGATAGTGAGATCATGCACAGGTTGAAACCTCTTGTCGGTAAACTGTAGAAGAAGACATGACTTCCCAACTCCTGTAAAAAACCATATATACAAAGTAGCTTTAGCTTTTGCCTTATCTATAAAGAATTCTCCGTATTTACTCAAATCAAAAAGAGTAATTATCCTATGACACCTTTGTTTCTCGATATTTTGGTGACTGAAATTGTGACTCAAATCAAAAGAGTACATTGTGATCATTAATTATAAAGGCCGTAAAAGTGGGACACCGTTGACAGATAATGATCTCATCCGTAACAATAGTCGCGTTTTAAGCATAGAAATCTATCAAAAGAGTGTAATAAGATTTTATGACGCATTACTTTTTTTTTTTTTTCGTCTGTAAACTATTTAAACATCAGCTTCTAAATTATTGTAACTTTCACACATTATTGCAGATTAAAAAACGACCTCAATTACAATTGAAACCTATATAAAACAGGTGTTAGCAATGTAAGCACCACCTATAAATTATAAATGAATTATTTACGATAATCAATTTCACAACATCTATTAATCAATCCAACAACTACTGAACTTCTAAAATCAAAATCAAAATCCATATGGAGGAGAAGAAAAACCCCCCTTAATTTGATGAATAATAGACATCGAAATCAAAAAATCGAATGAAACAAATAGTAAACCCTAAAATCATTCGACAACAATCAACCTCGATCAAATTACTATCACAATTGTTGAAAACGAATTCATAAACCTGAATCAAACAAAAGATTAAAGAGAAAAAGGGAAGGGAAGAATATACCGGTGTCGCCGATGATGATGTATTTGAAGAGATAAGCGTAAGACATGGTTGGGCGAAACAATCGTGGAAAATTGATAGAGCAGATCAAAAATCGATGCAAATTAGGGTTTGATCCGCCAAATTGACACGATGAATCGCAGAAATCAAAGAATTTGGGGAAGGAATGAAAGAAGAAAGAGATACACGTTCAGCCTCTTTGGTTTAAATAGAGGACAGCTGGGTTTCGTGTGTTGCTGGCTTTTTTTAGAAGCTCTTCCTTAAGAGTTAAGACAGATATATCCGTTTGAAGGTTAATAAGACGGGTTAAATTTGACCTGTTTTTGTTCATTAATTTTTTATATTTTTTAAAAGTAATTTTATTATGAGGCCGTCTAATATTATAATTTATTATGAGACACGTTATATTTTAATAATATCATTAACCTCCTAATTTAATTATTTCTCATTTTTTTTTTCCTAATTTTGTAATTTTTTTTGCCTTTAAAATTCTTTGATCATAATGTTGGTTACATGATTTATCAATTTTTACCCATTTAAAACGTCTTGTTTCTTATAAAATGTGTTGTTTCTTATAAATTTTTACCCATTTTTTTCAGCATTTTTATCCATATTTTTGCATTAAATACCTTGTTTCACCCTCCATTATTTTCAGACGTTACTCCTTCACAATTTTATGCAAAAATATGGAGGGAAAAAAACTGAAAAACAGGGGTGAAAATTTATAGAAAACAAAATTAACGGCTAAATTTAACGGTCTACTCTTGTTTGATCACGATTGAGACTGAGTTTATAAGTTTAAGGGCACAGTTGGGAATACGCCAAATGTGTGGGTACAATTAGGAAGAGTGAAAAGTAAAGGGTATAGATGGAAAAAAAAAAAAAAAAAAACCCCTTTTTTAGAATAATTCTACTATGAGGTTGCCTCATAGTATGAGACACATATTATTTCAATAAATTTAAACCTAAATTAAATCAATTCAAACTTTTTTTTTCTTTTAATTTTGCAATTCTTCTTACCTCTCTTATGAATTTAACAATTAATATTTGTGAGAAATTTATCAAATACATGTCGATATTTTGGTTGACCATAATTTTCAATATCCCTTAACCTCATACTTTCGTCATTCTATGCACAGCTATTTTGTACAAACGTAACCGTATACATTTGAAAAGTAACTCATTGTTCTCCAAAAGTAACTATACATTTATTGTCTCATAGTATAAGACGGTTTCACACTAGAATTTGTACCTTTTTTATTTTTTAAATTTGTTCTTCTTAATCCATGTGGGGTACGTTTCCTCGGTTTCTCGTGTTTGGTCCTTGATCTTTCATTTCATAAGGTTAGACCCACCATGTCGGTACCTTTCGTAGTGTTGTAGATCTACACCAGTTAAACCAATTAGGTTAGATTCACCATAGTCCACGATCAAATTCTAAAATTCTTAATCATGGAGAGCTCACATAATTGTGTAATTGCGTTCGTATCTGTCGTTCTAATGTTATTTTTTCTTTCTTTTTTTTTTTTTTTTTTTGGGGGCAATAGTGAAATATTTGTATTACAATAGCTGCTCCCAACCGTTAACGTCGTGTGTTACAATTACGATACAAATACAACATAAACTACAAACAAGATCATATATAATAATAACTTCTACTACAAATTTTAATCTGCAGCCGGTAGCCAAAATAGGTAGGTGGAGTACGAAAACTTGGCCTCGAGCCTTTTCGCCAACCGTATAAGCATCACTGATGTCTTCTAGAGGTCTTCTTAACTTCTGAGCTAGCGAGTGACCAAAACAAGATATAATTACGCTAATGAAGCGTAGAAATTTTAGGTGGAATGCAAAACAAAGTTCGCCTCCGGTGGAGTATAAACTCCTACATCTTGGTGATCTAACTCAACACCCAAAAGAACTGCATACCGAGAAGAATAGCAACCAAATAGACCGTATGGAACAATGCTCCTCAACCAAACTTCTGGCCACAATCGTCATGGAAAGCTTTCCAAGAACGAAACATACCAAAACCAAACACTTACAGATCAATAAAGCCTTATACTTGCTTATTATTATTATTATTATTATTATTATTATTATTATTATTATTATTATTATTATTATTATTATTATTATTATTATTATTATTATTATAGTGCTTTTTATTATATTAGGCTGACCATGAGGCTGAGTAGGATGCATTAATTTAAAGAACAAACCACCGCAACCGGATCGACCTTAACCACCACAACCAGTCCTACCTAAACTATAACCGCAACACCCAAAGAAAGCTCACACAACACTCATCCTTGCATGTTCAACAAGAGGGAAAGGAACGCCAACATCGTTAGTAACCCTTCAAACCAAAGGAACCTAACACATCTAATCTCTACGACTCTTAACCGTAGCCCGATTAAACACAGGCCTAAAGAAAGCACCCCAAGACCCAAAAGAGCCACCAAGAACCAAAGCAAACCCCAACCACGACAGACCCGACAACAACTACGAACACCTAGGGACCTATGAATCAGACAGGTGGGGGAGGGGGGCGAGGGGAAGGGGAACACCATGTAGGTTTATATCCGTATATAGACCATTAAAATCACAGGATTATAATGAAAACTTTTATAAGATTTAAAGTCATAAAAAGAAATTGCATAATAAAACAACAAGATTTAGAAATAACCTTTAAAACCTTGTAATTTGGCCTAAGATCAATACCAAAGTAATGTTATCTCCTAATTATCTCACCCAAGATGATTTGAGAAATACCCTTGAATTTGCTAGAAATTTAGAGAGAAAACTGATTTTCTTTCTTAAGGAATTTTGTGTTGTGTGCAAGAGTGAATAATGAATTAGGTTAGATGAGATTAGGAGAGTGTTTAGATTAAGTAGAGAGGAAGAAAACAACTTTCCTTCCCATACTAAACCACACGTCCAAAATAGAATTTGGGGTGGACTTTTCCACCTCAAATTTAAAAGCCCAAATTAATTAAAAAGTTTATCAAAACATATTTAATTAGTTTCTCTAGCTTTTAATATATAATATAATTTATAATATCCATATATTATAATTAATCATAAATATCCTTATATTTATAATTTACTAATTAATTATAACTGATTAAAATTAATTAGCCTACATTATACATAATTAAATATAACCTTTTATATTCAATTTCCGAATTACAGCTAATTCCTCTCATCTAATATTATTTAATCATTATTAAATAATATATTTGACTAACTTCTTAGTCATATTTGACTGACCTTTCAGTCCACAACACTGACTAACTATTTAGTCATTAAATAAGGCATCGATATGATTATTTTCTCAAATAACCACATCTCTCAAACACATCCTTTAGGTGTGACTCTTAGGGACCAGTTGATCACCGCCATCTGTATGACAATAACGTCAAACTTATCTAGCAAGCCAACCGTTATTGATAAACGTTAATCAACTGATTAAATACGAAATGTACCCTGTGTACCTTTAGAGATTTATTTATGTTATTGCCCAAACTGTGGAGGACACTAACCCCAACAATCTCCCACTTGTCCGCACAAGTGTAGGTGCGATAACCGATTCTCATATCCATAATAAATTTCTCCCACTCAATGTAAACCAATTTGCAAAGTCTGTACTTTCAAAGGTCGTAGTTCATGGCGATCGAGATCAAGAGTGGTTTCCGACTAGAGAGTAACTTAACTGATAAACGAATCAATATTCGAGCATGGCCATGCATTTTCAGTTACAGCTCCTCGAGTGGCCCTGAGAATAAATATTATAACTCGATAGAAGTTTGGATATTTTCCTCAACTCGAATCCTGCAGATGTAAGCGCAGCATGAAATGACCCAGTGAAAATCTGCTTGGCCTCCTGTTACGGTCGACCGTGAGAAAGAAACCAAAGTCACCCAAAATCTGCCTTAATCTCAAGAGACAGTCGATAGTCAAAAGAATCGACTCTAGGAACACTATGGATGTCCTATCCACGACCAGGCACCTAATGTTCTGAAACATTTAGGACTCCATGTTGTCGTCACAAAAAATGTCTGTAGCGATTTCAGTAAACCCGCATCTGTGATCGATCAGTCAACAGTTTGATTTATGGCTCGTTGAACCCACCATCAATCGACGTCACAAAATAATCGCCAGAGTTATCAGCTCATAACGGCGGTCACGGACCAAAACACAATATATAGTAGTTCAGTTCACTTTGAGGTGTTCAGCGTTATGCGACAACCTCATGAAAAACAATATATATAACAAAACGATGATTTTATTAGAAGTTTTAGGAAATACAAGTGTCAAATCCATACAAACAACTAATACAACTCAGGAACACGCTTAATTCCCATGGATTTAACGTGCCCTTCATGCTTATCTTGTCTCGGCGGCTTAGTGAGAGGATGCGCTATGTTATCATCCGTAGCAATCTTGTCAATCACTATCTCCTTCTCGCTTCCACGTAATCCGGGATCATGTGAGCCTTCCTTTGCACGCGTACGAGACTTGTTCTTTGGACTTTGGCTCCTTCGCTTGGAAGATGGCACCACTATTGTCGCGATAGATGGTGATCGGGTCATTCGAACTAGGAACTACTGACTAGTCCTTGTAGAATCGACGCATCCATATAGCTTCCTTCGCGACCTCAAGCAAAGATAGTACTCGGACTCGATCGTTGAATCTGCTATAACTGTTTGTTTGGAGCTTTTCCAGCTGACCGCAGCGCCATTAAGAGTAAAAACGAATCCAGATTGAGATTTCGAGTCATCTCGATCCGTTTGGAAACTAGCATCTGCGTAACCTTTTGCGCATAGCTCAGTGTCTCCTCCATAAGTCAATACCCAATCTTTAGTCCTCCGTAGGTACTTAAGAATGTTCTTTACGGCCATCCAGTGTGCTTCACCTGGATTGCCTTGGTATCGACTCGTCATACTCAATGCATATGCCACGTCCGGACGTGTGCATATCATGGCATACATGATCGATCCTATTGCCGAAGCATATGGGATCCGACTCATGCGCTCGACCTCTTCCGATGTCTTTGGTGCTTGAGCTTTACTCAAGTGCACCCCTGAGATCATTGGAAGGTTCCCCTTCTTGGAGTTGGTCATGCTGAACCTCTCAAGAATCTTATCTATATAAGACTCTGGTGAGGGATAACATCCGTCGTGATCTATCTCTATGAATCACGGAGCCCCAAAATCTGTGCCTCACCGGATCTTTCATCTGGAAATGGTTCTTTAACCATACTTTTACCGAAGTTAAGAGAGGTATGTCATTCCCAATCAAGAGTATGTCATCGACGTACAGTATTAGGAAGACAATCTTGCTCCCACTCGACTTGATATATAGGCATGGTTCCTCGACCGATCGAGTGAATCCATTCTCCTTTATCACTTGGTCGGAGCGATGATTCCAACTCCGTGAAGCTTGCTTAAGTCCATAGATGGAACGCTTAAGCTTGCAAACTTTCTTAGGATTTTCTGGATCAATGTAACCTTCGGGTTGTACCATGTACAACTCCTCCTCCAAATAACCGTTTAAGAAGGCGGTTTTCACATCCATTTGCCAAATTTCATAGTTATGAAATGCGGCGATCGCTAAGAGAATCCGAATGGAACGAAGCATGACTACGGGTGCAAAGATCTCATCATAGTGCAACCCTTGCACTTGAGTGAAACCCTTTGCCACTAGTCGTGCCTTGTATATATCTGGTTGTCCTTCTACAGATCGCTTTATCTTGTAAAGCCATTTGCACTGAAGACGCCTAGCCTTATCAGGTAAGTCAACCAGATCCCATACATCGTTCTCGTACATCGAGTCCATCTCGGATTGCATGGCTTCTTGCCATAGCTTTGAGTCAGAACACGTCATGGCACCTTTATAGGTTATGGGTTCGTTACTCTCAAGGAGTAAAACGTCGTCTCTCCCATTCTCCTCGACTATACCGATATATCGATCTGGAGGAATGGAGAGTCTACCCGACCTCCTGGGTTCCAAAGGGACATTAACCGCAGCAGACGTAGAAGGAACAGCTTCCTCCATTTGTTGCTCGGTTGTTGGTCCAGGAATCTCCGACAGATCGAAGGTTCTATTACTTCTTTTGTCCTCGAGAAACTCTTTCTCTAAGAACTTCGCACTAGCCGCAACAAAAACTCGTTGTTCGGTAGGCGAATAGAAGTAATGACCAAACATTCCTTTTGGATAACCAATAAAGTATGTCTTGACCGATCGCGGGCCGAGCTTATCGTCAGGTCTCCACTTGACATAAGCCTCGCACCCCCAAACGCGAATAAAGGACAAGTTAGGGACCGTTCCCTTCCATAACTCGTATGGAGTCTTGTCTGACTTTAGGCGGACTTGGTTAAGTATAAGAAGCGGTGACAAAATAGCATAACCCCATAATGAGTCGAGTACAACCGTGTGACTTCATCATGGATCGAACCATATCAAGTAATGTTCGATTTACTGCGTTCGGACACACCATTCGATTGTGGTGTTAGGGTGGAGTTAAGCGTAATACTATCCCGCGGTCTTTCAGGTGTTGATCAAACTCAGTTGAAAGATATTCGCCACCACGATCTGAACGTAGTGCTTTTATCTTTCTATCCAGTTGGTTCTCAACCTTATTCTGGAATTCCTTGAACTTGTCAAAGGACTCACTTTTATGCTTCATTAAGTAGACATAACCATATCTACTCAAATCGTCCGTGAAAGTGATAAAATACCTATAGCCATCTCTAGCGTTGATCGACATAGGTCCACACACATCAGTATGTATGAGTCCTAATAGGTCAGCAGCGCGCATTCCAACACCTTTGAAGGAAATTCGAGACATTTTGCCTATAAGACATGATTCGCACGTGCCAAAAGTTTTATAGTCAAATGGGGCTATTGTCCCATTATCAATGAGCTTTTTCACGCGTTTTTCATTTATGTGTCCCATTCGGCAATGCCATAAATATGTTTGATCTTTGTCACCAACCTTTGCTCTCTTGTTACTCACATGCATGATTTCTGTGGTTTGATCTAAAACATAAATTCCGTTCATGGAAACAGCTTTACCATAAATCATTTCATTCAACGAGAAAATACAGCTATTATTCTTTATTGAAAATGAAAATCCTTCTTTATCAAGAACGGATACAGAAATAATGTTTTTAGATAAACTAGGTACATAGTAATGTGATTATTGAAATAACTCAAATCCACTGGGAGTTGGATTACATATGTCCTCATCAAAGCAGAACTCTTGCTCCATTCCCCACTCGCAGGTCTACATCACCTCTTGCCAGGAGTTACGATCTTCTTAGGCCTGCAAATGATTGCAGAGATGAGAACCACATCCGGTATCAAGTACCCAAGTTAGAAACTTGCATGGTTAATCTCAATCATATGAATAAAAGAAGACATACCAACAGAGCGACGCGGCTGCTTTTATGTCCTCAAAGATACACAGGCGATTCGCCTCCAATGCCCGGACTTGTGGCAATGGTGGCACTCCATGCTCGCTTTGCTTTTGCCTTGCCTTGTGAGCTACCGCTAGACTCACCAGGCCCACTCTTAGCAACCAGCGGCCTTTTGAATTTTGGCTTACCTACGACTAGGTTAGCCAGAGCCTTACCACTTACCCTTCTTGTTCCCGATCATGAGAACATCTTGCTTCGTGCTCCCACTCGACTTGAGATCACTCTCAGTGCATGCGAGGTGAATGCGATTCATGCAGACTTTCTCGCATGTCATTCATGTAATAGTTTGCCCTAAAGAGGCATACCCATCATGAAGAGAGTGGAGCACTCGATCAATGATGATCTTCTCATCGATCGTGCAACCAAGCTCCTCCAATTTCTCAACGTTCTCGATCATGGCGAGAAGGTGTGGACCAACCGGGTGGCCCTTTGGGAGTCTAGCTTGAAAGAAGCGAGTAGTATACTCGTAACTCTTAATCTCGGAGCTTTCGAGAATTCCTTAGTAAGGGTGGTGAAAATCTTGTTTGCACCTGGGTAATGAATCGTCTTTGCAAATTGGATTCCATTGCATAGATGAGCACGCGTTAACGCACCCGCCTCCATCATGAAATCATTATAAGCTACGACTTCATCTGCTCTGCATCGGGAGTGGTTCGTGGCGATGGCTCAGTCAAGTACTTGAGCTTGCCGTCAGCTATGGCGGCATTCCGTAATGCGGCCTCCCTATCAGCAAAATTGGACCCATCATTCTTCAGTCTAGTGGACTGATTCATGCTGTCCATAAAAATTCTCAGCCATGATTCACGTTCAAGTGTGACACTTGGCATTGGTCCTTCAATACGAACAGCCATTTGTTATAGTAGTTATATCTGTATATAACGTATTCGAAACTGTGAAAAGAAAGAAGAAGAAGAGAGAAGATAAGAAATCATTGTTTAAAAAGTTTAAGTCATAAAGCAATAACGATTTAATGCAATGACTCGTGCACTCATATAATCGACCTCCCTCGAGAATTACATAAGCGATCCCAAGACTCAATTTCTTTAAATTGATAAGCCAACCTCTTGGCTAATTCTACTGTTAGAATTCTTGGTCGATAGATTTCAGTAAATCCTATCTACTAGTTCACCATAACTACGAGATATTACTCGAACTATAGTGTTGAGGTAAACTAAGTCGACAACCACTACTTACCCAACGTAGAAGGGGTCATATTATGCCTACCGACGAAGAAGGGATTCATAGTGGTTTGACTCATAAAGACTAATTCTCAATTTCAGTTTTAGGGGAAGGTCCCATCAACTCATTTTAATTCATTTTAAGTGAACTAATATCTAGCATTTTCGAGAATGATTAATTTGAGGTGATAGCCCTAAACGAATGACATCCGTATGTCTATGAAAAGAATGCAACTATATGATCCATTTTCATGCATATTAGGTGGTTTGGTTTAGTTTAGGCGGAATATGATGCTTCTATCTAACGTGAATGCAATGTAAACGATAAAGAAAAACGCAAAAATAAAAGCACCTAGTGTGGCCTATCCCTATGAAAATAAAGACAAAACAAAGTGGAATCCATCCATGAAGTTTGTCTTCATTCTTCGTCTTGAGAAGTGGGAGTCCATCTTGAATCTTCATCTTGAATCTTCTTAAAATTACATTTTTAAATTACAAAATAAACCTATTTACATTCTAATTCAAAATATGCCAAAATTAAAAATATTACAAGATTGGAGATTCGAGATCTCAAAAATACAACCAAAATTGTGTTTCCTTCATTACGAAAACACAATCTTCTAAGGCCACACTAGTAAATTACAACCGTTTGTACAATAATTAATGCGTGAAATTAAACCATTCAAACCATTCAATCACAAAATAGAGCATCAACTAAACAAAAATTAAAAACAATGCATACGAATTGATTTTAATCCAAACCACCTCTTTTAAATGATTATCATTATGCAACAATTCCTTAATTGTTCATAATATCTTAATCAAAAATATAATCCACAAGAAATAATTTATATTATCATTATAACATAAATTAGATCTCAAAAATATTTTAAACCTTTTTAAAATATTAGGTATCTTAGTTATCATGAACTGTTTCACGATAACACAACAAAATATTATCTTTATAATATATCAAAATAATTTCCAAAAAATAGAAATTTTCGGCCAAAAGCAAAAATACCAAATTTTTTTTTTTCAATAAAAGTTTCGGCCAATTAAAATAAGAAAAAAAAAAACAAATATTTTTTTTTTTTTTTTTTTTTTATAAATTTTAATTCGGCCCTTTTGAAAATTACCAAAATAAAATAATAATTCGGCCACACAAAAGACAATTGAATTAAACTGATTTAATTCGATTATGTTATAATTAGATCAATCCTAATTCAATTTTAATCCGTATTAAACATTGATTTAAGAGATTCAAACTAACCTTTTAGATTAAACATCTTAAAACTGATAGATCTAATGAATAACAACATGATATGTTCATTAACATACAAAAATTGGTCCTTTTAAGTTTTAATTCAATCAGTATTGAAACAAAACTAATACAAATTCATATGAGATAATTTTAACATCTTTAAAACATCGTTAATTATGAATCAAATAGACCAAAACAAATAAGAACAACACGGCCATAAGGTTCAAGTTGATTTAGAAGCAAGCAAATCAATTTTAATTTCTCCAAAAACATACGGCCAACTAGATTAATGTGATTTTGATCATGCAATACAATCCAATTCATTCGTGGTCCACTAAGTCTAATATGATTAAAATCATACGGCCCATTTAACAAAAGCAAGATCAATCTATTATATGTTCATTCGGCCAAAACCAAAAAGTCAAACAACATGCGGCCAATTTAGTAAAATTTTATACAAAATCGATTTTTATGAAAACCTTATAAAAATTTCATGAGCAAATGGCTCTGATACCACTTGTAGGTTTATATCCGTATATAGACCATTAAAATCACAGGATTATAATGAAAACTTTTATAAGATTTAAAGTCATAAAAAGAAATTGCATAATAAAACAACAAGATTTAGAAATAACCTTTAAAACCTTGTAATTTGGCCTAAGATCAATACCAAAGTAATGGTATCTCCTAATTATCTCACCCAAGATGATTTGAGAAATACCCTTGAATTTGCTAGAAATTTAGAGAGAAAACTGATTTTCTTTCTTAAGGAATTTTGTGTTGTGTGCAAGAGTGAATAATGAATTAGGTTAGATGAGATTAGGAGAGTGTTTAGATTAAGTAGAGAGGAAGAAAACAACTTTCCTTCCCATACTAAACCACACGTCCAAAATAGAATTTGGGGTGGACTTTTCCACCTCAAATTTAAAAGCCCAAATTAATTAAAAAGTTTATCAAAACATATTTAATTAGTTTCTCTAGCTTTTAATATATAATATAATTTATAATATCCATATATTATAATTAATCATAAATATCCTTATATTTATAATTTACTAATTAATTATAACTGATTAAAATTAATTAGCCTACATTATACATAATTAAATATAACCTTTTATATTCAATTTCCGAATTACAGCTAATTCCTCTCATCTAATATTATTTAATCATTATTAAATAATACATTTGACTAACTTCTTAGTCATATTTGGTGACCTTTCCCCACAACACCGACTAACTATTTAGTCATTAAATAAAGCATCGATATGATTATTTTCTCAAATAACCACATCTCTCAAACACATCCTTTGGTGTGACTCTTGGGACAGGTTGATCACCGCCATCTGTATGACAATAACGTCAAACTTATCTAGCAAGCCAACCGTTATTGATAAACGTTAATCAACTGATTAAATACGAAATGTACCCTGTGTACCTTTAGAGATTTATTTATGTTATTGCCCAAACTGTGGAGGACACTAACCCCAACACACCATGTCAGATTCAGACCCAACAAACGAAAACCTAAAGGCCCACACCCGAGCTCGGGCTAGTGGAGGTGGGGGAGGGGGGCGAGGGGAAGAGGAACACCTCCACCAGCCGTAAAACCAGAAAAAGCGCCGGAACCATCACCTTGGCGTGGCGGAAGCAGCCGGGGAAAGGAAGGGACGAGAGACCAAGGACGAGAGGGTGAAGGGATCTGGCCCGACCAAAGACAATCGAGCAGGGGGCCCGAGGCGGAGATCGGGTCAGTGGAAGATGGCGGGGACCACGATCGGCACTCCGAAAACGTTGCATGCAAACCAAGACCAAAGACAGGAGGGTGAAGGAGCTTCGATGGAGGCCCGCCGGAGATGGGCTAACGGCCTACCGCATCTCCGGCGGGAGGTGTTGAAGTATAGAACGGCGGAGGAGGAGGTGGTGGGGGCGACGGCGGCGGTGGCTTCACAGCAAATAAGGGTTGGTTTTTGGGTTTTTGGTTTGTTAAGAGAGAGAGAGTCTGAGGAGAGAGAATTTTGTTTCAATTTCGTCGTTCTAATGTTATGTATTCTTATGTTATGTACTCTTGTAGTTTTTTTTTTTTTTTTTACTCATTCTTGAAATTTTTCCCAAAGAAATTTTACATTCTTATTCATTTTTATAATTTTTAAGATTAATTGTTAACTCTCACTTTTTTTTAAAATATGATTTTAAAAATTCTAACATTTTCTATTTTTTTTTTAAAAACTCCAACATTCATTTAATGAACATTTTCTCATAAACTATCACCAAAACCTCAGTTTCAACATAATAAACGTCTGTCTTGACTCATGAAAAAAATTAAATCTCGTTTTAGCTTTTCAAATCTTGAGTTTCGGGTGGACGACAAATGACATTAGTGATCATAAAAATATATACTCCGTAGAAAGTAATAAAATTTCCTTCATTTTCACAAAAAAAAAAAAAAAAAAAAAAAAGGCATTTGGTTGAAGTTTTGACAAATTGTTTATAAAAGGCGATAGTTTTTCAAAAAAAAAAAAAAAAAAAAAAAACCAAAAATGGGAGTTTTCAAATTTGTGGTTATAAAAGGTGGAAGATATCAAATAACCCTAATTTTTATAACATAACGTTCATGATGCTTTTTCTCAAGAATTTTTTTTTTTTTTTTTTAAAAGGGTCAGTATATATCATTACCAATTCTAATGGAGACAAACATACAATCTAAGCGTTTAGATGATCCGCTAGTTCCTCCTCACACAACTCATGAGCACAAGCGAATAAACAAACACACACGAAATGTTCGACACTCAAAACAAGCTGATCCACGGATTTCCGACACTCCTGAAAAATACGAGCATTGCGCTCTAACCACAAAAGATACAAACTTGTGATTAGAGTACAACGTATCCACTTCTATCGCCATTTCTTACCCCGATTGTACCGGAGTTGCCATTTAAGCTCACATTTCAAACTCTTCGGCCGTCGAAAGATATGCATGAAGGTGTGTCTAATACTAAGGCGGAATAAATTAGACACTAAACAAGATCGAATCACAAGCAAAATAAGCTCAAGTTAGAAGATTATACCCACGTAGCGTGATTACCACCGGTATGTCGAGATTAATCCGAGAGCCCCAAATGTTGCTCCTCAATTGAAGTCCACTAGTACCCTTGGATTTCTCATCCCTTGGTTTACTAGAACCGTAGAAGAAGGATGGAACTTGTGAAAGAGAAGATAGCTCCAAGCTTGTGGAAACTAGAGAGCGAAACCAAGTTTTCTCTCTATTTCTCTCCTCTCTTTTTCTCGGTTTTCTTGTGTGTTTTTGGTTGATTTTTTGCATGCATCTAATGCTCTAAACTTGTTGCACATATAAGCCATGTGTAATGATTATTTCCAACATAATCATCACCTTATAGCCAATCAAAAACCATGCACAAAACAAGTCAATCAAAGAGCATGCATATGTTGGCCAATGCATGCATCCTTATTGCCACTTGTCACGCATTCCCAAACATGGCACGCATTACAAGACCGTTTCCGTAATCTAGTATAGGTTACGGTATAAACACAAGTTTTCGGGTCTAACCCGAAAGGTTAATGCACTAATCTAATTATGTCAATTAACACAAGTTCTCGGCTGCTAGCGAACTGGGAGTTGAAGGCGTTCACCAGATCAGCAAAGGATGAGATGGACCCGTTGGGCAGGTTCACGAACCACTGTAGAGCTGGACCGCACAACGTGGACCCGAACCCTTTGCACATGCAGGAGTCCCGATACTCCCTGGTTATGGTCACCGCCATCATCTTCTGCTTGTACTGGGCAACATAATTGTAGGGGTCGGTGTTGCCTTCATACAGTTTCATAGCCGGTACGGTGAACCTCTTCGGAATGTCCACCATGGCGATAGCGTCAACGAAGGGTGAGTCAGCGTGGTGGCCGAACGCCTTTCTCGGCGTATTCTTTGAGGCGGACACAACCGCTTTGGGAACCCTAACATGTTGGCTTGTTGATCGGTTGAAACGAGAGATGTATGCTCCGAGTTGACGTACAAAGTTAGATCACCAGCCCCACGGTGGGCGCCAATTGTTTCAGCCAAATTTAGTCGCGTTGACTATTTGACTCGTAAAAGGGGGTATAGTGATCTACTCAATTAACGACTCGGACTATGTGATGATAATGATGCGATTTGAACGAAAAAGAACGCGAGAAAGTAAAGCACAAGAAAGTAAATGACACAAGGGATTTGGTGACACGGAAAACCCAATGTGGGAAACGACCGCGGGGGGATCTGTGTCCCGCCTAATGTACTCCACTAAATAGGTGAATGACAAGCAACACGTTACAAAGTACAATGAGATTATAGCGCAAGTATCGTAGTATAGGGGTGCTCAGATAGTAAGGAGTATTGGATTCTAGAGGAATGGAGTGCGTATTGTTGTAGAGTGCAGTAAAAGATGTTGTAACACTGCTCAAATGCTGCTCCCTTGCCTTTTATAGGGCTGAAATCCAACCGTTGGAATTTGGTACCTGCTGAGGGTCTCCAGGCCCTTTTTTCGGGGTTGTTAGCTACATTCTTGGGGTCTGCTGCTAACTTCTTCTTGGCTGTACTTTATGAGTGTAACTTCTCTCATGCCCTAATTATCTTGGGTTTGCTCACTTCTTCGGGCTCAAACCTCTCTTACCCATAGTGGGGGTTGACCCACGTGGCCTCTTGTACTAGTAGGCCATTTTTGGCCCAAACAATCATCATTAATAAACCAAAGTAACATCATATAATGGCGCATCAGATTTATATATAATCATATTATTATTCAAAATATTACTCTTAAAATGCATAAATCACAAATAAGAGAATCCTAGTTACCTTGCTAGGAATTGGTAGTAGTAAAGCACATTAATTAACCATGTTCCAATCTCATAAGCTCTCTCTCTTGATCCTTCAATACTTAGTTTTGTTTGATTTTTTAGAGAAAGGAAAAAGTATTGGAGGATAAGTAGATGAAAAGAGGAGGATAAAATGAAAAAGGGGGTAAATTTGTGAGGTGAATCTCACGTGAAAACAAGTGAGGAAGAGTGTTGTGTGAGTTTGCTTCATGTGCCTAGTGTATTAAAATAATAAATTAGGCACATGGTTTATAGGGTAGACCTTAAGCTCCAAATATTTTAGAGGATGCATTTCATGATGAAGTAGTATAAGGAATGAAGAAATATTGTAGTAAGTATTAGTAGTGGTAGTAGTAGTACGTAATAGTAGTAGTATATTGTACAATGAATGTGAAAAATGTAGTATTAATCATTATCTATTGCCTAAGAAAATATAGGGGCATGAACACTTTTGCATGTGATGTGACAACACATATGAAGTGACAAGTGCATGTGGATGTGTCTTGTGCATTGTACTAAGCCAAAGGATTTGTTTGTAGTTGACCATTTTACCCCTAAAGTGAGTGGTAATTAAGTAGCATATGGCCCACAAGGGTATTTTGGTCCATTGGAGTAGAAATCTCGTGCCCCATACAATTCCTTCCGTGGAAACATGTCCACCCAGAAAATATAGGGGCATAAACACTTTTGCATGTGATGTGACAACACATATGATGTGACAAGTGCATGTGGATGTGTCTTGTGCATGCATGAGAATAAAGGAGAATAAAAGTGTAAGATCAAAATTTAAAATGGGTGGTCGATCAAAATTGGACCTTCCACTCAATTTTGGTTTGTCAAAGTATTTTAAAAATACAAATTCTATGGTGCATCCGTCTCATAGTATGAGACAACTCAAAAGTAACTATATTACTTTTCAAACGTAACCTATTTATTTAACTTGAAAAGTAATTGTACTTTGCTTCAAATGTAACTCTATTGTACGTGAAACGTAACGATATTTTATTAAAAAAAAATGTACATCAGAAACAAGTTTTTACCGATTACGATAAAATATAAATAAAAAAAATAAATTAACTTATGTACATTTTTGCTACTTTGCTACTGAATGTCGTAGCATTAAAATAATGTTGTATATAATTGATAATAATGACAAAAACTAAAATAAGATTTATAATGTTGTTATGTGTGGGTGAAGTGTAGTATAACTATAGTGAAATATTGATGGTGTCTCATAGTATGAGACGCCCTCACCATAGAATTACTTTTTAAAAAAATATATCATTAGATTCCACTCGAAAAATCGAGTGGTTTAGCCTTTTGTTTCGCCTAATTCCGAGTCCGTATGATCATTTTATGACCTTTTAAAGGTTGACGTTAGCTTTTATGCGGGAATGACGTCGGGACTTATTTGTTCCCGTCGTCCCTTCTAATAATAAATATAAATTGTATATTTCCTTATTATTTATCCTAATAAAATGTTAGTTTAATATTATTAAATAATTTTTACTTTTGTATTATGGGTTATTGAGTTAGAGATATTTGACCGAGAATTATATTATAATTTAATAAAACGTCTAGGGATTAAACTTGATATTTATAGTTAAGCCTCTAATTAGCTTAATTAATATTTTAATTAAACACGGGGTGTTACACCAATAGTACAGGGGCATAGATGGAAAAACCCGAATTTCTTTTGTTGGTGTTCTAATTGAAAGAAAGCACGTTGTTCTTGTTTTTGCTCATATGGTCTAAACTAGTTGGCGTGCCCGTCCCCGTCCGGGCTATCTATCATTATTATTAAGATTTAAAAATAAGTATAAAATATAATTTTTATATATTTTTTCTAGTTTATATATTTACCAATTATGATATAATTTTCTATGATATTTAATATGACAAAATTTCTAAAATATAAATACTAAGGTGATGTTCTTTTATGCTTTTATCGTATTTAATATGATAATTTTCTAAAATTTATGATTTATCATATTTGTTTTTCGTTTATTTGCTAATTATATTTTATAATACTTACCTAATACTATTTTTTTTCCTTTAACTTATTTATTAAATCAAATATTATTTGACTTTTTTAAATTCTATGAATTACCATATTTCTTTTGCTCTTTCATTTTTATTTTTTTTTAATATTTTAAAATATAACTTATTTATATTTTTTTCCCTTAACTTGAATATTTAATCCAATATATTTAAGGCAAAATATGTATTCTTCAATTTTGCTATCCTACAATTTTAAGGATTCCAATTGTAGATTTAGTATTATATTTTAGATTACATATGTTAATTATACTACACCATCTTTTTTTTTTTTTTTTTTTTTTTTTTTTTTTTTAATTAGCAGATGTTCTTATACAAAATTGAGATTAACAATCAAATCAAAACTTAATACTATTAAACTAACTAAAAGATTACGCATTAAGCATTACAAATATTATTATACAACCATATCTAATAACTTGATTTACAAATAAGATAATCGATAGATATTGTACATCACTTTTACCTTTCATGTTACATATTCTTACATTTCATGTTACATATTCATTAGATTTTCTATTGGGATATAATCAAGTTTGTTCAATAAAAAACTTCAAATCTTGAACGTAAAATCTAAATCTACAACATACAAAGAAAAAAAATCAGCAGTAATTTAATCAAGCTATGTTTAAGTATCAAACATAGTAATTAAGAAATAAAAATATTCAAATTTTAAACACTCTTATCAAATATACCGTAAAAAATAAATTTAACACAAATTGTAATCATAATTAAAACATAATAAAGTAAAATTATTTAACATAAGACGTCACTAAAAAGATCTAAATTAAAGTTTTTGATGTATATATATACAAAGAGGGATGGGGACTTACCTAAAAATTAAATAAGGTAATTATGTGTCATATAATTGTTTATTTTGAAATTATTATTTTTCTTCTCAATTAAAAACATCTTCAATTAATTTTTTTTGGAAAGTTCTAATATAGTAAAGATTTCAATTGTAGATTTAGTTTTATATTTTAAGTTACATATGTTAATATTTTTTCATCTAAAATCCTAGCAATAGTAGAATTATAAATAATAATAATATTAATTTTTTAGACCAATTATATTGTGACAAATGTCGACCATAGAGACCATGGTTTCGACTTTATATATATATATTAGATTAGATTTTTGTTATAGCGTACTCCATATTTTTTTTGGAGGGGGTTTATAAAGATTTTGACTTTTTTTTTTTTGAGAGTTTTCATCTTGCTCTTGGGTCTTTTGATTTTCATTTGATATAATTTAAAAAATTTATCTTTCTTTTACCGTTTTCATCCGTAAAAATATTATGGGTAAATTTCGATTAACCCAATTTCCTTTTTTAATAAAAAAAAAACCCCTCACCTTTCTTTTTGTAAAACCCTCCCACGAAACCTAAAAGTCTAAAACCCCAATTTCAAGCGGTAAACACCACCGCAAGAATGGAGGCAGTGATGGCGTCCTCGTCGGCGGAGGGTGGCGGCGTACGGTTGTGGGACCTACAAAGCGGCAAAGAACACCTCCATTACAAATCTTGCACTTCACCTCCTCACGGCCTCTCCGTCGTCGGCGGCCGCTTCTTCGCCGCCACTCAGCTCCGCCTCTCCTCCCTCTTCTTCTGGTCTTTCCTCAAGGTCTTTCTCTCTCTCTCTCTCTCTTCATTTTCCTCACTATTATTGTTTATTAATTATTTCTATGCATTTGTTTAACATGTCTCATTTCAATTTTTTAGAACATGTTTTGGTTTTGCTTTGTATATTTGAAGATCCTCATTTCAATTTTAGAACCTGGGTTTTGATTTTCAGGGATTATTATTATTATTGTTAGTTAAATTATTGCTGTGTAATTTTGAGGAGTATTATTTCAATTTTAGAACATGGGTTTTAATTTTTGGAATTTACTATTAGCTAATTGTTGCTATGTTCTTCCTCTTGTTCCATTTGGTTGTATACGTTTGTCTTTTTCAGCCGAGGAGAAATAGTCACGTGAAATCCTGTTTAAATTGTCTTATTGAGTACGGAGTACATTATTAAAATCAAATTTTAAAATTTTTTAGTTATACGTAACAAAAGGTATGAAGAAAAGAAAACGTGATTTAATGTACGTCTATACTATGGAACTGAGGAAGTAATTTTGAAGGTAATTGTCGTCTAATTTGCAGCCGCAACCCGAAGTGAAGAGTTTTCCGGCAGAGCCGATTAATCCGCTGGTGTCTAATCGTGAGGGTACTTACCTTATTGGCGGTGGCACGTCCGGGAATGTTTACGTTTGGGAGGTTTGTTTATTTTCTTAATTTTGTAGTTGAATTTACTTTGGGGTGTATGAACATCTATTCACTCAGTGTTGTTGTTGTTGTTGTTGTTGTTGTTGTTGTTGTTGTTTAGGTGCTCACTGGTAAATTACTTAGAAAGTGGCATGCTCATTTGAGAAGCATTACGTGTTTGGCGTTGTCGGATGATGAATCGTTGTTGATTTCTGGGGCGGAAGACGGATGTGTTAGGGTTTGGTCTCTCTTCATGTATGTATGCCAAATGCTGAGTTTCTTATAATGTCTTGAAATAATGTGGGGGTTTACTATTGTTTAATTCGATACAAACACGTGTTTTTTTTGATGATTTTCAGGATGTTTGATGATGTTAGAAGAGAGCAGTCTAGACATGAATATGTGCATAGTTTCATGCAGCATACTTCGCGTGTGACTGATGTGAAATCAGGTCATGGCGGGTCTAATGCTGTCATTATTTCTGCTTCCGAGGATAGAACTTGTAAGGTCAGATTTTCGACTTTAAATTTGCCAATTATCATGTATCACAACGACAATGTTACTACAACTCCTGTAAGGTTGTAGCTTGGGTAGTGGTTGGCTGTTCAAAGACGAAGCCTTTCTTAATTGAACATGTTGTGACTGTGAGAATGTGAATTTTGTTTTTCTACTTTTTTTTTTTTCCCATTTGTCCACACGGTCACTAAGATGTCACATTGAAGCATCTATTGGTTATCATCTTGAGTTAAAAATATATCATGTTGAAATTTGGTTGGGATAAAAATGAATAGATTTTGGTTTCTCATTACTAGTACTCTTATGTTTTTGGGATATATTTATGGTGAAAGTTTTGAAACTTTAACCACAAAATATCAAACGGGAAAAAACCGCAAAAGGGAGGGAGTTTTGAATTTTTTCCTCATTTGTTATGCGGTACCATCTTTTTACCTTTAGCTTTCTGAAATTTCACTGTATCCGAATTGCTTACTATGGATGGTTTTTCCATTGCACATGAATTTAAACTAAAAGTTATTAAAAATGGTGTAATGCCTAACAATGTTCTGCATACTTCTACATTTGTCAATTCCTTAATGTTCCGTTTGGGAACTATAATTTCAATTTGAAATTCGGATCTGGAAAAAATGATTTGTTTAGGAAGCTCAAGAATTTGAATTTGGATTTGAATCCGAAGACAATTCAATCCTTCACAAAATTTGGGCATTTCAAATGACACTACATATCATGTCAAATCAGAAATCTCCATTTTAAATATTGAATTCTAAATCCAAATTTTAAAATGAATTGTTGGTTCCCAGACGTCACCTAATAGGCTAATAGTGTGTTTCGATATGAGGATTTCATTTGAAAATGTGGATTGATACAAATTAGATTTTTGAGAAAGCTACAATTTTGATTAGAATTTGAGCAAAATCCAAACCTAATCCCATCTAAGCATAAACATGGTAATTTCAAATCAACCTCCATCCCATGTTTCTTACAAATTTAGCATTTCACATTCCATATCTCTAACGAGGATTTACAAATAAAATGACCATTGCCAAACACTGTCTAAATCCAAAGTGCATCTACTAAGGTTACATTACTTATATAGTACGAGGTGGTTGATTGCATGATACTTTGTTGCTTGGAATCAGATTTGACTAACTGGTAAAATTTGAAATTTTAGTACTTAGAAGTTAGAACTAGCTTCCTGAATAGTCTGATGTAAAATGCTTACATTCATGGTTCATGTGCTTTATTGCTTGTCATTGTTTGACAATTCTATACATTTACCTTATGGTTTGTCTGTTAAGCATACTGTTATGTGGCTGAATATGAATCAGGCCTTCAGTGTTGATAGATAGCAAAATTTCATGCCCATGTGGTTTTAGTTAGGGGCTGTGTACACTTGGAAATTTGAGTGCAAAACTACGATTGCTTGAACACATCTTTACCAAAGTAGTGCAGGTGCTGATGTATCTGCATTTGCCTCTATGCATGAAGTTGCGTCTGCATGTGATTTTCAACGCTTGTTACAGTGTGGTGAAACGGAGTGTAGAAATATTTGAGCACGTTCGAAAGAGCAATGGCTCCCTCTGTTTTCATTGTTGGTTGAGGACTCATAGCCATATGTTTTTCAGTATCTTCGGTGTTTCTATGTTTGGTTACTTAACTTACTTCTATTAAGTCGTATTTGGCTGTGTTTGCTGATTGATCATGAAGGGTGAGAACTCCATTTGTTGCATAAACGCATCAGTTGCTTGCCATTATTAAAACTTTTGATATCCTTTTTCTAGATCTGGAGCTTGGCAACAGGAAGATTGTTACGAAATATCATATTTCCATCTGCTATCAATGCAATATCCCTTGATGCTGGTGAATATGTTTTTTATGCCGGTGGAAGTGATGGCAAAATATACATAGCAGCACTCAGTGCGGTTTCAAGAACAAGTAGTGAGTACGGGATGCATGTTGTTGGCTTGCTAGCTGATACAAGGTCTGTTGTTAATCATGTTTTTATTTCCTGCTTAAACTATTTGACTTCCAACACTACTGATTGTAGTAAAATCTACCATTTGTTTGAATATATGAGTGATTGTTGGATGTGAATTTTTATGTTCATTGTAGGCTTCTTCCGGAATCCTATATTTTTTCATATTTTTTATGTGATGCTCTTTCCTTTGCTTCATTATCTAAATATCCTTATTTTATATGCTCTTTAAAATTCAAAAGGTTTGTTCCCAATATCTTTGTTTAGTACTCGTATTAAACAACCGTGCCCTTGTGCGCATGAGATATGGGGCTTTGCTTCATACTTAACTTGAATTTAATTATCCATAGACATTCTCCGTTCACCTCTTTAAAACTAAGGAATTTCACTGATGGGGAGGAGAGAGGGCGAGATCCTAGATTGGTCTGGGTGGATTAATTATTAATGGATTAAGGTGTGTGCTATGAATACGCTCATAATGATGAATTAACCTAATAAATCTCAATTTTCACTTTAAAATTGATATTTACTTGGAAATGTCCTCAAGCTGATCATGTATGCTGGTCCATGATTTTAAACCTCTGAACAAGTCACGTGCTCACTGTAATGGTCGCGTTGACAGTATCTCAAAATTGTGCTTGATTGGCCATTGCAATTATCTCGATAGCTTTTGTTGATAATGTATGTTTTATTGATTATTTCATATCTAATCAAGATTAAATGTACAAACACTAATCAGTTTCACCAATACTCTGCGATCTCTTATTTTGTTTTCTTAAAAACGTTTGGCTGGTGAAAGTTATAACCTGGTCATCTAGGGTTCTTCGCAGGCTATATTTGACTGAGTTGACAGATACACATTTAACTTGGTGGACTAGGACATGTCCTATTTTTAGTTTACCCAATGCATGTCAGTGTATCTAATATTGGCATCGACAAGCTTTGGTACGGATACAACTTAAAAGATACGAGATGTACCAGCCAAGTTTTAACACAATTTGTTCATCTATCGCTGCCTAATTTTGCTGTTTGTATTTTGTTACTTATTTGAAATGAAGTACATGCTGCATTTAACATACCAACCAACTTTTAGTTGAATTTTGATGCCTCAGGCAAGGTTATATTATTTCCCCAAGATAGTATCTATCCTTGCATGATGGAGATTATATTTACAATCTTTCATGTCATTTCGTTCCATTACAGAAATTATATGATATGTTCTTTTTGGTGTCACTCAAGATAATTATTTTCCTTTATTTCCGGGGAACAGTCGAGAAGTTACCTCTTTAGCTTCCGGTTCTGATGGGATATCATTGGTTTCTGGATCAGCTGATGGCCGTGTTTGCATTTGGGATACTAGAAACAAAAAAATTGTTCGAATGTTAACACATGGCAAAGGTAACTTTTACGCACCTCATAAGCAATTTTGGCATACCTTTATTACCTTATATACCTCAGAAGCCATAATCAGTTTGTTGACATGATTCACTGACATTATGCAGAGTTGCTCCACCCTAAATCTGATGTCCATTTTTCATTTGTTAGTTTTGGAATAAAATTAACGAAAAAAAGTTAACTTATGTATGGAGTTTGTGGCTTACTATTTCTCATGGAAGGGATAGTTTGTCGTAAGTTTAAACATGTGATTTTGGCAGAGTTTTGTGAATATTGCATAATCCATCATGTTGACCTTCACATTACTAAGTTTTAGGTGTGTGACTTCTGGTGCTTAGTAAACACTCGAACCGAGAATCTTTTTTAACTTTATTATGAAGATTCATCGGTTTAATACGAAATACTTTTTGTTTCCATGAAACATATTTATGACATTTTTGCAACTTCAAGGATTTTAACATATTAAATTTGTGATTATCAACTTTAGCAAAGTCTGGTAGAATCACAATTCAAGCTAGTGACTGTATAGATGTTTTTTTGACTAGCAGGTCCAGTTACCAGTGTTTTGGTCTTTAGATGTTCTGAGAGCCTATTGAAGTCACAAAGTTCTAATGGAAGAAGTAATTCTTCTTTGATGGCGCCGCCTCTCGGAAAATATGCAAGTTCGGGAGAGGAAATTATGGGAACGAAAGTACTTCTCGGCGGCGGTGTACCCTCGAGTCCTTCAACATTCTCTTATCTTATGGAAGATGTATTGAATAACCAAATCAAACAATTTCAGGTTTGTGATCAACTTTCCCTTTGGTTTGGCGTCAAAGAATCTTACATCCTAATCCTTGTCTTCCCCATACATGTAGTTTGCTAGAGAAAACCAGGAGTGTTGCAAATGTATATTTTAGCACCGAAATTCACCAAATCGACGTTGATAGTGTCATAGTGATGGATATCGATGGCAATGGACCCGGGTTATAATAGTCCAAAACTGATTCACTTTCTAGTGGATTATAGATCCAAATCCATACCCGCTCCAAACCCATAAATCCCAACCCAAACGTGTTCCATTATTTCTTTCTATTTTTTTATATTCAAAATTCAACCCTAAATCTAATCCAAACTTTTATAATTTACCAAAAACTTATTAAGAAGGATAAAACTTCAGCTTTCAACATCCTAACTCATTTTTTTTATGTTTTGCTATGGCGTAAACTAAAATTTGAGAGTCTAGCTCATCGTAAAACACGAGATTTTTTATTTGTAATTTGGATCGGATTCTTTTTTTTGGGAGTAATGGATATGGAATTATGGACCATATTTTCTTAGAGTGGATTTGGATTTGAATTTGAATTTTTTCATTTGGGTCGATTCGATTTCAGTTCGAATACACATCTAACTAACAAAATCTCCACTTTTTATGGTGATGCTATCTTATGGTGGAATTTTCCCTGAACGTCGCAAGAATGCTTATACATTTTGTCGTCGTTGTTCTGGTTACCCCCCCTCATTTTATGCTTCCTTTTTAGATGCACAGAATGTTGTTTAAGACGGTTGCATTTGCACAATAGTTTATTTGTTTGTTCTTGGTTTCTTCCAGTTTCTCATAGAATATAATTGTGACTTCTCTTTTCTCTAACTATATTTTAGTGAGACGGTTTTTTGGAAGACTTACTGTTTTCAATGACCAGTTTAATATCCCTTCACCATGTTGCCCTTTAGTGATTGCTCTATAGTTCTTTCCATCAAATCCCTTCATTTGAGTCATTTATTTATCTTTGTATTTGACCCAACGACCAAGGACGGGGAGTAAAATAGTATGCCCTCCGATTCATTCAATTCATTTTATTTTCCATTTTGGGATGATCCATCTAATTCTTTATGTTTCTGTTTTTTTTTTTTTTTTTGGCAAGTTTACTTTATACAAAATGTCACTTTTACCCTTTTTCATTATAACGCCAAATGATTAACTCTTTCTTTTACAAAGGGTTTTTGCCTTTTTGGTAAAAATTTTGATACTAATACCCCCACTTGCGTAAAAAAATTGGTCCAAAAGCGAAGGTTAAGTATTCCATGAATCATAGGGAGTAAACCAGTTCTGGTTATTGATTTTAGTACAGGATTCTACGAAGAATCAGTTTCGATTATTGATTTTGGATGAGTGAATCAATTTGTCGTTCTATGCTAAGAAACCGTCAACTTATGTGGCTTTTCAAGAAAAGTAAATAAATGAGCAAACCGTATGTAAATATTATCATTCATGTTATCGATGACGCGGAATTGAGGAGCTATGTAGCTTCATGTTAATCCTTCTTATCTTCTGTTTTCTGGTTCAGCAACAAGGTTCTGCTACAGCAGCGGAATTGGAAGTTGAGAGACTAAAGCAAGAATGTAAGAGGGCCACACAGATGGTCCAGCGGTGGAAGCAAATGTACGATGACTTGCATCAGTATTGCGTGGACGAGCTTGTTGATGATAAAATCAAGGACGCATAATGACCAGGTTTAATGTGCGAGTTAACTTCTTATACTGACGTGAAATTGTTCGAGATACTCAATTTTGTTTTACATATTTAGTAATATTTTTCAAGATTTTTGGAGGTGTATACAATTGTGCGGAACTGTGGATATTCATAGAAAATAGGCAGATCGATTTTACTTTATTTTTCATTTGTTGGCATCAACTATATTGAATCAAAACCAACAACTACGCTCTACAGAGTGCACGATTGTAAAATAAGAAAATATATTCTTCAATATAATCATCGTACATACGATATAGTTAAATGTTATTACAATCCTAGTTCAACATCGGTGAGGTAGGGAAGTTTTTCCTACTTTGTATGTAACATATAGTGTAACATCCACCTTATTAGCTTGAGGCCGTTTGGGAGAGTTCCAAGACCAAATCCGTGCAAATTTGACTCGAAACGGACAATATCTTACGAATAAGGTATTGGGGCATTCCTAACTGTTAAATAATAATCTGAAATGAAAAAGATGAATGTGCAATGATTTCATCGTGTCATCAGAAACGCAAATTCTACTTGCGATTTTACAACACCCTTCATATCTGCAACTCCAAACTGAATTGGAGTTAAGCAAACGTCAGGGCAGAAAAGTTACTAGATCAACTCTCAAATTTCATCATCAAAATCAAAAGTTTGCCGTTTCCGAAGAGATTCAATCACATGAGCAGATTTATGTGCCGTGGCAAGACCACGTCTATCTGAAGTCTTCAACTTAGGGATATTAAGCTCGCTCAATGACGGGGTCGTTGCGCCTTGATTTACTTCCTTTAGCACAGACCTAGCCACTGATTTAGCCACCACGTCAGCCATAGCCGAAGCCACCTTCGAATCGCTATGCAACGTCTTAGCCATCTTCCTCTTCTCACTAATCTCATCAGGCCCACCGGGGGTATGATAAGTGTCGGATCGTTTCATAGCCGCCATAGCTTCTACAGCAGTCGCCTTAGCTTTAACGGTCTCGTATTTCTGCATGTCGTAAATAATTTCCTTTTGTAGCTGCTTATCAGCAACCAGTATGTCGTCGATTTCATTCTTGTAGTCCTTGAGTAGAACACGAAGGCAGTCCATGAGGGAGCCGATAAGAGGACTGTTTTTGGTCTCGAGGTGGCGCTTTAACTCTATGAATATCGGGATAGTGTTTTGAATAAGACCCTTTTTGACTGCCTGAGTTATCGCTCGTCCTCTGGCTATAGCTGTGCTGCCATCTCCGCCTTCTTCATCCATCGCGGTTGTATCTGATGTCGATGCACGGTTTGATGGGAGTCGTATTTCTTTGCAGGTAAGTACTTGGAATGCATCCTGGTTTACAAAATTGAGAAGGGTTTATAGAAGATGGTTTTTTAGGTATATATGTATTTGGGAATAAACTTGTCACAAATTGAAAATGCAGAATACAACCATTCTTAGTAGCCATTGATAATTTAACTCGCTTTGTAGCGAACAACTAACTAAATAAACCAGGATATGAGTACTGAGTATGAATTCCTAAGGGAGTGCCAACTTTCTGCCAGCGAAGCCGTTTCACAGACGTATGCTAATGAATTTATCATCTACATCTACATATGTAAATGTACTAGAGAAACAACTAGAGCAGTTTTATTTCAAAAGGTACGGTGTGTATATCAATAATAGGTAAAAGGTACGGTGTGTATTCTTCTAATTTTCGAAAAGTGTAATATTAAATTAAGAGCCGAGGTAGCCCGAGAATTTCAAAGGGCACTGAACTAGTTCAATGTCCGAAACCCCCCCTCCCTCCAAAAATCTCATTCTTGTACAATACACTCATGATAAGAAGCGACTCAGAAGTTTTAGTCACAGGCTCCAAAAAGGCGCTCAAATATTCAAAATAACTACAGCTATGTATTATAAAAATAGTAGTGTTAAAGTAATTTCCGGTTACGTTTGAAAGAATTAGACGTTTTTAGTTTCAACTGTCCCAACATCAATGTGCACGCTCTGCAGCGTACAAAAGTGACCCTACTGTTTAGACATCAGACATTTTACAAATTACGCCTTAGTTGGAAGGGCCTAATACACTGCAAAACCTCACACTTTGCCAAGTAAAAATGTACTCCGTAAGCCATTAACATGAAACAAATAAGCATCATCTTAAGTCCATTCAGGTGTATTTGTGCACAACTAGTATGATATTTATAACCGAAATATACCTAGCAAAAATGACAGGATTTTAGATTAAATACATGAATAAATAAGAGTTTGGCGACTACCTGTAATACTGACTGCCCTGCTGAATCATCAATGTTGAGGATACCATCAGAGGCAGCAGCAAGCACTTCAGCACAAATTTTGGCAAAAGTGGCTAGAAGGTGCTCGGGGGCCATCTGCTTAAGCAAAGAAACATATATGTGCATCCTTCTTGACCTCGAATTCTCATCGTTTCCTCTGACAAACATATAATCTCAATTGCATCAGTTACTGCGTTTTTATAATGCGAACCCTATATGAACTCCTTAACTCTGTAAATTAGATAAACAGATGTTGACGAAGATACAGGAAAATGAAAGATGCAGGGTTAAACATCAAGAAGACCCCTGATCATCTTGGCCTCAGTAGAGGTTCTGTTTGTGGGTGGTGTGGCAGAGATCTCAGATCAGGCTTGTTCCAGTGGTGTTCATGGGCAAAGTTTGCTTGGGTGGTAACCAGTACGTGTAG
Source organism: Dianthus caryophyllus (assembly GCA_023091065.1). Lineage (NCBI taxonomy): Eukaryota > Viridiplantae > Streptophyta > Magnoliopsida > Caryophyllales > Caryophyllaceae > Dianthus > Dianthus caryophyllus. The sequence continues at coordinate 7,914,573 of CM041518.1, read as the reverse complement.
GTACTGGCATTTGTAGATTGTTGAGGATGTAGGTAATAGCGGCGGTTTCAGATTGTGGAAGTCAGTTTTTAAGGTTGGTGACGTTACACTTTATACGAAAAGGGATTCCATTTGGCTGTAATGTATCCCTTAGCAGAACTGGTACTTCCAGCTTTCTGCTACTTCATATATATTATGGAGCATCAATCTGGAAAAACATTGATAAAAGAATAGGTTTCTTGGAAATAGTGGATGCATTTTTGAAAATAGAGACCGCAAAAAGAGGAGTCGTATAGAAATGAAAACCAACCCAGATTCAGTAATTATAAGTAGGGAAGACTCAATGCATCCTGAAAACGCCTTTCAAACTCCAAGTGCATTGGTAGGGATCCGTAGTGTTTGATCGGTGGCATCCTAATACATATCTTATGACCATTACCAATACAGCGGTCGGGTTTGCACTTTAATGACATGGGTGGTGATTGGGGGTGGTCGTATGGAAACTAAGATGTTACTCGTGGTCAAAGAAGTCCAGTTCAGTTACCTGATCGAGAAAAGTTTATTCTCAACTCTCGAGCTTTGGGATTTGGTCTTAGCCACATGAGCATGACAGTCGTTGAGGACAAATATAGCTTCGACGAAACTGTTGTAAGCCAAAAGGGGTGCTTTGGCTGAAAGACATGAGCAACGATCAGATCATTTGGATGTATCTTCCTGCGTTGCGGAATACAGATATATTTCTTTCAGATATGAATTCTAATTAATATAGATACCTTTTAAAATGTTTCCAAATAGGAAATCAGCAAGCTGTCGGATTTTATCCGATTCATCAACTAAACACAACAGAAACCGCAGAAATAGAACCCCTCTCCACTTGACATAGTCAGTCTACACGACAGACAAAGAAACTTGCATCACGATTCTTTTGTTTATCAAGATTGGAAAAATAAGCGCTAATGGGTAAAGCACTTCAAGACCCAAGGCCCAAGCCGAACCTGCAACAATCTGGACAGAAGTATGAATGTTTGTCTCCTGACAAGTTCACACGAGTCGCGAAGGCGCCTTGTTATTTTTTCTATGTAACTGTCCATAGAAAAAAAAAAATTGCTAGATTAAATACAGAGCATAGGGGAAAAGATAAATAAGAAATTAACTACTACTACAATTCAAAGCATACAACAAAATCAGGAACCACTCTTTCCTTAGCAGAAATAGACTTGAGTATGATGGAAAGAATATGCTTATGAAGACAAATAGTTTCATAGAATCAGTTCTACCAGTTTGAATTACGTTATATTGAAAGAATGGTCAAACGCGTGCTCGTTTGAACATCATCAAAGTCAAATGAAGAAATCACAAAGGGGTGGAGGGAGTAACAATTAGAGATTCCAGGACCTCTATCAAGCCTTCAATGTGACAAGAGTAACGGGCAATTTTTCATCCCAGTGAATGTCCTAAACGAGGTAGTGATATAGCCAAAAAGCATAAGCTTTCCGTGTTCCGATCCTCACAAAAGGGCTTTTGCTTATTGACTATTGAGCATTTAAACTATTTTTTTACGATTGTATGTCGTATTAGTTCTCACATCTCACATTTATCCCTTCCCTGGGAAAGGAACAACTTTTCTGTAGAGATAATATTCACAGACTTACCAGTCTATCAATGCAGTGTAGCGAACGCAAAAATCTGCCATCATTACAACAATATTGTTTCGTAGTGCGGCACAGTCACTTTTCTCCAGTTCCTGCACAATAGGTGCGAATTGATACAATAGTCAGATTCTGGGACTGCTTTCTTATCCACAAAGCATTTTACAAAGACCTGATTTTCTATATATTCAGAGATCATCTCATCATGGTTGTTTTGCAACAAGCTCAAAAAATTAATCGGTCAAATTTCCAAGTAGTACTCTCTCCTCTCGTTTATATATTGTCTTTGTTTGACTGCAGGTCAGTTTAAGATTTAGTCATAATTAAACAACATTATCACCCTTGACTAACAAAATGTACGTACTGAGAATTTAATTCCCTCCCCAACGGCACTATCAATTGGATAGAGTACGCAACTGGGTATCTAATCACGGACGGTATAGGAAATCTGCTTTATTACTACCAAAAGTGGAAAGTGGGCAATTATTTTGGCAACGACCAAGATTGGTATGGAGAACAAAACATGTGAGATGGAGTGAGTATGAAGTTAGAAGGTTGAATGTACAACATATAAGGATTTGGGATGAGGACGACACGTTACACAACAAACTGAAAGCGGTCGAATTAATTGTATGAACAGACGTACAATGGCAGGACATGTTTCTTACGTTTAAAAAACCAACGGAATTCACAACATCTAAACAGATGTCCATTAACTTGATAAGTTCTGGAAAAGTGTACTATTATAACATCCCAAGCCTCATTTTTATCTTTTTCCGCATACAATTTATAAAACAAAAAAAAAACAAACAAACCTGAACAAACAAAGGGATGTATCTTTTCGCAAGCTTCCCATCTGCAAGGCAGATCTTTCCCATTGTAAGCCATGCCTGAATATACAACGACGGAGTTTTCGTCTTTAGCAAAAGCCGAGAACCAGGCAACTTATTAGACCTTGGCTCATCAGTTCCAGAGGTAATCATGCTGTGCAAAACAGGGACGACACCTTTGACATCTAGGGACGGACAAATAATGAGTAAAGAACCGATAGTGTAGACGGCAGTCGTAGTCTGCCACAGCAACCTTGATGAGGTACACTCGCTCTTGCCTTTTTTAAGTTTGGTCGTTGGCGGTGTTAAGAAAGTGTTCTCTTTGTTCAACTCTTGTTCTACAGATAGGTAACTGTCTATAACAAGAGAAGCTTTATCCAAGAGTTTATCAGCCACAGTTGTGACGAGAGTATCTGCCTCCTCAGGATTCCCGGCCTTGCGTCTACACAAGATTTTAAGGGCTTTCACATGAGCATTAACCTGCCATCGTATGCAGTCGTTTTAGACACCATAGAGAATTTCAGTACATCCACAAGATCATTAGCTTGAAAAATAGAGTTTAGCATTTATTGAAGTTGATTAACACCCATCAGATTAGTTTCACAAAACTCGAATTTAATCAGAAACTTTTATGCCATTTTACCCCAGTAGTTTGCCATCTCTTTTTTGCCAGAGCTGTTGTATAAAAAAAGTCATGTTAAGGACACAATAACTAAAGCAATTAGTGTAATGTAGGGCAGTAAAATTCTAGGTGGATTGAGATTGAAAGCATTGGACAAAATGGAATCTAGTAACATATGATATCGCTTCTTCATGATCGTTTAGGGTGTGTTTGGATAACAAAATATGAAGGAAAGGGAGGGGGAGGGGGAGGGGAAGGGAAGGGAAGGGGAGGGAGAATGAGATGTTGGTGTTTGGATAGATTTTCCCTCCAAATCTTTCCAATTGTGGAGAGATTTTGATTACACTTGGAGGAGGGAAAATGGATCCCTCTATTTTCCTCATTCCATCTATTGTAACCAAACAACGGAAACTAAAGTCCTCCCTTTCCTTCCCCTTCCTTTCCCTTCATTTTCCTCAATCCAAACACACCCTTAGACGAAACAATGATGCAGCTAATTTAGAGAGCAACGAGTTTCACTCTTATATCATGGACAATATACATGTTGCTTATTGAGCACTACAGTAAAATTTAATTGAGTATAAAAAAACATGTCACAGACCCAATACCTCGGTTGAATGCATGTTAAATCCCTCTATCCGTTTTAACAGATCATGAGCCAATTCAGCTGCAGGTTCAGGAGACAATTCCGTGGAAACGTTCGAGATTGTTTGCAGTAACAGAACACGATCACCTGCCCATGCAACAGAATTCGACTCCTTTCCTTCAACTACTTCATCCATAAAGATGTCCGGGCTTTTTGACTTCATATCATTGAAGTTCGACCCATCCTTGTCCAAAAGCTTCCAGTGATGATGAAGAAATGCCCAGTCCACGGCTTTCGGAAGAAATGAAGAAACTTCTGATAGAAGCAGCCATGCACCAGCTGGAGCTGTCCAGTTCTCTATTGGCATGGAGTACGATAACCAGAGAGATTCTGACACCTTTATAGCATTTTGAAGTGCAGTTGCAATTCTCGGTTTGAGTCGTTTCTTCTTTCCTAGACTGTTGCAGATCTTTTTGACCCACGGTGCTACCTCTCCGTTACATAGCTGTCCTAATAGATTCAAAACGCCGTCTCCTAACATTGTTGCAAGTTGAGCCTCAAAATTTGAATCGGTTGACTTTGTTTTATGAATGGCTGCCACATTGTCGATAACTGAACAACCAATTCGAGAAACCCTGTCCAGCACCAGCTCCAAGAACAAATTCTCACACTCTTCTTGAATGCTGGTTTCGTTGTCAGATATCAAACGTGGAATAGAATGAAGCCACTCAGTAACGACACTTTTGTCGGAAAATGTTCTCAGCGCCTGCAAAGCCAGGTATAGAATTCAATTTGAGACAGAAATGCAGCGTAAAAAACTGTTTGTTTTTTTTTTTTGGAGCAAGAAAATGAGACTAGATAAAAGTTGAGTTTGCAGATGTAGAGCAGCAAGACGTTAAGGAATTTGTACTGCCATCCTATAATATATTGCCATTGGCAATTCTGAAACTACATGCTCGATAGTCTCAGTAACCAATTGTAATGATCGGCAATTTGCATATGAGATGTGAAAAGTGAAAGTGCTGCATCATCTCCTGAATACTGGTTCAACTAGTGACATTATTGGCCGATTCAACTCTTGACATTAGTCCTCAAAAACAGAATCTTCACTAATATACAAGTATAAACCTTAAATTTCACAATTTTCTACCAACATAAATTTAAACGGGCTATAATTGTAAAGTAATCTAAGGAAGAATAATAGATGAACAGAGTTTTCAAGTTCACAGATGAAATAACACAGAGCTCTAACCTCTGAAAGGGCTGAAATTGCGGCTTTTCTTATGCTAACAAGTGGGTCAGAACAAGCGATTCCTATCATCTGAAGTATATCGGGATCCAAGGTACTCCCCACAAGAGTCATCAGTTTCGTTGCTAGCAAAAGCGCCGCCTTTCGAACAGCTGCTTTCTCGTCTGTGCACCTCTTCCTTAGAAGATCATTCACTCCACCTCCACGCCCCTTTTCAAACCCCAAGGCGTTCTTAAGTGAAGTGGAATCATCCCCATCGCCCGACACATTTGCAACAAGCTGTGTCAAGCTCGATAGTGCCCGTGCTCGGATTCCTGCCACTAAATCTGAGCATCGATGAATCAATGCCTCCAAACACCTCGACTTCCACGAAATACTACCTTCACCATCTAACACTGAATTTGAAGAATCTCCCAATGATAACATAAGCTTTGGAATAAGATCAACGGCTAAGTACCTAAGGTGAGGCTTTCCTTGAGACATTTTTATGACATAATCTACAAACCCGACTTGATCGTCGAAATCCATAGCTTTAACAATCTCCATAATCGACTCTACTGCCAGCGCTCGAGCGTCAGACTTCTCAGGCGCTTTCTGAGATAAATACCGTGGCAAATTCACCACTGCCATTTTCACAAAATCCGAATGAACCCCCAAACGCATCATCTCATTCTTAACAAACAGTAAGCCAAAGGTCCTAGCTTGCGACTTTCCCGATAAAATCAAAGGCGAAAGACACTTCAAAACCTCAGCAGCACTCATTTTTTGATCACCATGCTCAGTACCCAAAACCTGCCTCAAAATCCCGCCACAAATATCGGACAATTTCTTACAAAACCCGCCATTGGTCCCACACAAATCAACCCCTAAAACCACAATTTCGACAACAGTTTGCACCAAAGACTTCAAACTATCAGGAAACCTTCCTAAATGAACCAAACCCAACACAAGTTTTAACCTGTCAAGCACACTAAACAACAACTTAACATCAAACTCAGCCTCGACTTCAACCTCGACATCCCCAATTTCATCATCCGAATTCAAAACCCTAATTTTCTTCCCCTTCCCACCACCACCCCTCTTTCGCCTGCGATCACTAGACGAATTACTACAATCACCATCCTTCCGCTTCTTAAGATTACGTCTAATCGAATGCAAAAACGACATAAAAGACATGGGAGTAAAAATCGAAAAAACAGGAGCTTTGGAAGAGAGTAAAAGCGAAAGGTAAACCTTAATAGCAATTACAGAAAGCGAAGAAGGAGCAGAATCCATTGCAGCCGATAACGGACCAATAATGGAAGATATAGGTATCCCACGGCACGAAAGGTCCTCCCAAAAGGGATTATCATCATCAACGTCGGAAATTAGGGTTTGTGATTGGGAAGTGAAGAGGGATTGAAGGGCAGACAATGTCGAGGGTGAAAAGGGAGAATTAGGGTTGAAATTACGGTGAGTTTCGATGTCGGAAAGTATGGCGGAAATGGTTTCTTCCATGGATTTCCGGCGAAGGTGGAATTGAAGTGAATTGATGTGATGTGATGTGATGAAGTTTTGGAGGGAAAAATGGAGTTGTATTTTTGAATTTGGATTAATTGCCAAACACCACCTTTAAAAAAACGCATTTTGTCAAACACCACCTTTTAAAAAAAAACTTGTCAATTACCACCTTTAAAAAATATTTTTTGTCAAACACCACCTTTTGGCCTGAGTTTGACTTAGGTCAACTAAATTCCGACATTTTTGGTCACCGGAGCACTTTTTGTAAGTTGAAAAGACGAATTTCTTGGTTTTAGTGGTTAAATTTTTGGTTTGAAGGATGATAATTCGAATTTGAGAGAGTAAAAAGATGAAAATGAAGAAAAAAATATGTTAATTCCGGTAAGTCAACGTCGGAATTTGGTCAACTCCGACCAAAAGGTGGTGTTTGACAAAAATTAATTTTTAAAGGTGGTAATTAACAAATTTTTTTTTTAAAGGTGGTGTTTGACAAAATGCGCTTTTTAAAGGTGGTGTTTAACAATTAACCCTTTGAATTTCTACCCAATATTTTCGCCCTAAGACCACCAAACCCAAAATGTGGAAAATTCTCGTCCTGAGCGTTGAGACGGTATTACGTTAAATTACGAGTTAAATACATATATAATTTAAGGGATATATTTAACTCGTAATTTAATGTAAGACCGTCTCAACGCTCAAGACGAATTTATACCATGAGAAATATGCCATAATTTAATGTAAGATCGTCTCTTACAAGAATTAGTGTTGATGATTAAATCAAATGTTTTTTAAATAGGATTAATTATCAATTACAGGCACATGAAAAATCGAATTTATCAATTACAGCCAATTTAAAAAAATTATGGAGTAATACTTTACAACCACAAAAGTCTTTTTTTTTTTTTTTTTTTTTTTTTTTAAATTGCATCCAACTTCATTTTTCGGCAAAAAATAGGACGAACTGACCGTTTCGCCCTTCATTTAAGTGGTATCATTGACTATTTGATTGTCCTTTTTTTTTTTTTTTTTTTTTTTTAAGGTCATTTTCATTTGTTTTCATTCATTCCTTCACTTTTTATTCACCGTTCTCTTTCATCTATTTCTTCTTAGTTTCTCCCTTTCATTCAAACCTCACTTTTTTCTTCAACTTTTCAAAGTTTTCACTTTCTCTTTTAACTTTTCCAACTTCATTGCAAGATTTCTCTTCTCATCTTTCTCGGATTTCAATGTCGCTTTCATCTTTTCCAACTCAAGAACAGTGCAAGCAACTGATTCTCCATGTTAAATTTGTTGATAATTAACCGTTGCCAATCAGTTTGGGTTTAATCATACCAAACAAAATACTTTCAAACACGAGCCCTTGAAACTTGGATCATACGATTTACAAGTTTCAAATCTTCTACCAGAATTGTCAGCAGTTGTTGACTTTCTTACAACAATGGAGTGACCACAGTAACATTTCTTCTCCTCTTCGTAAGCACACTCACAGCTATGGGGTGACATTGTTGCTGAAATTTCAAGAGAAATTGAAAATTTTAGGAAGAAAAAAAAATAATCCTAAATTCTGATTTGAGATTGAAAATTAACCTTTATGAGCAAATATATACACACTAGTTTGAAGTAATATATGAGAGGGATGGGCATTTTCATCTATCCACATATAATTTGGGTTTCAATTTTGAATTTTAGAGTTTTCAATTAATTTAAGTGTGTTGGAGCTCCGTTTTAGCTGTAAAATTTAAATGGAGCTCCGGTTATGGTTGTAAAATATTAAAAAAAAAGGCTGTAATTTCAAAATTTGGGTTTTTTAACAGACTGTTATTGATATTTCCTCTTAAATATTACTTCTTCCATTTCATTGGATTCTATACATTTACCTTTCGCACATCCGCCGATGCACGTTTTCTTTTGTTCATATTTTTAGTTACATATTACGAAAAATCATAAAAATTAAATATTAATAATGAACTCGAAAAAACGATTAAAACAATATCACACGTGATTATTTTTTATTTTATATATTAAAAGTTATATCTAAGATTTTTCTCACTCGTAAAAAATGCCCAAAAGGCAAAATTATAAAATCCAACAAAATTGAGGAAGTATCTTTGTAAATAAAATTAAATTGTAAGCCTTTTTGTTTGTATCAGACTTAGTATTACTTATACTTTTGAATTTTAAATTGTAGTTTCGTACACAATATAATTAGTGATTAATTTTACTAAACAAAATTCTTATTACGAAGTTTTTAAAATGTTTTTTTGTACTCTTAACAAGTGTCCAAGACTCTAAGGGAACATTCTAAACAAAGTTGGACTTTTCTTTATGTTATATAGTAATACGTATTCTACAGACTTTTTAAATTGAATAATCAATCAATCGAATCGAATTAACTGAATCGAATGAAGTTCAATTAAATAATATAAATTGTCTTTGAATCGAAATGAAATAATGAATCAATCGAATCGAATGGAAATGAATCGAATGGAAATGGGTGAAATGAATCAATCAAGTGAAATAATCGAATCAAATGAAAGTGAAAATAAGCTGGAAAGAACAGGTCCATAGGACATGCACGTGATATATTGTATCACAATTTATAGATATATAAAGTTATAGAGTAATTTGATATTACAAAGACAAATACATATGGAGTACATGACAACTGACAATGTTTCAAGATCTCTCATAGGTAGTTACTTTTTCTATTACAAACATTAGGTTTCAATTAAATCTATTAAAAATTGATAATTTAAAGCCAAAATTAGAATTGCAATAAATTATCTTTGTATTGGTTTGAATTAATTATCGGGATTCATGATTAAAATATTGAGAAATTGATTCAATTTTTATTCAAAAATGTTATTAAAAAAAAAAAAAAAAAAAAAAAAAAAAAAAAAAACAAACTTGTATATTTTGGAAGTATAAAATGGTAAGTGTGAAAAACTAAAATGAAAAAAAGTATATTATATTATGAAAGTATAATTCGTTTGTGAAAAAGAAACACCCAATATCTTGTAGGAAATATTATATTTGAGAAAAATTAAAGAGAAAAAAGGGAGATTTAAATTGGGATGAAGGGAGTTATTTTAAAGTTGGAAGACAATGTGAGACGATTTTGATCAGACCATGTGATACATACGGACTAACAATTAAAAAGATTGCACAACTGCTCACATAAAACAGTCTCACGCGCACGACGGGATATTTACAACTAAAATGTGTTTACTTTAAGATTTAAAGTAATTATTTTAACGTTTAAAATGATCAATTTTGTGGAATTTTAAATTGGTTACATTTAACATTAAACTGGTCACTTTAAGCATTAAAAATAGTCACATTCTACTCATAAGAACTCCGTCGTACGCGTAAAATGGTTATATGCAAGAGATGGAATTTATTGTACGGAGTACAAACATAAACTTGCGAGAAGAAGAAATAACCAAAATGACACACAGCCAACAAAATGTGGAACACAAAGTTACAAAAACTGCGACCAAAACAACTATCCTTGCTTTGGAAATTCAAGAACCCTACAATTGATTTTATTCATTAATCATTTTTAGCAAAAAAACTTATTATCCATTTTACACTAAAACTATAAAATTACAAGTGTTAAGTTTAATATAGTATCGATTACCCAAAACTTTTCTATTTTTAGGATACAATAAAACTATAAAATTAATCCACAAAAAATATATGAAAAATGTATCTAAAAGTCTAAATTTCATATTTCCTATTGTTGAAGAAGCAATCGCCCCCTAGCTCCACCGTCGTATATCCCGAATGTATGTAGTCTTTCAGGATCTCCGTTTAAACCACGAGACTAAGAGCTCTTCGGAATAGTGTCGGGAAAACTCCGATTACCATCATCTTAAAGTTATCTACAATACAGTCAAGTTGCTCCGGAATTTGGAACACATCCAGGCTCGACCATCGAGGTTCGTACCAACATTTAGCAAGTCAAGCAGCGATTGGGTCCAATGCATAATTGAATGCCGGAGGTGTATCGACTCTGAACACAGGACAAAATGTTTTACGTGAGATGGAATCAAATCACTTTGAACATGAAATCAAGCACATATATAGACAGTTGCATCACTAGAGAAAGTGAGGATGAACTTGGTGTCACAACTAAAAAAAACTGCTAAGACAAAACGATCCTTCTCCTTCATATACCCAATTAATTGTAAAACATAGTCGCTTCACTAGTTTTTCAAAGAAAAACTGAAACTAAAACACCCAAAAACAAATATCGGGAATATATCACAGAAATAAAGGGAGTATAGCTTTATGAGGATTATAATGCTTGGAAAAAAAATTAGCGTCATCGATTATCTTAGGGGTTGGTACGTACCTCTGTTTAATCTTCATCATTCCAGTGCCAACATAGACGGGCACACCCATAATGATGCATTCACTAACTCCCTCGATCATATCTACCCTCCCATTTACCGAGGCATTAAACAGATGATCTGATGTTTTCTCGAAAGAAGCCAACATCATTACACTTTCTTTCATTTTATTGATTCCGAATCTAGTAACAGCTAAAACATCCCCCTGTTTCAAAAAAAGTTTATAACTTTCACATGAGTTTTTCATGAATTTTTTTTTTCGAGTTCAAAGAAGTAAATACAAGCATGCGCTACCTTATTTGTCATCATGTCTGCAAGAAGCATCATATGGCGTACGTCAACATCCATCGAGTGACTCTGCATGACCTTCTTAATCTCCTTGATTATACAGTGTCGTGCAGCTTCTATTCCAAGGGTTTGATGCATTTCTATAATATGATTGCTTTCGGTCCTGCACCCATCAATTCCACGCGTTCCCATAACCTCCCTAAGGCCTGTTCTGTAATATCAAAATACGAATATGTTTAGAAGCACAAAAGCGGGAAAAAGAAAGGGATGGGGCAGAACTGGAATCATAAAACATCTGCGTTTGAGATGGGTAAAACACAAATGTTGTTAACCACCAACTTAAATTTTTGGTGCAGTTTGATTTTTTGACATGTAACTGAGATTCTGGGTTCAAATTCCACTACTCATAGCGCTAAAGTGGAACATCAAGAACCTCGTATGGACAGACCTACCGCTGCTTCGACACTTCAATGCCGAAAGATCATTCATGTGAAGGGGGTGTCGAGAATCTAAAACCGATCATGGGACTCAAGTCACTCAACAATCAACCTAAAGCTTTTAGTTGAGTTGGTTTCTTGACAAATATCTTACGAAACAGATGTGTCACAGCAATTAATTTTTCCTGCAACATCTGGATCCCTCCACTATGACGATGTCTACAAACGCAAGTACGAAATACGCACACCGTTGTCACAGAATAAGGATCAAACTAACCCCTCAACAAGCAGGTTGATCTTCCCCTTGTTCTTGTCGTCATCAGCAATAATGACTCTTTCAATTGTGTCAACTCCCTGAAACCCAAAAACATAACAATTACGTGAAGATGTGAAAACTGATAAGCCTAGAACAATGGCAATGTTTACGCAAGCCAGTAACAGCAGCTGCAGAACGAAACAACCTTATCTCACCTTAACAACAACAGAAGGCAACTTAGTTTTAATTCGGTGAAGTGCAAAATGAGCGTCATTCTTTTCAGCCTCTGGCGTAACAGCTAGGTTCACATCGTCGAGAATTTTTACACTCTGCATTAAAACGTCAATCAAATAGAGACCAAAAAGACGATCCAGGGAAAAATTGATCCAAAAAGTAGGGACACCATATTTCTACCAACTTGTCAGTCCTGCGCTTTGCGAAAGACTTTTCGATCTTGTCTTTGACAGTATAGGCATTGATACCCAACCGTAAAGCGTTTATTCTCCGCATATCAAGCTCAACTAATACATAAGTTCTAGCTGTCGATACTTGAACCTCTATTCTCTTTGAAACCTGCAATTGGAAATGACGAAGTAAACAAGACTCACTCTAGACTTCATCATAACATTGAAATATGGAGTATTGAATAGAATATACATTAAACCAACATTCTTTTCTTGCCTACTTTTTACCATAGGAAATTAAACAACACTTGTAATCAGCATCCACGGACTGTTACCATAATGCCACAAAGGGTTCCTAGATGGTTTGTGTCGGGGGTGAGGACGGAGGGAGGTCATACACAGACGGTGAGGACGGAGGGAGGTCATATATGGGACATAATTTGACCATTAGTCATATGGGATATGGGACATAAGTATTAATAAAAAAAATAACAAAAGTAAACACAAACCTGCTCCAACTTTGTCTTCTCAATATGACCTTTTAAGTTTTTTGCTACCTCCGTATCAGTTTCGTCTTCAAGTTTAGCCGTGATAACGGGGGTACTTATCTTTTTGCTCGCAGCTATGATTTCTTTGATTCGAGGTACTCCAAGAGTAACATCTAGAAATAATTAAGGAACACATACAGTGAACAAGTAAAACACGACTGCTACTTTTTTTAGTATTTAGTGAAATCCGAAAACAAAACACAATAGCTTGACCGTTAAAAGGATACTCATGCTGGCAACTCCAGCAAAGTGGAAAGTCTTCAGTGTCATCTGTGTTCCTGGCTCCCCTATACTTTGAGCGCCAATTGCTCCGATTGCTGTGCCAGGTTCAATTCCTTTTGAACGAAGGCGAGACATGCAAGCATCCAAGAATACCTTTCACAAGTTTTAATAAACAAGAATGTTTCAATGATTTCTCATGACTTCTTAGTACTGAAACTAGTAGATATAACATGGAACCCCTTTGTCCTATTTATGAATGTCGTCTTTATAAATGATAAGAAACAACTCCAACCATTATAAACAAGCAAAAAATTAACAAAATAAGACTCAATACTAATCACATGATTACATAAACAACTAAATTTGAGAGCTAAACGTTCTCAATACAAAAAACGATAATCTTTAAATTATATTCCAAGATATTGCAAACGGATTACCAAACGCCTTATCTTATTAAATGACAACACATAAATCTCATCCTTTGAGTAGATTATTAAGCGAAGTTTAGAGAAAAGCAACAAACTTGTTCAGCCTGGCTCGACTTTGAGGGATTATTTTGTTAACGAAGAATATCAAAATGCAAACAAAACTTGAGAATACAAAGGTTTAATACCCTAATAACCCACCATATAAGGAATCGTAAATAAAAAATAATCATGCACATGAGTGAATGGTTACATACTCCAAAACGGTAACACAACGAAACCATAAGGATACCAAAAAATATTCATCTGATTCTACATGTTTTTGAACTATGATATGAAGTAGTGTGTCTACTTATCCCCTTTAATGACATACCATCCTTAATTTAAAACTGCATTTTATATGTTTAATGTCCTTACGGTCCTAAAGGGTCTTTTTTTTTTTTTTTTTAAACTGTGGCTTTAGAATCAAAGATATTCGATAAATTGTTACCAACGCAGACTCATCATTTACTTATGATAAAGCCAACCCAATAACTAATATAGCCCGAGATAATATAATGCAGATTTTTATTTTAACTGAAAACTCATTATATAATGACAACCAACATATGAAAGTTGATTTTTTTTTTATAACTCAATTATGTTTGGAATGATCTTAATGATTTGTTGTAAAGATATAATTTTATTTTTAGTACAAAAATGTGAGAGTTTGTTGGGCTCATCTCCTACAAGGTCCGTCTATGCTATAGGACGGTTTTATGTCCTAGAGTAGCTGAAGATATTAAGAGTACAGTTAAGAAGTTTTTCAGACATGTCTTTGAGATTGATACCCAAGGGACAATAATGAAGCTACTTGCTGCAACCATATGCTCAAGGTTCACTTGAAAAGCCACATCTATGTTCTAAAGCTTTGTTGTAAGGATTATTCGACTTGAAGATGAAAGCTTGTTCTTAGCTTTACGAAAATAGGCCACTTGCCTAGAATCGAAGGAATATAAAGAAAGACAACCTTGAATATTATGCCATCTGCCACATTCAAGCAGTCCCACAAGGCAAAATTTGTGAACCGTCAATGCCATGTGAAGAAGGCTATTTTTTTGGCTTTTTATTCCCACATATCTGCCCATCGGCCATCAAGGCAGAAGTCTCTTCCAAAAAAACCGGGATTTTATTCCCACATATGTATGTGCCATTGAACCCTATACTTCTTTAGCGTCAACTAGGGTTATCTCCGTCTACTATGACTGTCCAACATCAAAACACTTAAAAGCATAACTCATGACTTGTATCGTTTAGGATTAATTAGTTCATTGTAGAATGCAAATTGCTAATTGGGATTTAGATAGATTACTCGAAAGAGGATTAGTTGATACACTTGTCCGTCAACTGTATACCAACTTGTTTTTGACTAATTCATTAACAACCCACTATCTGAACCTTTAATGCATGAACCACGGTAAACCTTCAAAATTACTAATGTGTTAAAGAGTATAAAACCAATCACGAGACTCCAACCATCAACTTAACTATTGGCTGAGTGGGTTATAGTTGACATGGTATCAAAACCCATGTGATCAATAGATGCGACATATAGGTCACAAGTTCGAATCGGATCTCCACTTATATAAGAACATTTTGCACCAAGTATGGAGAGGCTTACGGTTGCATCAAAATTTCAAGCTCAAAGGGCTTTCGTGTGGAGGGCGTGTTACAGCATAAAACCAATTATGGGACTCCAATCATCGGTTCAACCTTTTTGGTTTACAATTTGTTTAGTTATATGCCCGCTTTGCCTCATTTAATTTGATAAATTGAAAATCAAACAAATGTATGATTAACCAGGCTATACCAGCACCGGTAGTATCAGTCCAGTGGGTTTGTCCTTAAATGTGTAACATCAATATTGTGCACTTGCGACAATGTGAAATAAGATAATTAAAATTCACGTCAGACAAATACCTGTAATTGACGCTCAGTTACGAAGTATCTTCTTCCTGCTAGCTTTTCGAAGAATTCTAACAATTTATGTTTGAATGCAGCGGAACAATTGCCATGCGAACGCATATAAGATTCCGAAAGCCTCTTGTTTATAGTTTGAGTGATTTCTGAAAGTGACAGATACAGACTACTACCAGCTGGGCAAGTTGCCTGTACGAAGTAACTTGTTAGCTTTATTCAAAGTCATTTAGGAAATTCAACTATTCAAGCATTACAATCTAAAATTGTTATCATACCTCTACTTTGTATCGCAACCTCTCGAGATCTAGAGGAAATCCTTCTGCTCCTTCCATTTGTCCTGGATCCATCCCGTCATCACCATAAACAAACTGAACTACATTTCCACCAGAATCTCGCACTGTCATGTCGTAATGGATACCCAAGTCTTCCAAGCATTTCATCAGTCTACGTGACATGTAACCTGTGTCAGCTGTTTTCACCTGCCACAAAGATACAAAATCTATTCAGTGGATATTTCATTTAAAATTGCCAGAAGAAGACAAAAGCGCCTTACAATTTCATAATCAGAAGGGTAAATAACAGAATTGGTTGGAATTACTAAGATAACTCCTTGAGATTGAGACAAAGAAACTATAGTCTACCTCGACAACAACCTTATATCGTAGTTAAAGCACTTCAATCTGGCCAGTACTTGTATAATTGAACATGAAAAATCAGTAATTGATCATTTTTTTGTAGGAATGAGGATCCTAATATTTCACATCATATGGACTAATGTCTAATTAAATAGCCGTCGTTCATACGGAAAGTGGTCTCACACTCTCACATAGTATCAATGGGTCACTAAATTATTGAGGTTTTAAGGGACACTGCTGCCCCAGTTTTAGGGTATTCACGACGAAATCTATTTTTGATTCCGAGACCAAGACAAGATCCCGAAACCAAGATATAATACAGCGTGCCTACATGACTTTCGGGATCTGGCAACAGCGTAAGAGCATAGCACGAGTGCAGTATCATGTATTTTTATTTGTTTGTCCATCTTCCAACTCACATAAGCCAGCAATGAGCAATGGCTGATATCAAGTCAATGTCAGATGCAAAGTAAAAGTTACTCCATAATAGTCTGTGTGGCTGAGATTCTATGAACACTAAAAATCCAAGGAAAAGTACTCAAGAAGCATACTCCACTGCAATCTGACAGAAGAGTCACGATTGTACGAGCTTCATGTTGACATCGACACAAACAACTAACTCGGGGTTAATTAAACTATCATTGCCAAAGGACTCACACATCTATCTTTACAACTTACTACAAAAACAGCAAGTTCAACTGTTCAAGACACGCACAAAAACGCCTTTTAATATTTTCTCCCGAAGCTAAGTAGTAACATGCAAAATATATATTGCAAACAAGGTGGCCGCATTTCAAACCCATGACCCAGACTTGTAACTATAGATAAAGGGTAGAATTGCAGCTCAAGAATAGATACTTCAAAAACACGAAGGTGTAAATGATTTATTTCACCAGTTGAGATGCAATTACACACTGTCAAGAGCACACAGCAGTCACTCTGCAGCCACGACATAGATTCAGAGACCAAAATAGTATAGGCAAAATAAATTATAAACCGATCTGATAATTAAACTGAGAGAGAAAACTATTCCCGTACACCCAACTCAAGAAGCTAGTCAGATAATTTAAAAATCAGCACACATACAGCTGTATCCACAAGCCCTTCTCTGCCTCCCATTGTATGGAAGAAAAACTCTGTGGCTGTCAGACCACTGTAAAATGAATTTTCAACAAATCCTTTCGCCTGCGCCAAAAAAATAAAACAAAATAAAATAAAAGGGAGATAAAAAAGAACACTTAGCTTGGATTAAAGGTCTAGAGACGATAATTTATTAAGAGTAGCAAATTAATAAAACCACGTCATAGTTACATTAATGAGAATGGAGTATCATATTGTCAAACTGAACCAAAATCATTTTGAATATAACACTCAGACTCGGCTACGAGTTTTGGACACAACACAACACGGGACACGACATCAAAACTGAAGTGTCGAAGAAACATAGGTTGCATAATCATATCGTAGAATTATTTTTGAAGGAAAAGGATGCACTTCACAGAAAATTATAACCTTACAAGGCTGATAGTGCAGTAAGTTCTTATAGGACGGATAACGAATCAAAAGAGAAGAGAATGATAAAAATCAGTAGATTATTTGGTATTTGTGCAACAATGCTGTTGACGGATATGTTTTAGTTAACGGGTCAATGTGCCTAAAACGTAACTGGCAGCACAAATTCTGTCACAGAGTACTCAAGTGCCAAAGGTGACCGATGGATATATGTAAGTCCACATAACAAGCTTACTTATCATACTAATTTCGGGCAATTAAAGGGGTCATACATGGGACAACAATAACAAATCCAGTGTGACATTTCAGCAGACAAGTTGATAACTTGGGAAAAAAATAAATACATTTGGTACAGTTATTTTATGCAAAAAAAAAAAAAGAAAAAAACATTTAAGATATCAGGTATCAAGGAGGCGATATTAAACATACTGCTGGAGTCTTTGACTTTCTGGGAAAATGAGGTAAACTACGATCAATAAAGCCATCAGGGGCTCGACGGCCACCGACAGCTTGCTGGCCAACACATGCAACCATTTGACTGATATTGATTTCGGAACCCTTAGAACCACATTGCGCCATAATCAACGGGCTATTCCTCCAATGAAGCTCTTTTGTACAGACCTAAATCATAAATGCATTACTTAGCCGCATGAAATAATTAATGAATTCTGTAACAAAGTATATATATTATATAACTTCGAATCAATGTACAATTTTTAAAATAAAGAGAAAGCACCTACCATAAAATGACTGCATCTCATGGGTGAGAGACGAACAAATATAAATGGATAATGGTTGTGCTCTATGAGTGTCCTTATCATGATAGTAACACTCATAGATTATATTCGTCCAACTATCATACCTAGATTCTACTGCATCTTAGTTTTTTTGCAACCAGTCTATTGCTTTAATTCACACACTACTAAGATCACTAATCCGACATAAAAAGTTTACTCCCGACAATAACTAACTTCACCTTTGCAAATATCCACCTACGTTCTTTTATATCCCACAAACTTTATACGCAAGCAATGTGTCTTACTTCCTCAAAGCAATTCACTTTTGTTAACATTAAACGTTCCTTTTAATTTTTTTTTTTTAACTCACATTAAAATTTAAAAAATTAATAATAAATCTCAATCAAAATCTTATTTCCTGAAATTTATTCTCAATTTTTATTTTGGTAATAAGCTCATATTATACTTTAACCATATTTAGCTTCGCCTACTCGTTAAAACAAATAAATAAATATATAAAATCGAATTTTGTAAAACAAAGGAGGCAAAATACAGGGAAGAAGGACAAAATAGATTAGTGAATAAACGAACAAAAGTAATGAAGAATAGAAATGGATGTAAGTCTGGGAAAAAAAAGGACTTAATATAGAGGACAAAAGAAAAAATTAGTAAATAAAGCGTAGTAGTCGTAGGCTTAATGAGCCTGGAGCTTATTTTGGCCATTTCAACCGAACAAAGACTTTAGAGTCCATGCAAGCCTTCAACACAACTGGGGATACAAAAAATTACCTTTCCTGTTATCGCACGAATTTCATTGAGATTTTGAGTTATCTGCTCTTCCAAAGTTTTTGCTGCATCACATCCCGGCATAAGCGCCAGCTTTCCCTCATTGTAAGATCGTATTAACTTGTCACACTCTCCATATCCTTCCAATACTCGTCGTCTTTTCTGTTCACTCAAAAGTTTCCCAGGCTGGACATCGTCGATGCCAATTGAAAACCCGTGATTACCTATCCACCTTGCACTGGCCAAGAAAGCACTAGAGCGTGAGGCAATTTATCCCGAAAATAAAACACAAATGGAAATGGAAAGAAAGCTCAATAAAACCACCATGATGCGGCAAAACAGACGATATACTTTACTTTATCGAGACAGACAATAATAGCACATGTGCTATGGCCTTTGCACACACATGAAGTTTTATGCATACTCCAAATAAAAATATTTGACCAGTGATGACCATTGTTCAAGGAAACTTGATAGTATAAATAAGGCTGTCATGATTGGATGGATCGAAAGAAGGTGATACGAAATTGTAATTTTCGTATCAGAAGGATTGAAGGACAAAACCACAATATTTATTTGAGTGTGGTAAGATGCTAAAAATAGCCAATGACTATTACATAAGGACAATATGAGGTTAATTCTTTCTAGTAACTAGTAACATTCAGAGGAACATTCAAATGTTTAGTAAAATTTGAGTTCGATGATATTGAACCACTACAAGAATGGACGAAGTAATATTCTAAATATTTACAAAAATACAAATGCACATAAAAAAAAGGTTAAACTTTTTCTTTAAACTATGCATAAATTTGTCAATATTTCAAATATAACTCCAACACTCACCATATTCAATGTATATTTATAATTTACTCCAAACCCAAAACAAAAATCAATAACTGAATCCAAAGCTGATCCGATATACAAAAGTATAACATAGACTTCAATTTTAAGAGACTAGCAAATCCTACAACACAGGATTTTGGATCATGTCAATTGTAGAGTTAAAATGGATCGATTACATATTTGGATTTAAGTACTTTAGAATAGATATAGACCCGTTTTACAACTTGGATTCTTGAATACCGATTTGACATTGATTTTGAATTTAATTTTTTCCATTTTGAATCAATACAGATTCCTGTCGCAATCACTTCATTTCTCCGCTAAAGGTCCTGTTCTTTTCGGCTTATAGGAGCTGAGCTGAACCAACCGGATTGGTTCAGTTACCTACAAATCGCAAATCGCTAAGAACGAATTCTACCTTGTCTTTTACTAAAACTACACATAACACATGCATCACAAGAGGGAATCGTGAATTGGTAAAGCAATTCATAGCGAATCCCGTAGGCCGTAACCATGAGCTAACTTATAGAAGCTAAAGTAAATTTTTTTTATGTGTAAATTAGTGCTTGGTGTGTAGAGTTAAACTTATAGGAGTTGAGCTGATTTGTTGCATCACTCAATTTCACGTATACTCTCAAGTATGAAATCACACATATTTCCTAGTTATCTCATTCATCAATGGTTCCTTGTATAGAAACACATTCAACAAAACATATTAAATACCCATCACTACTACACGCAACTTCAATGTGCATTGCCATTGTAAGCCCTAAGCACGTACATTACGGTAAGAAGCATCAGTCCAGTAATATGAATCTGGTCAAGAAGACATTATTGACACTGACCAAAAGAAACGGAAGACATACTAGTAGCTCCATAAAGTCAAAATTTTACCTCAACTTTGCTAATCGATTCATGCAAGCCGCAGCAGCATGTGCTTCATAATCTCTAACAAGAACCGGAAAAAGTCCTACTTTATTTCCATTACCTGCAATAGAGTGAAGAAACACTGAATCACTCCTGACAGTCATCAGCGATTAGAAGATGTTCACTTTACCTTTGAAAAGTCTTACACCAGAGTATAAAGTGCCCTTTCATTAAGTGAAGACCTCATTTTCTATAAGGATTATTTCATGTTAGATGTTTTGGTTTTGTTCTGGAGAAATTTGAATTATCTTATTGGTTTTTTTTTTTTAAATATAATATGCTCCATGATTTTGATTTATGGTTTTAAAACGTCCAACTTTGTTAATAGAGTAGTTTGGATTTACTACGGAGTATCATTTTTAATTAGTTAATTATTTTGTAGTTAATGATAAAATAATAGGACAATAATATGAAAACAAAATTGAATACACAAACCATTACAGAGTCAAACCAAATTATTAAAACAGGTATGGGGTTCTAACTCCATTCCTCGCAAAAGTAACTATACATTTCATTCCAATCTTACTCTTTGAACCAAACGACCATAATCCATATTACATTTTTGCTAAGTACTCTGAAAATCATCATGTCATTCCTGTATCCCATTCCAAGTTAATTCCCATTTATGAGAACAAAAGCATACAGCGATGCCGATTGTCCATGAACTAAATATTAATCTTTTACCACCACAACAACAACATCAACTTTACCGAAGGTCAAAGAAAACAACCTTACCTTATGTGATCCATTAAGGTTTTTGGATGACCCATATTGGAAATTACGTACAGCATTGCATTGAAAAACACCTATTTCCACTTTGAAACAATCAACACACACTAATAAGAGTATCCCTTGAAGACTAGGCAGTAGGCACTTACCTAAGGTAGCTTTTCCGACTTGTCCAGATATTAGCTCACTGTTACGGAAATATACAAAGCCATCACTGGGACACATAGTTTCCTCTTGACAGGGTATCTTCCTATCTTCAACTTTGGAATAGATCTTTTCCTTAACCATAAGATTCACAAAGACCCTCATCTTTGAATGTGGCCGTAGTAGAATGCTGAACAATTGTTTCCCAGTCCAAAGCTCAATAGGCTGCAAGACAAAGTAAATCATGGAATCAGCAACAAAAAATCAAAGGCAATATGGACAGAATATTCTAAAAAAGCATGGCCTAAAAGATCGACCCCTACTCCCTTTCCCAACAGAGTCATCAACATATGGAGGTTACAATAACTGCAATTTGATGTCGTGTCGGTCACGTTTATAGCTTAATGACCAAAATGAGGTTAATAGGACTAAAAAACGTTGTCGAGATCAAATTTCAGACTGTCTTTAATATCAAGCTTAAAAATCATATGCATGAGACTTTTTTTCCTGGTTGTCATTCAAATTACTGATACACATGTTCAACCATATACCCATTGTCTAAAGCATTAATTTCATTTAACATGGGATTTCCCAGTATTAGCTTACCTAGACCTTAATATTGTACATCTAACCCGGGTATGGGACAAACAAGAAGCATGAACATTATTCAGCATGTATAGTTTAAGCTAGGGAGGTTACTTTTGGGGATTATTACAGTACATCTGGCTGATCCCTAACTCCACCAAACCAAGGACTTTATTAACCTCGGGAAAAAACACGAGATAGCCAACAGCCAAGCTTGTTCGCACCCCTAGACATAGGATTTCATTTATTTTTCTTGATTGTCAACGAGGAAGGGTCTCTTGTAGCTTCTTTGTAAGACCATCTTTAACAATAAGTTATAACAACTCATCATCTTATTCTCTTTCATCTCATCAAAATTCACCAAAGTCACACTTTATCCATGAGTTGCTCATTCCTTTTCAACTATATTTCTAATTTAAAAATAATTATTCTGAATAATATCAAAATGGATGTCTATTTGTAGAGAAAATTAAAATATTAATTTTGGTGTAATTATTATATTTTGATGTGGTTGCAAACGTTCAAAACATAAGAAGCAATTTTCTATAATATTTCTCTCCTTGATGCTTTTCTCTCCTCTGCAAGCTTGCTCTCACAAAGTCATCTGGCTCCTCGTACAGACGATGCAAATAATGAGCAGCATGCTCTTGATGCTCCACCATCATGGATAAAAAAGTGGTGAGGAGCTTTGAGTAGCCATGTCAACAAGATGAGGAGGGTGCTCCTCATTGATAAAGTTGCTCTACGTGAAGCAACATCCCTTTCAAGGGTATCCTAAAGACATTTATTGAATAGGAATGTTTTTAAATACATACAACTACATTGTGAAGCGATATGTTATAATCAATCTTCTTTTTATGAGACATGCAAACACGGAGTGGAAGCCTTTTATATAACCTCATCCGGGAACTAAAGGAAATAGATTCAAATGAGTTGCATAAAAAGGCCTTTAAAAAGATTGCTGGTCTATAATGTTCAATAAAACACACAAACACCTATTTGTAAAAAGCCTTTTTATAATGTTCTAGCTTTTTTATCTATTTAAGGGGTACATAACTTATTGAGTAATAGCAAACTAGAAATTTGAAAGGGGTACATAACTTATTGATCATAGTACTGAAATGAAGACCAACTCAACAAGCGAGCAGAAAATAACAGCACCTCATGTTTCACATGTTAACAAAATTAAAAAAAGCAAAGATTTAACAGCCTCGGAAATTTCAACAAGAAGATACACACTTTGGCTATCTTAGAAATACTATGATGCCTTCGACAATCATATGTGGGACAATCATATGTGGCAATTGTTCACCAAGAACAATCAAGAAAATGTACGAGTGAGGACAAATATTCCATTCATAATGACTTTGAAAAGAGATAAGAAAAAGACAGTAGGAGTTCAATTATGCACTGATAAATTACCTTTACCAACGCTGGCGTTGGCAAATCAATGATATCCATTCCATCTCCCATATACGAACAAAGCAGAGAAAATGCTCCCCGGTCATAGAAGGTGTCCTTCCTTGTAATTAAGAAAGATGATGTCAAGAAGTCCTGAGTGGAAGCAACCAAAATAGTTCCGTTTTTTGGGGTACATAAGTTGTTTTGCACCTGAAGTTGAAACAAATTTATTCCAGGCAATTAATATAGGCAATAGAACCGAATGAAGAGAGAAATATAGAATCTACGTTAAGACTAGTTATATAGCTATATCACAAAAGAAACATAGTTAGTTTGGAAGGTCAAACAAACAGTTCAAAATATATGCGAAGAAATGCTCAATAGAACACTGTTTCCTAAAAAAAAAAAGGATGATACATGAATACGTGAAAATAACATATCAACTACAGCTTACCCCCATCAATAGAAAAGCCTCTGCTCTGGCCTCTTCAGTCTGCGGAACATGCATGTTCATTTCATCCCCGTCAAAATCAGCATTGTATGGATTGCAAACAGATTCATTGAATCTCAGGGTTCTCCACGGCATGATTCTTGCCTACAGACAGCACACATGAACATTAGGACCAAATAATGTAGATGAAGATTGAATGTGCACACTGAACTCGTAAAATGTCATCACCCTGTGGCACATGATAGACATCCGATGCAAACTTGGTTGTCTATTGAAGAGAACAACATCGCCGTCTTCTAGGTGACGATGAACTACGAAGCCAACCTTCAATTCGTCGGCAATACGCTTTCTAACAGAAAATGATAAATCTCTACAAGAAAACAGATAAAAGTCATAACACCATTTTAGAATTTATCGAAGACTCAGTACCGCCACCAAAAATAACAGTTCTTACTTTTTATCACCGTTGTCTTCAATTACAAACTTTGCCCCTGGATACTTCTTTGGCCCATTACGTACACACTGCCTCAACTTTTCAATGTTTTCAGGGTTGACGCGCTCAGGATAAGTTAATATTGTTGCCATTAGTCGTGGAACTGCAACCTGCAGAAGGGCTGCTGTCATAATTCAGTTAAATGAACACACAGATTTAATAGCTAAACATTTTTGAACCTCCGTAATCTTCAAATTAGGATCAGGTGAGATGACAGTCCTTCCGGTAAACTCAACACGCTTGCCAGATAAATTTCCGCGAAAACGTCCCTGCTTTCCCTTTAGACGTTGTACAAACCCACTCAGAGGCTTGCTAGGTTGGTTTTGTGAAACAACACGTACATCACTGTTTATATACTGAGCCACTTCAACTTGAAGGTACTCCCAGTCATCCTGAAATTTCAAAAAGCACAATTTCAATCAGCCAACATTGGTTATGAGTAACTAATTTGAAGAAACATAAATTCAGTAAAAGCATTTAGTCCAAGGCACTTCCCACATCAACATCAAATGACAGGCTATAAAAAAAAACTATCAACTGACAAGTCGGAAGAAATCATAAGATAGCCTAATTGCTGCAAATCTGAATGATCTAATCATGTTACAAATGTACAATTAGGGAAAAAAAAAACACGAGTATAAATCTTGTACTCATATAAGATAATGGTACATATGAAACTTCAGTTAAAAAAATCAGTTTACAACCTTGTATGTTATCCTTGGAATATTAACGGCCTCATCAAATCTTTGAAAGATTTTATAGCCACAAATCTTACCCTTGAAAGTCATGTCCAACTTCCCATTGGCAGACAAGATAAAGGTTCAAAAAGCAGCCCAGCATAAATTTAATACCCATCAAAAGAGTTACAGCTTAAACGCCTGACCGTAAAACAGAGTTCCAACTCTGCTGAAAGCAAAGTCTGAGTGACCTATACAAGGTATAGGTCTGATACATATAGCTCAACCATGAAATGAATATTTTCATCAGCTACTTCTTTAAAGTTAGTTCGGCACTGAATTTAAAGTTTAAACCCTAAGTCTAAAGAATGGCTATTGACTTAAAAGAGTATGCAAATGATAAATTAGTTAACTTACCAGAAATTTTGTTGTATTACTTGCTTCTTGCATTCCCTGACAAAGACAAGCATTTGCTTGAACAATTCTTCTCAATCTTACCGTAATATCATTCTCATTGCTGCAACAGCATGTAATACATTAAAGCTTTTCTTTCTATAGAAAAAGAAGAAGAAACACATTAAGTATTTAATAATGTGTGGAATACCCAAAAAAAAAAGAAAAGAAAAATCCAAACGTCCAACCTTTGCAGTCCTCCGCCAACATTAACCGATGGACGAATGGACATGGGTGGAACAGGAATACTACAAATTAGAAGTTTCTCGGGCCTCCCATCTAAATATAGTATCTCGCAGTCCTGCAAAATGACAATGTTGAGGTAACAAAAGGAACGAGAAATTCAATATTTCATGATGTCAGCAATAATATTCTACAGTATCTTCCAAAATAAATGGCATAAGAACAAAAATAAATCAATAAGGTTGTTTTGTTGCTGAACAAACAAAAACCAGTTTTACCACACATAATGCCATGCATGTGCACAAGGAAACACATGCACGCACACAGAAACAAACAAAATAAGGGCTTACAAAACTTGCACTTCACCTTATCCTGCATTTGTTTAAACAATACAAGTGTCTCTTGTGGGTTTATTAGAGTAAGAACCCCTGCTTTGCCTTCGTCGATGCTTTTATCCTGTTTTGGGCGATTATGGACTATTGCCAACACAGTACTGCCTTTCTTCACCTTTCCTAAAAGATGCAAATCACAACAACAAAATGAGAGCAAATATGCCTTTAATTAACAAATAAGAAATACCACACGAAAAACCATGATGCACACACACGAGCATTAAGGAAAAGAGTTCTCTAAATACAACATGTGAAAAAGCATCCACATGGATCAAACTATAATCCCTCATACTCACCAATTTGTTTACATATTCCTTTTAAGTTTTCACAGCCATTTGTCTGTAGTTTCCTAGTAGACCTCACCATTAATACACCGTACTAACCTACCAAATAAAGGTAAGCAAGCAATCGATACAATAGTAAGTGCAAACAAATGGATGAGAGATAAGGCATATATGATTGAGGAAATTATAGCTAGTCAGATATTAAGATTGAGTTCTTCTCGCAAAAAAGAAGACTAAATCTTCTAAAAAAAATATTAGGACTGATTAATCCGACCATTGATACCCCTTATCATGATTTATAATTTCTTAATCACAATGCATTTGGACAACTTTCCAATATAAGGCGAGGAGCAGATGATACGAGAAAGAGAAAGTCACTCTCATAAGACAGGTACCCCCAAACAACAGTAGGACACAACCCCCTTGTTTCACCAAAAGCTAACTGAAACAACTCTTAAGCCACCTCGTGACGGAATAAAAAAGGTTATGTAATCACATTGCTAAAATAATATTGGAAATTAAATTTCTATGTTCGTAACTTTCTACAGCATGAAATATATGGAATACATATTAAACCTTCATCTCTTGGGAAACCAATGTTTCGACTAACACACACGTCATAATCAATGATTTAGTACGAGCATAGACCTATATTCGGAACGTTTATAAGGTGACATAGAGAAAGGGAAAATGGAAAAAATGGAGATTTATTAAACAACAAGTCACAAGAGGTGGCTTATACAACATTGTGAAAGAAGGAAGAAAATTACCATTCATGTATCCACATCTATAGCACCTCACTTCCGGTCTTGAGCTACACTTTTTCACGATACTTTTCTTCAAGTCAGTTTTCTGAATTGCACCCTTGGTACTCCTCATTTTCTTTAGATAAGCCTTACAATCATTTTCTGGTAACAGAATACTTGAACAAGACTGTTGAACCACGACATCAACGTTAATTTCAGATAACCAAGTAACTAGGAGTGAAACAATGCAGCGGTAATTTATTCATGTAATGATCATGTTAGCGTAAAGCATACCGGAAAATAGTCACACAATAGCGAACAAACAATTAGTAATGGTGCAGCTAGGATTGTGAGGATGTCATGGGGCGGGTGCAAGCGGGTACCGCCCTGCACCCACGGTAAAGGTTTGGCAGGTGGTGGGGCGGGTCTGGGTATCAAAATTGTACCCGCCACGGGTAGTGGGGTGGAGGTGGATCTCGCATACCCGCATAATACTCGCCTATCCGCCTCTTATAAATGTTTCTTGTATCACAAAATAGTATTTTTATTGTGTTTTTTAACTTTAATTAACGAAAAAGTTGTTACAATTAAACTATTGTCATAATCAAAGGTATTATAAATTAATTTTATATTATAATAATTTTAATTGTCTACCCGCCATGGGCAGTGGAGCGGGTACGGGTTTGAAATCTTGTACCCGCCATGCGTGTTGGGGAAGGTATGGCTAAAGGTTTTTCTAGGTGGGCACGGGTGTGGGGGGAACCTATATCCACCACCGCCCCGGCCCAACGACATCCCCAGGTGCAACTCATATAAGGTAGATTTATTTTTTGTCTGGGGGTTGTGGAATAGCCCAGCCTGCGATCGTCAGAACACTCCAACCCACCATTATCGTACAACAACCCGAGGAAACCCATTTAGTGATCAGAATTCAGAAGTACGCTTATTCCAAAAGGACAGTAGGTAGAATATCTTAGAAAAGCCTATGAAAACACTTTCTCCCAAATTGAGACGGTCTTATCATTTAGCAAGCTGCTAGACTCTTTTCTTTATAATGTCGACGGTTGACCAACAGCATTTAAATAGACAAACAGACTCACGAGAGCAACAAGTCCTCATCACAAGACGCGAAATGGAGTTACAGAACTCTTCTATAGATGAGTTATTGGGGTCCCAATGAAGGCATTTGGGGACTTCATCATTACAATGGCACGGCAGGTTTAAGAGCATATAGAGAGAAAATGAAAAACTTGCTCATCAAGCAAGTATTTGACTTTTGTCGCAACAAATCAACCGAGTTTATGTAAATGTACAACGTACCTTACAAATACACTTTAAAACATCTAGAATGGCACCAATACAGCCGATGTTGAAAACAGGCAGCGCAAGTTTCATATAACCAAAATGGCCAGGACAATCTTGAAAATTTGCGTGGCATGTGGCGCAAGGAGCACTTTGTTTGCTTGGAGGCCCCTGACATTACCAAACACAACAATCATCTAGAAAGATCAACAAGATAAGAACCAAAATCTACCTGATAAAAGACAACGGAAAGAAAACTTAAAGGGAAAACTACAAATAATGGTGACATTTTCCAACTTTACATCTTATATTCTTATAAAAATGATTAGTTTACACGAATGGACACAAAATACACAAAGTAGAACCGAAACTAAACGCTAAAACTCTAACCTCAAAGCATTCACGAGTTTTCCTTCACATCCATGGTGCACATACTGACAGCAATAACCAAAAACCCAATCCAAATATTTGTGAATCATTCATCGGGGAAACGGGAGATAATTCTACCAATATTTTCTCTTTAATAATTTTGCACCTGTAACGATACAAAGACCTCGACAACTCCTATCTAAAATCATAGCCTTTTGAATAGTTAAAATCATAAAATGGATACGAACACCATACAAATGACTAAAAATGGTGTGATCTTACAATCATAAAACTGTTCTATACAATAATAATTGGTGTTTAATGTTTGCATCACTATATCAACCCAAATATCCATAGTTGTCACAAGCAAAACAATTGTAAACCGTATATACAATTTCAAAAATTGAAAATTCTTCAACCAAAAACCCAAAGCAACAAAAATCAATAATACAAATAAATGAAAATCATAACAAAGGGGTAAAAAAAAAAATAATAATAAATAACGAACCATTCTAGGGTCTAGAAGACCGTTAGCAATAGGCTTCTTCTGAGTATCATAATACTGCGAATTAAAAACCTGAACTTCCCCCAATTTACCGATTTCCGCTTCCGAAAACATGGAAAACTTGATGCTTTTACTACACAAAAAAGTCGAAAAAACAAAAATCATGAATTTCAAATTGAGGGTAAAAAAAAACACTAAAACTAAACAAAGATATGAATCAGAAATGCGGTGTGGAAAGACGAACATTCGACGAGGTTCATTGTCTTCGAGGTAAGGTTGTTTGGTGAACTGGAGTTGATCTTGAGGTCTCATTGTCGCCATAGCAGTCGAGTAACCTGCTGGTATGTCACAACCACATTACAGAAAACTAAAAGTTAAGCCTTCTCATTAACTTACCATTTTTATTGACACATGTTCTAGGACTAAATATATATAGTTACGGTTCTCAACAAGATGAGACAAGTTCATTTTTCAATCAGTCATATTTATCGGGTCACATGTTGAAATATGGATCAAACAATGTTTCTAAAACTATATTTTACAAGGTTTGAATCACATATCTAATTTCCAATTTAAAATTTGACTATACAACTTTATAATCAATTGCAATTTAATTTTTAAGGATCGGATTAAGATTTAATTGCAATTTATTCTGCTGTACTCCGTAACTTCTTATATGACGTTTCACTTTAACATTTTGTTGCACTTTTATTTTGTAAATACTGTTTTTTCATTATAAAAAAGTTTAGGAAAAAAATAGGGAAAACAAAAAAAAAGTACAGACACAATTAACATTTTGTTACGATATATTAGCCAAAATTTCAGGGACAAATTAAACTAAACACGAGTATTAGTCCAACAAAGTATCGTCATAACAACATAATAAACACAACGATGAATCGAATGAAGTCCAAATCTCTTCTTTTTATTTTAAGAAAGACCGAAACGATCCATTTCTTAACCATATCACTACGAAGTATAACTACGAAATACGAGGACTTAACTAATTAAACATCATCTATCGTTATTCAATATTAAACACCACAGATTATGTCTACAGTTTCATAATCGATTCAATCATCATTTTCAAATGCTTTTGATTCTTACGAAGCAACAGAATGATCAAAACACGCATTAAAAAAGACGTCAACTGATGCTCAACGAATTTAGTCCCGAAATATTATTCTAGGGTTTTACAAAATTAATCAATTAAAAACCGATGCAAGGCATACAACAACGGTCTTATAATAGAATCATCGTACGCTGTATAACGATCTCACCGCCTCCGATTTCTCACCGTAATTCTGATTAAATACCACAGACGATCTCTACAATTTCATAATTCAATTCAATCCTTGATTTCAAATGCTATAGATTCTTCAGGAGGTAAAGAACTACTATCATAACTTAACTTATGAAATAAAGAAATCACTTGAACGTCAATCAATTAAATAACATGTACCATTTGCATGTATAAAGGGGCAAACAATAAAAAAAATATTTAAAAAAAAAAAAAAAAAAAAAAAAAACGAAGACGAAAACAGTGAGGCTTACGGTGGCCGGAGTTGGGCCGCCGGAGAGGGGTGGGTCGCCGGAAAACTTGTCTTCGATTAGAATAACTAGAAATTTAAATAGGAATTTTATTGAATAATGTAGAAGAAAAAAGAGGGAGGTTTTTTTTTTTTTTTTTTTTTTTTACAGTGTTTTTTTTAACCTATACATTTGGGGGATTTGGGGAGGGTTTTCTACATTTTTGGTAGGGATGGGTTAAGGTTAACCGCGTTTTAAAATTTGAAGTTAAAATCCCAATGGACTATTTAGACATTTGGGCCCTTAATTATTTGTAGTTTGTACTAATTATCCTATGAGATGGTTTTGTATTATTTTTAGTGATAATTGTTGTACTGTATTTTTGTAATTATTTGTAGTTTGGAGTAATTTTACGGTGAGATCGGCTTACTGTATAAGACATTATTAATCTTAGTCATCATTTTAAAAAAATTGCCCTCAAAATAGATAAGTATCCATTAGACCATTACTGCGTTCCGCGGACTAAATCAATTTGTTCCTGCAAACTACTACTCCAACCTCAACGATTGAATTCTACGACAATTCTTCCCCTAAAATTTGACAAAATTCTTTCCAAGAAATTTATGAAATCATCAAATGTTAATTCAAATCACATGCATAATCACTCAAACCTTCTATCAAATTACGTTTCTTGTAATAATTTCCACCAATTGGGGTTTTACATAAATTAATTGAAATTGGTCGTACTAAATCCCAGAAAATCATGAATTTCAATGAAATCTCGTGATAATTAGGTGAGTATACAACATGTAACAAGAAAGAACACTATTTTGTGGAACATTGCATGTTTGGTTTGATTGATTGATGAAATTTACATTTCTACCCCAAAAAAAAAAAAAAAAAAAAAAAAACACTATTTTGTAAAATTGAAGAGAAATTAGTTGCAGAATTGCAAAAGCAAGTTATTGAAGAAGCTTTCATCAATGAAGATTAGCTTTCATCAATGAAGATTTCGCATAATAACTTTGAATAAGTTTCATCATGGTGATTCAGTGTATTGTGGATAAACGATCACAATGACAACCGGTATTGGTTACACAGCTTGAAATTTCGCTTTTATTTCCCCAAATATCGCCACTTATCGTCGTATTTTAATTTCGCTCTTAATAAATCCTGACTTCTTGAAACCTACCCATAACATCTTGAAACGTAATCGAATATCATTCAAACTATTTAACACTTCAAAAACATTATAGTTACTATTGATATGTATTTAAGTTACTTCTGATACATTTGACGTAACATAAGTTCTTTTTCATTCCATAGTTCTCTGTATTATATTATACATGTCACAATAAAAAAAAAAAAAAAAAAAAAAAAAAAAAAAAAAAAACATGTCCTCTAACACAAGAAATCGGGCGAATAAATGATTGATTGTTGGATTTGTGGGTGATTTAGGGTTTGTGAATGCAATTTTTATTTTATTCAATGATAGATGTTACTTGGAGTTCTATAAAATCAGGGGCTAGGTTTCTTTTAATGACATGACACAAATAAGTTGTCTCATAGTATGAGTCAGCCTTATTCTAAAATTTGTAATTATTTTTAGGATAAGTTCATGATTTTATATCTACTTTATGATCACATTTCAAATCTTTTACTAACATAAAAAAAAAGGAACATTTACCAGGAATAATCCAACCTATTGGTGGTCTTCCAAAAATAAACTAATGTAACACCCCGTGTTTTTATAGCAAAATTTTATGAAAGAATTTAATTCCTTAAATTAAATTCAACCTTTTTCCTTATTATAAAAATGCGACTGAATTTTTTTCGCTAAACATGTAACACTTCATGTTAAGTTAAGCCTTTTTAATTGCGCAAATCATTAATTAAACATCTTCGCTCACTTATTTCCCTAACACATTATACTACAAGTTATTTTGCACCTAAATTAAAACCGTTTTGAATTACTTCAAATTTGAACTTTATTTTTACATATTCAAACTCGATAAATCAAGTGAAGCACCTACGACAAATTTCTCAACGACAAATTTTGGCACGCAAATCAAGGTCAAACGTTGACCAAATGGCCAAACCACCTAAGTGTGATCAAATCACCTAATTCATTTTTCAAATACACTTACTCATAATCCAAATCTAATTAAGTTAATTAGAATTCAATTATTTTGATTTATACTAACAAACATTATTTTATTATATTAAATTACTATTTCATTTTGATTTAACTAACTCTTTCACTAAAACTCGATATATTGAGTTACACTAAACCAAAACTGATGAACTCTCCGACGTTTGAGTATAATGATTTAATTCAAAAACACTCAATGAAAAAAATATATATTTCGATCGAATAAAATTTTTATTCAAACTTGCGAGGAACCTAATACCCAATTTTTATTTTGATTTCGTTTTGAGGTCTATTTTCATTTTTATTTTCGATCTTACTTCTAAACATTATTTTAAGACTATATATTTCATTTCGGGACTTTTCACGTGCGCGTAAATCGAAAAATTCAAAAACGAGAAAATCGGGTCTTGGCTTGTAAGTTGGCCGAGATATTTGAGGCCTTTTGGTCCAACTTTGCTTCTTCCATTTTCTTCCTTACTCTTACACACCATGTCTCCTTTTGCATGTTGTCTAATCCACCTTACACAACTACTAAATCATCATCACTTATAGCCTATTTAAATTGAATGATTTATACAATAAATTAGTTAAGCATTCACACTTTACAATTCATTACAAAAACAAAACACAATTACTACAACTACTACTACTCTACACGACATACACACAACACAAACACCAAATATTTTCTAAGCCTAAATTCTCTCTAAATAAACTCAACTCAATACTTGGAAGATTATTCATGCAACCTCAAGAACACCAACCTTCCATATTTTCTTATTCTTCCTTTAACTCTTTTAATTCTTACTCATTAAATCATTTAAACTCATAAATAAATCCTTCATTAATTATGTTAGTAATCACATCCTCTTCATGCTTATATTTATTTAAGAATATGAATCAAATTAATTAAAATACAAACATCACCTAAACATAAAATACTACAACACTTTAAATTTTAATTTTAGCTAGTTTAGTTTTAAAATAAGTTACTAACTTGTTTATTTCATTCTTATGTACCGCTCCTAACCAAAGACGAGGAGCAAGGTGGTGGAGTCGATCTTAGCCAATTCGATCATATCGTTGATCCCTAATAACCGCTAATCTTTTTCACTCATAACCTAACTAAGGTGCTCCCACACACTATATTTGATAAGCACTTACACCTATTTGATTATGTATGAATTGGTTTATCACCTTAGAAATTGCATGACTAATTACAAGGCAAAAATCAAAAAAAAAATAAAACTTGTGTAGTTATTAAAACCACACGGCCACCCTTCCATTTTTCACTTAATTTTTTCGCTTTAATTTTTGTAAATTGCATGCTTAAATTACTAGATATAAGATGTACATGAATATATAATTAGTTTTTATTTAGGACTTAAAATGAATTTGTTATGAATTTAAATGTGTTGAAATGTTTTATTGTGTTCTTGAAGTATTATTGTTATTCTTATGTTATAATGATTTTTCTATTGTGTGTTAATGTTTGTAGTTGTTTGTCACTCATGATTAAATATAAATATGATATAGAATAAATTAGTTATTGAATTATAAGTATAAAAACTCAAAAATCAAAATAATGGCCATATATATAATATACACGGCATTTTTGAATTAAATGGACCAATTTTTAGTTTTAATTTTTCTAAATAACATATTATGATTAGTCTAGTTAAATTAGACTTGTATGAAAAATTTGAGAAAATTATATAAACATATAAAAATTTGACTAAATAATGTTCATATGAAAAACATTAAAAGTTCATCACATCTTCATTGTGTTCTTCATCATATGACTAAGTTTTGATTTATAAAATTTTATAAGTTTTAGTATTTATCGTTTTTGTTTACTAGTTAAATCACCTTAGCATAAACTAAATAATTAGTATATAAAAACTTTAAGTCAAAAACCGATAAAATTAGAAAACCAAATAAATTGCCAAGTATATGGAGGCCACGGTTTTGGTGTCCTTTTTGGACCAAAAATAAGTTTGTCACTTTTTATTTTTATCACCTAAATAAATTAATTAGTTAAAGTAATGATTTATTAACAAAAGCATAAAAAGAAATAAATAGCTACATATAAGTAGAGGCCACGGTTTCACTATTAAAAATGGACCTATTTTGGTCAAAATGAATTTGTCACTTAATCACTAAAATTGATTAGTCATTAGGTTTATATTTTAGTGTATAATGAATCATTAATAAAAAGAATCAAAGAAACCGATTAAAATAAATGTTACATATATTAAAATGAACTAAATCAAGTGTCACTACCTATGCTTAAATTTGGATGTGGATATACGGACTATTTAAAATGAACTACGACAACCTCGCTAAAGTTTGAAACCGTTTAAACATTAGTTAAGTATACGACTAAAATTAACCGAGTTTTACTTTTGAAATATTGTTTAGAATCACTAAGTATAAAATGAACTTAACATTTTGATTTAAAATATATTTTAAAATCACTAATTACAAAACGAACCTAACGTCTTTAAAACTAGAATATTGTACTTAGGAAATAAAAGATTGGTTTTGTAAAACCTAAAAATATCTTAAGTATAAGGGTATTTGTAAAGTATATAAATAAAATACTAAGTATAAAGAAATTTAATAAAAATACTAAGTATAAAGAAAATATAATAATAAATAATAAGTATAAAAAATACATGTACGTATAAAAATACGTATAAATACGAAATACGAAAATACGAATACGTATAAAGTACGAGGAATAGTAAATACGATGAATAGTAAATACGATGAATAGTAAATACGATGAATAGTAAATACAGTGAATAGTAAAATAATGAATAGTGAAAGTATTTAAAATTTACAAACGGACTCAAAATAAATAATTTAGCTTTCCTATGCTTTCTGTTTACTTGAAGAACTGCTGTTACTACAATTTCATTATATAAAGTTCGACGTTATAATTTTAGAAGTAATATTTGTTACGATTGAATGAGGAAGTAAGAAATTGAGAAAGAAAAAAATGAACTACTTGAATAAAATACTTGGATTGTTCGCCATGTTGCGACTTTTGATTTCGAAGTTAAACGAGGTAGCTGTCTATGGGGACTTGGGCTCCCTACCAGAGTTGCCCAAGGCTTATAACGATCTTGAGATTGCTATTCTAAGACGCAGATATACAACCTCAGGGATGGGGCAACATTGATATTTCCGTGGGCCCATAGATGGTAATTGGAAACTCCAGCCCCACCCGGGGGTACCCGTCTAAGGTGATAGTCGTATTTTTCGTCGGTGATACCTTTTGAATAGCGAATACGTATGATCCTCGATTAGATGGTGT
Source organism: Dianthus caryophyllus (assembly GCA_023091065.1). Classification (NCBI taxonomy): domain Eukaryota; kingdom Viridiplantae; phylum Streptophyta; class Magnoliopsida; order Caryophyllales; family Caryophyllaceae; genus Dianthus; species Dianthus caryophyllus. Next base: position 7,878,106 of record CM041518.1, on the reverse strand, counting down.
ATGCATACATTAGACTCGGGATTTGGCTGTCCTTATCGCTTTAGGTATCTCTAGTCTGTCAGCCATGTCCAAGTTATGTTGGCCCTGTCGACTTCTGCACGGACGTCTAGTATGTCAGCCATGTCCAAGTTATGTTGGCCCTGTCTACTATAGCGCGGTTTACGTCTGTATGCTTCCGCCTCGCTAATGAACAATCATTTGTTATCACATGTTGAATGTATTTCCTTGTTTTGATTGATTATTGCATGAATGACGTTGGCGTGAGTTTGAAATTGTCCTGTTGGGAATGATAATCGATGATTGTTGTTATGAATACATGATCTGACGCATGCTTATGTTTGAATCATTGTGATTCCTCTTATGTGTTGCATGCCTACTTGCTATTTGTTTTTACTTATTTATTATATATATACTGCATATGTTTTAGATTTTCTTGAGTCGAAAGAGTGTTGCGGGAAAATGATAATATATAAAAACGCAGGTACCCCGAGGACTTATATTGTCAAATGCTGGGGATGGACTACCTCATTTTGTACTCCGTTGTTTTGGAGAGATTTTGTAATCGAACATACACTCTGTTTATCTTAAACTCATATTATGTATATGGAGTTTGTAATACGATAACAGCTGGTTTTGTAATAAATAGACTTAATTAATTTTCCGCCTTAGTTTAATTAAAGTCACGAAAAACCAGGTTATTCATAAATGGTATCGAGTCGCTCATGACCGTGAATGACTTAAAGTTATCTCACATAGCGAGACGACACCTGGGCCAGACATACATATTAATATATATGTCAGGCATAGACTAATAGGATCAAATAATGAATTAGAAATCTTAGGTCGCTAAAATAAATAACTTAGATCACTTTAAAGTGTGAGGTTGGGTAGAAACTTAAGGATCGACCTAAAAATAAAAGACTAGTTAGATGAGCGATAGAATCTTATCGTAGTATAATTCCTCTACTTGCTATTTGCTCTATGGCTAACCTGTTTGACTAACTAAACCCTCATACTAACGTCACTTCAAAGCGAGACGTATAAACCGAAGACAGGACGACAAGAATTCAAGCGCAAGAAATGGACACAACAGGAATGAGGTGAAGCGAGAAGACATTCAAGATTTGAAGAGTGCGGTTGGATTAAAAATACTCCTACAACCATATCAAATCATTCTTGATTTATCACCATCATTTTAGCGTTTTTCAATTCTCAAATTTTCCAAATCCTAAAAATTCCCTGACATCTAATCTCTCCATGATTTATAGATAGAGTCAACTCAATGATTTATTGATCCCGTAAAATTTTAACTCTTCGAGAAGATTGATATTCTAAATCAGTAATTCCCTTTGTAAACTGATTTTCTTCTATCACAATTTAATAGAATGGTTTCAACCTTACTCTACGATTTTATAAACTTCTTTTCCTTTATTTTCAAACCTTCTAACCTTACTTGCACTGTGCATAGTACTGGAGGCTAACTTCTGTCAATTTTCAGACTCAGCTACATATCCCTTGAACTTATATCTGAACTCTTATGCTATTTTCTGAGCTTGATTTCTAATCCTCTGTCATAGTTCACTTCATCGAGAAGGAACTAGGAAGCTTTGTAACTTTTGATTTTAATATTCTTTTTCAGAATGGCTGCAAATAATATTCCAAACGATCTCGACCAACAGTTCCTCGAGGAGGAAGCCAGGAGAAGAGGATTTGAGGACGCAATTGCGGAAGATTGGCAGAAATCGCTTCAACAAAACCGCAAGTGAATAATCACCAAGATTTGAAAGATTCTCAAAGCACCGTCCTTTAACATACTCTGGATCCGTCGACCCTGTGGTCCTGACTGAATGGATCGAGGAAATGGAGAAATCGCTGAACTCAAAGAAGGTACCCCCACGTAAATGGTGAATGTGGTGGCATATTACTTGAAGGAGAAAGCGAGCAGTTGGTGGCGCCTAATCGATCTAACTTCCCACTCGTAATCTACAACCGAGTGAGTTCAAAACGCCGTTAGAAAACAAGTACTTGGCCAGGAGCTCGGGTGGAACAAGGAGGAAGAGTTCAGAATTTGAAACAGGTGATATGCAATCGCAGCATACACCGAAAAGTTCCGTGAGTCACAAAATTTGCTCCCAAGATAACGATTGACGAGGAAGAACTCGCCACCCGATATGTTCGGTATGACTTACCTGATTCTGATTGATCATGAGCGGGTTCAATCGGAACCTTCTCAAGCCTATGAGAAGGCAACAGTATCCGGCGCCGATCCGTAAGAACGGCGCAGGAGAAAGGGAAAGAAAGCATTTACGCCTCCTGTGGCGAGTGCTAGCTTCATCCACAAGCCAATGTTCGGTCGCCCTGGTTATCAGAATCAAGATAACCGCAATAAGAACCATAATAGACCTCATTATCCTAACCGTAACCCCACCCCAAACGTGGCAAGAAATAACCAACAACTTCTCGGGAATCCGCCTTTCCAAGCGAATCAATGCCGGTTCTGTCGACAACCAACTCACCCGGGAAAACGTTGTAATGGAGAACCAGTGGTGTGCTTCACCTGTAATGAAGTAGGGCACAAGTCTAACGAATGCCCAAAGAAGGGTGCTGTTGTTAAGGCAAATGCAGGACCATTGCCCGCAGTAAGGGTTCAGGGACGTGTGTATGTCCTGACCGAGTCTGAAGAGGGTGCTGAGGATATTATCGATGTCGACTTCATCACCGGTAAATTTCTAATTAACCTCGTACCAGCTTTTATTTTATTCGATTCGGGAGTTGTATTATCTTTTAATTCATCCCAAAATTTATCAAACAATCCATCACACAAATTTCCTTCTCGACCTCCTATATTTAAAACTCGTATTAATCTCTTTTGAAATACTTTTGAAACTTCATGGTTCAAACTTTTCATTCCTTTATTTCTAAAATCATTGAAATTGTTTTACTTCTACTATTTCTCCTATTTTAGAAATATATGCAACAAGGTTATTTTACGTCTTGAATTATTATAAATTTTCAATCTTATCCAAAGTATGATTTATAACAATTCCGTTTCATCTAATAACATTATAATAATAAACTTAAGAAAATGAGCTATGTCAACAAGGTTATCCATAATTCCCTGAAATTTTATTTAATCTTTCAACGATGACCTAAATTTCCTTAATTTCATTTAGTCTCATATTTTCCTTATGATCACTAAGACTTTTACCCATTTTCCCTAATTGCCGTTCTTTTTCTAAAGGCTATACATCTTAATTGAGTGGTCATTAAAAGTAACAATAATAATATTAGGTATATATGTTTAAAACTTCTTAAGGGGGTAGGACTATAATTTGACTATATTAAAGTCCTACTAAAATCTGAAATTTCTTATCGATTTTATGATTAACATGTATTCTCAAAACTAAATAAATTATTTTTATTTCTAAGACTCTTAGTATTTCAATTTCACTTAAGTCCGTACAAAACTTCTAGGCCCTACCTTTTTGTGAGCCTCCTTCGCGTCATTTCCAGAAATAACATTCTAGGAACATTTCTATATTTATTTAAATATCTCTTTAATAAAACAAACGCGATTTTGTTCTCCAATATTTTCACTCTATCCGACGTTTCTATATTATTTATACAAACTCAAACTTTCCAAAGAGTCTCTCTCCAACAAAACCAAATGCGATCATCCGAAATTGTAAAATCTCAATATTCTCTCTAACTGCCTTGTTTAACCTTGAGCAGTTATCCACTCTATCCAAGTTTCGGGGACGAAACTTTTCTTAAGGGGGTAGGATTGTAACACCCCGTGTTTTTATAGCAAAATTTTATGAAAGAATTTAATTCCTTAAATTAAATTCAACCTTTTTCCTTATTATAAAAATGCGACTGAATTTTTTTCGCTAAACATGTAACACTTCATGTTAAGTTAAGCCTTTTTAATCACAAGAAATCATTAATTAAACATCCTCGCTCACTTATTTCCCTAACACATTATACTACAAGTTATTTTGCACCTAAATTAAAACCGTTTTGAATTACTTCAAATTTGAACTTTATTTTTACATATTCAAACTCGATAAATCAAGTGAAGCACCTACGACAAATTTCTCAACGACAAATTTTGGCACGCAAATCAAGGTCAAACGTTGACCAAATGGCCAAACCACCTAAGTGTGATCAAATCACCTAATTCATTTTTCAAATACACTTACTCATAATCCAAATCTAATTAAGTTAATTAGAATTCAATTATTTTGATTTATACTAACAAACATTATTTTATTATATTAAATTACTATTTCATTTTGATTTAACTAACTCTTTCACTAAAACTCGATATATTGAGTTACACTAAACCAAAACCGATGAACTCTCCGACGCTTGAGTATAATGATTTAATTCAAAACACTCAATGAAAAAATATATATTTCGATCGAATAAAATTTTTATTCAAACTTATGAGGAACCTAATACCCAATTTTTATTTTGATTTCGTTTTGAGGTCTATTTTCATTTTTATTTTCGATCTTACTTCTAAACATTATTTTAAGACTATATATTTCATTTCGGGACTTTTCACGTGCGCGTAAATCGAAAAATTCAAAAACGAGAAAATCGGGTCTTGGCTTGTAAGTTGGCCGAGATATTTGAGGCCTTTTGGTCCAACTTTGCTTCTTCCATTTTCTTCCTTACTCTTACACACCATGTCTCCTTTTGCATGTTGTCTAATCCACCTTACACAACTACTAAATCATCATCACTTATAGCCTATTTAAATTGAATGATTTATACAATAAATTAGTTAAGCATTCACACTTTACAATTCATTACAAAAACAAAACACAATTACTACAACTACTACTACTCTACACGACATACACACAACACAAACACCAAATATTTTCTAAGCCTAAATTCTCTCTAAATAAACTCAACTCAATACTTGTAAGCTTATTCATGCAACCTCAAGAACACCAACCTTCCATATTTTCTTATTCTTCCTTTAACTCTTTTAATTCTTACTCATTAAATCATTTAAACTCATAAATAAATCCTTCATTAATTATGTTAGTAATCACATCCTCTTCATGCTTATATTTATTTAAGAATATGAATCAAATTAATTAAAATACAAACATCACCTAAACATAAAATACTACAACACTTTAAATTTTAATTTTAGCTAGTTTAGTTTTAAAATAAGTTACTAACTTGTTTATTTCATTCTTATGTACCGCTCCTAACCAAAGACGAGGAGCAAGGTGGTGGAGTCGATCTTAGCCAATTCGATCATATCGTTGATCCCGACAACTGCTAATCTTTTTCACTCATAACCTAACTAAGGTGCTCCCGCACACTATATTTGATAAGCACTTACACCTATTTGATTATGTATGAATTGGTTTATCACCTTAGAAATTGCATGACTAATTACAAGGCAAAAATCAAAAAAAAAATAAAACTTGTGTAGTTATTAAAACCACACGGCCACCCTTCCATTTTTCACTTAATTTTTTCGTTTTAATTTTTGTAAATTGCATGCTTAAATTACTAGATATAAGATGTACATGAATATATAATTAGTTTTTATTTAGGACTTAAAATGAATTTGTTATGAATTTAAATGTGTTGAAATGTTTTATTGTGTTCTTGAAGTATTATTGTTATTCTTATGTTATAATGATTTTTCTATTGTGTGTTAATGTTTGTAGTTGTTTGTCACTCATGATTAAATATAAATATGATATAGAATAAATTAGTTATTGAATTATAAGTATAAAAACTCAAAAATCAAAATAATGGCCATATATATAATATACACGGCATTTTTGAATTAAATGGACCAATTTTTAGTTTTAATTTTTCTAAATAACATATTATGATTAGTCTAGTTAAATTAGACTTGTATGAAAAATTTGAGAAAATTATATAAACATATAAAAATTTGACTAAATAATGTTCATATGAAAAACATTAAAAGTTCATCACATCTTCATTGTGTTCTTCATCATATGACTAAGTTTTGATTTATAAAATTTTATAAGTTTTAGTATTTATCGTTTTTGTTTACTAGTTAAATCACCTTAGCATAAACTAAATAATTAGTATATAAAAACTTTAAGTCAAAAACCGATAAAATTAGAAAACCAAATAAATTGCCAAGTATATGGAGGCCACGGTTTTGGTGTCCTTTTGGACCAAAAATAAGTTTGTCACTTTTTATTTTTATCACCTAAATAAATTAATTAGTTAAAGTAATGATTTATTAACAAAAGCATAAAAAGAAATAAATAGCTACATATAAGTAGAGGCCACGGTTTCACTATTAAAAATGGACCTATTTTGGTCAAAATGAATTTGTCACTTAATCACTAAAATTGATTAGTCATTAGGTTTATATTTTAGTGTATAATGAATCATTAATAAAAAGAATCAAAGAAACCGATTAAAATAAATGTTACATATATTAAAATGAACTAAATCAAGTGTCACTACCTATGCTTAAATTTGGATGTGGATATACGGACTATTTAAAATGAACTACGACAACCTCGCTAAAGTTTGAAACCGTTTAAACATTAGTTAAGTATACGACTAAAATTAACCGAGTTTTACTTTTGAAATATTGTTTAGAATCACTAAGTATAAAATGAACTTAACATTTTGATTTAAAATATATTTTAAAATCACTAATTACAAAACGAACCTAACGTCTTTAAAACTAGAATATTGTACTTAGGAAATAAAAGATTGGTTTTGTAAAACCTAAAAATATCTTAAGTATAAGGGTATTTGTAAAGTATATAAATAAAATACTAAGTATAAAGAAATTTAATAAAAATACTAAGTATAAAGAAAATATAATAATAAATAATAAGTATAAAAAATACATGTACGTATAAAAATACGTATAAATACGAAATACGAAAATACGAATACATATAAAGTACGAGGAATAGTAAATACGATGAATAGTAAATACGATGAATAGTAAATACGATGAATAGTAAATACAGTGAATAGTAAAATAATGAATAGTGAAAGTATTTAAAATTTACAAACGGACTCAAAATAAATAATTTAGCTTTCCTATGCTTTCTGTTTACTTGAAGAACTGCTGTTACTACAATTTCATTATATAAAGTTCGACGTTATAATTTTAGAAGTAATATTTGTTACGATTGAATGAGGAAGTAAGAAATTGAGAAAGAAAAAAATGAACTACTTGAATAAAATACTTGGATTGTTCGCCATGTTGCGACTTTTGATTTCGAAGTTAAACGAGGTAGCTGTCTATGGGGACTTGGGCTCCCTACCAGAGTTGCCCAAGGCTTATAACGATCTTGAGATTGCTATTCAAGACGTGATATACAACCTCGAGGGATGGGGCAACATTGATATTTCCGTGGGCCCATAGATGGTAATTGAAACTCCAGCCACCTGGAAGTACCCGTCTAAGGTGATAGTCGTATTTTTCGTCGGTGATACCTTTTGAATAGCGAATACGTATGATCCTCGATTAGATGGTGTATGCATACATTAGACTCGGGATTTGGCTGTCCTTATCGCTTTAGGTATCTCTAGTCTGTCAGCCATGGCCAAGTTATGGTGGCCCGCCGACTTCGCAGACGGACGTCTAGTATGTCAGCCATGTCCAAGTTATGTTGGCCCTGTCTACTATAGCGCGGTTTACGTCTGTATGCTTCCGCCTCGCTAATGAACAATCATTTGTTATCACATGTTGAATGTATTTCCTTGTTTTGATTGATTATTGCATGAATGACGTTGGCGTGAGTTTGAAATTGTCCTGTTGGGAATGATAATCGATGATTGTTGTTATGAATACATGATCTGACGCATGCTTATGTTTGAATCATTGTGATTCCTCTTATGTGTTGCATGCCTACTTGCTATTTGTTTTTACTTATTTATTATATATATATCGTGATATGTTTTAGATTTTCTTGAGTCGAAAGAGTGTTATGAAAATGATAATATATAAAAACGCAGTAATTTTGAGGACTTATATTGTCAAATGCCTGGGATGGACTACCTCATTTTGTACTCAGTTGTTTTGGAGAGATTTTGTAATCTAACATACACTGCTTATCTTAAACTCATATTATGTATATGGAGTTTGTAATACGATAACAGCTGGTTTTGTAATAAATAGACTTAATTAATTTTCCGCCTTAGTTTAATTAAAGTCACGAAAAACCAGGTTGTTACAACTAACCTATTAATAATCCCACAATAAACCTATCTATTCATAACCTCTTCCATTATTAAACTCGTTTACCTGGAACTTGTTTAGCCGATAAATTAATTTTTGGGCCCTATTTTAAACCCACACTTCCACTTGCACTTCTTTTCTTCTTCCTTCTTCTTTTGTACGTCATTTGAGTTCCTCAAAAGACCTTCAAAATTTCTGTAATTTCCATGGCTCCTTTCAGAAAGTTTTAATTTTTTTCTTCAACATTTCGCTAATTCATCATGTCTCAGGTAATTTTGGAGTCCTAATTATGCTTGAGTTTGTTTTTTTTTTCCATGAGCTAAATTCAATTTGACCTAGTTTTTGGTATTGTATTCATTTAATTTTAATTATTTAATTTCTTAGTTTTGTAATTGAACATTCAAATTTTGTTTTGATGGGTTTATTGAATTGAGATTTTTGTGTTGATTTTACTCGTTAAAGTCGTATCCTAATGTAGTGTTTGTTTGATTATGGGTTTGGTTTTGTTTGAAGGAATTTGATTTTTGGTTGCTGTTGCTGCTATATTCCTTGTTGCTGCCTTGTTTTTGCTGCTACATGTTGTTTAGTATATTCTTCTTCAAGGTTCTTCAAATATCTTACTGTATTTTTTAACAACTGAGTAAAGTAATTAACAAGATTTCTACAGGTCAGTGTTTAACTTACATTACATTAAATTACTTCTCCTGTCTAATACAAGTGGGTAATGTTTAATTTGAAATTTGGAACAAAAAGTTTACCCTTTTTTGTATTGGTTTGTATTGACGACTATCAGGCAACAAATCAACATGTTGTCGAATTTTCAACTTCTACTAAATGATCAACATGTTGTCGAATTTCCTTGCTACAATTTGGCCTTTGATTTTTTATCATGTTGTCTTCGATATTTTCCTATGTATTGATGATTTCATTGAATTTCAAACAATGAATTTCAAAAACAAAAAAAAAAAATAAAACAAAAAAATTAAGAAAGAAGACGTTGGAAGAGGGGAAATAAGCAAAAGAAAAGCAACCTCCCATTATATAAACAAAAATGGGCCCCATGGTATTGTTACCTGTTTCTACAGGTCATTTTTTTAAGTGGGTCTAATAATGGAAGAGGGTATGAATAGATGGGTTTATTGTGGGATTATTAATAGGTTGATTTATTTTTGGAAGACCACCAATAGGTTGGATTATTCCTGGTAAATATTCCTAAAAAAAAAAATTCAAATCTTATACCTAATTGATTATTTTTAGTCATAATCTATAACATTTCTCAGTTTTCGACCCAAAAAATAACCGTTGTTTCCTGAAAAATTGCGTTTTTTGGCTGAAAAAGAGGCAGCTAGAAGGGGTAAAGTTCTATGCAAGAAAAAGGCAAATGACGTGTGAGATTTTGAAGACGAGTTTAAAATATTTTTAGGCAACAACTGTATATTTTTTTGGTCGGAATGACTAAAAATACTCAATTAGGTATATGATTTGAGCAAAAAATTATGTTGGTATAAAATTTGAATTATGGTCATAAAGTAGGTATAAGTCATGAATTTACCTTTTTTTAAATTATTTGTATCAATTTTATAAGTTACAAAATTTCTTAGTTCCTATGTTAGTTAATTTAGTAGATTTACTTAATATTTTTGTATCTGTTTTAAGTGTAATTTGTATAGTTAAGCTCACGTAAATTAGTATAAGACCGTCTCACGAAAGACTTACTCTATATTTTGTGGCCGATAGTTTAACAATTTGACTTAAAATAAATTATTTATCATTTTCTTATAACCAAATTTTCACGACGGTAAACATATAGACGGAGTTAGGTACACTGTATATACGGATTATTTTTAACACATTTTTCGTGTACACTATATTTGTTGGGAACAACATTTTTATACGGGTTATTTTTGACACATTTTTCATGTACACTGCATAACTCAATGACACAAACTTTGTTAAAATTTAATGAATGCATTTATAATAGAAATATAAAATTGACCCATGTTTAATCTAGACCATTTAACTTTGTTTAGATGATTATAAATAAATAAATAAATTAATTAAAAAAAAGAGTAAATTGTTGATTACACCCTTAAATATATCAGCTTTTGAAAATTACACCCTTGAACAAATTTTTTTTTAACTTACACACAAGAAATAACTTCTGATAAAAAATTACACCCAAAAATTTAACTCTGGCAGAATCTTCATACCAATTTGAATTTTGAGGACTTAAATTGAATTTTGATGACAAAAATGCCCTTGTGACTTCTTCCCTTCTTTTATCATAAGTGATTTTCTGGGTTCATTTTTTCTTCAATTCAACTCAATTTTTTTTTTCCAAATTCAAACTCATTTTATTTTTTAGTATCTAGCTCAAGATCATTATTACTCATCTTTTTTTTTTCTTTTTTTTTTTTGGTTTTGATTTGATATCCACAGAAAGATGGTTATTTTTGTAGATAAAAATGGGTTAATTGTAATGGATGGTAGAGTAAATAAAAAGTTTGATTTTTAAATATTTAAGAAAGTCTAGGTTGTGGGTTTATTATTTTTGTGGGTTACTTACTTATGATATGAAAAAACACAAATAGAATTATTATTTTTGTGGGTTTATCATAAAATATCTATCTTTTGATCAATTTTTAAGTTGCACACCAAGTGTTTGAGAAATTGCCTCGTTGAAAGTAGATGAATAAGGGGCTAACAAAAAAGGGTTTGAATTGTGGGTTTTGTTACATGAAATATGAAGGATAAAAAACAAGGGGGAGGGGTAAAAAAAAGTATGGTACATAGGTACTTTATTGGGGAAAAGTTGAGTTGAAAGTTGTGGTGGTAAAAATAAGGCATGAATGATAAAGGAGAGAGGATGATGAAAGCATGAAGAAGTTTTTGAGAGGTTTAAAGATTAATTTGAGAAAGAGTAAGAGAGCAAAAATGGTGGAAGTAATGAAGGTTAGGGAGGGGTAAGTAAATTAGAAAATAAAACAAGGGCAATTCGGTCAGAATATGGTAATTAACACCGGAAATCTCACTTTGGTGCAATTTTAGAAAATTAACAATATTATGGATGTAAGTTTAAAAAAAAAGTGTTCAAGGGTGTAATTTTCAAAAAGTGATATATTTAAGGGTGTAATTAACAATTTACTCTAAAAAAAAAAGTATTTTATTACTAATCTAAATGTTATCTAGATTCTCACATTATATAATAATAGTAATTTGTACGCGCTACGCACATAGCAATAAATTAGTTTAACGGAGTAATTATTTAATTTGACCAATTTTTTTTACACGTATTCATCATATTATAACAAAAAGTAAGACTTTAAATACTTGATTTAATAAGTTGCATTTAATATCAATTAATAATTTTTTCATTGATGTCGTCTCATCGAATGAGACAATTAAGACATAGTTACTTTTGAAAAATAATAACGTTACTTTTCATATGTAATGCGATTACGTTTGAAAGAGTAATTGTAGATTGACAGTGACATATATAATATCTGAATGTTCAACGAAAATATGGTCAAACATGATATTTACATAGTGTGTCTCATACTATGAGACGACCTCATACTTGTACAATCTGATAAAGTGTTGTAACTAGATTTTTCATTTTCTTTATTGTAATACTCCATCTATTTCGCTTCTTAAGCACCATTTTTTCTTTTGAAATTTTTTGAATTAGTTAGTCTCATTATCAAATTTACTAACTATTAGGTTGAAATTACAGTAATGACCTTGTCATTCTACCTTATTCATTAAATGTTAGGTTGAAATTACCGTAATAACCTTACCATTTTACCTTATTCTGATCATCCATATTTATAAATCTTTCAATCAAACAAAAATACTAGTATAACACAATCTCGTCACGAACTCGTAACACCCCTCGCCAAGCTTACGCAGACAGTTTTCGACTTGCAATATCCCAAATAGTACGGTGACATAGCTACTAACTGTCAACCCAGGTAGTCCAAATGCTCTCGACCCCAACATTAAATTACCAAAGCCATACGTCGAGTTTATTCCAAGTGTGCAGTTTCCGAATATCTAAACCCTCCTTATCCTTTTGCTTGCAACAATTTGACCAACTTATAAACTTCATTTGCCTCTTTCCCACTTCAACTTGCCACAAGAAATATTTACAACAACTATTAAGATAATCGATACTACCCAGCGGTCTCAACAAGCTAGAAAACCAAAAAATTTCTATCCCAAACATAATCGAATTAATTTACTAAGCGTTCTCCGCATAAGAGAGGAGGAAAGTCCAATGGGATGTTGAGTTCTTGATCCGCTGCAAAAGAGGAATAAACGTGACAGGCTTAAGACGCGAACTATTAAGAGGCAGCCTCAAATATCGTTAATAAAATTATTATATTTGCTATAAAATATCTTAAATAAATCATAAAAATATATACTAAAATATTGCTTAATTAAATTTGTAATCACTAATGTAACTAATCAATACTTTGTTTTCGCCAAATTAAAATTATTTTTTACGTGTAGAATATTTCTCTTATCACTAATTACACCTTTTGTTTTCCTCTCCTAAATCTTTAAAGCTTCATACAAAAAAAATTAGCTATACACAACTTACTCACTAGAACAATCACATTTGCGAAATTTCGGTTATCTAATTTGTTGTTTTTATTTGAATATCTAACTTTTTTACACTTTCACCTATGAAGTATTAAATATGGAGAACTTAGTTATTGTTCCCCTAATTTTAAAAATACACATTACTATTTGTAATATTTTTGTACATTTATCTAAAAGCATATTAACTGGTTATTCTTAGATAATATAATGTATCCATATCTATATATATTTCCTCCATTCAAATCCACTTCCCATGACGCCATATTTCAAATGTTGAGACGCGTTTTGTAATGTTAATGTCTTTAGTTCCACATTGATAAAAATTTATTAAATTGAATATTAATTTTGTATTCAGTAAGACGAATTAAACAAAATCACTCATGACTAAATTACCGCTTATGTATTTCACACAATCTCGAAAGTTATCCAACTTTGTAAATAATGTCAAATAGTATTTTTTTTGTTGCCAGTTGGAAATGGAGTGTTTAACAACTAGATGTACAACATTCCAACCCGTACTTACAAACTGCAATTACAAATATAATAACATAATACATATTACAACGTAAAGAGCTTCGGTTATTAGAGACGTGTTGGTGTAGTATGGTGAACTGGTCACGAGCTTCATCTTCCGTCTTCTCAGCATAATGAAAACCTTCCATAAGTCAATTCAACGCACCACTTGAACTATCGAGTGACAAGAACAGGCTACACTTACGCCGCGAAAGCGTAGAAAGAAAAAGGTGAAAGCAAACTGAATAGGTTCGCCTCGAGCGGAGAAAAATCTCCTACAACCTAATGAACGAGCCCCCTAGACAAAATAAGGAGACCAAGGACATTCTGTGAGCAAAGAAAAGGAAACAACACCCCCTCGACCAAACCCCTAGCCACAACCCCCATAGGAAACCAATCCTTGGTGTAGCCAACACAAATCGGATGCAAAGATACTAAGACCATTTAGAAGGGAAACCACCACGAATATAAGGATAGGACACCTAGTTCCATGGTGTAATTTATTATCATATAGATAACGATTAAATAAAGTAAAAGACCCCAAGTTAAGGGACATGACAATACACCCTTAACGATGCTAACAAGTACTTCCTAAGGGAGCAAAAGAAACGTAATCATAATCGATGATCCAATCTCCAACAAGCATTTATTTTCAAAGACTCGCAAAACGTAATCATAATCAATGATGGAAAACCACCGCCACCATACCAACCATAACCGTCAAAACATGCAACAACATTACAGTCCGAACGACAAACCTGAGAAGCTTGAACAAACACTGAAACTGACATGCAGGAGGGGGACCCCAAAGAAAAGCACCATAACAAGACCAAAACCAAGACACACTTAAACGCAACCTCAAGACCAACCCCGACAACAACCAGATGACACACGCCCAACAAAAAGAAGAGATAACAAACAATGAGACATCAAACAAAGCTGGCAGTGGCCTAACACACTACAAACGATTTACCATATCCCTTTTCCTCACTTTTAATATTACCCTTTTTTTTAAAAAAAAAATTTATGTCCCTTTTTACTTTTAGGGATTTTGGAGAAGAAATAAAGGGCTTTGAAACCATCTTGCAAAACATTATAGAAAACATATTTTTTTGGGAAAATCTAATAATTTTTTTTTAAAAACAAGGAATTGAAAGAAGAAAATTGAAAAACGGTTTTTTTTTTAGAAAAGCGGGAAAACAGGTTTTTATTATTATTTTTTTATTTAATTTTTTTTTTTAAAGTTGAAGATAAAAAAAAAAAAAAACATTGTTTTGAAAGACGATTTTGAAAACCATAAGACCTTACTCAAATTTATTTACTTTTGCTCCTGATCTTCCATTTTTCTCGTTGTCATCGATCTGAGAGTGGTGGATCAGGGAAGAGCAACTAAGAGCCGAGTGTGGTGCATGTCGAGAATACAGGGGGCCAAGCGCTACGGAACGCGGCGATTTGCATGTAAGGCCAGTCCCAATGAGAGGATTCAAACTCTCTGTATGTCGATTCGCTGGAGATAGGCCAACGAACGGCCAAATCTCCGACGGATAAGGCTAAAATGAAGAAGGATTGGACGAAGGAGGGAGACGGTGGTTTGCAAGTGTGAAATGGATTTTAGGGTTTTGTTTGTCTAGAGAGAGAAACGGAGGCAGAGAGAGAAAAAGATGCAGAAAGAGAAAGAACTCACATTCATTTTTATTTTTAGGTCAATAACTAGTGTTATGAGGGAGTGAATTTGGATAGAGAGAGCAATTAACAAGTAATTATCACAAACTCAGCTATATTAGTTGCGCATTTGCACAAATGCTAAACTAGTTAAAAATTAGGGATGTCGTGGGGCTAGTCAATGCGGATACCGCTCCACATCCGCCCTAATTAGGGCGGTGATCTGGTACGTTTAGTTAGTGGGGTGAGTCAACGCGGATACCGTTCTGCATCCGCCCTAATTAGGACGGTGATAAGCAGGGGCGAAGCCAGACTTTCATACATGGGGTAGCAAGAATATTTGCTCCGCAAGGATACTAAAATATATTGTCATTTTATAATAAGTGAAAGTCAAAAATACAAAATATAGGCTTAAATAAAAATATTAATCTAATTGTAACCGACGAGTTCTCATATTTTGAAAATGATTTACAATATCATCGTCGGTTACATTACAAAATAAATCACGTTCGATAAATGTAACTAAACTATCATTCAACAATTGATCTCCCATGCTATTACGAAGTTTGTTCTTTATGTAAGTCATGGCCGAAAAAGCTCTTTCTACACTCATACGCCACGGGAAGAATTAATACTAGTCTTAGAAGTAAATAAACCTTTGAGTGCACCACATGTTTTTTCGTTTCCACAAGCTTCATAGAAAGCTCACTCAAACTCTTTAAATTCCAAAATCTATCATCATGTATACCTTATAATCTTATATGTAATTAAGCTTTTATGAAATTAAACATTACTTCTTCTAATTTTTATGTGACATTTTACATTTATCTAATAAATTACTAATATTGTAAAATAAATATAATTAAATAACAAATCACCTAAAACTCAAATAATAAAATTCACAATTAATAATATGTAGAGTAAGAAAAAGTTTAAAGTACAATTTTACAAAAAATATCATACGAAGTGTAAGGAAGAAGACATACCTTTGTTTTGTTAGGGTGTGAAATGGCTTCAAATTGTGATGAAAAAGTATATTGTTTTGTTATTAAATTGAAAAAGATAAACTAAAGTAGAGAAAACTAGAAAAGTAGCCGTAAAAAAAATAGTAGACTTGTATCCTTGGAAGTTGAAACTTGAAAGTAGGCAATAATTACATATTACTTTGATTATTTAAATATTTTCTACCTTTTAGTGCTACTTGATTTTTGCAATTGAAAAACAGGAAAATATTTTTTCAGCTAATGGGGTAACACATGTTACCCCTTGTTACTAGTTCCCTTCGCCTCTGGTGATAAGGTACGTCTAGTGGGTTATGGAGTGGAGGTAGGAATTAAAAGTGATACCTGCCGGGAGTCGTGGAGCGGTGGTGGATTTCATCTGAACTCCGCCGCCGCCCCGTCTATACCCGCTTCATCAATATTATTGAAAATAATAGTAAGATTAAACATTTGATTTTTGTATAATTAATAACGTGTTCCACATGTATTTTAAGTTGACGTTTACAATATTTTGAATTAGTAATTTCATGTGTTTCTTATGTCTTTATTTTAGATTATAGTTTATTGAAAATTTTGGTAAACAATTATTTAACTTTACGCCAAAACAATGATATTCTATATGGCGGGTCTAGAGCAGGTGGAGTGAGGGAGGCGGGTATGGGGTGGGGGTGGGACAGGTGGTGATTTTAGAAATTCCCTTGTTAGACGGATGGTCCTCAGCCATGGCCCGCCCATGGGTGATGGGGCGAAGGTGAATTTTTATTTGCGGATGCGGATGTAAAGGATTCTTCCCTCACCCTCAACCCAACCCAACCCCACCTCACCCTAATAACCTATTAAAAATCAATCAATTTTAAATACTAAACATATAATTAGGAAAACTAAAAAAATAATCACGATTTGCGAACTCCGGCTCCCAAGTAGCAACCCATTTAAAAATCCGTAAAGTTACGAACACTCGAACACCACACGTCCACACCGCAGCTTCACTACAGTGGTCGGCTTACTCAACTCAACATTTAATCCACAAATATTATTTTCAAATCATCAATTAATTACTCATATAATAATAATAATAATTGAAATAATAATTATATTCGTCCAATCAGCTTCTCCCACAACTACCCTCCATTTTCTACCAAATTTACAACCCAAACCACAAAACTCACCCTCAAAAACCAACCTCACCAGAAGGGTATTTTCGTCTTTCAATACCATTAAAAATAGCCGTTAATTCACCCGTAATTTTCAAACAAAAGTAAAGTAAATTTTACATCATCATTTAAAAAAAAAAAAAAAAAGTGTATTCGTATTTATTTTAAAAATAAATAATGATAATAATGATGATAATACATTAATACGTGAAGAAACAAACTACAGAGAGACAAAAGCCGAAAATAAAATTAAAAAAAGAGGAGAGAGAAACTCTTTTCTTTTGATCCCTAATTTTCTTCTTACTTTTCTTTAAATTAAAATTAATTAATCTTTTTTTTTTTTTTCCTTTTTTTCTTTTTATGTTTGTGCATTTTGCAATTTGATTCTGCATTTCGATTTGCGTCGTTGAATCTGGTAATTTCTGTTTAATTTTTTTTTTATTCTGTGAGATTTTTTTTTTTTTTTTTTTTTTTTTTTTTTTTTTTTTTTTTTTTTTTTAATTTTGGAAATGTGTGATGATTTTTCTCAATTTTCTAATCGAATTGTTAGGGTTCATTGTTGATTCAGAGGAATGTGCGTCGAATTCATTGAAGAAGATCCGTTGAGAAAAACAATCACATTGAAGTTCGTTTGAAAAGGATTCGAAATCTCGTTGCATAGAGTGAGTGATTGATTCGAAACCCTAATTTCGGTCGTTTATTTGATATGCTGCGCAATTTTATTCCCTAAAATCGCGGCGAAAAAATTGGATTGATGATGGATTTTCACATTTTGTGATGTTAGGTTGGAGAAAATAGATCTTGAAAAGTTGGCGCCTCAACGCAGGACACAGCGCCACGTGGGTGGTCAGATGCAGCAGAGCAACGCCTCGTCGGCGGCAGCCAATGCTGTGTATGATCACCCTGGCGGTGCTGCTGGTGGTGGTGGTGGCGGTGGTGACGCTGGTGATGCCGTCATGGCTCGCTGGCTTCAGTCTGCTGGGTTGCAGCATTTGGCCTCGCCTTTGGCGTCTAATCCGGTGCCTAATATGCTGATGCAGGTATACATTTTGGTGTAACGATTGATTCCGGTGCTAAATATGTTTTGTTATTGTATCGTTCGTATGTTGAAGTGTAAATGATTTGAAGTAGGGTGAAGCCGTGAAGGTTGTTTATGTTTTAAGTAGGACTTTTACTTTTTGATTCTCGATGGATTGAAGAAATTGCTATTTGTGGGTTTGAGATGTAGGTATACGTTCTTATGCAAGTATAGAATCGTGGTTATAAATATGTTTGTTGTTATATTCTACTTTTTCCGAGTTCATTGTTTTGTAAGTTAAGGTGTGAACAATTTGAAGTTGGGGGAACTTGTTTTTGTTTAGAATAAAATTTGGTTTTTAATGGGTAGAAAAAATTGCTATTTTTGGGTTTGAGATTTTATGGAATAATGCGTTATGGACTTCTTTACAGCAACATGAGGTGGTTTTTTCATGGATCATATGCAAACACGTTTTCTTTGTAATGAGAACTGTTGGACTTGGGTATTTCCCTACTTTTTTGTCCTGCCATGGGCGGAACCTGTGATGGGATGAAGACAATGTGGGTGATGTTAAGGGTCGTCTTAAAAATTTGGAGGTCTTGTATGGTCAACTCCTTTATGTGACCCCCGAATAACTTAGTATTGATGTGATATTCTATCTCATTGTCGTGCTTTGTATGTATATAAAGCACACATTTAACTTTATAAGCGGTGTCTCTGTTGCGTTGCTCATGTTTCTCACCGTGTTTGATGATCCTTGGTGGTGGTGATGTTGATGGCCAACTCGTTGTGTGTTGTTTTGAGACCTCAATGACGACGATCAAGTTTTATATTTCCTTGTTTAAGAATTTTATTTTATGTGCACTAAAGTTAGGAATAGAAAGGCCTAAAACGAGAGGTTGTGCTTTGATTGAATTTTTTGGATAATGTTGGACGTTGCCAGAAGTAGTTACTCAGTTGATCACGTTGCCTACTGTTTCAATTGTCTTGAAGGGTTATGGAGCACAATCGACGGAAGAGAAGCAGCGGCTTTTCAAATTAATGAGAAATCTTAATTTTAATGGTGAATCTGGTTCTGAACCGTATACTCCAACTGGTCAGAGTGTATCTGGGGAGGGTTTTTATTCTCCTGAATTTAGAGGGGATTTTGGTGCGGGTCTTTTGGATTTGCATGCTATGGATGACACCGAGCTTCTTTCTGAGGTACAATACTTAACTTACAGCACACATTTGGTGAACTTCTCCTAATCATGTACGGCATTCAACCTATTCTTCCTAGTGGCTGTGCTAGAGATATTTTATTGTTATTGTCATGTCGGAAGATGGATGATTACTTGAGCTGGTGTATTTACTATCTACTACTCCGTAGTCAGTAGTATTTAAGAGTGCTTTGATTGAAATATTGCTCATTTGATGCTTTGCTCCATCTAAAGAAATTGTCTAAATGTAAAGTTTACACACTCTTTCCACTGAATCGTACCGTCATATGTTAATGGTGGGAAATCTATCTTTCAAGAATCCTTAGCATGTTGGAATTTTGATCATTTGATGCTTCCGTCCATTTATAGAAATTGTATAAATGTAAAGCAGGTAGGATCTTTCCTTCCAGAATTATTGCCACTGAATTATTCCATCATATCTTAATGTCGGAATAATATGCGTTCTGCTAACCTTACATCATTTCTCTGCTCTCTTTTTATTTTCTCCTAACCACAGTTTATGCTTTTTAGCATGTTATCTCTGAGCCCTTTGAGCCTTCACCGTATATGCCTGGTTCAACATCATTTGACGATGACAATGAAGAGACCAATTTTATCAGCACCAGAAAACAAAAAGGACAGGGACCAGTTGATGCAGATGCTTCTACTGGGCTGGCTGCTTTTGAGAAAGAGTCCACTTCAAAGGAAAATAATGTGGCCAAGATCAGAGTCGTTGTAAGTATACGATGCATATGAACGCCCCACCCCCTTTTGTTTTTTACTTAGTTGGTAATATGGTATACATTACACGATATGTCAAGCTGCATCTGTGAATACACCGTCAGTCCATAACCAATACCTAGATTTAATACCAAATGCCTTAGGTCCCATCTATTGTAGTCATGTTAGTTTTCACTGGGGCCTTATATGGTGTCACCGTACAACTAGCCCACTTTCATTTTCACGGAACTATGTAT
Source organism: Dianthus caryophyllus (assembly GCA_023091065.1). Classification (NCBI taxonomy): domain Eukaryota; kingdom Viridiplantae; phylum Streptophyta; class Magnoliopsida; order Caryophyllales; family Caryophyllaceae; genus Dianthus; species Dianthus caryophyllus. The sequence goes on along the minus strand of CM041518.1, from coordinate 7,857,753 downwards.
TTAGAAGAATGTAGACGAAGAGGGTTGTGTGGTGCTATATTTAGGAAGGAAAGGGTCGAAGGAGAGGGTCGATTCGAAAATTGCCTGTAAAGATTGGTTATTAGATTTCACATGGTGCTCATGGTAGGTCTAATTTCCTGTGATTCTGTAGCGCACTTGATCTTTGGGTTTTAGTTTGGTATAACTGAGATACAATTGATGCCTCATTGATGAAAGTGATTGTGGTCGTTGCGTAAATTTCTGCATTGACATAGTATTGAAGCTTTCATGTTTTGGTATTCACATGGTTCATTTTGTTTTCACTAAAGATATTTGCGGAATTTATTTAATGGCGTGTTTGGATAAGAGAATTTTATTTGAGAATTTGGATTTGATCCAAATTAGATGTTTGGCAAAGTTCAAAGATTTGGATTTGAGCAAATTCCAAGCCTACTCCTGTCGAAGTATAAACTTGACGATTCCAAATTCAATCCTCACCCCATGTCATTTACAGTTTTAATACTTCACTTTTTAGATTTGAATTGAGGATTTTTAAATGAAATGACTATTCTTAAACGCTATCTAAAGAATGTTGCAAATTATTTGTAGGTTCGTAAGAGGCCTTTAAATAAGAAGGAGCTTGCACGAAAAGAAGACGATGTAGTCACTGTTTATGACAATGCTTTGACAGTTCATGAACCAAAACTTAAGGTACTTAATGATCATTAACAGGCTTGAGAGTTCTGATAAGTTGACAGTCACTTTTACTTCAAAAATAGGCATAAAAAAAGAACTATTTTGGTTAACACTACTTACTGATTTGACATATTGAATGTTGCTCTGTAAGGTGGACTTAACAGCATATGTTGAAAAGCACGAGTTTTGTTTTGATGCTGTTCTGGATGAGCAAGTGTCAAATGATGAGGTATCTTTCTGTGATAGTTTTTGAGCTAGAGCTATGAAAATCAAATTCCTATCATCCACGTGTTGTGATACTATTTGTTTACGTAACATTGTAACAGATAGGCACATAGTCTTTCAGTACTCTTACCAGTTTGAAATACTGCATACTTATGATTTTTTTTATTATTCAACCAGGTATATCGTGTTACTGTTGAGCCAATTATTCCATCAATATTCCAGCGAACAAAAGCAACTTGCTTTGCCTATGGGCAAACTGGTAAGTGGGCTTTGCTTTTCTGAGCATGATTGTAGTTCAGGTTCTTGTTACTATAGTCATTTTGGTGGCACTTTGCCTTTTATGAATTGGCTTTGCGTATGTAGGATTTACCTTCCTGTATATTGGTAAACTATAGATTCTAATCTGGCAATAGCCACCCATGCAGCTTTATATTACTCTGGTGATTTGTTTAAGTTGCTCAATTTTTTTAGTTCATTCCCCCTCTGTTCAAGATGTTGTACTGATGGACTGATGGACTGATGGACTCACCTCAAAAATATTTTTCTGCATTAGTCCTTTTCCTTGACCTGATTTATGAGAGGTAATTTGGAGAGGCGCGCGTCTTTTTGATGCGAGGTGCCCTATTTTTAGTAACAATGTTGTATTTTAGAAATACAATTTTGGGCAAAAATACCTTTTCCTGAGTTTTCTAGTTGACAAACAAGCTAAGGAGTAAAGTTTGAGAATAATGGGGAAAAGGGAGTTCATAATTTAAGTTCTATTTGAAAAACGATATGGAAAGTACGTACTAGTGTATCTTGTTAAGTGAACTTTGTCAAATAGACGCACTTAAAACGCATTGAGGCATTTTGGCTAGTGTCTTGTCCAAGGCGCGCCTTTTAAAACTCGTAGCTGTTTAACATTTTTTGGATATATTTCAATTTATGCTGTTTTTTATATTACCGCTGAGTGATAAGGCTATGTGATTGATCAGAGTGCAAAGTCATGTGTGTAACTGTGTATACAGCTGAAGCATTTTGCTGCTCATATTTCGTCTCAATCAATCGTCAATATGCAAGTAAACATTTATACATTTTCAGGAAGTGGGAAGACATTCACCATGAAACCATTGCCTATTAGAGCTGCTGAGGATCTTGTGAGGTTGTTGCACCAACCTGTTTATCGTAACCAGAGATTCAAACTGTGGCTCAGCTACTTTGAGATTTATGGGGGCAAACTCTTTGATCTCCTCTGTGACAGAAAGTATGATTCTTACATGTTTACAGTACTTTGCTCTTTCTTTTTGAGATAATGTGACCAATAAACAAATCTTCATGTGTTTGTAGGAAACTTTGTATGAGAGAAGATGGACGACAGCAAGTTTGCATTGTTGGACTGCAGGAATTTGAAGTTTGTGATGTGCAAATTGTAAAAGAGTACATAGAGAAGGGGAATACCTCTAGAAGTACCGGTACCACAGGTGCCAATGAGGAATCTTCAAGATCCCATGCTATCTTACAGCTTGTTGTGAAAAAACATACTGAAATAAAGGATTCCAGAAGAAATGTAATTAGTGATGGGAACGACTTTAAGAGTGGAAAGGTCGTTGGTAAAATTTCCTTCATAGATCTGGCAGGAAGCGAGAGAGGTGCAGATACAACTGATAATGATCGACAGACAAGGTACCTTTATTCTTCCTTTGTGCCTTTTTTTTTTTTTCCAGTTTCCTTGGACCTTATCTCTTCCATTCCCCAGTCTATGGAGCAACTACGTAGCCTTATAAGTTGCCATATGTAGCCATTCTCAATCTGGCATGAGGCTCAAAACAGGTCCAGCATGAGCTAGGGCGTTACATGGTATTAGAGCAACTTTGTGATAGTGTGACCATTTGGTAAATACAACATTGTATTAGGTTCAACCTGGCATGTTATTGTAGGGTGATTGTCATATACCATGTTATTGTAATGGTCTTTTTCGAAGCTCATGTGACTAATGCAGTAGTGCTTAAGGGTGTGTTTGGATTGAGGGATATGGAGGGAAAGGAAGGGGAGGGAAATGGGGGAATTGATTTTCCTTTGTTTGGATACAAAAAATGGAGGGAAGGAAATGGAGGGGGAGGGATTTGGAGGGATCCATTTTCCCTCCTCAAAGCCTAATTGGAGTCCCTCCAAAATAGGCAAGATTTGGAGGGAAAATGGTATCCAAACACCACCATTTTCCCTCCCCTCCCCTTCCTTCCCCTTCCTTCCCCTTCCCTCATTTCCCCTCACCTCCCTTTCCCTCCTATTTTGCTATCCAAACACACCCTAAAGGGTTCGATATTTCTACTCATATATAGCTAGTGCACTTTTTTCTTTTTCTTTTGTTCTAATGGTTGATGAGGTATTTTGATGAGCAATCTTTGAATGGATGGACTTTCTCTAAAATTTTCAAGATGTGAAACGACCGAGAAGAAAATGGGTAAGAAATGACTTGTTGATTAGGTAGGTAAGTTGCCATGTACAAGGATAATACTAGTCTGGCATGGAGTTAGGGTGTTACAAAAGGTATTAAAGCAACTCTATGACCGTGCAATGAAATTGTTGGTCACCTAGTGGAGGTTATGCTTGGGCTATACCCCACATTAACAAAGAATTCTATTTTAAATGATTAGGGTTTGGAGGAACAAGTTTAGTAAGGATAACCTCCCGGGAAGTGTCCAAGATGTGAAGGAGTGAGAAGAGAATGGGCTAGCATTGACTTATGTTTATCAGCTTGGTAAAAGCTGCAATAGCTAAATATTTTCTGTTCGATGGAGATAATGATATCTAAGAAATTCTACATTCATGTGTTGGAATTACTGCTCCACCTAGCAGAGGGTGATTCTTGGGCTTTATTGAGCGTAACTACCAGGTGACTATGGTTTGATAGTGTTACTCCTGTAAAAAGTGCACTATCTTTTTTAGTGGTTTAGAAATTATCATCATCATCTTAGAATATGAGATCTTGAGTAAAGTGTTCAGCATGCGTGCAAGTGAGGCGAAAATGTGCGAAAACTATTTGTGTTAGTCTTTGGTTCTGTACAGTACACAAATCGGGTGAGCTGGAAAACTATGTTAACCATACTTAACTCCGCATGAGGTGGAGAATAATTGAGCATGGTCTTGGGGTGCTACAGAAAATGCAGTGATATTATGATATCATACTATGAGGAATCAGGCCATGTTGATATCTAAATTTAGTGTTGGCTTCGTAGTGCTTTGACATTTTTTAATTGGTCAGTGAGCAATTACGGAGTAGGTAGTTTAACTGTTCATGATTGTCATGTTTTAAGTATGGTTACCGGATTCACTATGAATTCGTTTTTACGGATTTGCGATTCACTATGAATTCGTTTTTACGTTTGCGTTCGCTCTTGTAATGCATGTATTATGTGTAATTTTAGTAAGAGACTAGATAGAATTCGCTCTTAGCGATTCACGATTCGTAGGTACCTGAACGAATCTGGTAACCATGTGTTTAAGTGTTAATATATACGTTACAGAGCCACATATCTACTTACAGTTTCTTTAATCTTTAATTTATCATCTTATGATTTAGGGTAATTGCATTTGTCTTTGTAAAAGCTTATATTAATTTCCATCTTACCTTTTAGGATTGAAGGAGCTGAAATTAACAAAAGTCTTCTGGCCCTGAAGGAATGCATTCGTGCTCTTGACAATGACCAACTTCATATTCCATTTCGAGGAAGTAAACTCACCGAAGTCCTTCGTGACTCCTTTGTTGGCAACTCAAAAACAGTCATGATATCATGTATTTCTCCTAATTCAAACTCATGCGAGCATACACTGAATACTTTGAGATATGCTGACCGGTAATAATAACTGTTTTACGAATATTCATTCTAAAAATTCAAGTGAACGCATTACCGACTTTGAGAAAGATTGACAGGGTAAAGAGTCTTTCAAAAAGTGGGAATTCGAAGAAGGATACGAGTAAAGAACTTCCAACTATGCCAGCTGCACAAGTGTTTGATGATGTGGAAGTCCTTCAGGAGCAATTTCCAGAAGGTAGAGCGGTCACTAACAGAAGGGCCGTGGAGAAGGAAAACTTGTCTTACAACCCTTCATCAGGCTACGACATGCCGTCAGCTGCCATTCCTTCTAGCTACAACTACAACGGTAGAGATGCCAATGGAACTGGTTCTAGTACAACTGATTGGGATAAACCCGAGATAAATAGTACTTATGGTGGGTCTACTAGTCAGAAGACAAATTCGTCATATTCGCAAAAGTCGGCTGATGTACCGGAGAGTATTCAGAAGGTATCTCCTCCTCGTCGGAAAATCTCAGGTAGGGATGAAAAATCGGAAAAGCTCGGCACTTGGCTTAAAAAGGAGGTTGTTGGAACAGACCCATCGACAATGACCCAGAAATCTCAAAGTACAAACAGTTCAAATACAAATAATGTGCCGTCTAGGTATCATGAGCCTGAATCCTCCGTCAGTGACGGCAACATAGATGCGATATTGGAGGTTACGCTTCTGTGATTGACTCTGTTTTGACTTTTTCTTACTATGCCTTTCATTTCGTGTCTGATCATATTAGTTTCCTATTTAAAGGTGTTATTTCCCTGTTCCATGGGTTTTGCCTTTGGCTGATTATGTGTCATATTGTGATATTGGCAGGAGGAAGAAGCCTTAATTGCTGCTCACCGGAAAGAGATAGAAGATACTATGGAGATCGTTCGTGAAGTAAGCTACTGTTTATGAATTATTCATGATAATCTTATTTTGAAGTACATTTTGTTCAACCGCCTTTCCTATCTAATAGAAAAAGATCCTATGATCCTGAACCGATCCGATCTTACCTGGGATCACAAATCCCAAGTTTGTCTTTGAGATTAATAAAAATGGATGACCGAAAAATATCGCTTTACTAGGAGGAATTTTGGAGAAGGGTGGAGGAATTTTGGAGAAGGAAATAAATACCATAGTCTTGGCAGATGAGCTTACCTGTATCATCATTATAAATATCCCCGTTTCATCATTATAAGTTACGAGTACATGGTTAGCTGAATCTTGGTTGTAAATATCTACTGGTGAAGAATCCATGAAAAGCTCCAGTTCTTCCATCATATTACATTGTTCTTCTCTTTAGCAGAATGATACTTAAATGACTGCTGATACTCTTGATAATATCTAGTTTTAAGATCGGTGGACTTTTTCCATTTTATGACGTCCTAGAGTTGCTCCATTTCCTTGCACTCAACTCAGATTCTGTAATTTCTACCAAACACAAATGGTTAGTTTCCATTGAATTGGAAATAATAGCTTGCATTTTTACTACTTCAGCCAAAAAAATTGATGCACCGCAACTTTGCAAGAACAACTAGAGTTTAGTTTGTATTAGTATTGGACATGTATGCCAGTTCCGACTTTCATACCTTATTTAGCTCTGTTTCAATTCTCAAGCATATTACCTGGTGAATTGAATATAAATGATGTGGTTTGTATTTCTGTACTTGTCTTCTTCGACCATGTTTGCCATTTTCAAGCGATACCTGCTTACATGAATGTTGTGTTATGTTCAGAAATGGTGGAAAACGCCACAACTTAATGTTTATTTTTCTGTTGCAGGAAATGAAGCTGTTGGCTGAAGTAGAACAGCCGGGAAGTCAAATAGACAACTACGTATCTCAGCTAAGCTTTGTGCTTTCACGGAAGGCGGCTGGTCTGGTCAGCTTACAGGCTCGGCTAGCCAGATTCCAACATCGGCTAAAGGAGCAGGAAATTCTTAGCCGTAAAAGGGTTCCTCGCTAACCAAACCGTCCCTCGCTACTAACTTCTGTCATGGCCATCGCAGTTTGTCAGGCGCAGTTAACGCTATAGAAGTCGCCTCATGACTGTGCGTTGGCCTGTTCGTCCGAGCTTTTACAACATGAACTGCTAGGGCGTTGTATATGGGAAGTTTATTCTTGTGTATTCAATTTGTATTGGTACAGTCGAGCTTTAGTTTATTCTTGAATTCAGATCGGACAGTCCGTAGGGACGCAGTGAATTTCTTGACATTCGACTTTTGATTTGGGCAGTGAAAGAATTGTTCTTTTGTAATTTGTATTTGGAATCGTAATCATACGAAAATATTTGTTGAGCTCTCATATTGCGCATGCTTTTTAACCAGTGTCTATGGGATTCACACATGAGAAATTTAACGTTTTCTTTTTAAGCAATTGTTTTTAGGCTTTTATGATAATTACTTTTTCCTATAATTTATACGAGTAACTATTATATAAATATAAAAGAGAAACTATCCCCACAAATTTTCCCTCAAACTATCGCAAACTATAATTAGATTAATAAGCTGAAATTAAAAGGGTGCCCATTACTCCACAGGCTATATACTTAGCCACGGGATTTTGCTCACAGTGGAGGATGGGTCCCACTTGCATTTTTTTGGTTTTTCATGTGAATCTCCGTGGAAGAGTTGATTTAGCTACTGGAATTATCACTATCCAATTAAAATGGGTCAATACATAATCATTTTTTATCCTCCAACTAACACATTTAAATGAGTTCAATACGACAAAACATACACATTTGATTTAATTGTAAAAAATTATAGTTGTTCAATTTATCAATCTATATATTATTTTATATAAAAATAAAACTATGCCAAATATTTACTTACTTCTAGTAGTGTTATAGTATTTAATTTAATGTGATACTTTAATCACATTTCACTACATACATTTTGATATATATTTTTTGTTAATATTATAAATATATTTGTATAATAAATTTAAATGAATTCATTATACTATTTTTTTAAGTTTTGATTGATTTAACTTGATATTTCTAATTTTGATTTAACTAAGGGAAAATATATGATTAAAGTGGCAAATGGGATAACTTATTTGGAAAAATAAGGGACATATAAAAGGAGTTAAAGTATTAGGAATAATTGCTAAGAATAATTCGAATTCGTCCTCTTATTTCATAAATAATCTGAACTCGAATTAATCCACGAACAATCTCAACTATTGAAGAACCATTCCAATAATATATTTTCGCCAATTTCAATCGACTCTAACATGTAAAAAAAAATGGTGAAATCGACTCTAACTTTACCTCACTCTTATTTTAAGTAAAATTCAAACCGATTTCACCTCTTTTTTTTATCCATTAAAGCAGTTTAAAATTGACCAAAATATATTATTGAAATGATTGTTCAATAGTTGAAATTATTCGTGAATTAATTCGAGTTTGAATTATTGTAAGTCCCGTCTCACATGAGAATTAGTGAAATTATTATCCCCGACAATTAATGGAAAGTATTAAACCGCCATCTCCTCTCCTAAACTATTTAAAACAAAAAGGAATTATTAAGGTTTAATAAATCCGATAAATCTCTCCAGAAACAAAATCAATTTGGGGGAAAATTTCCGACAAATTCCCCAAATTATTATTAATTTTCAATCGATTTACCCAGTAATGCCTGGATCAACATCAACAGCATCAATGGAGACTGCAGTAGAACCTCAATCGCTGAAGAAACTCAGTTTGAAATCCCTCAAACGTTCTCTTGATTTCTTTTCTCCTCTTCATTCTCACTTACCTCCTCCTGATCAACTTAGGTATTTCCTTTTTTTATTTTTGGGGTTTTTTTGTAAACCCTAATTTTGCTGGTTTATTGTTTCAGACAAAGTAAATTTTATTAATTGTAAGTAATGAATTATTCTGATGAACTTGATATTTCTAATTGTGATTGATTTAACTTAACGGAGTTTCATCTTTTGTATAGTTTTGAATTAATCAAAGCGTAGAAGAATTATGAATGCATATGTAACGAATTATTAGTATGACGTCTAATTTTTAGGTGATTTTTTTGCTTTTGTAAACCCTAATTTTGTGGGTTTATAGTTTTGCGGAGTAATTTTTTTTGTTTTACGTAAATCAACTATCATTATGACTTGATACTTATGGTTATGGTTTGCTTATCCAATGGAATTTCATTGTTTGTTCTGCACATTCTGCTGATTATTTTAATGTGACACGAGTAAACTGACTTAATGAAACAAGTAGACAGATGAAGATTTAATCTTTTGTCTATTATCAATTATCCATGGGCGATTCTAGATGGTTTTCTGTCGACCGACCCTAATTGATTACGGGACTAAGACAAGTTTGTTATTGTTGTATGAATTATTATTCGACGTCTGATTAGTAGTCGTTTCTTTTTTTGTATGTGGTGGTGGATGCGATGATGCAGCAAAAAGATACGATTAAGCCACAAGGTTAGCAGTTGTTTGATAAAAGTTCTGTATATTAACCTTAGTTGGCTATTTTTTATCGTTGTATTGATGTTTTTTTTTTTAAAAATTTTTGCGAATGCTGAAGATGAAGTTGGAGTATGGTGGTATTGAACCGACAACAGTTAAGCCTCAACCCGTTAAGCAAGATAACGCAAGTTCATCTTCGGCTGCACCGGACACTCTTGCGCTTCCAGGTACACAGTGCTACATTTGATTTATGTGTTTTCATTAGTTTTTTTCCTAATTAATCAGGATTTAATTTTAGTGTCGTGCTTTGGCATGGTTTTTGTGTCGATTAGCTCCTGATGGTGCACAGAGAGGAGGTGCTCATAATGCTCTAGTGGCTAGTCCAGCCGCACAGCCAAGATCGTAAGTGTTTTAGTCATTAACATGAAGGTTGATGTGTTAATATTGTGATGAATTATGTAAAATCGTCTCAGAAGAATCGACCGTGTTTTGTTTGATCGTGAAGTGGGATATTAGAAGTTATTCTGTGTCATTTTCGATGCAATGTTATTCTAACCTTATAGGGCAAGGCTGTTTTGAAACAACTTCCCATATCATGTTGGTGGGAGCTTTTGAGGCACTAGGGTATGGAAATATAGTCATAATTCTCGAGTTTGGGGCGTAATGATAATTCGGCACGGGTTGTTGCTTTATAATTTTGGCATTTTTGGAGTTTAGTGACAGCTAGGCGAGGAAACTGGAATTTAGGTTAAGATGCTTAAAGCATTCCCTTCTAAGTTCTAACACCCCAACAATCTCTGTTGCCACCATTTCTCACCGTGTACACCCGCCTCCAGATTTATATTCGCATACCTTTAGATGATGCTTTTACCTTGTGTCATAAATTTTTCATTTCAGAATCCTTGATGAGATAATTACTTATCCAAAAAACATGCGTTCATCTGATAATCGATTGTAATGCATTCAGAACGAGATATTGAATACACTCGTAACTAAATCTTATATACAGGACTGCTTTAAAAAAATAAAACTTATATACTGGAAAAACATAAGATGATAAAATCTGCTGCTTGCCTCTCTTTAACTTAAGCGTAATGAAGATCTGTAATGTGTTTTACTCTTTTATATTTTCAATAGAATAGTTATTCCTGTTTTAGCTCATGTGTATCAATATGATTGTTTCAGGAATGATTTTGGTCCTACCAGGAGCAGTTCAATTATTTCTGCACCTGGATCCACGGATCGGTTAGTTTCACATCTCTTTTCCTTTGTGTTTTATATTTACTGTTTGCCAGGGCGATTTATGTTTTGCCATGTCTTGTAATGAACTTGTTTGTTGGGCATCAGATCTTGTAGTGATTTGTTGGCGCTTCCTACTTAACTGAACCTGTCCATTTAGTTGCTATTTCAGTTGACCTTGCTTAGTTGCCTTGTGAACTGTTTTATATGGAAGTTGTAGAATTTTTAGAAATATGACTAAAATGCATCCTCCGTTTGTACTTGCTGATATATGCTGTCAATATTCACTTTTTCTTATGTTTTGCATTCTGCATGTCTAAAGATATATATCCAAGATATATAATATAATTGTCATAATGAGCCATTTTGTATACAATATCTTTGACCTGACCTTTCTTGGCTTAGCATTTGATGAAAGTTCCTTTTTTCATCCCCTGTCCTACTCAGTTTAGGCTTTAGAGTTCTACATTCATGATTTTAACTCCATTTCTCTTGCTTTCTCTTTGTTCTTTTCTTCTGTTTACAAACTCTAGGTTTTCAACGTCTGCTATCATGGAGAGAGTTTCAAGTAGATGGCCGCGCCCTGACTGGCATCGTCCATGGAAGACCTACAGGGTAAGAAATATCTTCGTCCTCCCTTGTATATTTAGAAGTTTGCAGCCAATTTTCACTATATTTTGCCGTGCCTATAGCCTAGAGGTTTTTGGAACTTAAGATGTTGTCTCTTTATTTGTGACCCTAAGCTGTCATTAAATCTCTTCTAGATTTGACTTCATTTTTTAGGGCTTTGGAGCTGCTGAACTTCTGGTACTCAGTTTTGTTTCTAACAGGCTTAATATTTTATATCACAATTTGGTGCCCTGGTTGATCTTTACTATAGAGCAGAGAAACCATTATGAACATTGTACGGCTGAAATTTTAACGGCGCGCCAGAATTATTTTCTTATCGGTCTTTTTCACTTTTTTTTGAGCTATTTGACATACTGCTCTCGATGTCTATCTTAAAATGAAACTTAGGCTGAATCTCTAGATCTTAAGATTGATACACATTATCATTCTCTAGGAGTTTAGGAGAGGTGAAGAAGTGGGGTTTAATAAGGATAAACATTCGTTGTTGCAAAGACAAGTGTAGTCAGTTGAAATATTGTTTGTGCTTCTGTGTTATTGACTTTTACTTTTATGTGAAGGATCTTTCATTATATTCTTGCTTGACCAATTCGTTTCTTTTAATATGATCAGGTAATAAGCGGCCATTTGGGATGGGTCAGAGCACTTGCCTTTGATCCAAGTAACACCTGGTTTTGCTCTGGTTCAGCCGATCGTACAATTAAGGTAAGAATATTGGTTTAGAAAAGTACATGGTTTCTTGTCTCTTCGGTGACTTCTGTGATTATAGAAACGTGTAAAGAGATCATTGGATGAACATTCTAACATGAAAGATTATTTTTAAGCTTCTTATTTTTTTGGTGTTTATCAAGTTATTCATCATAAAGATGATGCAGCTAGTGGTTGTGTTGTGCTGCAGGCTGCAGCCATTTATAATTACAGTTTTGAGTGAATATATGTTGGGACTTGGGATTCATGGTATTACCTTTTAAGTTATTTACTGTTATGTGACGAAATTCCAAGCCTTTTAAAGTTATTCCCCGTAATATGACCTTAGATAAACTTTATTACTTTTGCCACATCAACTGATATTCTGAAAAAATTGCGTTATTTCATCGACATTTACGCTTCGTAACCTTTACATCCTATTTTTAGAAAAATGGGAAACATGTTGATTGGCTAATGTCGCACTCTGCATGTGTTTATGAAAAAAATTGTCACAAGAGAGGAAATAGATTACAGAAGTGGAAAAACCAACTCAAACATTAAATCGTAAGTAGGCAAGATTTGATGAGCTTTTGTAACCCTGCTCAGTGACCATGACAAGTTACTTTACGTTTGCAAAATGCTGGTATCAACATTTCATGTCCATTGCAAAAGTGCAACTGATGCCGAGTCTCACCGCAGCAAGTATTATGAGCATAATTGACTTTAATTTTACTTGGAGAGTTTTATTTGTGCTTAGAACTAGAGAAGGATGTCAGGTTTCAAACATAGGCTGTTCCTTTGATAACATTATTCTTTTCTCTTTTCCTCAGATATGGGATGTAGCAAGTGGACAATTGAAACTTACTCTCACGGGGCATATTGAACAAGTACGAGGTTAGTACCATTGAATCTTGTGATAATTAGTTTGTGTTTAAAGTTCTCAATCATTGAACTTCCTCATGCTCAAATTTTCTTGTATACGGATGATATTTTGCAGGTCTAGCTGTTAGCCAGAGGCATACATACATGTTCTCTGCCGGTGATGATAAAATGGTTAAATGTTGGGATCTTGAGCAGAATAAGGTACAAATAATTTTAGACTTTATTGCGCTTAGTTGGAAGCCCATTCTCTATGGATTGTTTTCTAACAAAATATGTCCTTAGCCTTCTGTTTCATCATCTTTGAGGATGAATGATTTGTAATAAAAAAAAAATAATTGCGCTTAAATGGTCTTGGGTTGTATCCATTGCCTACCTGCTGTTCGTACTATTAACTCACGATTTTGTGTTAGAGAAATCAGCCATTTTTAGGAACATGGAATTTGTATTTTCTCTGATGTTTATTGGTTGACAAGCCTCTTATTGTTATCTAAAACTTGCCTGCCATCTAGAAAGAACCAACTTATGTTTTAATATGGAGGTATTAAGACATCTGACCTCCAAACTAGTCGTAGGGAGGTGCATTTCAGGCAGTGGGTTGATGTCAATGCTGTATAGCTTGATGTTAACATATATCTACATAGAACAATATCTACTGCCGCTATATGATTCATTATGATGATTATATTATAATTCAGTGTGTCAGCAATAGTTGTTAATTGGAGTGATTATGTTCAGGTGATTCGTTCCTATCATGGGCATCTTAGTGGAGTATACTGCCTGGCTCTTCATCCCACTCTTGACATTTTTTTTACCGGAGGACGTGATTCAGTTTGCCGGGTATGTTTTGTCTTTCAAGTTGGCTGCTATGAACACATATATTCTGATTATTATGCTAAGCTTTTCCTCTTATTTTCAGGCCTGGGACATTCGTACTAAAACACAAATTTTTGCTCTGTCAGGGCATGAAAACACAGTCTGCTCTGTTTTCACTCGACCTACGGTATGTTGTTTCTTTCAGAGAAAAATGTGTCGTATATTTTGATTGTAGATTATGGTATAAAACTCATGTTTTTTGTGGACAAAGGTTTCTTTCTTGTTTTTTCCCCCTTTATTTCTTTCTATTTTTTTTTGAAAAGCATTTCTTTCTATTTTTTGTTGTCTTTAAATGCTTGCATTGCAGCTCTGTAGTATAGCCACTTCGTAGTTTTCAGGTGCCATTATCTTTGCTAATATATAACTACAACAAAGCCTTAGTCCCAAAAAGTTGTGTGTTGGCTAACATGAAATAAAATTACGTTTGGTAATATGAGAGATTTTTTTGGCTGTTTTGGTGTCTTTAAATGACAACTTTTGCAAATAGCAGTGGATGACATTCTTTAGCCGCTTTTGGTAACTAGAGTGAACCATAACTGTTTTTGTACTGTTGTATTCTTTGGTGACTCAATGCTAGATGATTATTTGTCATTAAATATCGTCCATACTTGGACATCTCTATCTGGATTTCTGTGGTGCTTTGGTGATGGGGTCCCTTACATCATTTCGGCCTCCTTTTGATATTGTAATTCTTTCACGATGGGTAACATGTTCGATCTTATGTAAGTCTTACTAAGGTTTCACTCACCAGGATCCACAAGTTGTGACTGGCTCACACGATTCAACTATCAAATTCTGGGACTTGAGGCACAGAGGAAAGACCATGACGACTTTAACGCATCACAAAAAATCTGTACGAGCTTTGGCCTTGCACCCGAAACAGTGTGTAACAAACTCTCTCGTTTCTTCACATTTGTCTTTCTATTTAATTGTTGTTGCCCTTGCACTCGAAACAGTGAAACAATATATTTATCTTGTCAACAATAGTCATACGGAGTGACAAATAACACTATCATGCACTAACAGTTGGATTTTGTATTCTATTGGCGTTGCAGGAATATGTTTGCGTCTGCTTCGGCTGATAACATCAAAAAGTTCACCCTGCCTAGGGGAGAGTTCATGCATAACATGCTGTAAGTCTTTGAACATTGAAATTTTTTTATTATGCTTGCAGTTCAGAGATTCTCCTAAAAATTAAACTCCGAGAATTAGTGTGAAAAGTTTGCTGAATTCTGTTTCTCCTAATGTGCTGTTTGATTGAAGGGTAAAGTGAGAAGTACATGTGAAAAGTTTGATATGTTTCTCTGCTGTAATAAGTTACCACAAGAATTATTTATTCTGCATGATGCTACTATTATCAACTCTAATCCGTGTAGTCTAACTCAACTCTTGTTTGTGTTGTGAAGGTCTCAGCAAAAAACAATAATCAATGCTATGGCTGTCAATGAAGATGGCGTGTTAGCTACAGCAGGTTTGTTTGGTGTTATGTCTTGTTTACATTGTCAATTAACTCTCCAAAAGAATCACGTCGTCTTACAATTGATTCATAACGGTTCTCCACTTAAACCAAATCGGGTTAATTTGATATTTCCTGTCATATCCTCCTTCTGTCCTATTTATTTTGCTCAGATTGAATTCGACCATCACCATTGACCTATATATTCTCGTGACGATCTGTGACTCCATTTGCATGTTTTTGTAACAGTATGGCAATGAGCCTACTGAAGTTGTCAAACTGTGATTTAATAATACTAATTACTATGATATGGGTAAATGTCATAAATCTTTCGTCTGCGTACGTGTCTTTGTAAACAGGTGACAATGGAAGCATGTGGTTCTGGGACTGGAAAAGTGGTCACAATTTTCAGCAATCGCAGACCATCGTACAGCCAGGTGTGTATATATTCCCCATTTCCATCCGTTTCCTGTTGTTATTTTCAATTTTAAATCGAGTGTTGCTTATGCGCTGTTGGCTGCAGGTTCGCTGGATAGTGAGGCTGGCATATACGCCCTTTCCTATGACGTCACAGGCACAAGGTTGGTGACCTGTGAAGCCGACAAGACTATTAAAATGTGGAAAGAAGACGAGACGGCTACCCCTGAAACTCACCCTCTCAACTTCAAGCCTCCTAAAGACATCAGACGATTCTAGCCAGTTAAAGGATTCACGTTTGTCTTGCTGCTAGATGATCGTAGTTTAATTTAATTCGACGAGAAATTAGATATTACGGAATAGTTTGTAATTGTATTGGCTGCAATTTTTACTTGAAAGGCGGAAGACTGCTTGTACAATTATATTGTAAGTCTTTTAAATGCCGCTTCGGCAATAATGTTTCATGTAATGTCATTTATAACGTTGGAAGAATGGAAGAAGAAAGTGAACAACCTAAACAATACAAAGATTGTGAACTTCAGTTAATATTTTTAAATGTAATACCGATCATGGGCGATAGACCTGACCTGACAAACAAGTCAATGATGTTAGGTGCGGTGTGGGCTAATTTGGGTCGGGTTTGATCGATCATTTGGGTTCTGATTATTTTTGGGTTGGTTATTATCAACCCTTTTATAGATAAAAATTACATAGTCGCATGTGATAAAGAACACTCGAGTAAAGTTCAATAGGATCAAGTCAATTGGGATTGTGGGTCGGATACGGGTTGGGTTTGGATCGGCTCAATTAGTTTTGTCAAACGTAGAATAACAAAGCGTTTCAACTTGGATATCGATTTTGAAACGGCTGCAACGTCGTCTTTGTACTTGGGTTCCATTTTTTTTTTTTTTTTTTTGCCTACAAACTTTTAATTCAGTCCATATTTTTAGATCTTAACTTTAGTTGCACCGATTAATAATAAAAGATCCAACAAAAGAGCTGACTTTTGAAATAATTAGTATGTTTAATGTTTAATATTTAAGGGGAGTAAATAATAGAGGCAAATATAGTTTGGTTGGACAAAGCAAGATTGTAGGGAGTAATTTATAACAAGTGGGTAGCGTTGAATACTTTGTATAATTACGTTGTATCAAACTTATTTATTATACGAAAGAGTTTTCATTGACGTTTTAACAGTATCTCTCAAGCAGACATGGACAATTATACTTTACATTCTTCCATTTTGCCTTTTTTTTTTTTGGTTTTAAATCTTCATCTCTTATATAATAATAGAAAAATAATATAATGGGATTAGATTAAAAACAACCTCAATATTTCAACCGATACTACACTCGACATAAAACTCATCCTTTGATTTAGAATTACACATTGTTAGAGTATATATAATCGACCTTAGACCTTTAACTATCAGGTTAAACTTTTGGCTTAGTTGGTTTTTCACATGGTATCAGAGTTTTGTGACTATAGGTCACAAGTTTGAAACTGTTTCTGCCAAATTTTGTCGCGTTGACTATTTGACTCGTAAAGTGGGGTATAGCGATCTACTCGATTTAGTACTTGGATTTATGTTGGATTTGATGCGCGTAAAGGAAAAAGAATGCGGAAAATAAAGTGCTAAAAAGTAAACGACACAAGAAGTTTTGGTGACGCGGAAAACCCAATGTGGGAAACGACCGCGGGGGGATCTGTGTCCCGCCTAATGAGCTCCACTAAGTAGTTGAGTTACAAGCAACACGTTACAAAGTACTTTCAAGATTTAGAATATAAGTATTGTTTTCTGGTGGAATATGAGTGATCTGGGAGAAAGCGTATGTTTCTGGAGGAGTGGAGCGTAGTTTGCTGTAGTGAGTAGTGAATAATGATGTAACCTCCCTTAGGTCCTGCTGCCTTGCCTTTTATAGGATGGAAATGGACTGTTGGATACCCTGTTCCAGTAGAGAGTCTTCAGGGGGTTTCTGCGGGAGGTTGCCTGGATTTTAGGAGGTGGTTGTTGACTACTTCTTTGTGGCTGTTGTAGGCGAGTTCTCCTTTGTTACCCTAATTGCTCCAGGCTTGTTTGCGTATTGGGCCTCCAGTTTTGGTGTTATTCCTTATTTTCGGCCCACTTGACCTACCTTGGTTTCAGGCCATTTTTGGCCCAAACAATAGCCCCGGGTTTTCTTGCCTCAACGCACAGGAGAGGTGAGAAAATCCCTTCAGGACTGCTCTGCGCTGCTGTAGGTGTCTCAGCCCCGTTGTGGGAGAAATATCTCTTGCTGAAAAAAGGTGGCTTGTCCTGCTGAATAATTGTTCTTATCTGCTGTGGAAGAACTTTTACATGCTGAGAAGGAACTTCTGCACGCTGAGGAGGAACTTCTACACGCTGAGGGGGAATCAGTTGCTCTCTTTTGCTTGGCTGGCATTGCGCCACGTGTCACCACCCTAGTGGCTCCTCGAGAAGAACAAATGGAATGACTGATTTGGCCTTTGCATTAAGTGTCCTATCTTGCCAAAAAACTCTCTCTTCAATTGTTTCATTAATTGCTCTCCCAACTCCCTCAACTTCCCCCACGTCTCCCTCTCTCTCCCAACCACCTCCTTATAAACTCCCTTCCCCTTGATTTGCATGTTATTTTCGAAACAAAGCCCCAAAAACACAAAACCCTTCCGCCTTCCTCTTCCATTGAGATCCGCGGATTGTCGTTGTTTTTCCCCAGGTAATTTCTTGCTCGTGTCTTTCTTGTTTCTCTTCAATGTCATCTTCTTCACTTCTCCCCGAACCGGAGGCCTTCATCCCTACCAGAATCCTGAAGGGGGAGGACTCGGTGCCTTGCTCTCTCTCGTCGAAGTCTGACGACGAGATTGCCAGGATCTTCAACCTAGATGAGGGGGTTGAATTTTACGTACCTCGAGGCGAGGAGAGGGCAGATTTCCACCGCAAAGGGTGGGTTTGTGTGTATGCGTACCCCTTCTCCTTGGGTCTTCGCTTCCCATTCCCTGTATTCATTCAAGACTTCTTCCGCACCTTCAAGGTGTCTCCTGCGCAAGTGCTTCCTCACGGTTGGAGGATCCTGTTGTGCATTAACGCCCTCCTTGAGGACCACCACTGGTCCCTGGCGGGCGGTGACATCGGGGATGACTACTGGGTGAGGCCTACTGCGTGTAAGCGCTTTACTCTGAGGGTCATAGATAAGTCGAATATGCTTATCAAGGTTCCTTCTAAGGCGGCGGATTCGGGCTGGGCCAAACACTATATTTTTGTGAGGATTAGTAGTCTGAACCACTTGACTGGCTACTTGCGCGACACTTGGCTCAAGCCACAAGGTAAGGTGTGACGTTTGTTTTGTGCTGGCGCACCGTCGTGCTGAACTTTTCTCATTTGTTCCTTGTATCAGGTTCGTTGAGGTACCAGCCTACTGTTCCTGGGAGAAAGGTCTTAGAGAAGCTGAGGCGGTTACCGGTGTCTGAGAGAACTTTCCCTGCGCCTCTGCAGAATAGAATTCGTGATCTGGACTCGTTGCTCGAGAGCGAGGAAGAGGAAATGTCTTCTGGCAGTGGTATGTCTGTTTTGTCTGTGTTGCTTGCCTACTTAGTGGAGCTGTCGCCCTTCGTATGCGAGTCTGATGTATGTACCCTTTTGTTGTAGGAAAAAGAGAGTTGTGCACGTCTGACCTGATTGCCCTGGAGAGGGAAAAGAAGAGGAGGGCGATGGCTGGTTCCTCCAAGACTGGGGAACAGGTAGCTGTGCCTGTGCCTTCTGAGCCCCACGTGCTGATCCCGGCGTCTCCGTCGCATTCGTCTCGCAGGAGGACACGCAAGCACCCCCAACCTAAACCGATGGGTTCCTCTCAAGGAGACGACTGCATCATGGTGGAGCTGCCTGGCTCTTATGATGGGCGTGGTGCCCTTCCTCCTCAGGTTGCTAGTGGGCTGCTGCTACCCGGGTTTAGTACGCTCATGGAATCCAAGAGCGTTGCTGAGAACGTAGATGAGATGATCGCCTGCACATTCCAGGTATCAGTTGTGTGCGTTGTTATTTACCTGATCTGCGCGTATGGTGTGGACCTTCCTGAAGGTCTCTGGATGTTTCTCTTCCTGCAGGGGTTTCAGAGTAGCCTGTACCTGAGAGGGGTGTGGGCTGCAGCGGAGAAAGAGCGTCAGGAGCTTGCCGCGAAGAACAAGACGGTTGCTGCGAAGTTGGCTAGCATGGTCAAGAGGTGTGAAACTGCTGAAGCAAAGCTTGAGGAGCTGAACAAGGTTGAAGCTGAGTTGGCTAACTGTTACTCTGACAAGGCCCTGCTGGAGGTAAAGCTGAATGATGTAGGCGAAAAGCTGAGGAAGAAAAAAGAGCAGCTGCGTAGTTCCTGTGCGTACTATTCTTGGCTAGGCAAGGTGGAGTGCATGGAAGCTCATGCTCAGGGGAAGTCTTCCACCTGGGATGCTGTGCGAGAAAGGGCTGACTTTGAAGAATTCTTTGAAGGGAAACCCGCGCCTTTGGACTCTGGCGTCGAAGAGGAAGTCGCCAACATGGGTGCTGGAGATGCCCTTGCAGCCCCTGACGAAGGCGTGGTAGATAGTCAAGCGGCCCATATTGTGGAGGAAGTGGCTACTTCTGGCGGTGGCGCTTCTGAAGGTGATGATGATGTGCTCGCAGCCCCCTGAGAGCTTTGTGTGAATAGGTTAGCTGTTGTGTTATCTCTGACTTTTGTGGACTTTATCTTTCCGTTTTGGTGGCCCACCACAAGGGTGGTGTGGCAAGTTGTAATCTCGTACTTTGGCTCGCGCGGTCGTACTTTCCTTGTTTTGCTTTGTTGACGTCCTATGATGTTTTGAATTGTGCTGGGCGTGTTCAGCTTTGTTGGTCTCTCAGCTTTCCTGTTGACGTTCCCGTTGGTAACCTGTGAACATGTTTTTCAGTTGTTAGTATGCATGCTGGTATGCTTATATGTTCGTATGTGCGCGTATTGTTACGTCGTATGCAATATGCGTGTGTAATGTTGGTTTATCTGTGGTGTATGTATGTATCCGCGCTTGACCCTAGCGGGCGCACGCGTATATGTACGTATGTATGTATGTATGTGTGTACGTATGTCGTGCATGCACATGTAGTAAGTTAAAATGCCGAACCATCTTAAAACTTACGTATGTAGGCGCCGTGTTGTAGCCAGGGCGAGCGGTGGGATCTCCGCACGTAGGCGCCACCGCCGCACTCCCAGCGAGCGTACGTGTGGGCCCAACTAAATGTCGTAACCAGCTGGGTGATCAATCCAGCTGGGTGTGGCCGTGGGCCACTGTTCCATGTTGCGATCATGCGCACGATCACTGGCCCCGGTTTGCTATGGGTGGCAGATTGGCGTTTTGCCAGCTGACCCTCCGACGCCCAAGTCAGTAAACTTGTTGGAGGAAAAGTACTTACTAAAAAAGGAATTACAAGTACGAAACAGAAAAGCTAAGTACGAAATTAAACATGATACTTCCTGAGGTGTCTGACGTTCGAGGCGTGGGACCATCGGCCCTCGGCGTCATCGAGGCGGTAAGCCCCATTTCTGCTATGCTCTATTTGGTAGGGCCGCTTCCCGGTGTATCACGAACTTTCTGCTCTGGTGTTACGGGTGTTACGGAACACCTTCCTGAGTACCAAATCGCCTACTTGAATGGCCTTTATCCGGACGTTCTTGTTGTAGCTCCTGGCGACTGCCTGTTTCTGTGCGGCCAACCGGATGGTAGCCATGTCTCTGAGCTCGTCGGTGTGTCAGGTGTGTGTGATTCTGCTGATTTGGTCTATTCATTGCTGCCGTATCGGTGTGTTGGTATCCCGCCTGCGGGAATAGCCGCCTGCATGCCGTATACGGTGAAGCGGAGATTGACTGTAGCTTCTTTTGGAGTAGTCGTGTTGGCCCATAGCACCATTGGTAGCTCATCTGCCCACCTGCCTCCTTTCTCTTCCAGCTTCTTCTTCAGGTTGTCCATGGTGGACTTGTTGGTAGGTCTGCTGTCAGATTAGATTGTGGATTGTGTGGGGTGGACTGCAGAAAGTCTATGTTCCATCTTGCACAGAAAGCTTCCGTTTTGTGGGATATGAACTGGGACCCATTGTCACAAATGATTCGTGCAGGGATTCCGAACCGGGTGAGTATGATTCTCTTTATGAGCGAGATAACTTTGTCGTCAGATTACTTGGTGAATGCTTCCGCCTCGATCCATTTCGAAAAGTAATCCGTCATAGCGAGCATGTACACGCGCTGACCGGGTGCACAGGGTAGTTTGCCCACGATGTCCATCCCCCAGACCATGAAAGGCCAAGGCGACATTATGGGGTGAAAGAGTTCGGCAGAGGCGTCTTTGTCTTGGTGCATGTCTCGGCGAGCGTCGCGTTTCGGGCGTATTCGACAGCGTCTTTTCTCATTGTTGGCCAGTAGTACCCCATCCTGAGCGCTTTGTTGGACAGGCTGCGACCACCAGAGTGGTTGCCACAGTCTCCACTATGTAGTTCTTCCAGCACGGCCTGAGCGTGGTCAGGCTCCAGACATCTCAGGTATGGTCCCGCTGCAGACCTCCTGAAAAATACTCCGTCAATGAGGAGGAACTTCGAAGCTTTCATCCTGAACCTTCTGGCCTGGAGTTTGTCCTGTGGTAGCCTCCCATCTCGTAACCATTCGATGTAGGGGTTTGTCCACCCAGTGCTTCTTTGCTCTGTTGTTCTTCTTTGTTCTCTTTATTCTGTTGTTCTTCTTTGTTCTGCTTGTTCTGTTGTTCTTCTTTATTCTGCTGTTCTGTTGCCTCTTTGTGGAGAATTTGTAAGTCATTGGATCTTCTTGTTGTGCTGAGGAGAAGTCTTGGCCGCTATCGGTTGCACAGACTGGATCCGGCTTTGTAATTGCTGAATGTAGAGCGTGCAAGATTGGGATTGTCGTGATGGCGGTGGAACGGAATGTTGCACCGAGGTTGGCTAGAGCGTCAGCGTGTGCGTTTTGATCCCTCGGAATCTGTTCGATCTCAACCTTGTCGAATTTCTCTATTATTGCGTTAGCAAGATCAAGGTATGACACCATTTTTGAATCTCGAGCTGCATATGACTTGTTCACGTGGTTAACGATAAGCAAAGAATCGCAAAATATTTTGATAGATTTCACCTTTAACTCTATGGCCATGTTGAGTCCCATGATAAGGGCCTCGTACTCGGCTTCATTGTTGGACGCTTTGAATTCGCATCGTACTGCCTGGACTATGTACTCCCCTTGTGGCGACTTTAGTACAAGCCCCACTCCAACGCCTCGTTGATTAGCTGCGCCATCGGTGTACAGAGTCCACTGTTCAGGCTGTCCTTCTTGCTGGAGCATCAGGACCTCGCTGTCTGCACCTCCCTGTAGGCTTGGACTGAAGTCTGCCACAAAATCTGCAAGTGCTTGCGACTTGATGGCTGTCCTGGGTTCGTATCGTATGTCGTACCCACTGAGGTGGACCGACCACTTCGCCATTCGACCTGACAATTCTGGCTTACGCATGACTGCCTTGATAGGATAGTTAGTCCGCACAATAATGGTATGACTTTCAAAATAAGGACGTAACTTTTGCGTCACGTTCTGGCGAATAAGCGAGTTTTTCAAGAGGAGTGTGCAGTGTTTACCGCATCCGAGGGCTTTTACTTACATAGTATCTGGCGGTGACTCGGCTCTTCTCTTACAAAGGCCCGACGGCGTACTCGGATACGGATAGGTATAGTAGGAGAGTCTCGCCTTGTGTTGGTTTTGACAGCAGTGGAGGTTCAGCTAGGTAGATCTTTAACTCTTCAAACGCCTTGTTGTGACTTTCTGTCCAGCTGAATTCTTTGTTCTTCCTCAGGGTGTCATAGAACGGTCTGCACCTATCTAAGGATTTGGAGATGAACACATTGTTGTGGCGCAGCGCGCTGTGAGTTTCTGCACGTCCTTTACGGTCTTTGGCGGCTGGAGGTCGAGGATAGCCCTTATCTGCTTTGGGCTGGCCTCAATCCCCCTTTTCGTGACGATGTGGCCCAGAAACTCCCCGGCTGTTACACCGAAGGAGCACTTCGTGGGGTTGAGCTTCATTTTGTAAGAGCGTAGTATGTTGAATGTTTCCTGGAGGTGCTGTACATGCTGCTCCTCCCGTTTAGATTTTACGACCATATCATCGATGTATGCTTCCATGCTCTTTCCCAATTGTTCTTTGAACATCAGATTCACGAGTCGTTGGTACGTTGACCCCGCGTTTTTCAGGCCGAAAGGCATGACGTTGTAACAATAAATCCCTCTTTCGGACTGAAAAGCTGTTTTCTCTTGGTCATCTGGGTGCATTTTGATCTGGTTGTACCCACTCCAGGCGTCCAGGAAGGTGAGCATCTCAGGTCCTGCTGTTGCATCCACCATGGCATCAATGTGAGGTAACGGAAACGGATCTTTTGGGCACGCCTTGTTTAAGTCCGTGAAGTCTATGCATACGCGCCATTTGCCATTCTTCTTGCTGACAACCACCACGTTGGACAACCACGTAGGGTACTTGACTTCTCTGATTTTTCCAGCTTTCAGCAGGTTTTCTACCTCCTCGTTTATGATTTTGTTTCTTTCGGGCGCGAATTTGCGGCGTTTACGCTGTTGGTGGATCTTTGTGGGTCCACGCTTAACATGGCGATCTCTCTCCTACGAGTACCATTTGTCTGGATGCTCGAGGTCTATCTGGATTTGATCTAGGCGTGGAGCCTTTGGGTTCCTCGTAGACCCCGAACTACTTTGCTCTGTAATTGCTATCTTTGGAGGAGGGTAGCGGTTGGCTTCAAAGCCAATGAGTAACAATCTTTCGCCGCTCTCTGGTCGCCTTTGATCACCTGGACTTCCCAGGGTGTGGGAAACTTCACGCACTGGTGGTATGTGGAGGGTATCGCCTTCATAGCATGCAACCACGGTCTTCCCAGGATCACGTTGTAAGAGGACAGGTTGTCTACCACCAGATATGTCACCTGCTGGTTGACTCCCTGGGCGTACGTTGGAATTGAGATTTCTCCCAGAGAGTGCGTTGTTTCGCCGCTGAATCCGACCAAGGGCACTGATTTCTTCTGCAGGTCCTGCTCCTTCAGCCCCATGCCTTCCAGAGTCTTGCGCGAAAGGAGGTTCACCGAGCTGCCGTTGTCAACTAGTACCCTCTTCACAAAGCAATTTCCGATTGGTAAAGATATCACCAAGGCATCTTCATGTTGATCGTAGTTGTCCTGGGCGTCGGAATCATCGAATGTGATCGTTGGCTCTGGACCCTGGTGGACTTTGGCTCCTCGTCTGGGGGTATCTGTGGTACTTTCTTTTGCTCGCCTCTTGGCGGCCGAATACGTTAGTCCACAAACACTAGAACCACCAGAAATAAAAGAGATTACCCTTTCGTGTGGAGGTGGAGGAGGCGGTGTGCGTTGCTCACTGACGTGCACCTTTCGTCCTACGGGCGGCGGGTGATCCAGGTTCCCCAGCCGAACAGGATCTTCACTTCTTTTCTGAGCGCCACGCAGTCCGCCGTGAGGTGTCCTGAGTCGTTGTGGAAGTCGCACCATCGCTTGGTGTCCTTGTTGGTTGCTGGTCTGTCTGATGGCTTGGGCCACCTCACCTTGCCACCTAACATTTTCAAAGCATCCATTAGTCCGGGTAAACTGGTTTTAAAGTTGTATTCACTTACTGCGGGTGGCGGTGGGTCATCGCGCCCGGTCGACCCGCCATGTACACCACGGTCTGATGGATTTGGGTAAGGCTTCTGCCTTTCTTCTCTCCTGCGTTCTGCCGGTGGCCTCCTTGCAACCCGGTCACTTGAAGCGTTTGTTCTCCTGGATTCTCTGTCTTCCTCCAGCCTGGCTGCCGCCAGAGCTTTGGCCTGTACATCCTCGAAGGTGGTGCACGGATACTTGGTGAGCTCGTTGTACAGGTCTGAGTCCTCCAGGAGCCCACGCCTGAAAGCCTCAATTGCTGTTGGTATGTCGCATCTGTGTATTGACACTTTCTCCTTGTTGAATCTGTTCAGGTAGTCTCTGGTTGACTCGTCGTGCCTCTGGATGATCCTGTGGAGGTCGACATGCAACCTGCGGCTTCTGCGGTTCTTTGTGGCGGGAGTTGAAGGCATCTACCAGATCTGCGAAGGAGGAGATGGACCCGTTGGGAAGATTCACGAACCACTGCAGGGCTGGACCGCTCAGCGTGGACCCGAACCCTTTGCACATGCACGACTCCCTGTACTCCCTCGTAACGGCCACCGTCATCATCTTCTGCTTGTATTGGGCCACGTGATCGTAGGGATCGGTGTTCCCCTCGTACAATCTCATTGGTGGCACGCTGAACCTCTTGGGGATGTCCACCATGGCGATGGCGTCGATGAAAGGAGACTCCGCATAGATGGTAGCGGAAGCCTTCTCTAGCGGACGCGGGACGCCAGGGATCTTGTCAATCCGCTCCTGCAGTTCCTCGGCTTAGTTCGGGGTGTTTTCTGCAAGAGAACGATCGATGCAGTTGGGATGTGCGGGGGAAGAGTGTTACCTGTGCGCTGCACGTTCAGCAGTGGTGTGGGTGGCCTTTCTCTGCGAACAGGTGGATCACGCTGAGCCCTGTGCAGGTCTGGGTGGACCAGGGGCTCCTCGGGAACGTGCTGCGTGTTGGGGTCCTCCACGGCAAAGTTGAGCGGAACATGGGGAGTCCTTGGCGTCTCTGGCGTGTTGTGTACGACTCCATCCATGTCCAGACGGATCGCTGCTCCCTGCACTGCTCCCCTCGCGCTTCGGGCGCTCAGGCGGCAGACGCCACTGAATCGGGCATTCATCTCCTCCCCGAGGCCGGGTTGTCTCCTGGTCAGAGCTCTGACGTTCTTTGGATCGCTTCCCGCAAAGCTTTCATTTCCTGCTGAAGGGTGGCCAGGCCGTCCAATAACGAGATGGTGAAGTCGTCATTTGGTGGCCCAACGCGCCTGGGGGTGCCTCTGTTGGTTGAGTGGGACTCATCGTCCACGTCCACGTACTCCTGTCGAGGTTGCTGGGGGACCTCGTCGTGCTGGGGACCCTCGTCCTGTTGATGGAGGACAAGGTCCTGTGCGGGGCTCTCTGGAAGTCCGGACTGCGTTACGGGGCGTTGATCATCATGGCGGAACCTGGTTCTTTGAGGCGGACTGCCAGCGGGTGAATCCTGACATCCTGACTTGTTGATTGTTGAGAAAAAGAGACGTACGTTCCAAGTTGACGGGTAAAGTTAGATCACCAGCCCCACGGTGGGCGCCAATTGTTTCTGCCAAATTTTGTCGCGTTGACTATTTGACTCGTAAAGTGGGGTATAGCGATCTACTCGATTTAGTACTTGGATTTATGTTGGATTTGATGCGCGTAAAGGAAAAAGAATGCGGAAAATAAAGTGCTAAAAAGTAAACGACACAAGAAGTTTTGGTGACGCGGAAAACCCAATGTGGGAAACGACCGCGGGGGGATCTGTGTCCCGCCTAATGAGCTCCACTAAGTAGTTGAGTTACAAGCAACACGTTACAAAGTACTTTCAAGATTTAGAATATAAGTATTGTTTTCTGGTGGAATATGAGTGATCTGGGAGAAAGCGTATGTTTCTGGAGGAGTGGAGCGTAGTTTGCTGTAGTGAGTAGTGAATAATGATGTAACCTCCCTTAGGTCCTGCTGCCTTGCCTTTTATAGGATGGAAATGGACTGTTGGATACCCTGTTCCAGTAG
Source organism: Dianthus caryophyllus (assembly GCA_023091065.1). NCBI lineage: Eukaryota > Viridiplantae > Streptophyta > Magnoliopsida > Caryophyllales > Caryophyllaceae > Dianthus > Dianthus caryophyllus. Next base: position 7,830,723 of record CM041518.1, on the reverse strand, counting down.
AGAGTCTTCAGGGGGTTTCTGCGGGAGGTTGCCTGGATTTTAGGAGGTGGTTGTTGACTACTTCTTTGTGGCTGTTGTAGGCGAGTTCTCCTTTGTTACCCTAATTGCTCCAGGCTTGTTTGCGTATTGGGCCTCCAGTTTTGGTGTTATTCCTTATTTTCGGCCCACTTGACCTACCTTGGTTTCAGGCCATTTTTGGCCCAAACAGAAACTACTCCTCCATTCTAAAGTGAAATATCTAGCAACGAGCATGGGGAGGCATGTGCATTTGATTCAGAGTAACGAGTTATTCACCTTATCATACTATAAAAAAAGATCATATTCTTAATTTTTTTTGATCATCAATACACGTTTTAAGACAGCTATCGTGACAAAATAAATACCTCACGGTTGTCAATCAAAATAAGTATCCACCATGGTTGGCGGTGGATATCATTTTATCAAAAGGAAGGAAATGTCGACTTAAAATACAAATTTGATAGTAATATTTATAGATAACAAGAATACAATAGATAAGTTATTCCCTCATAATCATAATTTATGTTGTAAATGCAAAATAAGTGGGTTTGAGAAGAAATGCGCTCCCCGCTTGACAAACATCTGAAAGGTCCTAAAAGATGTTCCCGTTTTCTTAAATTTTAAGGGTTCGAAAAGAATGGCGTTCCCTTGAAGCAAATGTGACGAGGTCTGAAGAAAAATGGCGTTCCTCAGTTCACCGAAAAAAAAAAAAAAAAAAAAAAAATGTGTCGATGTTGTACCGACACACATAACGCGCTAACTAATTGCGCCAAAGTGATGATTTTTTTTTATAATGTTACTCGCAAACTCATGGAAATTTTCCAAATTGCCATGAGTTTGAGGGGGGGTATTGGAGTATATTGACCATATCCGAGTATCGGGTTAATACGTCGAACGTTAGCGAAACAATGCATCCCTTTGTGAAGGATCGTCTTAATATAACTACCCCTTGTAATGTGTCTATAAATAGAAGAATGTTGTAAATTTAATGTGATGCAATTCATTAATATAATTACATTTCTATTATTTACTTTGTGTAATTTAACAAATATACTAATTGAAATTAATTTTCAAATACAAGTGTGAAATTGTTAGTTGCATGACGACACAAGAACGTTCTATTGCACAAAACCAAACCTACTAAATATCAATAATCGGGATGATGAAAATACGTTGACTTTCTACAAGTTTTTATAATAAAAAATACTCTTGTGTGTATTATAAGAGTGGAGTATATATTTTAGTAGGTGATAATGTAGGTTGTCATCTTTTACTATATTTAATATATATATGCCCGTGAATCACACATTGAGCCCTAAGTAAATTGAATCTTTATTTGTCATTACAAACTCTTATAATTTTAGTCAAAAGAATTAAAAAAAAAAAAACAAAAACAAAAACAAAAACAAAAAAAAAAAACAATTCTTAGAATTTTTAGAAGTATTAAGATGGTGAAAATATTGCCTCTATTGCTATTTCTTTGCTTAGTGTTTGCTTTGTCTATGGCTAATTCTGGTCGCTTGTCTCCCGGTAAGTATTTCAGAAGTGATAATAAAAATAGGTTAATGTTTAAAATTTTTTGTTAATACTTATTATAAATAGAGACATAATATTTAATTGGGTAAAAAAAAATTGATAAAACTTGTGAAAAAATGAGTTTAATTTATTCCATGATGAAAATAATTTCAAATATAAAAAATTTATAATGACATGTATTATTAACATATGAGATATTTGTAGAATAAAAATTAGTTACGACTTATAATATTTAAGCTACAAAGGTAATTAAATGAGTCAAAGTGTAAACTAATGTTATTTTGGTTTAACTTTAATGCATGACTTTTTATATTGATAACTTTATATTTATAACTTTTTTCTTCTTTTTTGTTAAAATTATATTTTTTATAGTTAGATACAAAAAGTTTAAAGTTTATAATAAAAAATTATACTATCTTTTGATACTATATTGAAAGTCAAATTTCGGAAATTTGACAATAAATATACACATGTGAATACGTAGGCAAAAGAGGAGTATTATCTCTGAAATTTATTGACCGTATTAATAAATAATTTTGAATTTGTTTGGTAGTTTTATAATAAGTGTAACAAACACTTTAGAACTTTTTTTTGTTTTTTTATTTATTTATGGACGAAAACCAACTAATTATTAAAGCAAATTTAAACTTGTATTACATATTGATATCGTCACTGATACTTCAACGCTAACCGACTAACTACGACTGCTTGCTTGGTTTTGGTTGTCAGGAGCGTATGGTGGTGTCAATAGTCCTCTTGTTGAGGTCCGTCTCTCTACGCTCTTACTTTCTTTTCGTAATTCATATATTCCAATAGCTATTATTTCCTCCTATTTTTTATGTTTTTCCCGCTTTCGTTTTATATAAATTTTACGGTGCAACCATCTTATTGTATATGACAATTAAAAAGTAACTATATTACGAGTATCTTTTAAAAGTAACCTATAACGGCGTACTTCATATTTGACTTGTAAAGTAACGATAACTTGTTGCAAATTATGATTATAAGAAAGAGAAAATTGCATGAGTGTGAATATTTATTTTTTTAAGTTGCATATTTCAACGTTGAGGGTGATTTTAAAGCAAAAGTGTTTTAAAAAGGGTTATGTTATAAAAAAACCATATAACAGGATTATTTTGAAAAAAAAATGTTATAAAAGGGAATTATGCTCTATTAACCTTTTTTTTTTTTTTTTTTTTAGTAAATGACAACCTTTCATAAAAATATATGCTTGGTTGATATGCAGGAAGATGTGATGGTAACAACGGAAGAAATGGAGATAGAAGATGAAAATGAGGAATTTACGATACGAAGGATGGCGATTTCTACTAACGATTATAATACCGGTGCTAACGGCGGTCACACACCGCGTGGCCGACACTAATAACACCTTATCTTCTCATATAATATAATGTTTCTTTAAATCAAACAAATTCATTTTTTTTAAAATCTTCTTGAACTAAATATTTTAGATTTTTTATTTATATCGAAATGTTTTGCAAGCGTTTGTAACGTGTTTATGTGTGTGCATACTTTCATGGTTCAATTTTCTACTCCATAAAATGTATAGTTTGATGACCATCTCCTTATAGGTTAGTTTTATAATGAAATCATTTCACGTGTGAAACAACTAATACGAGTAGAAATTTTCAACAACTCAATTATCTAATAGTAGACTTTATAGTACGGAGTACATAATTTTAGCTTCAAATGCAATAATCTCTGAAAATATTTACGTTTTGAGACCTTTAATTATTATTATTTTTTTTTTCAAATGACTGCACTATGTGCAGTACGGGAGAGAATCGAACTTCGTACTTCATGGTTGGGGTAAGCGCTCTTACCACTTGAGCTATCTTCGTTCTCTGATAAACACATGATTGAAAAACCGTTTGACATATACTCTTCTCTTATACGGAGTATACATTTTCAATGTTGTTTGAAATACCCTAGTTGTTCCGACAAGTGAGGATCTAAATTTTTTTTCACCTCATTCACCCACTAATTCAATTTCATAATTTCATAAATTCATGCACAAGTTTTTGAATAAAGTTAATTTCAATAACAGAAAACTAATGATAAACCTTATTTTGATCTATTATTTTGTCATTGTCGTGCATTGTTAAGAATAAAATAGTAAACCTTATAAATAAAAATTACAACACAATATGATGAACGGTAAACCGTTAACGGGTTTAACATCGCTAAAGTGGTGTAATAAAACTCGACACCGCCACAACTATGGGGGTACAAAGTTTATTTCTCATGCCCCTCTTCAATGGGGGCGAATGGCGGCGCTATACCACTTCTAAGTACACCATCCCGACTATCCGACTTTCCAAAAATAAAAGAATACGATCGATTAAAATTAAATGCGAAAGGCACTATGTATTGTACCGAGTCTAAGATGTATGTGAATCGATGATAAAGTTTCGTTGTGACTTGTCATAACTCAAGTTCCTCCTGTTAAATTACAAGTTACCAGTATCCTTCGGCGCATGAGATCTCGTCCAAGAATGAAACCATGTCGTGGCTTCATTTTGCCCCCCTAAAGAGCAGCAAAATCATCGCCAGTCATTAGTTGAATATGAAATTTCAGAAAAGATGGTACGAGCTACACAGACAAATGCGATTCACTACTTCACAAATGACACGAGTTTAAAGAATAGAGCAAGAATGAAAGGTGTATATTTTTTTTATTATAGAAATTGAAAATTAATCACAAAATTGAATGCAGTAAACTAGTTTGAACGTCTATGAACGAAAACGTAGTGAATGTGAACGAATAAAGAGAATCAGAACAAAAGGCCAAGCACATACCTAATATATTGGCACAAAGACGATCAATCTTGTTTCATGGACGTTTATATCCGTTGAGATTTGAATACCGGACGACCCGATTTTAGTATCCGTTTTCAAGTAGACTACTTTGTGGTTCTTCGATCTCTATTTGTTAACAGATTGCTCGTTTTTAGACGCAGGCACTCTAACAACCTTCCCTGGCGGGACTTTACCTGAACCGCCTTCGGAAGAGAGCTTCGGGGAGTTAACTTTGACCTTTGACAACTCAACTCTCTGCTCTGTGGATCCATCTTTAGTAACACTAGAACGACTTTTAGTGACGTTCTTGACCGAAGTGTTCTGTGAAGCGGAGCTTTCTTTAGAAGAAGGTGGTCTCTGCTTTGTGCTCGGTACCAATGGATCAGCGTCAGGGATTAGCGCACGTCTGCTAAGCCGAAGCTGACCCTTCTCATTGACCTGCGTTTCAGTCAGGAAAATTTAGATGCCTGGTGAGTGGTTGGGGAGAGTAAAAAAACGCTCGAAAGAAGAGAGGAGTATGCAGGTGTTTAGAAATCTTCAGAAATACAATAAAAAAATTATCGAAGACTATATTGATAACAGCAGTCCAAGAAGAAAAAAAAAAAAAAAAAAAAACCTCAATAAGTTTAACGTCAACTCGATCTCCAACTTTAAACGCCTGCAGAAAACAGGAAACATATAGTTCAACACTAGGAGATAAAGTCAAGATATCGACCAGGACACTCCTGCCATTTCAGTGTATAAAAAAATAAGCCTCATTTCACTTATCCTCTCGAGCGAGGTTATTCAATGAAGTGAAGTACAGTACTCGATTATTCAGTGAACACTTACATCTTCAGCTTTTGAGAGATAGCTGGGACTCAGTTCACTAATGTGGCATAGTCCCTGCATAGAGAATGAACACTTGTCAAATAGTGTTGATTCATCTACGAATCCATCGAGCATTGACATGGTGTTCCCCACAAATATTTAGTTAAGCACCAAAACATATGTGAAGCAGTATCGATTGATAGACGACACTGAAAATGGTAAAAGTTAATAATCATACGGGTAAGCAATTTACCACCGCATTATGCATTAGAAACGTACCTCACGTCCAGGTGCTATTTCGACGAAAACTCCATAAGGTGCAATAGATTTGATTTCACAGTTGCTGCGAAGTACGAAAGAAACTGCTTATAATTTTTCGCTACTGCAATCAACTAGCCCTTCTTGGCATGGCCATAAACAATGAGGAAGAAAACCAGGCGTGAAATGCACAGCTCGAGGACTGAAAACTTGTTCATAAACCCATAGTAGTACGCCGTGGGGTAAATATCAATAGTCTCAGCAATGCGACGCGTTATCTATCTATAGGGTACAGCGACCGTGGGTGGTATTGACAACGCTGGTTTAGGACGTTGAGAGGAGGAGAAAAAGCGGGAATCCGGGATGATGTCAGAAAGATAAAATGGGGTATGCTGAATGCCTAAATGTGACTGAATATACAGGCATTATCAATAAAGCAAAGCAAAGATAGTGTTTTTCGTTAAAAGGGACAAACCTGTAAACATCCCCGATGGTAGGAACCATCGTCAAATTTGCAATTATGGCCCTCGACTTCTCAAGGCTCACCAAATCCCTTGCAGTAATTTTCACCTACAAAAATAGCATTATTAGTTTTCATTGCATCAGTGGCGGGAACATGACAAAATTTTACATGGTCGCATGGACAGAAACTAGGCTTACTGTTCCATCATCTTGTGTGTCGATTGCTTCAACACCAGTTTCTTCAATAATGCTCCTTATTGTCTTCCCTCCACTGCCAATAATCATATTAATCTTCCCCGGCGTCACCTATGAATACAAGTATCGTCCTTAATTTTCGATGACATTTACAAGATAAGTAGTAAAATCACGTATTCACATCTACAGTAAGAGAGAGTGAGAGACAACTTACTTTAATTACTTGAATTAATGGAGCATGTCTAGAAAGCTGTTTCGATGGAGGTGGCAGGGATTTTAACATCTCAGCTGTGGACGAAAAATAGACATTCAGCTATAGGTTATAACCAAGAAGTATCGAAGAATAAATTGGTGGGGCACAAAGTCACTTGACAAACACCAGCGAAATGTCCGCAGAACACTTGTCCATTAAAAACATATATGCAACTTGTTACAACCATCTTTGGGTTTAAATAATTGAGATTTAAGCCGTGTTATAATTTATCTACTCCTTCCCACCACGATGTTTCTCATTTACTTTTTGTGTGATCTCCAATGCGGCATTTATACCATGTTTTTCTCTATTCGTATGCACCTTTTGTTAAAGATATATATTTTGGGAAGATACGTCGATGACACATGTAATCTTATTATCATATTGTAAAGCTGTTCTAGGTGTATTTCAAGATTATTTAGTCAATTTTTGATAGTTTGATTTAAATAGTGAATTAGGAGGGGAACATTTTTGGGTGGGAAGGAGTATTTTCTTACCTAATACTTCAGTCTCGTTAACATAATGGTTCACAAATTAATGATCTACGAATTCAAAATCCCGAAAACAGAATCAGCAATAAAGGCCAAATAACAATATAGGTAAAGAATCATCTACCAAGAATAAGCTTTCGTCCATCTCTTGCTTGAAGAAGTGCCTGCTCCATGACGGATAAAGTAATGCCTCCAACCTGCCATTAAGAAGAAAACAATTCATCCTCACAACGACCTTCACCACATGTTTTTTCAGAGTAACCAGAAAAACCAGGAAAAAAAAAAAATTCCAACCTTTATGTCCATTTGAAAAGCCGTGACGCCTTCATCATTTCCGGCAACCTGCATCAGCAAAACGAATTTCATATCGCTACAATGGCCACACCATGCCGTTTCAAAAACTTTTCAGAGGTTCGAGTATCAAGAGAAGAATCGGACTTCACCTTGAAATCCATATCTCCTGAGGCATCTTCGGATCCTGTTATGTCTGATAGAATAAGTGGCGTTCCATCGCCTCCAAATTCCTGTGTGTCGAGAACCAAACCCATGGCGATCCCAGCAATTGGACACTTAACTGGAACTCCAGCATCTTGTAATGCCAAAGAACCTCCACAAACAGATGCCATACTATGAAACGGAACACAGAAATTCACAAAAATCATTATGTGAAGCGTTCAACAAATGAATATGCGAAGTAAAAGGGATAATTCCCCTGAAATAACCTTGTACAATTACGATTTTCTAATAACCAATGACCCCGACTAATTCAATTTAATTCAAATTGCCATATGGTCATCAAATTTTCTTTTGTTAAACCTAACCCTCAGACAAGAAGACCTATGGACTATAAACTGTTCCTTAAATCAGATTGAAAATTCAATGATGCAGCATGTCTCTCGTTTACATTGATGTCATAATTTTGGATCATATTACTAATAGGTTTCATATTGAGATTTAATAATATGCGTACAAGTTTACTCACTTTTCAAGACAGTGTCAGTTTTCATTTAATCACCCTAATCTCAACCTCTGAGCCGCAAAAGTGGCATGTAGTGCCTCAAAATGCAGGGGATGTAACTTTCTAAACTTTCATATAACTTACTCGCAATGCGACGTCGTGGCCTAGGTTAAATACCAAAAGTTTCACACAAAATTTTCAAAAGGACACAAAGTAGAGTAATTAAAATTAAACAATGAATGAAACAAGTATGACAGGAAATAATATTTGAAGACTAAATCAACCTTGAGGAGCCATTACTTTCAGTGATGTTACTTTCAACGCGAATTGTATATGGGAAGTCAGCTTCCAGAGGTAGAATGGGTTCAAGAGCTCGTTCTGCAAGCATACCATGACCAATTTCTCTTCTACTAGGGGCGCCTACTCGTCCAGCTTCTCCGACACATGAAGGCGGAAATGAGTACTGCAAATCAAACAATTGTTAGTATACTTTCCAACATTTTATTTTTATACTAGGCTATAAAACATAGAACAAATTTCACAGTTGAGTTGTTACTTTGAAATGTGACTATTGTACATTTGAAGGCATTCACTATAACTGGAAACGACAAATATTTCATATGATTGATTCTAACAAATATTTCTGTTTAGGCGTCTGTACAAAGTGAGCAACATGATCACTGATCAGGGGTCAGTATATCACCACAGTATTTAAATTTTGTCATGCCTTACTCATACAGTCATACGAAGCTCAATGGTGTTATTTTCTCTTCATCAGTAGTTTATCTGTACTTGGTATACTAGACACAATTAAAAAGAAGCTTCAATCAATTTCCACGAAGAAAGCCTCTGAAAAGTGCTATTAAATTCATTTCATGAAAATTCTCTCATTCTTCGATCATGCATACTAGATATACTAAGTAATCAGGCATAGAGTATCAGGCGCAACCAATGTACAGTCCTCTGCCACAGAACTATAAGAACATGGATCCTCGAAACATTCAAAGATGTACAATATGGGGATGGTTCACATATGAGTTTTACCTGCAAGTAAAATCGTTTAAATTCATCTTGTCCCTCAAGATTGTCTATTCTTTGAGCCATCTGTTTGTCTCCAAGAGTAACAACCGCCAGAGCCTGCAAAGCCAAGCAGACAATAACCACACATCAGATGATCATGTAGAGGCATTAACACAGGTTTTCCAGCCATGAATTAGACAAGAGTCCTTCACAGAATTGAAGGTACCATAAAGCACAGATGTCAAGGAATATGAATAGATGGCGCTTATACTGAATCAGACACCATGACATTTAGCAGGCGCAAGCCGCACAGCAGCGGCTATATTCAAAATTAATGTCGACAGATAGGTTCTGACTTCTGAGGAACCCTGTTAGACTTTATCAAGCACTTTGCCAGGCACAACACAGCCATCAAAGCAAGGCAAATATCTAAGAACATTCATGAATTGTCAAGCATGTAAGGGGCAATGCCACATGCAGCACCAAAAAAACTTATAACAGCAGCTTTCATAGAGATATATTAACTTATGAGTTATGACACTCTGATTTGGCAGCGTTATATGGAGTCAAGTAAAAGATGATATGATCTACGCCTCTACTATATGCCACTGCCTTGTTGAAGAAGACTTAAATATCTACAAAGTAGGGGAAGAACACAATATCACCTAAAGAAAATAACAGAAGTGTATTTTGGTAGGAAAGTTGACAAGTCAAAGAATTTTTACAGGCATGCCCTATTTTAAGGAATAACAATTTGTTGCCAACATAGTTTACAAAATGATAATGATAATCTTCAAATAAACGGCAAACCTGAGTCTCTCCACGAGTGAAAAGAGCACTTCCGTGGGCTCTAGGAAGCAATCCGCATCTAGAACTTATGGGACGAATTCCATCTGGAGTTCTCCCATCACTTCTTCTTCCTCCCTGAAAGCAGAAGACATAATTGCAATTAGTGTAGGACAAGTCATAGACAATCATATCCAGAATCAGCTACATCAGCCAAGGCTGCTGAGTATTGTATTAGATACGGAGGAGTACAAAACTTTAAGCCATGTATTAGCAGATTCTCATAACATGAAGTGCAGTCCGTAACACAGTTCATAACTTACCATATTGAATCATTACATCACACAAAAACACTCCATTGTTCAGAACAAGGACACATTTTGCCAAAAAGAAGACAAAATTGTACAACAACAGAATCAGGAGCCCACAGAAGACCAGTACAAAATATTCTACCATATTAAATCATTTAAAACTGCTCGGGATTGGATGGCCCATAATTGTTAGCAGCATACAGAATCTGAATATATATTATGTTTCACAAAGAGACACAGACCACGTAGAAAGAATCCTGTTATACTAATATAGATGGAAACTCTTATCTAAGAAGGCAATATAGATGGAAACTCTTAGAAAAAAGTTAACAGTCTTATGAAAAAAAGAAGATTTGTGCTCAAGTGTAATATACAAGCTCTAAAAATAAACCATTACTTCAACGTTCAAACAAATTCGAGCTGGTTCTTCGTTTTAATTTTAATAAAGAGGACTGGAGCAGCCTAGAAGAATGTAAATAATGGACATTTAATAAATTTTGCCCAACAGCCATTATGGGCTTCTGAAAAATGATGCCTTTAACCTTCAGCTTAATCAGCTTCCACATGTTGGTGTTATTTAGCTGAGAAGAAATTCTTGAATACTAATAATGGTGCGTTTAGGAACATGAATTTCATTTGAAATGTCGGATTTGGCCTAAATTAGGTGTTTGGGAACTTGGAGAATTTGGATTTGTATTTGAGTCAAATCCAACCCAAATCCATCCCTTAAGAAAACTAGCTAACATCAAATGACACCCTAAATGGTGTCATTTCCAAATCCTAACTCACACAACTAGTGATTTGATTTTAAAACCCTTCATTTCAAATGTCTAATTCGAAATCCTAACTTTGAAATCAAATTTGAGTTCCCAAACGCTACCTAATGGAATACTTCTTTCAACTTCTATTTTCAGATTACAAAAACATGATAAACAAATCAAAGTTTGCGGAATCAATTCTTCAGCAGCAAGGATAACCATCCAAACAGATTTTACAATGTATGAGTGTCCTAAAATGTACCACAATTTTATTCTTCTTCAAATGTACCTGAGAGAAATTTTGAAATGCTAACACATTCATGAAATTGATCTTGAAATGTTCCTCAGGTACATTATACGGAGTAATAAATTGTGGGGTACATTTAGAAAACTATGATGTACACTTCAAAATAAGTCATGCTTCTTGTAGGATCTCAATCACAACCACAATCCCGAATCTGCAGACAGCAGCCTTCTTCACGAAAGCAATTGTTTTTTTTAAGTGACTTTTAGTTAACAGTTATTTGACAGTATTGATCGTCAAACTCCAGAGAGACAAACAAAATTGCAATCTATCTCTACAGTATTTGACAGTATCTCTGCAAATAAGCCATTCTCAGGAGTAACAGAATGAGGAGAAAAACTCCAAATGATAGCAGTCATACCTCAACAATACGTCTTCTAAGGTACTTTGACGTGATCTCTTTGAAAACCAGCTTCACATCAACCTCAGAGAACAACTGCCAAAGTAATTTTGACATTAACCATTATGTCTAATATCTGACACTAGAACTACAAGAAAAACATATTCGGCATAACAAAGTAACAAACTCAAAGAATTGGAGATATGCTGAGATAGATAACACCACAAGCATTGAGAGAGAAAATTTTCATGCTTGAGGCAATTAGACTTAAAACAACAAGCAAAAACTACTTTCTAATTGTAATTAGAAGAATATCTAGAATTGGGTATAAAGACTTTAACACCATCAAAATGGGGAAAAAGACCCCTGGAAAACGCCTATCAAAAACAAGGCCGGCTCGCAAAATTGACCCAAACTAAAATTGACCCAGCCCTAATGATCCATAAATTTAGGGTTAGGCCCTAAGCTACTAGCCTACTACTTCAATCACATAAATTTCAGAAACTATAAATAACCAAATATTTACCCAAAAAAAAGAAGGAAAATATAAAACAGAACAACTTACAACACTTGGTGTAGGATTTAATGAGAGAACCCATTTCCATTATCCAATTTAAATGTACCTAAATAGGCAAATAGTGCTTTGAAATGTGCCTAACTGTTTTCTGAAAATGTAGTTTAGAACTTAATTTGGGTTTGATGGAGGAGGCTACTGCGGGGGGAAAAAAAAGAGAGGAAAAGAACAGGTAGAGAGAAGGCAATTGCGGGAAAATGTAAAAACACTAGACTAGACTAGAAGCCAATTTGGGAGTAATCGGTGAAAAAAGTTTGCTAAATATGAGTTGGAAGGGCCACATAAGGAGTGCATAGCTGTCTACAATCCATCTAGCATCAAATTTTGCTTATTCAAGTAACTCTACCGGAGTAACAGTTAGGTGAAATTGATATTTCAATAAGAACAGAGGTAATACTTTTAAGGGGTTGTTTTCATTTTCAAATTATGCAAGGGAGATCCTGTAAAATCGATGATAATCAGTAAAATTGGAGAGAGCATAGATATGAAGTAATAATAAAAAAAAAATTATTTTTTGTTGAAAATGATAAGTAGATAGACATGAGAAAATGCTTCTGAACCGTATTGTCTCAGAGACCCCCAGTTTGAAATGTTTAATGTTCTATAATAAGAGAACCCTCTTACTTCAAACAGTCTGAGATTTATGTGTTTCAGAAAAAATTTAGAGATATATGAGTGAAGGGAGGGACACAAGCTGACAGATGATAAAGGCTGACAACCCTTCAAGTAAATAAAGGAAAACAAATGTAATTCAGGAATCAAGAATTTTCTATTTATTAAAGACAACAGCTAGGTTTTACCGTGGGAGTAGAAGTTCTCGAAGTTGGCTTTATGTGAACATCACCTTCATCGACTTCGCCATCGACAACCACTTCCTCATCCTCTTCATCTTCCACCAATATATCTGGGACAGTCTCAGAAGTTACAGCGGCATCACCCTTTTCAACATAGCCCCTCTGAGAAAGAATATCCACCACTTGATCTTCCAGTGATGCAAGTGCTTTTCTTCTTGGTATCTTGTTCTTTATTTGCAGCGCATGTACCAGTTCATCTCCAATGATTTCCTGCAAGCAGATAAAGGGATCAGAAAGATCAGCTTCCAGCTATTCTCATCAACACTTGTAAATTGACAAACTTTGTAGCACTAATCACATATTCCAGAGCTGTAGATATCTAAAATCAGTAACTCAAATAATAAACAAAGACGACATAATTGTACAATTAAGAGAGTGAATAGTAGAGAAAAGGAGAGAAAGAATGAAAGATTGTTCATCATTTTGCATCTTTATTTAGTAGGAACTAACTCAATTGTTTTCTCACACTTTTAACCATTAGAAGAATAGGAAACCATTATCCATGCAACATGCTGCAACATAATTGATTTTGAAATCTTATATGATGTAGATCTACTAGCACGAACCCCGCGAATTAGCCTCACATATACATCAACAAACAATAAAGACAAAAGCCACTGGAAGATACGTAGTGTAGAACCTCAAGAAAGATTAATCTGCTTTAAATCTACATACCTCAATGTAACTATACAGCTTTTTGGGCGGCAATTTTATCGCATCAACCATTTTAGGTTTCCCACACTTTTCAACCAAAGCCTCCACTTCCTTGCAAATCGCCCTGACTGCATTCTAAACTTTTCTTTTGCATAAGAACAATAAACAATTGAAACATATAGATAATTGCAGCAAGCTAAAAAGTAGCAAATCTACCTGCCCAACTTCTACAGCTTCTAGCAGTTTCTCCTCCGGCAGAAAATCACAATAACCCTGCAACATTTAATGGAAGGGTTCTTCTAAATATATGTGAAGTACAATAAACAGTATTCAACTAATCAAGTGACTAACCTCGATCATCAATATAGCACTGTCTGTGCCAGCTATTACCAGATCTAACTCTGATTCTTCCATATCTTTTGTTGTAGGATTCACGACAAAGTTCCCATTGATTAGACCAACACGAACACCAGCAATGGGCTTTGAATGTGGTAATTCCGATAGAGCTCTGCACGTCAAGCACTTATCAATGATTTACAATTTCAACAACACATCCAACAACAATGCTAAAGAACTGAATCATATATTTGGTTTCAAAACCAAGAGTAGTGTTATCACATACACTGCTATTCCGGCAGCTGTCACTGCCAAAGCATCTGGAAAATGTTGCCCATCATAACTCAAAACCTTGACAGATAAATCACATTGACTATTAAGTCACAGAACAATAATGATATAATTAGTAAAATTACAAAAATCTATTAATGCAACGTAGAAACAACTAAAGAAAGGTGGAAAATGATGAATTAACGATAAATAACATTATTAGCTGTATATTCTCATGAAATGGAATCTTAATTTCCTATAGTCACTGACTTAATACCTTTTCATACGTAAACAAAGACTCATTAATGAAGTGCACAAACATTTCAGTAAATACCAAGGACTTCTAGATACTTTTTGATGCAATCACTCAATGCATGGGTACTCCGTATATTAACTCAGTAAGAAGAGAGAGATCAATAACATGGAGAAATTAAGTAAAAACCTGAGAGCATCTCATGTTAATCAATTGAATGTATGTACATCCGTATTTCTTTATTTATCAATTCAGTAATCAGAAAACATAATGGAAGATATCGCACATGCTAAACATCAAGTAAACTATGGCTAAAGAGCAACAAAAGGAAGACAAAACTCGTTTCTTTTGTAAGCAAGTTGTCATATTTGGCAGCGCAAACTCACTAAATTCATTCTTGAAGAACAACAAAACTGTAGCACGATAACTATCAACAGTAGCACAGCGAGCAACCTTGATTTTCTAAGGAGTACATACCCAAGATAAAATCTGAGTTTCATGGTAAAAACCTTTGAGCATAGTTGTTCGCAGAGGTCTATCAATCAATCTACAGATCAAAACCTGCAGGTAATACAACAGCCAATTGTCAATGCCAAATGTTGGCATCAAACAAATAGGCAAATAGCACTATAAGTAATTAAGTACTAAATTATGCTTGTTCTTTCTCATGTGCCTTAATCTTTAACCTTCCCTGCCTCCTCAAGTATGTATTTAACATTGATATGTAGCCAAATATGCTATATCCTATTCCCTTTGATAATATAAAGTCATGAAATAGTGATTAGTAAAGAAATGATCTTTACATGGAAATGATCTCAAGAGAGTGCAACGTTAATGTAAAAACCAACCACAATGCAATATCTAACCGCTAATCTTTTACTAATAATACCTAATAAGAATTTATAGAGTATAGAGTAAAGATAGCAACAATGTCACTTGATTATAAGGTTAAATACCAAGAAAACAAAAGGTTAAAATCATGAACATCTCTCCAAGGACAGTGTTTGAAGGTGTCCTACACGTGATTTGGAAAGATTCATTAATTTACCGCTGCAGAGATGGTTCAAAGGAGATCTACCAATGATGAACTCACAAAAACGAACAAAATTACACACCAACTCATACACAAAACCATGCCATGCCAACTCAACTCAGTAAGTTAGGCGCAGCCAATTCTCTTTTCGAATATTAATCAATCACAACCAAATGAAGTAGGCAAAATCATATTGCATGACTAAATGAGAATCATCCTCACCACATTTCCATGGCAAAACAGAGCTAAGGCATTTATTGCTACAAGCATATCACACTATCAAATCTTTTTTTTTTTTTTTTTTTGGTAAAAGGTAAATCTCATTAATATCATCAAACTTTACACAAATTAAGTACAAAATTGTCTATCCTCTACCACACACCCCCTCAAACCATGTACGATCACATAGTGTGAGCCTGTGAGGTTAGAGGCCAATCTATTTACGCGCATCCTAATTTCCTCCTTTAGCACACTATCAAATCTTTCCAATACCATAGCTTGACAAAAAGTCCAAACCACTATACGTTTTTCGCATTTTCAAATGCTTGTGGTATCAGAGTAAAGGAGAAGCACAAGGCGTACTCAATAATCTTGAGATAGATCTGAAAGCATACAACTATAACTCCTGTAGGAGTCCGATCTCCAAATGTGAGCATTATTCCCCTCTCTAAAAAAGAATTGGATAACTACAAGACAGGTCACCTCTAGTCCTCTACCATCTTTTACTCAAAAGAAAAAGCATGGCACCTAAGATTATCTATTCGTAACTAAAAACAATGGCTATGGACACTTGACCTTTTATGAAGGCTCTTGACCAAAATCATAAAAGCTAGTCCTCTTGCTCCTGTGTCAATATACTTACTTCTAACGCAAATTAACATGTACCCAGACCCTTTCTACAAAAGCCCCGATAGCAGGCTCTCCTATATATATTGCGACATCAGAAGACGTGGCACATAAGAAATAAGTACATAACAGGACATTAGTAGCAATACTTGACATGGAACTCATTGATTAAGAGGCAGAAACAGAACCTCATGATCTTTTGTCCTGCCTTCACGTTTGAAAAATCCTCCACTGCAAGCAGAGATAGAGTTATAAAACCACGGTAGACCATTAAAACCAAAAGTAAATGGCCAGATTATAATCACGACATTGTCATATTGTTCTTCAAAGGAGAAACTTCACTGAGGAACATACGTACAGATCATTCAGCTCAGCTCTCTGCCAGATGAAGATTCTCAGAGACAAGAATCAAATTTTGTATACAAGTACTACACTACTACCCACACATTGCAAATGCAATTTCGTAAGATTTTCCAAAGAACAACCGCACAACAAGCCCTTACAACCAACTACTAGTAAAAATTGTTAACTTCAATTTTATGTCAAGGTTAAAACAATAATTATACCTAGTCCGTCCTGCTGCTGAGAACCGCTCTTGATAATGTACAGAAAGAGGGAAAAAATCGGATGGCTCACTTGGAGTATCAGCCAAGCAAACTGTTGTATAGACAATCTACACGTACAAACAGTTTTTGTTAGAAAAAAAAATAATAATAAAAAAATAAAAAATAATCACCTACAAGTGAAGTAAAACCAAACACAATGGAGACGGGGTAAGCACCCCAAAGAAATGATGTACTCGACGGGGTAAGCACCCGAAATAAATGATGTGCTCGCAAGCATCAAAATAATTGCCGGACGAGCTGCTACTTTACAGAAAACCGGACAAACTAGTACACACACTCTTAAGTATTGCTCCGTATAAGCCAAACAAAGAGCAGTGCGGACAATTAGCATATAGATTCTGTATTAATAAAGCAAGAAATGTGTAAGCAGCTAAGCTTTTTTAAGTCTACGAATGAAGAGAAATTAATTTGATATTTGAATATAGAGCAACGAGACATTCAAATGATTAAGCATCCCCTGCATAATCATTATTACATAATAGACAAATGCAATTACTCAACTACTTAAGAAAATAACTTCAAGATTAAAGCTTGTGATAACTTACGGTTTCACCATCAGTCACTGTAACAGCAGCACTGGCTTGTCTACCCATATGACCCGTCTCAACCAAGATCTGAAAAATGTATATTATGTATGGTCAAAGCATTATATCTATGTATGTATGACAAATATGTATCAAAAAATAAACATTTAGCTACAAAGAATTTATTCATTGACAATGTTTTCCCGCCTAATATACCACAAGTCCACAAGCTTAATTCAGTAGTAACAAAAGTTTAAAACTATCACACCCACTGACATACAAAGCCAAGAAAGTTAAGAAACATGACACTTCTTTACATTTCGTTTGTCCTGAACTCCTGATTCACAAACTTAAATAAGCTCACCTGCGAGTTAAATTAATCACTCTAGTAAAAGTACAAAATCTACAGGGAAAAAAGGCAGGCAGCAAGATTCTAGGACAGAAAAAACACCGACACGATCCAACTAACGATACGGACCCAAACAAGAATCCTTTCCCAAAAGTGGATGACACGGCACGCTATTACTGGACTTTATCGTCACACCTGACGGATCCCAACTTCACCCTTATGTACCGATTAGGATGCTTGACATACTACACGCAATCAACTAACTCAGTATCCTAAACAAATTCTTAAGGTGGTGTTTGAGCAGAACAGATGCTTAGAAAAGAAATACGACACGAAATATCAAGCAGAAAAGGTTTTAACTTTTAACCATCAGCCATAAAACAAGCATAACGAACGCCCATTAATGACAAATGCACTCACAAAACCCTAAGCTAAGATACCAAATCTCAAAGGCTCCAATGTTGAAGCAGAGAAGATGCTCTAAAGTGGACAATACAACTTATCACGTGGAGTCGGTTTTCTCAGTGGCATCACAGTAACGAGCACACAGCACCCACCATCCGAGAATAACACAATGAGGACGCTAATAAGCTAGTATTCCATTCTACGGATAATTGTAGCGGGACACTTCCGCTTGCACTTCCAATCACAAGTCTTTGCTCTATGACATTATCTACCCTATAGACTAAAGTGCATCAGAAAATATGAACGATTTTGTCGACACCCTACAGAAAGTATTGTTCGCCACACGTAGAAATTCAAGTGTGCTGCTTTTTTCACCCGCGTGTTTTACTCAAACACCTGCATATTTGACATTTTTACCCTCTTTTATTTTTCCACTTCTCTTCTTTGGCCTTTCTTCTATGTAAAATGCGGGTAAATGCAGGCATTTTGGAGTAAAAGTCGCGGGTGAAAGAGCAAATACGTATTTAAAACGTCTTCCTTAACTTCAAGAGCAGTTGTCTCATTTCTATTTTTAGCATTGTTCGTCGATACAAACAATCTCATTTCACTTTTTAACATTACTCATCGCAATATATATACATGAAAAAATTTCAGATAACTCCGAAAAACATCACGAGTTTTATACGAGTAACTTTTAAGAAGACGAAGAGAACAGACCCTAATTTTATTGTCGTCTTTCTAATATAGCGATAAAAGAAACGGAATTCAAATTTAAAACAGAAAAAAGCGACATACATGTCTATCACCAACGGGAATTTTGACGGAAAAAGGGTGGGGTCCACCATGGGAAGAAGAAGGCTCAACGACTGCATTGGAAGCACGACAACGAAGCGGTTCGATACCGCGAAAACATCGAAAAAACAATGCGACGGAAGTGTTATTCTTCCAGGGTTTATGGCGGGATAAAGCAGCAGAAGAAGAAGAAGAAGAAGAAGAAGAGTGAAGAAGCCTGCAATTCTTGGAACGAGGGAAGGTAATTGAATGAATAACTGGGTTTGCTAACATCTTTTTGAATTTGAAGTTGATTGATTGTTGTTGGTTTAATTTTTGTGGTGTTGAAGAAGATGAATTTGTTTTGAGTTTGAAAGTGAAGTGAAGTGTTTTCTTTTCTGCAGTAGAGTGTGTGTAGAGAGACGCCTTATCTACTCCATTGTTTTAGGGTGTCAATGCCCCTCAATGGGGTTTCCATATATTTTTGAAATCTAAAATAGAATGATTAATTATCGAACCCAATTTTTAAAAGCGTTTTTTTTTTTTTTTTTTTTTTTTTCAAATATCACCCTTTAAAAAAAAAAAAAAAAAAAAAAAGGAAAATGAGATTACTTGTGGGTGATGCTACTTTGTGTCTGCAGGAGTATAGTAAATTTATAAATATATTTATTTTATTTTTTAAATTTTTAAATAAATATTATCAACTAACATAAGGGTATAATAGGAAAATGACTTATTGATTTTAATAGATCATTCATCCATTTATTTTTATTTTTGCACAAGTTTAGGAGAAAATTTAGGAATCTATTTAATTTGTAACTATTTTTTCTTCCATCATCAATAGTAACGCATCATTCTTTTATTAATATCTTTTTATAATATGATTTAACAATTGCAAGAAAAAAAATCAACTATTGATGGTATGAGTTTGTGCACTTCGTAGTAGATAGTGATTAGGTCTATTCAAACTATAATTCTCATGATATAAGATCCATTCAAATAATATTGGAATTCTAAGCATAATATTTTTCCTGGTGGGTCAAATTAAGTTCTTAAGCATAATGAACTACGAGTATATGATTAGTGTTTCATATCAACAATATAAGACACACAAAAAATAGACTTAAAAAATATTGCTCATTATAAACTTTCATATGTCATGATAATAAAATATTTAAATAAAATATTTTCGATACCATAAAAAAAAACAAACTTATAAAGTTATGAAAAATGATATGTTAAATTTAGTGTAAATTATTTTTCAGAAAAAAAAAATTAATAATAATAATTGTAAATTATTTTAATTTTCGATTAGATTTTAGCTTAAGTAAGAATCATAATTTAGAAATGTGAATATTAAAATTCAATATTCTTGTAATTTGTAAAATAGTAATTCTCTAGTAAGGCATGCCTTAAACAAAATTAATGTAAGACCAAAGTACAAATTGCAGTTAAAAGGGTACAAAATCATGAAACAAATGTACTAAAGTCACTTACAGGGGTACTAAAAAAAATTAGTAACAATTAATCAGAATTATCACTTAAATAGTACAAAAACTATATAAATGGGTACAAATGAGGCCGACTTACAATAACTTATTGTAAGTCATGACTTACACAAGAATTTGTGTTTGTAAAATTACATATTTAGCCTTTATAAACTTGACACAAAATAAAATATTATTTGATTAACTAATTAATTTTATATTTTAAAAATTAGGGTGGTACTGAAGTCAGTACCACCGGGTGGCGCCAAATCGCTATCTTTAACTTTTTGTTTCCTTTTTTTCAAACACGACCTTTTTAAACTATATTTTGACATTTTCGTCAGCGAAGCGCGTTGGAATGATGAATTTTTAGGTTTTATTGGTGAAATTCTTGGTTTGAGGGGTTTATTTTGGTTTTGAGGGATGAAAATTCGAATTTGAGGGTGTTAAGAAGATCACAAATTCTTGTGTAAGTCAGGACTTACAATAAGTCCACCTCATTTGTACCCGTTTATATAGCTTTTGTACTATTTAAGTGATAATGATGATTAATTGTTACTTAATTTTTTTTAGTACCCCTGTAAGTGATTTAGTAGATTTGTTTCATGATTTTGTACCATTTTAACTGCAATTTGTACTTTGGTCTCACATTAATTTTGTGTAAGTTGTGCCTTACAGCAGAATTACTGAAGGAAGATAAAGATGAAGAAAAAACATGTGTTTTAGTAAGTTAACGTCAGAATTTGGTCAACTCAAGCCAAAAGGTGTAATAGACAATTTTTTTTTTTTTTTTAAAAGGTGGTAATTGGTAAATTTTTTTTAAGTTAGTGTTTGACCAAACTCGTTTTTTAAAGGTTGTGTTTGGTAATTAATAGGAGTACAAAATAAAAGACAGACTAAATTTTTTTTTTTTTTTTTTTTGGATAACGTGGGGAACCTGCAGCCGCTACCTTTGGTGCGCACTGGGTAAACTCCCCGAGCGTGCATGATAGCCTGCAAACCATACACGCCAGGTTAGCCACCCTTTTTACCAGGGCGACAGGCTCGTGATCTGATTAGGCATAGCCTCAAGTTTCTAACATTCCCCACAAGGCAGACTAAAATTTTGTTTGATATAACGTCACCTTTTTGTAATTATAATGAAACGTCAAATTTCTACCGTTAATTGATGAGTTGGCATTGTATGCCTCGTCAATCTATTTCCCTCAAATCTATTTATTTACCTATCAAACTAGGTAATTATTTTATTTCCTACCGGCCACAACGACCTCTTTATCATGTGATTTTTCATTCCTACCACCAATGCTATTTAATTCATGCCCTATTATTCTTATTCGTAATTGTGAAGCAAACTATAGAAGACCTTCAGATTTAGGAACCAGCAATGTAATTTATGTGGGAAGAATGCCGGCAAAAGATTGGATTGATGAGCAATCTACATGATGTGTGCATTTTATATAGATTATATGCCCCCGGTTTAGTTGCATTTAGCTTATTCTTAGTCGAGATCAATATTGTTTTATGAGCTATTTGCTATATATTGCTGTACTGCTGTTCCTATTTATATTTTGCAGGTTTTGGCGGTCCTGAGCCAAAACCCGAGTCAAATGGAGCAAGCACGAATACCGAGACCACAAGACCAAGCTCGAACTCATACGGAAGCTCGGGAATACGAACTAAAGCGCAAAAGGATAGAGCTGGCAAAAAAACGGGCCGTGCCGTGCTTCGGGCCGGCCCGTCGTGCCTAGAAAATAATTTGGCCCGCCCAAAGCACGGTGTTCGTGCCTTCGGGCCGTGCTCGGGCCGGGCCAATTTTTTTTTTGTGATCCGAGGCACGCCCAAAGCACGGAAAAATTCGTCGCTCGCCGTCTTGCCGCCGTCGTGTTCTGCCAAATTGGGCCAAATCCGGTCACGTAAATTTTCACTTTTTTTTTTTTTTTTTAAACTATTATTTGATATTTATTTCGGTATTTTCGGAGTTGTAGTTGTAATTATAAGATAGTTTTTTTAATTACAAGTTAGTTTTTATTATTATAAGTTAGTTTTTGAATCTTTATATATTATTATGTAGTTGAATTTTTATATAAACTCATAAAAAGAATAAGTAGCGACGAAAGAGTAATAAACGATAAAAATTAAATATGAATATTTATAGAAAATAAATAAGAATAAAAGAAATTAAAAAAAAAAAAAACAAAAAAAACAAAAAAAAACAACAAAAACAAAGTGAGCCGTTGAGTTAAGTAACGGTCAAATACTCAAATTCACCCAAATTCGGGCCAATATGTGCCGGGCCCAATTCGTGCCAATCAGACCACTCTTGGGCCAAATCAAGACCATGCCGGGCTTAAATGTAGCCAAAGTTGTAATTTTTTTTTTTTAAAAACGAAGCACGAGGCTAAGCACGGCGGGTCAGTGCTCGCGCTTCAAGACGAAACCAAATCGTACGGCCGGGTCTGGCCAAACCGGGCGGAACCGCCGCCTGTCGGCGCGCGGCTTGCACTCTACAAAAGGACCAAAGCTAACGAATAAGATCAAGGCCCAAACAACAAACGAAGCCCAATTGAAGAGAGAAGGAGCCGACCCAATTGAAGGGAACCGGCCAGTTAGCTAGGCCGGCAGCCGGTCGGCCGGCTGACATGGGTTTTCGAGTCGGTTTTGATTTACGCCGAGATTTGTTTTAGGAAATTATTTATATATACTTAGGCTCGAGATTTAGAAACTTATGCTTTACTTTATGTTTTATTTTCTGGTTTTATTCTAGGTTAAACTTACTTTTGATATTCTTAGTTTTCTCCCTTTTTAAGAACTCTCAAGATTAGTTTAGTTTCGAGATTTGGTTTTCTTGTAATCGTCGGTACTCCGTATTAATTCAAGATTCATCTCAGGTTTAATTTCAATTGCTTTTCTTTTATCATGTTCAATTATTATTGCTTTGCTTTAGTTTTAATTATGAGTAGCTAAATCTTTATTAGGGTTTAGGGTGATTTGTGAGATTGGTTCGGGAACATGTTTTAATTGCTTAAATTGATTGAACTTGTGCAAATTGATTTCTTCTTACGCGTTTATATTATCAATTGAACTTAGGGACGCCTAAATTGAATTGAATCTTGGTATAGTTTTGATTTAAGATCGAAAGCCTAATTGAAACTAGACTTACGCGTATTTGATGAGTTAGGTTTAGTAAGTTGCGAGAGCCCGCTAAATCTGCTTAAGGTTAATATTGACTCGAGAGAGCGTATTCTTAAACCTAGTCACTTGCGTAGCTTCGATTGATTGTTATTCCTTATTGAGTTGAGTTCCTGAATTGATGTCATAATGAACCCGATGCCCTAATCTTTCTCCCTTATACTTTTACCCTTCTTATTACTTGTTTTAGTTTAGTTCTCTTATACTTGACTATTACCCTCTGAAATAACCTAAGTTCATCTAGGTAGACTTCTGATTACACCGTTTCTCTGTGGATTTTGACCCTGCTTGCCACTAGCTACTTGTTAGTTGTTTTGTAGGTTTTATTTTGATAAGGTGATACGACTAACCCCTGTCACTACAGTATGCGTTTTTAACTTTACTTCAAAATCACACAAAAATACAAATATAAAACACAATAAAGTTTCAAAATTTGAGAGAAAATCACACAAAGTAATGATTACAATACACAAAAAGTGTCAAACTTTGACAGAAAATAACACAAATTTACCCTAAATTGAGTCAATTTCAGAAGCAACGAGATTAGATCCACACATGCAAATATCGGCAAGCATATATCAAACACACTTACGGTTTGCTAAAAAGTAGATGATCAAAATCATGCGACAATGATTTACAACGAATAAAAATATCACCATTGCATGGAGAGATGAAAAGTAAACAAGAAGATGAAGGTATTTTTGTAAAGGAGAATGATATATCCGTTTTTCAAATAAGGGAAGGGAATTTGTAAAATAGATCTAAAAAATTAATTTGACATGTCAGCTACACCAGGTCTTCAACAAACGGAAAGAAATAACGTTTTGTAGTTAATGGTCACGTTTAGGGCTCAATGGTGAAGTTTAAGGGTATAGTATGTGATTACGAAAAGGTGAAGATACATCGTAGAATATTTTATACTTCGGGGGCGTACAACATAGAAAATCTTTTTTTTTTTAAACCCAACAGGGTACAACGATTACAAAAGACACTTGCCGCCCTACTACCTCCGACAACTTATTGTTCCAAACAGTTTTGCCTAGAGACCTCGGCGTAACATGTGCTAGTGCGTGAGCAACTACATTATTATATCTACTAGCAAACGACCACACTACATTTGAAAACGAACTACGACAATGTCATCAAGAATAAGATAGAACATGATACGTCCCTGCTTCTCCGTCCTTAAAACCTCGACAATCTACAAGCAGTCACTTTTGATAACAATTTTGTCATGACTAGCTTGCAACGCTTCATCCATACCGTCCATAACCGCTACCGCCTCTGCCACTTGTGGTTCCATTCTTCGAGCCTGTAAAAAGTGAAGCCCCAAAGCAGGTTCCTCGAACTGTCACTAGATCTGGCAAACAGATCGATCCGGTCATGTCGGGTCCGTGTCCGTGTCAATGTTAAATGGGTCATTGTCTTCCCAACCCTAACTCGACCCATTTACATAATCGTGTCAATTGTCTCGACCTTAACCTAACCCATTTAATTTTTCCATAACCCAACCCGACTTGTTTAACCCATTTATTTCTTGGCAGAATATTTTTAACCCTCTTAACCCATATAACTAGACTTGTCAAACGGGTCGGGCGGGTCGGGCGGGTCAGGTTCGGGTCAAACTACGGGTCGGGTCAATACGAATTTGGCTTAAATACGGGTCGGGTCGGGGTCGGGTTGGGTTCGGGTCGAGTCGATTTCGAGTCAAAATACGGGTCAAAAATACGTTTTTCGCGCCTTTTAATTTATTATTTTTTTAACTAAAATACCGAGAGCTTGCCTCCAGGAGAGGTGGAAGCTCATCAGACCATCCACACTCATCTTCATATTTTCATCTTCATCCCATATATTTTATTATTTCTCTCTCCAATTTTATCATCCACCTCAAATTTTCACTTTCCATCTTCATCAATTAAAAAACACCCTACATCCATCAATCTTCATCCCACTTATTTTATTATTTATTTCTTCTTATTTACAATACCCCACACATTCTACATCAAAATCCACTTACCCAAATATTTTGGATGTTAATTTTTCATATACGAATTTTACTCAAGTTATATACTTTTTTCATTATTTTTTCTCACCCTACCCTTTCTTACTCCAAGAATATACAGAATTCTCTCTTTTTAATTTTTTAACAAATCTTAAATCAAATTCATTCAAGTTTCGAACTTTCAATCGTGAACCCCGATAATAAATTTAATGAAATACTAATTGTCTTTTAATTAAGAGCCAACATAACTCTCTTCACGTAATCAATTCGTTATACTACCCACATGAACAAACATTATAAAATTAAAATCATCGCTCAAGTTAAGCATAAATAATTATAATATATTAAGCAATTATGTTACTTGATCATGATTAATCAAGCAAAATTACTCAATAGTTACAAACCCACGTGAAAAAATTGCTCAATTGTGCATAATCACAAATAATCAACCAAATTGGAGATTAATCATAATTAATCAAGAAAATTTTACCCAATTGTTACAAACCCTAGCCCTATTTATAAATTATAATTAAATTTATTAAAAATTAATAAAATTCAAGAATTTAAACACAAAATTTAAATTAAAGATAATTATTACTTCATTGAACTAAGAATCGGAAATCATGATTGAAAGATTAGAAACTTGAATGAATTTGATTTAAGATTTGTTAGAAAATTAAAAAGAGAGAAGTTTGTATATTCTTGGAGTAAAAAGGATAAAGTGGGAAAAAAGAATGAAAAGGGTATATAACTTGAGTAAAATCCGTATATGAAAAATCAATTACGAATATTTTTATTACATCAAATTTTATTAAAAATATTCATAACACATATTTTTTAAAATCATAAAATATTACTAAAAAAGTAAAATATTCTTTTGTGGTTAGATTTTTGACGCGGTTTTTTTAAGTCCAATTTTGATAACATTTGTTGGACGGCTCTAAAAATGAGGAGTGGAATAAGATTGTTGGTGATATCTTGATCGATTATTTTGTTGGCTACTATTATTAGGCAAATTAGTATTATCTGTCTGAATTACCGTATTTTAATTATCACTTATATTAAGATTAAATTCATCGTAATTATAATAAAAGTCATTACAGTTAGTATTTTTACTCATGCTATTATGATATTATTTTTTTTTGTGATTGTCAGACCATGTTTATTGGTAGTTGAAGAAGTAGTTGGAGAAATAGTTTAGAAAAATAAAAGAAAAAGAAAAAGAAAATAAAATTGTTAAACGAGTTGAACAAATTGCGTCCAACTCGTTGCTTGGGGCTACAATTTGAGAAATTGGCCAACTACTGCATAAACAAACGTGTCGTTATACAATTACTTCCCAATGTAATAAAAAAATCAAAAACAAAAAAAACAAAAAACAAAAATGCCCCACCTCCTGCGACAAGTCTAATACTTTTCAGTTTTTTTTTTCTTCCAACCCCTGAGTGACACTTGTCAATATTTAAATGGGACTTTATTTATAGCTGTTAAAAACTTTCAAACGGTAATATAATTAAAATTTATGCAAAATTAAAAAAAAAATACCAATGGTCATAATTTTTCATTCTCTATGAATAGAGACCAATATTGATATATTTTGGTATACTTTTTTTTTTTAAAAAAAAGAAAAATCTCTTTTTTCATACAATTTCAAAGAAAAACAAAATACAAAAACTCTAAAATACATACTAGAATATTAATATCAATTATATTACTTTTATAAAAAAAATCATGGACGAGGATTTTCTAAATTTATTAAAATCTAGCAAATATACTAATATTTCGCAAAATCTAGATACCCAAAATACTAATCCTACTCAAAATTCTCAATATCCTTTAACAATGTCAAATTATTCTAATAATCCAAATTTAACAAATACTACTAATATTATAAGTTTTCAAGGTAAGCCAAATTATCAAAATTACGAGTCTCATTATGAGCCAAGTGCTTGTCAAATCAATACAAGTCAACCTTCTTCTTCTACGGTTACAAGAAAAAAAAACATAGAAAAAGATCTGAGAATGCTCTTTGGCGAGAGAAAGAAGATGAAGCCCTAATGTCGGCTTGGTGTATGGCAAGTACTAACGCAATAGTTGGTACAAATCAAAGTCAAATTACGAGATGGGCAAAAGTGTTAAAGGTGTATGAGGAGATTAGATCGGAATATCCATCCGAAATTGGTCCAAGAAACTCGGAAGCTCTGAGACAACGACATATTCTCTTAAGTGTTAATGCTAGTAAGTGGATTTCGTGCTACAAGTCAATTCTTAGTAGGCCACGAAAGAGTGGAACAAATGAACAAGATCTTGAAAATGCCGCTCAAGAGCTATATCAACTTGAATATAAATCAAGGTATGTTGATTTAAATCTTTTTAAAAAGGTCATGAGTAAGCATCCGAAGTGGAGTTTTGAAAATAATGAAGGAGTAGTCGATTTGAATACAAATGAGGATATTTTAGAACAAAGTAGTGGAAGTTTAAAAAGATCAAGAGTGAATGAAAGTGGTGAATCAAATCCCTCAACTCCGCCAATTATTACACGTCCGGAAGGTAGAGAAGCCGCAAAAAAAAAAAAAGTGCAATGGTCGAGACAAGGTGGCTACATCATCTTTTAACAATGAATTTGTTGATAAAATCGATGCTATAAATAATAATATGGCGAAAGATTACAAACTTAGTTGCAAAAAATTAGATTTGGAACAAAAAAGACTCGATTTTGATATGAAGAAAATGGAAATGGAGTTGAAGAAATACGAGATGGATATGAAGAAATCAGAGATGGCCTTGTTCAACACTTTGCTATCGAAATCAAGTTTGACCCCGTCAGAAGAATTTATGAAAGAAAGATTAATTGCAAAATATTTGTCTTAATTACTAATTTATCGTAGGTAATTTTATTACAATGTTATTTTTTAACTGTATTGTATTGATTTCTCTAATTAATTATTGATAAATTCATTATTGTTGTGTAAATTATTATTGTTTTATATTTTTTTTAACCACACAATTAATTAAATTACCTTTTTATCACTCAAACTAATAAAACAAATTTTTTTCACCACACAATTTTAATATAACTTTTTAAACCACACAATTTAACTACAATTTTTTCATCAACACAATTCAAAAAAAAAAAATTTGAACCACATAAATAAACTACAATTTTTTTTAACCACACAATTAATTTACTTTTTTTTTTATCACCCGCACAAATAAACACACAATTTTTTCATTACACAATTATTTTTTTTTTTTATCACCCAAACAAATAAAATACAAATTTTTCACCACACAATTTTAATAGAACTTTTTAAACCAAACAATTTAGCTATAATTTTTTCATCCACACAATTTAAAAAAAAAAAAAAAATTTGAACCACATAAATAAACTAATTTTTTTTTTTTTTTACCACACAATTAATTTACTGTTTTTTTTTATCACCCACACAAATAAAACACAATTTTTTTACCACACAATTATTTTTTTTTTTTATCACCCCAACAAATAAAACACAATTTTTTCACCACACAATTTTAATATAACTTTTTAAACCACACAATTTAACTATAATTTTTTCAACCACACAATTTAACAAAATTTTTAAACCACATAAATAAAGTACAATTTTTTAACCACACAATTAATTTACTTTTTTTTTATCACACAAATAAAACACAATTTTTTCACCACACAATATTAATATAATTTTTTAAACCACATAATTTAACTATAATTTTTTCATCCACACGATTCAATTTATTTTTTATCCACAAACATAATCCACAATTTTTTAACCCACAAAATTAATTACAAAATTTTCACCCACACAAAATATAACATTTTTAAACCACACAATTTAACTCTATTTTCCTCCACATACTTCAATATAATTTTCTACCCACAAAAATAAACTACCTTTTTTCATCTACACTTCTATAAATACTTTCAATCTCATAATTATTTTTATAAAACTTGTTTACCTTTTTTCTCATTTCACTTATAAACATGTCTGATTCCGAAAATATAAACATCTCATCAAATGACAATTATTATTGGGATGAAAGTTTTAACGATTTTAATCGTCGTTGTGCTCGAAATATGGCAGTTAATAACATGTTGCTAGATGTCATTTTAAATTCAAGTCAATTTCTACCCCCAACAAATCAAATTCATAGAGCACCTCGACAATATATCGAAAGAAATCGTGAGGAAGGTCATGAACGTTTGTTCAACGACTACTTTTTCTAATAATCCTGTATATCCTGACCATATTTTCCGTCGTCGTTTTCGAATGAAGAAACATGTTTTCATGAGACTTGTTGATACTATAAATTTAAAAGATAATTATTTCCAACAAAGATGTGATGCTAGTGGAAGATTAAGTATTTCACCACTGCAAAAATGCACTGCAGCATTAAGAGTTATAGCGTATGGAACATCCGCTGATTCTATTGATGAATACATCCGTATGAGCGCGGCTGTCGTAAGAAAATCGCTAATACACTTTGTTGAGGGTATAATTTCTAATTTTGGTTCTCAATATTTGTGAAAACCAAATGAAGAAGATTTGGCTAGATTACTTTGTATTGGTGAACACCGTGGATTTCCAGGTATGTTGGGTAGTATTGATTGCATGCACTGGGAGTGGAAAAATTGTCTAACCGCATGGACAAGACAATATGCCGCGAGAAACAAAAAATGCACAATTATTCTCGAAGCTGTAGCATCACAAGATTTATGGATTTGACATACTTTCTTCGAAACACCTGGTTCGTGTAATGATATTAATGTTCTTCAACTTTCTAAGATATTTAATGACATTTTAGAGGGTGTTGCGCCTGAAGGTAACTTTACTGTCAACGAAAATCAATATAATATGGGATATTATCTAACCGATGGTATATATCATTCATGGGCTACATTTGTCAAATTTATTACTGCTTTACAACTTCGTAAACACAAATTGTTTGCACAATGTCAAGAGTCTGCAAAAAAAAATGTTGAACGTGCTTTTGGTGTTTTACAAGCAAGTTTTGCGTTTATTAAACGTCCATGTCTTGTTTGGGATCGGCATCTGATGGGTAAAATTTTGATTGCTTGTATTTTCATGCATAATATGATAGTTGAAGAAGAACGAGACACATTTCGAGACTATTTTGATCCGGCTAAATTTTGTCAAGAAGGTGGATCCGAAACTAGTCACGATAACTACCAATTTTCTAATGAAGTGTCAAGTCTAGCTACATATATGCAAAACCATTCAGACCTCCATCGTAGAGAAACTCATATCAAGTTGAAGAATGACTTGATCGAACACGTAGCTCAAAAATTTGGAGAACGAAATTAAAATGTGATTGTTCTATGTAATATTTTTTTTCATGTTGTTTAAATTGTTCAAATGTATGGTATGTTATGTTGTTTAAGTGTATTAAAAAAATTGCCTATTTTAAAGTCTTAAATGTTTTGAACTTTTTTCCTTGATTAAATTTTTATTTGTTAAAAAATTCATAATTAAAATAAAACATGAAATTTAAAAAAAACAAAAAAAAATAAAATAAATTATATGTGGTGGATCCTAATCCTAAACCTATAAAAGAGAAGGATACCATACTATTCCTATAACAGTGATTGCTTGAATATCCCCCTCTACTTCTGCCTTCGCCCTTCATTCTCTGTCACGTTTCCCAAATTTTTTTTTTTCCATGCTCACCGCCACTTGTCAGTCCATTTCTTTAAAAGTTTTTCCACTGCTGTAACTTCTCATTCGGTTGTAACTAACTTTAAAAGTTTTTCCACTGCTGTAACTTCTCATTCGGTTGTAACTAACAACCTTACTAATAATTGTCACCAAAAATAATAAAAGAGTAAAAATTGCTCAGTTTCTGTTGGTTAAGTAAAAACCACTCTACATGCTAACTGTTACGAACTGTTGTTCAAGGGTTCCTACCACTGTAGCTTCTAATTCGGTTGTAGGTAACACCGTTTCCAATATATTTTAATACCTGTAACTAAAAATAATAAAAGATTTAAAAAATGCCGAATTACTGTTGGCCTAAAAGAAAATCTCACCCTTCATAAACACTTTTACCTACTGTTGCTCCTTAGATTGTTACCCCCAAGAAACCTACCTTCGAAGATTGCTCCCTTTCTAATCACTGTTTCCTTACTGTTATTGCTTACATTTTTTACAACTTCCAGTTACATCCCAACTGTAGGGTGACATCATAAGGATGACATATTGTACTCTGTTTTTGACTTCCCACAACACAAATACCAACCATAAATTCAGAACCCCTATATATATGTGTGGACATGCAGAAGCACATACATCCGCAAACACTCTCTTTCATCCTAGGGATCCCTCTGAATATATTCCACCTGCTGACTATTCCGGATTGGGACAGAGCGCCGGCTGCTTTCTCTTCCCTGCATGTAGCCTGCCTGAAGCCCAACACTGCCGGTTTTACACTACGCTCTTCGTATAAAAGAGTGAAGGTAACTCCCCCTCTACTCTATTTTGTACGCTTCACACCATAAACGTTCTTTTTTTGTGTTAGGCACACGATTCCGTATTAGAGTTCGTGTATGCATGTAGGTGATTTCTGTGGTGTGTAGTTCTGGGTTTAGCTTGTGGGCGCTATTACCGTTTAGCAATTGTACGAGTCCGCTACCCTCCGTTTCTTGATTAGCTACAAATTGTGTTCCCAAAAAAGGTCGGATGCTTGCCCCGAGGGGGAAAAAAGGGGTAATAGGTCCTTTGTAGTTTCAGTTTTAAGAGGAAGTCGTTATCGGTTTGTTTTGTAGTTAGCAAAGCCTAAGTGTATTCCCCCTCCAGACAAAGTTTAAAAGTAAGTAATGGCAAATTTCGTAGATGTCTCGAATTGGATAAACCCGAAAAAATTGGGTAACCAGTTTACTAATTTATAGCCTTCACAAGAAATGGAATCCAACAGCTTGAAAGTGGCTATACCTTTTGCAGCGGTGTTAGCCCAGATAACAGATGCATTGACCTTACCAAAACCAAAATACTGTTTGCTTGACACAGAAGGTACCAACGTTGCTGTCTTTGTTTCGAATCGGAACAACAGCCTATCCTCGGTATACGTGGGTGGCCGCAGATCTAGCCTCGTGTCGTCGTTTGAAAAGGCTGCGGAATTAGCCGTGGTAGATATGCTTACAAAGTATCATATTCAAGTTGTGGACATAACAGCTTGTATCCGCAGAAATGTACAGAGGCGGGCTACCTTAAATGTGCTTAGACGCTTTGAACAGGAACTAGGTCCTGGAAAAATGCCCGCGGTGTGGGATATTATGATACAACAGAGTTTGGCGCCCTATAGTGGGAACCGCATACATATAGATTTCGTAGACGCAATGCACCATATTTTTGGTCAGATTAATATCACAGGTGTATGGCTGCAAACTGTTGAAACCGACGTGGGCCTGTACACTTCCTGGCTGACTTTGCCAAGGTCACCCGCGCTCCCACGGCCGCAAAGTATCTTCATCGACTCATACAACACCAGGTTGAGGCCCAACAGAATTGCGCCAAGAAAGTTATTTTCTTTCTAATGCCGGTATACCACTTAGAAGTGGTTGATGCCAATTACAGCAAGTCAGGGGTTGACTACCATCACCTGTTACAGGAAATGGCCGCCGAACAATATTTGTCGGTCAGGGAGGCACTCATGCCTGTTAACAACGAAGGAGAAACCCGTGTTCTAGAATTCTCGGCTGGCCCTTCGACGCCTGCAGGTAGCCGGTATCTCTGTTGCCGATAGTCGTATTGTCTGATCTGCCTCCTAAGGAAATGCAAGCCTACCCAGGAGCACTGCCTGACGTGCAGGAAGGCCGCTTTGCTGGTGAACCCTGTTGTAGCTCGCCTCCCATATTTGCTCCTACCACCAGTCTACCCTCCCAGAAGCACCACCCGCCACTAACAAATAAAACAGTAGTCCTTGTTTAAGTTTGGTTCCCGATAGTCAGACAGCTTTGTAAGAAACCCTGATGTACAGTTAGTACCCTTTTAAAGTATTGCTTAGTAAATGAAAATGTAACCGCGCTCGCTAAATACGGGCTGCTAACCATATTTTGCACTGAAGCACTATATAAGCAGAAATTTGCATTTGTGCTTTGTTCATGGGATCCATTAACGTCCATTCGTCCAAATCTTACATGTGTCTAACATCGATTACTTAGTTCTTTATTGTCCCTTTTGTTATACAGTGTTTACGCAGAACACGCCCAACTGTCATTTGTTTACGATTTATTTGCTTTAGAATTGCATAGTTTAATATTTGACTACTCCGTATTAGTTTACCGAGCTGCAGTTATTTAGGGTTATTCGATTTAACTTTAATTCATTTCAATTTGATTTTTATCATTTTTTCGTTTTCATCTTTGCCAACCCATCAACGTTTTGTAGTTGTCCGATAAATTACTGTCTATTGAATTTATCTTTAATTCGTTTAAATTTGATCGACCAAGTTTGGTAGTTTCAACTTTCAGGTGAGTCAATTTTCCGGGGTCTTTTCCGATGACACGTCACAATTACTCCTCTACCCCAGAGACAATGAACAGTATAAAATTCTAGACATTCCCGGTGACCGACAAATGACCGAGGTTTGTTTACATTTATTGCAGGTATACCAGTCACGCGCGCAGCCTCGTGATTCTTTAAGGAAATGATGGGTATTGCCCATTATGTACTACTTAAATCGTACAGACCCTTTCTGTTACATCTACGGTATTTCAGTAACATTTTGTGTATTTTTTACGCAGACACCTTTCCATACTACACCTTGTCGCCTGGAGCTGGGCCATCCAGACGTCGCAAGCGCACTTCCTCACAGTGCCCGACTGCAGTTTCGAGGTATGTCCACAGACACATCATACTGTGCTTGCCTTTTCAGAAGAATATTCGGCTTAGAATTGCTTTTGCAGCGCTACGCCTGAGGCAAATTCACCAACAAGTGCAGGACATGTTTCCCGCACGACATCCAAACAACGCCATAAGTTAGACTGCCAAGCGAATCAGCAAGTGATTTTACCTGTCGCCCGCATAGCCAAATAATTTAATGTCGTTTAACGACAGACGCCTTGCCTCTGATGCAGGTACACCCAAAGCTCACACTGGCCGACCACCTCCTAAAAAACAATTTGTGTTGCCCGCACCAAAAAGGTGTACCGCTGATACATGTCATTTATATTGATTATATGCCCCCGGTTCAGTTGCATTTAGCTCGCGTTTACTCGATTTCATTATTGTTTTAGTAGCTATTTGCTTTATATTGCGATACTGTCGTTCCTTGTGTGTATTTTGCAGGTTTTGGCGGTCCTGAGCTAAAACCTGAGTCATTTGGAGCATTTGCGAGTATCGAGACGTCAAGACGAAGCCCGAGAGTTGATTCGGAGTCAATATAAGAATTTGGGACGTCAAACCTATAGGTTCAGAGCAAACCTATCGCTTCAGAGTTTAGAACCTATAGGTTCAGAGTGAACCTATTGCTCCAGAGTTCGTGCAAAAGAAGAAAAACTTGCTGGAACTTGCTGCACACCTAAGAACCGCTCGGTTCCCCATCAAACCGATCGGTTCTACCCCTAAACCGATCGGTTCTGGCCCGAACCGCTCGGTTTTGTCCCACTTATTCTCCGGATTTTCAAGGGCCTATAAATAGAGTTCGAAGTTAGGGTTTTCATTATGCTTTTTACATTATATTTCAGCCTAGGTTTTAGAATAGCTTTTCTCTCTTTTAAACTCTCTCAAAACCTTAGTTTAGATTGAATTTACTTGGCAAGACTCGATCTTTTACATTGCAATTCAAGATTATTTCAAGGTTTGATTTCAATTGCTTTTCATTCATTATGTTTCATTATTGTTATTGTATTGCTTTGAATTCATCCCCAATCATGCATAGCTAATCCCATCCTAGGGGTTTATGGGGATCGATGATTGATTCTTAGGCTTAATTTCTGATTTTGGTTATCTTTTGGTTGCTTGTTGTTAATCTAATCTCATGCCCTAATTTCTCACTCAATTGATCAAAGGCCACGATCGATTGTGTTGACCTAGGAAGCCTAAACCTAAGATCGAAAGCCGGGTTAAGGTGAGCCTTGTGTGAGAGTTAGTAGAGCGAAACTAATACGTAGCGAGAGCCCGTTAGTTGAGCTTTAGGGTTGACTTTGATCCGAGAGGACTTGTCCTAATCCATTAACACGAACCATCATTAGTATCCTTATTCAGTGACAATCTTAGTTGAAATCATCGTGAACCTATGACCCTAGATTTCTCCCTTATCATCCTTTAAGCTTTTGATTTTAGTCTACCCTTAGTTTATAGTTCAAACCCAATCCTTTTTCATACCTTGAGATTGACCTTTCTTAGCTGAGCATCTCTTTGACTACACCATCTCCCTGTGGATTCGACCCTGCTTACCACTAGCTTCTGTTAGTTGTTTGTCTAGGTTTATTTTGATTAGGCGTGACGACTTTAGCCTCATCAACCGCCTGTGCCGCCATCAAATTTGCAGGCGAAACACTTCATTTCTGCTGCGGAAACGGGTCCATTTCTTTCGTTCAAAATTCCTACCCGCCAACACTCGCAAGGCTACTTACTTCCCAAGAAGAAGACGCTACACATTTCCGGAAATACATACGAATGTACAACAGTTTGTTTGTCTTTACTTCTCTTGGTGGTAAATTTGAGGCCACAACTGTGAAGGGAATCTACGTTTTCAAATTACACGGTCAAATTTACCACAATATCCCGTCTTTACTTCCTGACGGCTCAGCACCTAAATTTTTGCAGATGTATTTTTACGATGGCCAACATGAGACCGAAATCCGGACAAACTGTTTCGCGGAAACACGTACGGATATTATTAGCATACTAATGGAAATAACGAAGACAAACCCATACGCACAATTCTTTAGATCCTTGCGCGAAACAGATGTTAATGAGAATACTCAAATTAAAATAACAGATACAATAGTCGATCAAAGGACACACAACGCTCCTACTTCTGATGAAGTTGCCGTAATTTGGAGCGAAAGTTCGGCAACGAGTGAATCAAGCAGTCCTCATATTTTAGTTAATGGCAAGGACAATGAAACTCACCAGATTAAACACTATTATGGCTGTTATGATCCTCTACAATACCCATTACTATTTCCAGGTGGTGAATGCGGGTGGGTTAGGAATATGGCTAAAGAAGGGGCTGGACAAGCTTCAGCCGTCCCTGAACATGTAACACCCCGACTTTTCCCCTTTTATTTAAATAATTCATTTCGTTAAATTTGTATTTCATTTCTCTTAATTTTGTTATTTTTGGCTAGAGGAATAAGCGAGACTGTAGTCAGAACTTAAAAACGGAGTAATTAGCTTAAAAACGGTGTAATTTCCTCATACGGACTCCGATTCAGGTGATTCAAAAGGCTAAACTGCGTATTTTTCTGACGCCGTCGCAACTGCCAAATTTTCAGGAGCCATAGTGAACCGGTCCACCCGGGCCGAGCTGCTCCCTTAACTCGGGTTGAGTTTTAGGGCTTTCTCGGGTTTGCTTCTTGCTCAAGACATTATATTTCATCCCCTCTTAACCCTAGCTCCCAAAAGATCAGCTTTGCATCTCCCTAATCTCATCCTCATTCATCCCTCATAATTCTCCCTCAAACTCTCTCAAAACTCATCATACTCCATTGTTGATCATCCTTCCTTCCATCTCTTTAGCCCTAAATCTTTCCTCTTCAATTCTCTTTGGTAAATTCTTCATCTTTAAGTTTATGTTTGTAGGTTTTATTATTATATGTGTTTATTGTGTTGTTCTTATGTATGGTATGATTTGTGTGTGCCCTAATCAATAGGAGAGAATTGGAGAGAAAACCCCAAGTTCGGATTTCTCTGACTCAGGTTCACTAAACGGAAGATCGCCGGAGATCCGACCGTCCGATTTTGCCGAAATTTTGACAGCATGTTCCTAACTCTTGGGGCTACCTTTTCACCGTTCAGTTTTTCATTTGGAGCTTTGGATCGTCTGTTATCGCGTCTGGACAGAAGGGTTGAAAACTGTGCTTTTCTTTGGCTTGTTTGGAAAAGGTAACTAGGTGTAGCCTTAGTGATATTTTGACTCGTGTGAGACCATATGATTGATTGAGGATGATTTGATTGTTGTTATGTATGTAAAGCTATGAACTTTGGGTTGATTGTGCTATGAAATCATGTTCTTTGGTCTTATTTGTGTTGGTCTCACACTAATGTGTCTTATGGAATGATTTAGGGTGATTGTTATATTGAATTTGGGTTATATTGTTATTAAGTTGAGTAGAGATGATAACTTTGGGATGATATGATGGTTTATCATGGTTATTATTGAGTTAAAAGTCTAATTACTCCGTAATAAGGGTTTGTTGTGGTTATTATTGGGTTGTAAGGTTACTTACTCCGTATTAAGATGGTTTATTATATTGTTGATCACAATAACGTTGAGGTTGATTATGAGATGGTTATTAAATGGATAAATTTGTTGTTAATGAGTTTAAGATGAATGTTGTGATGATTTTGAGTAAAGGAATAATTAAATTGGTGTTGATTATGAGTTGATTCAGGTTATTGGATTGGCTTATGTTGGTTGTGAGTTGATTCAGGTTATTGGATTGGCTTATGTTGGTTATGAGTTAATTCAGGTTATTGAATTGGCTTGTTTGTATGCTTGAGTTAAGTGTGCGTACGGGTACGGTTATGGCTCGTGCGTGAGGAGATACGACGTCTTTTGTAGGACGGATGTCGCCCTTTGGGTTCTCAACCGGTTATGGTTAGAGACTATGGTAAGTTGTATGTCGTCACCGGTTATGGTGAGGTTTGGCCAAATTAAGACAAAGCAGGTATCACCGGTTAGGGTGAGGTCCATTTTAAAAGGGAATTCACGGTTATGTGGTTCCGCCATAGGGTTTGGAGGTATCACCGGTTAGGGTGAGGTCCGGGGTAGTTCACGGTTATGTGGCTATCCAGTTCTCCGTGCTTTCTCTTGCGATTGATTGTTGATTGATGTTGTTGACTGTCACTTTGTTGATGACAGGTTGAGCTTATTTGATTTATGATTGACTATATTGAACCAGTTGTATTTGGGTTGAGCTTGTATGATCTGTAAGATGGTTGGTTGTTTATATTTTGATTATAGGTCACAAGTTGTGTTAGTTGATTATTGAGTTAGCTTGAGGATGATCTATGTTGGCCGTGCATTTGGGGTTGTATTGTTGTTTGTGTTGATTATGTTTGTAACACCCCGTGTTTTTTGTAACACAATATTATAAAAGAATTTAATTCCTTAAATTAAATTCATCCTTTTTACTTATAATAAAAATGCGTCTGAAATTTTTTCGCCAAATAATACTAAAATTCTTAAGTCCAAATTTAAAAATTTTGAAAAATAAAATTTGTTGTATTATCTTTAGAATTGAAAAAGAAACACATTTCAAAATCTTATAAAAAAAATCAACACAAAATTAATATCGCCTTTCAAATTTCAAAAAGGTTAAGTTATGTTTACTATTCATAAAAATAAAAGTAAAACCTCTTATTCATAGAATTCAATTTCGAACATTTTTCGTTTTCAAAATAAAAATGAACCCTTATACTTTTTCTCGACTTTGAAATTCAAGTCAACGTTTTCAAACACGCTAATCAAGGTCAAACAATTAACCTCATCCAAATTCAATTACTTTTAATGTAAAAACTTAGCATCAAACCAATTTAGTTAAAGAATAATCATTTAACATTAAAGAAACTAAATTAGTTAGAGAATAATCATTTCACTTCAAAGAAACTAAATTAGTTAAAGAATAATTTCAAAGAAACTAATTTGGTTAAAAATGTAATCATTTTGATGTTTATTTAATAAATCATATTTCTTAATATCTAACTACTATTTCAATTCTATTTAACTAGCACTTTTTGAAAACTATCGAAAATTTCGAGAAATGAAAAATCAAACCCGAAAATTTGACTTTTGACTTTTGGACACCAAAGTCAAATTTTATCCTCTTCCATTTTTCTTACACAAGTCACATGCTTCTACTCATACCTTTAATTTACATTTAACATTATTTCCTTTTTGTTTTTAATAAAACCCGTATAAACATTTAGGGCCTAACTTTCGGAGGCCATAAAATGGTCATACGGACTCGGAATCGAGCGAAACAAAAGCCTAAACCACATAACTTTTCGAGACGGATTTAATGACGCTATTTTCGTAGCCGTCGGGATTGCCTAACTCGAGCTAAATTTTCTGCATCCTTCTATTCTCACCTTACTCACATGACCAAGTCAATACTCTTACCTCTCTTACACACACATGCTCCCTTACAAATGCACTTACACACTCTTCCTCTCTTACACACACATGCTTCTTACACATACACTTACACACTTCTCATTTACATCATTACTTACACATTTGACTTCCATGCACAAGATAATCCACTCTAACTTCCACATACATTTTATTACTACTACTACTACCTTACTAGTATGCACTTCATTTCTACAACTAATACTACTTGTACTTAGCCATTTTCTTTCCAAAAACAAAATCTATTTTTTTTTTCTACCTTACTAGTAAGGTGTTCACATATTTATCATGCTCTTCATTGTTCTTCATTCACTCATCCTCACCTTCATTCTTTCTTCCTCTTTAATCTTCAAAATTTAAGTTTATTTCTAGTTTTTAGTTTGTTTAGTTTAACTCTTCTTCACAAAACATTCAACAACCAAATTATATCATTTTAATTCACTAACAACTTTGAAATCAACTTTTAGAAAATTAAAGTATGACAAATTCATATGAAAATATGAACTTCATCAAACTCATCTTAAAAATAGATCATTTCTCCTCATCCTCCACATTCTTATGATCTTCATTTTCTTCATCTTATTTTCTTCCTTAAACTTTTAATTCTTGTCCTTAATTTTTTCTTAAGCACTTAAGTTATTTCTCCACCATTTTAATTAGTAATCATTTCCTCTTTTCACTCATAAATATTTAGTAACATAAATCAAATTCATGAAAACTCATACATCACCTAAACCTAAAAATACTAATACACTTTAAATTTTTAGTTTAGTTAGTTTAGTCTAAAATAATTACTAACTTGATTTATTTTTCATTTGTATGTACTAATCTATCCAAAGAAGAGGAGCAAAGTGGAGCCATCGATCTTAGTATCTTCGACCATATTATCGACCCCGATAATTGCTAGGATTTTATTCTACTAACCTAATCAAGGTGCCTCTCGCACACTATAATTGTTGAGCACTAATTTAATTGATTATGTATTCTTTGTTAAATGATGTTTTGATGTGCATGTATGAATTTATATTACCTAAGTATCACATGTTAAATTAGAAGACAAAAATCGAAAAATAAAATATATGGTTCACCTACATTTCACACGACATTCACCCTTACTTTCACTTAATTTTTCGTTTTAAATTTTGTAAATTGCATGCTTAAATTACTTGTTAAAAGATGAACATGAAAATATAATTAGTTTATGTTTTAGACTAAAAATGAACTTGTTATGAAATTTAAATGTTTTAAAGTGTTTATATGTACTTGAAGTTTTATTGTTATAATTGTGTTTGAAATGATTTACTTTTAATTGTTAATGTTTGTATATGGTTTTCACATGTGATAAATACATAAATTATATAGAGTAAATTAGTTGTTGAATTAGAAGTATAAAAATCAAAAATAAAAATTTAAACACATACATACATATACACGGCCTACTTAAATAATTTGGACCAATTTTTAGTTTTAATTTTTCTAAATAACATATTATGATTAGTATAGATAAATTAGACTTGCTATAAAAATTTGAGAAAATAAAACGATAATATAAAAATTTGAGTTAAAAATGTTCTTTAGAAAATCATAAGTACTCTTGAAAAATTCATAAGTGTTCTTCATTTTTAGCTAGTTTGATTCATAATATTAATAAGTTTTATTTAAATGTTGTTTAACTACATTAGTGAATGATTACAATAATAAACATATGAGTTAAATAAACTAAATCATTAAAATATAAAGGTTAGAAATTTAAAGTATGTGAAAACACTATTCATAAATAAAATAAAACACTTAGTGAGATTTTAACTTAGTTTAAATCACTTTAGTATAATTAGAATAATTAAAATATAAAGACTTTAAGTTAAAAACCGATAAAATCAAAAAAATGAAATTTTGGACACTACCATGACTAGCCACGGCATTCCCCTTTAAATTTTGGGTCAAAATTGTTTTTATCACTTTTAGTTTATTGTTAAAATAATTTAAATAGTAATTAATAAGTTAAGATTAAGAAATTAAAAGAAATAAATCAAATTTAATACATATACATATCACACGGCCTTACTATATAATGTTGGGGATACTAGGTGTCCGTCAACAATTGTGCATTGACTTCGTAGAAGTCATGGACCAAATATGAGATTATGATAATCGGATAAATTGGGTGGTTATAATGTCTTGCTAGAGGCCGCTTATAATCTGAGTATTTAGAATATTCTACCAATTTAGTCCGGTCCAATTGGGTCACACAATGCATTCTAATGGATTAATTTATGGTTAATTGGCATAATTAGATTATTGCGTTAACCGTTCGGGTT
The DNA here is from genome assembly GCA_023091065.1 of Dianthus caryophyllus. Lineage (NCBI taxonomy): Eukaryota > Viridiplantae > Streptophyta > Magnoliopsida > Caryophyllales > Caryophyllaceae > Dianthus > Dianthus caryophyllus. Next base: position 7,788,569 of record CM041518.1, on the reverse strand, counting down.
AGACCTGAGAACTTGTGTTTATACCGTAATCTATAGTAGATTACGGAAACGGTCTCGTAATACGTGTGGTGTGACACATGGCACACAAGTGTGCATGCATTGGCCACTTAAAAGGTGGTGTGTCATTGGCCAACATGTTGGTGCTCCTTGATTGGCTTGTTTTGTGCATGACTTTTGATTGGCTATAAGCTAATGATTATGTTGCATTATAATCAACACACATGCCCTTAAGTATGCTGAAAATTTCAGTATGCAAAGTGAGAAAAACTCAGCCAAAAATACACACACATACACGTGAGAAAGAGAGGAGAAAGAGAGGAGAAAGACTTGGTCTTTGCTCCATATTTTCACAAGCTTAGAGCTTGATTCTCCTCACACAAGTTCCATCCTTTTACGGTTCTAGTAAACCAAGAGAGGAGTAATCCAAGGGTACTAGTGGACTTCAATTGAGGAGCAACATTTGGGGCTCTCGGTTTAATCTCGACAATACCGGTGAAATCACGCTACGAGGGTATAACTTCTAACTTGAGTTTGTTTACATATGATTCGATCTTGTTATAGTGTCTAATTTATTCCGCCTTAGTATTAGACACACCTTCAATTGGTATCAAAGCATCTCATATGCTCAAGCTTGGTTAGAAAGTGTCGAGATTAAGTCTCGTTCGTAGTTGCATGTATACGTCTTTTTCGTTTTTAGTTTCTGCCTGCTGTCGAACTCCGTTTTTGACAAATCATATGTGTTTTCTGGGTGGAAACGGCATTCTGAGCAAGACTGCTTTAGCAGGGTAGTAATTTAAAGTCGAAAAAACGACGTTTACTGCCTGAAATCGGCATTTTTCGATTTAAAAATGCATTTTTCGGTATTTTCGACTACTTTAAAAATTTATTTTTGCATTATTTCGACTTTGTAGAGTGAAATAATACATTATATTAATTTTAGAAATTAATTTTGAAAATATTGATTTTATGGAAAATTAATATTATTTTATATTAATTAATTATGGTAATTAGTTTAATATAAATCGGTATTTCTTAGAGAATACAATTAATTTTTGAAATTAATTGAAAATGAAATTTTATGACAAATTATATTTCTGGTTGTTTATTAATTTTAGAAATTAATATATTTTTAATTTGTCATTTTGGAATAATTATTATTTAAATCGGATTTAAATAATGCATGTGGTAATTAGATTACTAAATCGACTAGGTCATTTTTCATATCATGCATGCACATATTTTGGCTTGGGTTTGACCTATTAATGTGTGTTTTATTATGATGATTATTCCTCGTTTTTCATTTTCATGTCATTTATAATATAATTGGATGTATGTTATGAATGATTTATTTGTCTATTTTGGAAATGGATGAATGGTTACGGAAACTAGTATGGCCAATATAGGATATTTTTACCGACTTGCATGTCGGGAGATTATTGTATTTACGGCGCCTGTGCCGATATCCTGTATTGTAAGAGCATATGCGGTCGTAATGGTACCGTGCTCATTTTATTTTTATTTTGAATAGTTCAAAATGTAAGTAATATTGTAATTCATGTAATACTTGTAATTGGGCTTGCACTTGGAGTGAGAGGTCCATGGAGTTACAAGACGGAGGCCCAAAAGAATCGCTTGAGGATTGGAGTCCACAAGAATAGATTTTTAGGGTAGTGGCCATACTAGGATCCTTATTAATCGTTATCGCATTTATTTATGCTTTCGTTTATTTATTGTTCGCTTAGTATTCGATTGCACACAAATATTTGCGAATCCCACTAAATATTGAGTCTAAATGCTATTCCAAAGCTAACACCTATGAAGCCTTCGATCGTCGGTGACGTTTGTTTCTTGCTTCCGCAAGGCGTTACCTTCAATCTTTGGATAATAGGGTGAATGTTGGACATTCACACGTGTAGTTTGGTTGACTCAACTGGGTTATCAAAATGTTTTTGGACCCTGATGCATAATGATTTTTGGACATTAGATGTCATTAATCAACCAAGAGTTATATTGGATATAATTAGTTTGTAGACTTACCTGATTAATATAAATCCGAGAGTCATTCAGCTTCAGCTGGCTTGGAGATATATTGAATTGGGATCTTGGAATCACTATGATTTCTATCGGGATTATGAAATATAGTGCTAATGACTTTGATAAATTGACTAGGTCAATTATAAAGTTGTTAATGATGAGTATAATAAAGACTTGCAAATTTCTGGTTGTAGATGGCAAATCGCGCTAACAACGGAAACGGCAACTATATGAGGTCTATTCTTGAAAAGGATAGACTCGACGGAACTAATTTCCTCGATTGGTACCGAAATTTGAGAATTGTTCTCACAATTGAAAAGAAAGAGCATGTCTTAGAGACACCTCTTCCCGAGGAGCCTGGTGAGGGCGCGACAGTCGCGGCTCACACTGCCTATAGTAGGCAAAAGGATGTCTCGCAGGAAGTTGCCTGCGTCATCTTTGGCGTCTATGACCCCTGAACTTCAAAAGCAATTTGAGTTCTTGGGTGCATATGACATGGTTCAGCAGCTCAAGAGTCTGTTCCAGGAACAGGCAAGGATTGAGAGATATGACGTCGCTAAGGCTATACTCGATGCCAAGCTCGAGAAGGGCAAGCCAGTGAGTCCTCATGTTCTTCGAATGATTGGATTATTCGAGAGAATGGGGAGGCTAGGCAATGAATATAGTCGTGAAATGGCTACTGATATCATTCTCCATTCATTGCATGACGGGTTTGACCAGTTCATAATGAATTATAACATGAATGGTATGGAGAGATCTCTGACTGAGCTTCACGGGATGCTTAAAACAGCAGAGAAGAACATAAGGCTTAGTCCTAAGCGAGATGTTCTAATGATATCAAAGGGAGAGAGGTTCAAGAAGGCGAGCAAGGGAAAAGGGAAGGCTAAGGCACGCTTCACTAAGGGCAATGACAAGGTCATCGCGCCTAAAAGTGGTAGCAAGGCCAAAGCTGTGGATCCTAACACTTGTTTGTACTGCCGACGGCTAGGCCATTGGAAGAAAGATTGTCCCAAGTACCAGGAGGACTTAAAGAGTGGAAGTGTTGCCACTACCTCTGGTATATTTGTGATAGACATTCACTTTTCAGATTCTACTTCATGGGTATTGGATACCGGTTGTGGTTCTCACATTTGTTCAAATGTGCAGGGACTGTGAAGTAGAAGGCTTGGAAAAGGTGAAGTGGACCTACGAGTCGGGAATGGAGCTAGAGTTGCTGCATTGGCTGTAGGGACCTACAGTTTGTCATTGCCCACGGGGCTTGTATTGGAACTTAATAATTGTTATTTTGTACCAAGTATTAGCAAGAACATTATCTCTGTTTCAGTATTGGATACTGAGGGATTTTCATTTGTGTTTAAAGATCGTAATTGTTCTTTTTACTTGAATGATATGTTTTATGGTGATGCACGTTTGGAACGTGGGCTTTACTTGCTAAATCTTGACAAACCAATCTATCACATTGATAATAAGAAGTTCAAATCAGATGATTCTAACCCTGCCTATCTGTGGCATTGTCGTTTAGGCCATATAAATGAGAAACGGATTCAAAAACTCCATAGAGATGGTCTCTTGGACTCGTTTGACTTTGAGTCTTACGAGACATGTGAATCATGTTTAATGGGTAAAATGACAAAAACACCTTTTCTAGGAAAAGGTACTCGAGCAAGTGACTTGTTAGGTCTTATACACACGGATGTATGTGGACCTATGAGCACGATGGCTAGAGGAGGGTATTATTACTTCATAACTTTTACCGACGATTTAAGTAGATATGGTTATGTTTACTTAATGAGGCAAAAGTCGGAATCTTTTGAGAAGTTTAAAGAGTTCCAAAATGAAGTCGAGAATCAGCTTGGTAAGACTATAAAAGCCATTCGATCAGATCGAGGTGGTGAGTATATGAGTCAAGAGTTTAATGATCATCTTAAGGGTCGTGGTATAGTATCACAATTGACCCCTCCTGGAACGCCACAACTAAATGGCGTGTCTGAAAGGAGAAATCGAACATTGTTAGACATGGTTCGATCTATGATGAGTCAAGCTGAACTTCCAGTATCATTTTGGGGACATGCTTTAGAGACTGCTGCCTTTACACTGAATAGAACACCGTCCAAAGCGGTAGAAAAGACTCCATATGAGATATGGAAAGGGAAGGTCCCTAATTTGTCTTTTCTCAAGATTTGGGGATGCGAAGCTTATGTCAAACGCTTGGTGTCTGACAAGCTTGCTCCAAAGTCTGATAAGTGTCTCTTTGTGGGGTATCCAAAAGGGACACAAGGCTATTACTTCTACAATCGTTCCGAGAACAAGGTATTTGTGGCTCGGAATGCTTTCTTCTTAGAAAGAGAGTTTCTTTCCAAGAGAAAGAGTGGGAGTAAAATAGATCTTGAAGAGATCCAAGAGCCACAAATTGATGATCCTATCTTAGAGAATGAGGAGAATCAGGAAGTTTTAGAAACTGTCCCTGTGGTTCAGCCTGTTCGTAGGTCGAGTAGGGAAAGTCGCCAACCTGATAGGTATCTTGGATACTTGATCACAGATGGTGAAATATTACTTTTAGAATGTAATGAACCTACTACTTATAATGAAGCTTTGGTGGGACCCGACTCCGATAAATGGCTTGAGGCCATGAGATCCGAGATGGAATCCATGTACGAGAATCAAGTTTGGAACTTGGTTGACTTGCCTGACGGTGCAAGGACTGTCAAGTGCAAATGGGTTTTCAAGGTGAAAACTGACATGGAAGGAAACGCGACCGTTTTCAAAGCAAGGTTGGTTGCAAAAGGTTTCACTCAAGTTCATGGTATTGACTATGACGAGACCTTTTCTCCCGTCGCTATGCTTAAATCCATTCGGATTATCCTAGCTATTGCTGCGTATTTCGATTACGAAATATGGCAAATGGATGTAAAAACTGCCTTCTTAAATGGTTTATTGGAGGAGGATGTGTATATGACACAACCTGAAGGTTTTGTAGATCCTAAAAATGCTGGGAAAGTATGCAAACTTCAGAAATCCATTTATGGATCAAGCGAGCATCACGGAGTTGGAATGTTCGTTTCAACCAAGTAATCCAAGAGTTTGGATTTTCTAGGTGTGAAGAAGAACCTTGTGTATACAAGAAATTCAGTGGGAGTAAGGTTACCTTTCTTGTTCTGTATGTCGATGACATACTACTCATTGGAAATAACGTTCCTATGCTAGAGTCCGTGAAGGATTGGCTACGGAAGAATTTCGCAATGAAGGATTTAGGGGAAGCACAATACATATTGGGCATTAAGATCTATAGAGATAGATCGAAGAGAATGTTAGGACTTAGTCAAACTACCTATCTCGATAAGATACTTGATAAGTTTACCATAGAACACTCTAAGAGAGGCTTTTGGCCCATGGGTCAAGGCATACAGCTTAGCAAGACTCAGAGTCCAGTGGGAGCTAATGAGCGAAGCAAAATGAGTAGGATTCCTTACGCATCCGCTATATGATCTATCATGTATCGCGATGATATATGCAGCGTCCGATGTCTCGTATGCTTTGAGCATGACGGCAGTACGATCAGATCCAGGTGAGAAACACCGGACCGCCAGTTAAGAATATCTGAAGTACCTTAATAGGACTAAGGACGATTCTTAGTATACGGTGGAGAGGATAAGCTAAGTGTCCTAGGGTACACTGATGCTAGCTTCCAAACAGATAAAGATGACTTTAGATCCCAGTCGGGATTCGTCTTTACTCTTTATGGAGGAGCTGTTAGTTGGAAGAGTGCAAAGCAAACGACAATTGCCGATTCTACTTCAGAAGCTGAGTACATAGTCGCCGGAGGCGTGAAAGCAGTATGGATTCGAAAATTCATTGCTGAGTTGGGTGTTGTTCCTAGCATTGCCGACGCAGTAGTTCTCTATTGTGATAATAGTGGAGCTATTGCTCAAGCGAAAGAGCCTAGAGCACATCACAGATCCAAACATGTGCTCAGAAAGTTTCACCTTATTCGAGAGATCATTGATCGAGGTGATGTGACTGTTTGCAAGGTCGACACGGATGCTAATGTGGCAGATCCATTAACTAAACCCCTATCGCAGGCAAAGCACGAGGTGCATACTGCTGCAATAGGCATCAAGCGCATTGTAGAATGGCTATGATGTAATTGTTTTAAATTTGATTGTAAAACAATTGTTATGCTCATCTTATATGATATTTAATCATTAATCATTCAATCTTGGTTTAATTGAGTGATGTCCAAAATAATTTTGTCTCCAAATAGGTTGACAGATCATGTCTGGGCAATGAAACCCTATTATGGCAAACTGGAGATGTTAATTATGGTTGTCCCTGGTCAGGTTATCAAGTAGGGACATTGATGACCCATAATGACTAGTATGTGAGTTGATTAACGATCTTGTTTCATGATCTAGGACGTTGGACGTCCAAGTCATTCACATGGATACACGATGGTGCGTGTATTGGACTGACCCGCAGTGAGAATTCTATAAGTCTTAGAAGTCATTAGAATATCTCACTATGACTTGGAGTCGGTTCCTTAGACCTGAGTCTATCGCATAGAACTTGTACGAGGATTAGTTTGCTTTGACAGTGTCCAACGCCATGCCGTAAAAGGGGGCTATAAAGGCACTTGTTGGGTGGCTATGAAACGTATGGAGGGACATGGATAGACAAGATGGGATTGTCCTCCTAATTTATAGATTAGGATTGGTGTCTCTAGGCCACTTGGAGAGTTGAAACTGTTAAATGCGTGGCCACGCTCGGATGGATTGACCGAACAATCATCTGGTGTACAGTTTAGCTCAGAGTCCAAGAAAGCCTGAAATAGACATAGGGGTGACTTGACACTTACCTTATGTTCAGGCGAGACATTAAGAGACAAGGGAATTGAAGATGCACATCTAGCTCGTTTGCACACTTGTTTCGGACAAGTGGGAGATTGTTGGGGATACTAGGTGTCCGTCAACAATTGTGCATTGACTTCGTAGAAGTCATGGACCAAATATGAGATTATGATAATCGGATAAATTGGGTGGTTATAATGTCTTGCTAGAGGCCGCTTATAATCTGAGTATTTAGAATATTCTACCAATTTAGTCCGGTCCAATTGGGTCACACAACGGTACCCTAATGGATTAATTTATGGTTAATTGGCATAATTAGATTATTGCGTTAACCGTTCGGGTTAGACCTGAGAACTTGTGTTTATACCGTAATCTATAGTAGATTACGGAAACGGTCTCGTAATACGTGTGGTGTGACACATGGCACACAAGTGTGCATGCATTGGCCACTTAAAAGGTGGTGTGTCATTGGCCAACATGTTGGTGCTCCTTGATTGGCTTGTTTTGTGCATGACTTTTGATTGGCTATAAGCTAATGATTATGTTGCATTATAATCAACACACATGCCCTTAAGTATGCTGAAAATTTCAGTATGCAAAGTGAGAAAAACTCAGCCAAAAATACACACACATACACGTGAGAAAGAGAGGAGAAAGAGAGGAGAAAGACTTGGTCTTTGCTCCATATTTTCACAAGCTTAGAGCTTGATTCTCCTCACACAAGTTCCATCCTTTTACGGTTCTAGTAAACCAAGAGAGGAGTAATCCAAGGGTACTAGTGGACTTCAATTGAGGAGCAACATTTGGGGCTCTCGGTTTAATCTCGACAATACCGGTGAAATCACGCTACGAGGGTATAACTTCTAACTTGAGTTTGTTTACATATGATTCGATCTTGTTATAGTGTCTAATTTATTCCGCCTTAGTATTAGACACACCTTCATATAAATGGACCAAATTTAATCAAAATGAATTTATCACTAAGTCACTAAAGTTAAATAGTAGTTAGAAATGAATTTTTGTATAAATCGATTTAGTTAGAAATGAAATATATTAAACCGATAAAAATGTTAACCGTTATAAAAATGAACTAAATCGTGTGTTACTACCTTTGCAAATATTGGACTGGTGAACATGGACATACGGACTAAAATGAACCATCCACGATACTACCATTTTAAAATGAAAATCGCTAAATTTAGTAAGTAGATGACTAAATTTAACCGAGTTTTGCTTTTGAAATATTTTCATAAATCACTAAGTACAAAACGAACTTAACAACTTTGAAACTAGAATTATACTTAGTAAATAAAAATAGAACTTTACACTTAGATGAAATATCTAGATACTTTGTAGAAAAGTTAGGTATAAACATTATAAAGAAACTAATAATTAGAAAATCTAGTTACATTAACTAAATCACCTAACTTAATCAAATAAAATATCTTAAGTATAAAAATACGCATATGTATAAAAATACGTACAAATACGAAATACTAAAATACAAATACGTATAAAAATACGATGAATAATAAATACGATGAATAGTAAATACGGTGATTAGTAAAATAGTGTATAGTAAAATATTTAAAATTTCCAAACGGACTCAAAATAAACAATTAAGTTTTTCTAATGCTTCTGCTTATCTGAGGAACTGCTAGAATTAGAATTTCATTATATAAAGTTCGACGATATACTCTATATTTCAGAATTGACTGCTGCTACGAAATAAAACGAGGAAAATAAGAAATTAAGAAAAAGAGATGAATTCCCTGAATAAAATACTCGGATTGTTCGCCATGTCACGACTCTTGAAATTCGAAGTTAATGAGGTAGCCGTCTATGGGGACTTTAGCTCCCTCCCTGTGTTGCTAAAGGCGATCTAATATTTTTCTAAAGTATTATTTCGGTGCGGGATATACAACCTCAGGGATGGGGCATACTTGATATCTCCGTGAGCCCATACTACGGTAATTGGAAAATCCAGCCCCACCCGGGGGTACCCGTCTCTGGTGGTAGTCGAATTATTAGGTGACTATTTACTCGAAGGGCGAGTATGATACGATCCTATCTATAGTGGTGTATGCATACATTAGACAAGGGATGTAGCCATCCTTACTACCTTAGATATCCTTAGCCTGTCAGCCATGTCCAAGTTATGTTGGCCCTGTCGGCTATTGCGCGGACGTCTAGTATGTCAGCCATGTCCAAGTTATGTTGGCCCTGTCTACTATAGCGCGGTTTACGTCTGCATGCTTCCGCCTTACTAACGAAGACTCATCAGTTATCACATGTTGAATGTATTTCCTTGTCTTGTTTTGATTGATTGTTGTCTGAATGACATGACTTCCCGAGTGTTGAAATACGACTTATTGTGAATGATTATTTATGAGTGTTGTACGTTATGTGATTGGATTTACACTCGTGTTTTGAACCATCATGATTTCCTTATGTGTTTTAATTGCTTACCTGTTAATGGTTTTATTTATTTATTTTTATATATTGCATATGTTTTAGAACTGCATGTGTCGAAAGAGTGTGCGAGAGTATGATGGAAAATTTAATGCAAAAATTTTGAGACAAACGTTAATCATGCTGGGGGACGGTTCATCTTTTATTTTGTACTCCTTTTGAGAGATTGTAACCGAATATACTCTGTTTTATCCTTAAACTCGTATTATGTATATTGAGTTTGTAAGACGATAACAGCTGGTTTGTAATATATAGACTTAATTAATTTTCCGCCTTAGTTTAATTAAAGTCACGAAAAACCAGGTTGTTACAATGTTGAAATATGACTGGGGAGCACCTAGTTACTCCCCACTGATTGTGGCTGTTACATTCTTTGTGGCAGGTTTGCGCGGGGACGGGTTTGAAGTGTGAGAAGCCGTGAGAATTGACCCCGTAGCTAGCTTTTGTTGAGGAACTTGGATTAGACTTGTTGATTTAGACTTTATTATTATTCAGGCCTATATTTCATTTTGGATTGTAAGGGGTATTTACTCCCCACTATTAGGCTTCAAGGCCTACCTCTTTATCGTTGTTTAGTTGTTTAGTGAGTGACGACTCGGATTACACGGTGTTTCCGCCACCGTGGCCTTCATTTTTATTCATTTTCTTTTATAAATACTTTTACTTCTTTATTTTATTTTATTGGAAAATCCGGGTTGTTACAGAACAGGTGCTTCACAATGAAGCTGAGAGCGTGACAGTTGACGACCTTCTTTTAGACGAGGCAAATCGTAAGTTCCTGCATTTTATCGGTAGCTGTTACAATACTGTGTTTGGATTTTAGCTGCTGCTGGAAACTTGTACACCTTCAGCGGCCCTTTAACCCTTCAAAATAGATATCATCTAACACGCCGCCTGGTAAAATTACAGGAAATTCACACGGTGATGCAGCAACAGCTAGACACATTTCTGCTCGTGAAGACTACTGCTACAAGTTACAGAACCGACCTAACAACCTTCTATTAAGGGTCGGTCGTTGTTTACAGCAGTATATTGTCGACATGTAAGTGAAGGTCGAAAATACCTGACTTGATTTTTACCGAAACAACTAGGCAACTATTAGAGCAGAGCTGTATCAAGGAATTTTGGATACCTTTGAAGCTGGAGAAAACTGCGCTGCAAATGTAGGGCGCCGAGTGATCTTACCGCCAACTTTTTTAGGGGGCCCACGCGACATGAAAAAGCAGTACTTGAACGCCATGTCTCTTGTTCAGAAATTTGGCAAGCCAGATTTGTTCCTCACAATTATATGTAACCCATCTTGGCCTGAAGTCAATGCACACGTGAGATACAAAAGTCAACAACAAAGAGGGTAAGCATTCTTTCACCTCTGTAGTGACAAGTGTATAGGACGTACACTATTTCGCTTTTCTAATCATTATACCTGACTAGGTGAGGAACTAAACTCTAACTAAACCTATATTTTAGTTACTCCCTTTATACCAAATTAATTGTTGCCTTCCCGCTGAAAATTTTTCCAAAAGTTATTGTCCGCTTTCTATTTTTGTATATTTAGTGTTACAATGGTTACGAAAATGATTTTAGAAATTTCCTAACTTCCATTACCATCCCCTAAATTATCCAGAAATAGAAAGAGGGCTATGCTTTTGGTATGGAGAAAGTATTATAAATAATTATATCGAAAAATTCTAAAGGTCAAACATTGACCAGTTTGCGCTTTGGAATTTAGTGCTTAAAACGAGATTTAGAGGAAGTTATTATTTCATTCCTTTGTATTTTACGCATTCATTAACTGTTTGCAAATTAGCAGCATACCCAGGCATTGTATGATAAAATTTTGATACATTGTATTTTTTGAAACAAGACTAACAAACAAGGCTACAAACTTTTAAATGACTATACACTATAGATAGTACTACGAAAAATTAAAAAAAAGTAAAAAAGTAAATGACTATACACTATATATCTACCCCTGCATATTTTCCAACACCCCCCCTCCCCCCCTCCCCCCAAACACATACCACTATCTCCTACACTCCCTTCCCACAGAAAACAAACGTAAATGGAAGAAATGCGCTGCACTAAGATCGAAGACAACCTCGAAATAATGAGGCAGCAGTACGAAATCCACAACAAACAGAGGATTGCAGAAAGGGTTGCTCCATTCCTGAATCACTCGACCCCAGCACCCCAAGTACCGGAGGGTTCACCAACCGGATCACTTCACGCGGCGCTACAGAATCACGACGTTGTCCAGAACATTTTCGTCAAGGCAGACGACGAAACCCGTCGCAACATGGCGGAAGTGTGTAAAAAATGAAGTTTCTGGTTTCTGCTTAGTGGCCCGCGCTCAAGTATTGAATATACCAGGACCATTTCGAAACTCGAACCTACGTCACCCGTATGGAAGGCGACATTGTCGTTGACTGTTACTGCAAGTGCCTGGAAGCACAAAATGTTCAACAAATGGAGGCTATCCACAGCGAACAGCAAGAAGGCAACGTCGAAGACGACACCGACTCAGCCTCTGAGGACTACGACACTCCCCCTCCATTGTTTACCGATGAAGACATCGATGGCCTTTTTAATTTCTCTGAATCAGATAGCGGTTAGGGTGGCTACCGCCGTTTACATTCTTAGGTTTATGCTACTACTATTATTCACCCACTGTTAATCCACAAATAAACATTGTAATATATTAGTAGCCCCTAGAAGGGCCAATCCCGCTAAATAATTTCTATGAATACGCTGCAAACTAAAGCCGTACTGTTCCTGGATTACGCTGTAGTATAAGCGTCTAGTTCGTGATAACATAGTTAGAACTATGTAACCTATGTAAGTGCGATAGCTATGTAACTCCTTCTATGCTGTAATATAAACATCTAAGTTGATGTACGCAGTCCCTCCGACAGTTTTAACACAGCCGCGGGAATAACATAAAAACAAAAAAACCCGTACAGCAGTTATCACTTGGACGCAAAAGCGGTGAACCCCCCAAAAAAAAGGCAATGTCAGGTATACAAATACCAACAAGATACGGACTAACATTTAGGATAGCCAACGACTGTATCCAAAATCGCCCACACAAGGACACAACAACTAACGACAAGTCCTTAAGCGCTATAGTTTCTCGCGCCTGCTAAACACGATTTTAAAAATAACCAAAAAAAAGAAAACGGCACTCTGAAAAAATAAACTATGTTAGTCGTACAGGCCAGAGAAGTCTCTAACCCACTGCATTACAGGTAACAGCAAAGTCGAATACATTGCATAATAATAAGAAGGTACTTTGTAGACCCAATCACATCGCCATTTTCTGATGCAATTTAAGCAGAGTTCAGAAACGGCTACACAAGCATAATTTCGAAAATGCCGACTTGATTCGTGAGGGATACTCCACTACGAGTCTACGACACTACCAGTAAGCAAGGTCGACGGTAGACCACAAATAAGTAAATACTAAAAAAAATAAGAAACAAAAAACAAAAAAAAAGGTTTACAAAATAAAAAGATGAACAGTTACGGTTTAAAAAAAACCTTCCAGCTAGACCTGTCAAAATTCGACCCGACTCGAAAAACCGACCTGACCCGACCCTTTTTTTAGGGTCAAGACCCGTAAAATTTGACCCGTGACCCGAAATGACCCGAAGCCGAAATGACCCGTTAATTTAGGGTCAAGACCCGCCCGACCCGTTCGACCCGATGGGTCAAGTGTAATTTCGTGTAACAAGACTTTTTGAGCCTACAAAATTAATATTTCATGTAAAAAAATAATTTAATATTAATAATTATTACAACCTCAATATTATAAGTTGAAATATCAAAATGATGATGAAAATTATGATTGAAATATTATGAATATATTCATAAATAGACTATTTTAATTTTATAAATTACAAGAATGAATAAATATCAACTTTAGTATTACATATGTACAATAAAATATGTACATAATGTAAAATAACAATAAAAGAATTTTTTTAATTAAAAAAATAATAAATAAAAAGGCGCGAAAAACGTATTTTTGACCCGTATTTTGACCCGAAACCGACCCGACCCGTATTTGAGCCGAACCCGTATTGACCCGACCCGTATTTTGACCCGACCCGTATAACCCGAACCCGACCCGCCCGACCCGTTTGACAGGTCTACTTCCATCCCATCATAAATGCTAAACTAACTGTCCAATTATACTCGGTATTAAACACTTCCACTTCACTCTCCTTTACAATCACCAGAAACACCTACTTAACTTCCCTCTCTTCCCTCACAACATTAGCCACAAATAGGAGTTCAGGCCGTAGCTACAGTGGCCCATAGTGTCGTTGAGCAGGTATGAAATATCATGTTTCACTTGACTCGAGTTTCTTCGGATTAGTTTTTTTAAAAATACATAGATTGCATGATTTTGATCATAGGTGTTTGCATGTTAGGGTTTAAGGTTTTCTGTTACTACGAGCATTAGTAGACTTCGATTTTCGCTAACACATTTAATCCCCTGTAAATGGTAATTGCAAATCAATTTAACGGTGGCTTTCGGTTCGCCTGAGACGCTTGACCTCAAACTGTCATTCCAGTTCTTTGATTTTCAATTTGTATAATATTGTTGTCTGATTGTGACTTACATTATGCGATATTTTACACAGTGTTTGATTTTAGCGATCGCTTTCATAACGCTGTTAAAACAACTTTTACAACAATCAGTGTTAGCCTTTTCAACTATTTTTGGTTGTGAGTTTTTGAGTTCTTGCGGATTTTTCGGATTGTGTGGTGAATTCAGCCCGTAACATTATTGCTTTTTCCGACATGAGTTTTATAAGTCTGATCGAATGTAGTTTGAACAGCTAGGTTAGAAACAGAAATTTCAGTGTAGTATGTAAACTTTGGTGGAATTTAATGAATCGGATCGCATTGCTCTTAAGAAATTGTTCGGTGCAGTGAAACCATAAACGTCCTATACTTCGTATAACGATTTCGTATAACGATATGTGTGTTTGCCAAATGTTTTCCGACTTTGAAAGCTGGTTGGTACCAAGACCAGCGAAGATATCTACCAAACGATTGCAAATTAGTTTTTGATTGCCCTTGATGTAGACATGTCATTGTTAATCAGCAAATTAAAATCAATAGATTAATGCACACACACACAATCACCTGTAAATTTGAGCTATATGTGCTTTTATTATTGTAATATCCTCTTATTATGTGCTCTTATTATTGTATTCTTATTATGAAATTCAGTCATGTGTATGTGATGTAAGTCTAAGCAAAGATGAGCAGCCTTTCGTTTCAATATCATATCAGTAAAATCTCTCTGCAATTCATCCCGAATTGTCCCGTGTTCATGGAAAGTTATTACATGCGACACAAATCGTAATGTCGTTTCACGCACTATCTTTTCTCACCATAAGTCATTTCACGCACTATCTTTTCTCCTACCCAGGTGCGCCTATTCCTCAAAACTCGGCTTAAGAGATAATGTCTGACCTAACTGACGATACTATAAGTTGGACCACCACCGAGGGTTCGTCTGTAGGCGAAAGCCCGGACGAACAGTATGTGAAGCCCTATGCTGTAATAATTACCAACTTACCAAGGCCAAAATGTAAAGATTACAGCCCTCTAGGTAACTACCTCGGGACCAAGCTTCGTTTCCGACTAACATGGTCATCATACGTGTGGAAGAAGTCGAGGCCAACTGGCTATGCTATTTTTCAGTTCCAGGATACGAAGGAAAGCTTCAAAAAGGCAATGTGCCTACATCGCCTATTTGAAAAGGCGGAACATAGGAAAGTCAGATGGACTCAGGACGATGAAAAGGAAGGTCCATACCTTTGGATTGGTACAGATCAGGGCTGGCCCATTGGGCGTGCTATTAGGTTCTTAGAACAGGGCCCCCAAAAAATAAGGGCCCCAATTTCTTAAAACTAATATTATGTTAAGGGTTAAAAATTAAACTAAAACTATATATAGCAACAAAATGTAGTAGTCTAGTTGGTAAAAATGGTGACTATTACATAAACCACAAGGTTTAAGTCTCTTTAGTCCTATTTTTTTAAAAATAGAACGTTAACATAGTCAAACAATATAATTTTTCGACCAAAAACTTAGGGCCTCACATTACAAATCAGAACAGGGCCTCCAAAATTTTTGGGCCGGCCCTGGTACAGATAGTGACAAAACGTGGTTCAGAGACTACGAAGATGACCTGGAAGTGACCACTGTGCCGGTAGAGTGGAAAGCAAAGGCGATAGCAAGAGCCTAAAGAAAGAACCACACCGTATTCCGCGGTATCCGACTATTCACCGCAAGATTCAAATACGCAAACCACAAAATGATGAAAATGTAAGCGTGTGTACAAACCTACCAGTAGCAACGGAAAACCCTATTACTACAATATTTTGAATAAGTGGCCACTATGATAGATCGTGCCCTTTTGCAAGTGTCTACCACAATGCAACTTACTACGCTAACGGACTGCCAAATTAGCTAGACCCCAAGTACAAAGCCTCATTTTGGAAATTGTGTTGTAGCTTCTAATTAGAAGTAGTACAAATATTTTGTGCTATTGTAAAGCATGTTGAAATGTATGTGTGGATACCCATATCCGTACCCTCCCAAACAAAACCCTGTGATGTAACACGGACTTTTATTATGCATGTTTAACGTTAACTTAAACGGTTCTAACTAATGTCGAATTCATTTTGAGTCGTTTGAAATGTTAAAATGAGTCAGGTCACTTCACATCGCACTTAAATACACGTTCATTTTGTCCATTTGGAGTCTAGCTAGGTCCTTGTCCTGCTTCATTTGGCATGAGCTTCGCATTTGCACTACAATTAGCCCTTTTACATTAACAAGGTCTAATTCAGCATTCCTAAATTCCTAAATTTAGGCCCGGTAGCTAAAACCGCTATTTAGCCCCCTCCTACACAAAATGCAACCACACGTCTTACCTTATTTCACAAAAACATCGCAAAATGCACCTTCTTCATTTTCAGGGTCTCGGGCCCAAAACCGAGCCCAAACCCAGCCTTTGGCCCGCACTCCAAAGCCCTAAGCATCACAAAATATCTCAGAAATATCCTAGAGGTTTTCTTGGCACGCAAGTCTAAGATTATCTCGTAATCTTTCAAAGATTGAGTTCAACCGAAACTTGGAAAGAAGTCTAAAACCACACCACCAAACCGCATAACCTTATGCGGTTTGGGTGGGCAACCGCATAAGGCTATGCGGTTTGCCCTGGCAACCGCATAAGCCTATGCGGTTCCTCGGCCTGTTTTTATCCCCTTATTTCCTAATTTCTCCGAGGTTTTTAGTATATATAGAGCCCTATATCAGACCTCGAAAAATAACTTTCTCACCCACAATTCACAGCAAAACACTCACAAAGCCTCAAGCACTCAAATCCTTGAGTTCAACACACCATCCCGTGTTGAACTCCTCCTTTTTAGTTCAAGAAGCGAAGCTCTGCCCAGATCTGAAGCGTCAGGACAAGGTAGGTACCGATCCACTTGGATCAAAGCTTTTTCTTATTTTCTTATGGACTAACAAAGGGGACTACACTCTAGCGCCCCCCCCCGGCTTTGGCACCGAGCGCGCTTGCCTTCCAAGTGTTCTTATTACTTCGGGTACACTCCATATCCGATGACACGCCAAAGTCGCATAAGCAACCGACCTTATAAAATAAACCAATGGACAATTGAACTTTATTTTATTTGCATGCATCTTGCACCCTTTCCTTTTGCATTAAATCAACTTAAACAATGAATTCGACCTTTAACTGAACCGTTTTCGTTAACAAGTTAAACATGCTAAACTGAGGGTTTTAATCAATCTATTGCATCCAGATCTGCATTCTTTTACAAACTTATCGCACTTGTACGTAGCGATAACATTAGCTCAATTATCATCTTACAAGGATTGTTCTAGGTCAGTAGAGGCTATTTTTACATAGGCTTTTTTAAAAGGTTTTCATAAATCATTATTTGAATTAACTCTTTTTCTAAAGTACCCTCACCCCGAATCCAATCTGGTTTCACAGCCTTAGATCTAGGGGTGTCGGCGTGCTCCGAAATCTAAGAACATGTTTTTAACATAGAACATGGTAGCAGGTTCCTAATTTCCGCGATAATTAGGTGGCGACTCCAAACAGTTCTTAAAGGTTTTTCTAACTTAATCTTTTTTAACTTTAATCCTAATCGCCCTTAAGCAAGACGCCGAGTTGGGTCCCTCGTCTCCGACCCGGGTTCCACAGTTTGGCGACTCCGCTGGGGAGATTTTATTTTTAAAACCTAAAACTAGCTTTTTCTTTTTAAAAATAAAGAGGTGAAACTTGAAAGCCTTGAACAATCCAAGTATACATATTTGAGCTATGCACATTCGTTTAGAGTCCATTCCTTTTGGAATCTAGGCACCCTTAGCACCCTTGAGAGGTGGTTCCAACACGCAGGCTTGTCCACTCGATAAAGCACGTGCAGGACTAACTTTCCTCTCTCCCCTCCACGGCTTGCCGTAAAAGGCTATCTCGACCGCCCCAGTGCTCCCTTCAGAAAACCTATCGCCCCGGCGTAAGGAAATGAAGGGGTTAAGTATCTGCCAAAGCGTACTCGAGGTAGTTGGAGGTGTACCCGACTGACTCTTTTAGCACCCTTTTTGAGTCATACGTACAAGTTCGAGGCCATGCACTCCATGGTCCTTTTCAAAACGAGCATATGCATTCATATCTTCGAAAACTCGCTTAAACGTTTCAAAGATAAATGAACCTAACATCTAACATCTAACACCTTTTCAAACAAAACTATCGCGAATTTTTGAAACAAGCTTTTTCAAAACTTCCTTTTTCACTAACAAGCGAAAACCCGAGTAAGGATTAAAACCCAAGCTCGTGGATTTAGTCCTCTAGGTCACCCGGCCTAGACTTTGTCTTAACATCCTCGACTCGACTTGCTCGAGCCGAATCCTTCTTCTTTTACACATCCGACTCGAGCTCACCTCGGAAAATCACCGATACTAGTTCGACGGGTGCAACGCAAAACCTTTTAACATCGAGACGAGATGTGCACACACATACTCGCCTCAAAAGCTTCCTTTAGCAAAACCTTTTCGAAAATCTCCTCTTTTTCAAAGCACAAAAGTTTTTCTAAACAAGGAAATGAGCTTAAAGTGAATGCTTAAAATGTTGCGAGTCCTGTGGGTCGAGTCGTGTCACTAATATACAAAGTGAAATACAGGTCTCAGCTGGATACTCGCCGAACTAAAAACCGCGTAATAATCCCCTACAAGAAACGAACTTACACCCGCAAAATGGCCGGCAACAACGAAGACGTCAACGCACTCCGTGACCAAGTCGCAAAGCTGACCGCTGACCTTGAAGGCCTTTTGACCACCCACACCACCGAAGTGGAACGTATGGAACAAAGGATCAAGGAGGAGGCGGATAGACATGCTAAGAAACTCCAAGCTATGGAGGAGAGACTCTATGTCTCAAGCACCTACTCCATCCACAAGGAGAATGAAAACATACCCGCCAGCATTAGGGACGAGCTTCCTAACAAGCTCGCCCTTAGTGATCTTCCTATCTTTCAAGGACATGAGAGCCCGATCATCCACATCCGAGCTTTCAAGTCCCAAATGGCCATAAAAGGGGTCGACGCCAGGCATTGGTTAACCCTCTTCCCGCACTCTCTAGCAGCAGTGCCAAAGACATGGTTCTACTCACTCGACCCACAGCGGGTCCCTACTTTTGAAGAACTCACAGTTGAGTTTGATCGACAGTACCGAGACAACGAAGACACCCAAGTCTCGATCCGCACTCTAGAAGTCCTATCTCAAAAGGACAACGAAGGCTTCACCGACTATCTCACTCGTTGGAAGAAGCTAAGCGCTCAAATTCCTAACCGTCCCCGCGAGGACGAACTCGTGCCGAAGTTCATAAATAACCTGCGACCCGTGTATCAATTTTACATGAGGTACAGCAACATCCAGAACTTCAAAGAACTAACTAAGGTCGGCACCCAAATCGAAGATGACCTTAGGACTGGCACAATGGCCAAATACACCGGCCACGCTTATCAAGGGAGTTCCTCCAAATCCTCCCGCGCAGTCAAAAGTGAAGAGAATCGCACCGTCGGTAACCTCGACGATGATAGCCTCGACGCATTCGCAACTACCTTTTCACCACCTCCCAAAGCTAAGAGGAACTTCGACCCTCTCTTCATGTCTTACACCAAGGCATTTTAAAGGTTGGTTGAAAAGAACTACCTACAACCAATTGGGCCTACTAGCGAGCCGCCCGAAGAAAAGAAGCCTAAATCTTGGAACCCCAATGCCTTCTGTGCATACCACCGAGGCAAGGGGCATGACACCGAGAGTTGCTTTAGGCTTAAGAACGCTATCCAAGATCTCATCGATCAAGGAAAGCTCAGCAAACCGTCTCAACCTACCAAGCCTTCAAACAACGAAAACCCGCTTGGTAACCATGCAATCTTCGTAGGATCGGTCCCTATTCTAGACTGTTCTTATCTCATCACACCCTCCGATGACCAGATCAATGTGGTTTGTTGGTCTAGTGACGACGAGGACGACGAATATTGGTTTCCCACCGACGAGGTGATAAAGCACGTCAACCAACTCGCAAAAGACATTAATCACTTAAAGGCTCTGCATCGGACCGCAGTCGAGCGTCTGGAAAAGCGCGTCAAGAAAGAGCTAGCCAACCCAGCTTCACTTGACGATCTTGAAGCCTTCCATCAAAAGGACGGCGAAGGCTTCGTCAAATATCTCGTCCAATGGAGGAAGTTACTCTCTCGGATTCCGAATCACCCGCATGAAGACAAACTTATAAACACCTTTCTCTTCAACTTGCGACCCGCCTGGCGATACTATTTTCATTTCTGCAACGTTCAGAACTTTGAACACCTCGCCGAAATTGGCACCGGCATCGAAAAGACCTCACATCAAGCTACGAGGATCCTGCCTATCGAAAAACTCTCCAAGAACGCACCTTTAGGGGACAAAGAAGACACAACAAATATGGCCCTACAAGAGTTTTGACAAACTCTACATGCCATATGCCGTTGCATTGCAAAAGCTGATCGAAAAAGATTATCTTACACCGATCGGACCCATCAATGAACCACCCATGAGATTGAAATCAAGATCGTGGAACCCTAACGCCTTCTGTGCATACCACCGGGGCATAGGGCATAGCACCGAGAGTTGTCTAAAACTCAAACACGCCATCCAGGATCTTATCGATCAAGGAAAGGTCGAAAAGCCGCGGATGAAAACTACACCTTCCTCCGACGACAATGCAATTTACTTTACGACCATGTCACCAACCTCAAAAACAAAGAGGCAAGCAACCCAAGCAACCCAAGCACCCCAAACACCTCAAGCAGCTCAAGCAGCTCAAGCAGCTCCTCCAGCGGCACAGAAGACAATGAAGAAGAAGAAGAAGTTCTTTTAAATTCTAATGCTCTTAGTGTCGGGTCAACTGTCGACCCATCTATCCTAGATTCTAGCTTTAGCTTAGATTTTCTTTTTACGGAGGCTAGCTCCAAGCAATTTTCTGAATTACCGAATAGTTCTTTTCAAAGTAATGAAATAAACAAATTTGCTTATGTCTTGTCTCAAGCTAAAACAAACAAAAAAGCACAAACAAACACAAATCAACAAACAATAAACAAAATGCAAAATACAAAAGACACTAACTCATGCGAGAATGAACAAACAAATGAATCACTAAACAAATACATTGCAAACCTTATCTCTCCTAAAGCACAGGACCCTATCATCGAGGAAACCATAACCATAAACGTGGGAACCCCCGACGAACCAAGGGAATTACATCTAGGTGCCTCATTAGACAAAGATGAGCGTGCCCAATTCACACAACTCCTAAGCGAATTCAAGGACGTATTCGCTTGGTCATACAAAGACATGCCCGGAATCGAACGAAGCATAGCCGAGCACCGCATCCCGATTAAACCCGGTTACAAACCAATCAAACAAAAACTAAGGAGACTACGCCCCGAATGGTCCCTTATGGTCAAGGAAGAAATCGAAAAACAACTACAAGCCGGTTTCATCCAAGTCATCGAATATCCTGAATGGGTCTCAAACATGGTCCCAGTCCTGAAAAAGAATGGCAAGATTCGAGTATGCGTCGACTTTCGCGACTTGAACAAGGCTAGTCCCAAAGATGACTTTCCATTACCCCATGTGGACGTCCTAGTCGACAACACCGCCGATCACGCCCTCCTATCCTTCATGGATCTGGCTACGCAGTTATAATCAAATCAAAATGTCACTCGAAGACATGGCAAAAACGGCCTTCATTACACCGTGGGGCACATACTGCTACACGGTCATGCCTTTCGGCCTAATCAACGCCGGTGCAACATACCAACGCACCGCGACAACCCTTTTACATGACATGATGCACAAAGAAGTCGAAGTCTACGTCGACGATATGATCGTGAAGTCAAAAGAGAGGAGTGGTCACATCACTAATCTCCGCAAGTTCTTCACTCGCCTACGACAATACAAAATGCGCCTGAATCCCCAAAAATGTACTTTTGGAGTTAAATCCGGTAAACTACTAGGACACGTAGTGAGCCAAAGAGGCATCGAGGTCGATCCCTCGAAAGTCAAAGCAATCCTAGAAATGCGACCCCCGGAGAACCTCGACGAAATTCGAAGTTTCTTGGGCCAAATCCAATACATCTCACGCTTCATCAGCAAACTCACCATGATATGCGAACCAGTTTTCAAGAAACTCAAGAAAACCGACCACGTTGAATGGGACGAACAATGTCAAAAAGCATTTGACAAGGTCAAAGAACTATTAACCAATCCGCCAGTTTTACGACCACCCCAAAAGGATTTACCACTATCCTTATACCTTACAACAACACCCACCGCCATGGGCGCCATGCTCGCTCAAGAAGTAAACGGCGAAGAACACGCAATCTACTACATCAGCAAAAAGTTTCTCGATTACGAAACTCGATATTCACCTGTCGAGAAAAGTTGTTTAGCTTTAGTGTGGTCATCCAAGAAACTACGCCGCTATATGCTAGCACACCAAACGAGGGTCTATTCCACTATGGATCCCGTAAAGTACCTCTTCGAGAAACTCGTGCTTAACGGACGAATGGCCAGATGGACGCTGCTCCTAGCCGACCGACCTTGGCACGTACCCCTCAAAGCAATCAAGGGACGAGCAGTCTCCGATTTCCTAGCCGAAAATGCAATCACAGAACAACCAATCATAGACACGACATCCCTTCCAGACGACGGGATTTACAACATCGATCAAGAACAATGGGAATTGTACTTCGATGGTTCATCCAACTACCGAGGTTGTGGAGTAGGAATACTTCTCATATCCCCAAACGGCGAACATACACCCTTATCCATTAAACTGGATTTTGACGTAACAAACAATGCAGCAGAATACGAAGCATGCTTGCACGGACTCCAAGCAGCGCTTGTACTCAATGCCCGCAACGTAAGAGTCTATGGGGACTCCTCCCTCATAATCAATCAAGTATCCGGAGCATGGAAGATACTTAATGAAAACCTAGCACTATACCAAAACAAAATACAAGAGCTCATAAACGAATTCTATCACGTAGAATTCATACACCTTCCTCGCGAAGAAAACCAATTCGCTGACGCATTATCCAAACTTGCATCACTAATCAACATACCCCCGGGAATGGAAACACTACCCATTGTCGTGGAACGACGGAATGAACCCGCATACATCTGTGACATTGAAACCGAAGAGGAACAAACCGATCCTTGGTATCAAGCAATCATCAACTACAAGACAAACGGTGAATACCCACCAAACACTGACAAACGGGCCAAACGAGCCCTACGCCTATTATCTTCACAATTCGTAATGGAAATGGGCAAACTACTCAAAAAGACGCCTCAAGGAACACTCCTCTTGTGCGTCGACCACAAAAAGGGACACGAGATCATGTCTCAAGTACACGACGGCGAATGCGGACCACACATGAACGCACGAGCCATGTGCAAACAAATCCTAAGGCTAGGATGGTACTGGACCACCATGGAAGCCGACTGCGCAAAATATGTCAAACATTGTCATAATTGCCAAATCTTTGCAAACGTACAACACATACCTCCTTCACCGCTATACAGTTTAACTTCGCCATGGCCTTTCTCCACATGGGGGATCGACGTCATAGGTAAAGTACAACCTGTTGGAGCAGGAGGACACTGCTTCATCCTCGTGGCCATCGACTATTTCACCAAATGGGTCGAAGCCGCATCATACCGCAAGTTAGTCACAAAAGAAGTCGCAAAATTCATACAAAACAACATCATTTGTAGCTATGGTATACCCCACGAGTTCATTAGCGACCAAGGCACGCACTTTCAAGGAGAAGTCGAACCACTTCTGCTTAAATACAAAATACAAAGGCACAAATCATCACCCTATCGACCACAAACCAATCCAAGCGGCCGAGGCAAAGAAACAAAACCGTCAGATCAATCCTTAAAAAGATGATCGACACCGCCACGATCGCCCAACAAAATCCCATTTGCATTATGGGGATATCGCACCACACCAGACACCCACTGGTATGACACCCTATTTCCTAACCTACGGAATGGAGGCCGTCCAACCTGTAGAAATCGAAATGCAATCCCTTCGGATCCTCATGGAAGCAGACATTCCTGAAGCCGAATGGGCACGAGAACGCTATGAACAACTCATCCTTCTGGACGAAAGACGATTACATTCACTAAGTACAGTCCGAATGTATCAGTCTCGCCTACAACGCGCATACAACAAACGGGTCAAGCCACGAAACATCAAAGTGGGTGACCTCGTACTCAAATCAGTCCGAGCACCATTACCAGTCGACCCAAGAGGGAAATTCAAACCTAATTGGGCCGGACCGTACTTGGTCAAGGAAATCCTCCCCGGAGGAGCAGTAAAGCTAACCGACCTTGACGGTCAAGACTTCCGATTACCAACAAATCTTGATCAACTCAAGAAATACTACCCTTAACCCTTAAACAAATTTGCAAAAGAAAAAAAACTCACTCTCGCATGGGTGAACTACGCTCGGTTTGATTCCACACACCGTGGATACGTAGGCAGCTTTGCAAAGAGCTCAACCGAATTACACGAACTACGCCGGTTTGATTCTGTATTTCAAAACACAGATACGTAGGCAGCTTGTCAAAAGCACAACCGACCTTCCTAGCACGCATGCCCAAAGCTTAAAAAGGTCGAGGGCTCTGCACTCACAAAATGACACGCTCAAAGCTTAAAAAGGTCAAGAGCACAGTCAACACAAAAACAAATAAAAACAACAGAACACGATCCACATCCGAAGCTTAAAAAGGTCGAGGATCTAAGGCAAAACAAATCGAACATACGAATCCGAAGCTTAAAAAGGTCGAGGAT
This sequence comes from Dianthus caryophyllus, assembly GCA_023091065.1. NCBI lineage: Eukaryota > Viridiplantae > Streptophyta > Magnoliopsida > Caryophyllales > Caryophyllaceae > Dianthus > Dianthus caryophyllus. The sequence continues at coordinate 7,763,759 of CM041518.1, read as the reverse complement.
TCAAAACAAAGACAAGTGTTCAAAGCTTAAAAAGGTCGAGAACATTTCAAAACAAAACAAAAAAAAAGCAACGAGACAAGACAAAAGCAAAAGAATTCTATTTTATTATTTTATTTAGAATTTTTTTCAAATTTAGAAATGAGCTAGGAACAAGCCTCCTTAACCCTTTATTCGAATCTAAAACATGTATTTAAATAAAGGATTCTTTCTAAGTAAAACAAAAGCAAACTACTCGGACACCTTCTGTCGCTTCGGATTAGGCTCTTCATCTTCAAGAGGCCGATCCGCCACAATCTTCGAACTAAGAACGGGAACAGATCTCTCAAAACCTGGGGGCTCGATCGGATCCTCGTCCTGCTCGACTGGGGGCTCCTCGATCCTTGGCCCTAGGCGATCTTTAACGGTCACTTTCGGCCCCAATCTCTCCCGCGCTGGCCTCGAAGTAGAAGCACCTGCACTATCAACAAAAAGATCACCATAATCCCTCCTATCGCGCACCACCTCATGCACCAAGGAGGGCTTTGGCCCATTCTTTTCTCTCCTCCTTTGGTTCTCCCGTTCCTGAGGATCATTGGAACGACACCACCGTGTATAGAAATCCGTGACACGGGTAGACTCTATATGCTCTGGCACAGCCCAAGTAATACGATCCGACCATCCTCGGATCCACGAATCAATCATCTGGTTGTTTAGCACAACAACCCCTCCAACCTCGCAGATCTCCGCCCGGATCGCCCGAGCAAGCCCGATTTGCCTCTTTGCCGAAGAGGATGAATCCACACACCCCGCTCAAAACCGTGATAGCATCAACCCACGCGCCGCATTAGCCACAGACGGCGCCGTAACCTCTGCAATACCCCACCACTGCACATACCAGCGAATGGTGCTCTCCTTCACAAACCCCCGGTAGTAGTTGAGTGAACGCTCCCGAGGGTTAACCCACTCCGTCTTCCGCGACGTCGTCGCCGCAGCCTTAAAAACACCTCCAAGAGGAAGGGCTTTATACACACTTAGCCTCTCCATGAGCCAAACGTTGAGAATCCTAGCGCAGCCCGCAGACGAGTTCGCATTTGCTAGCACAACTACCGCCTAAACCCAAAGATAGTCTCCGCTAGGATCAACGCAGGCGATCATACCTCGCTCCATCTCTTCGACAACGCGAGCATACCTTATGCTCCCGAACACACCATCCGGCATGGACCCAAAGAAAAGCTTAACGATGAACTAAGCAAAAAGCAAGGGCCCTCCGCCTAGAACGGTCCGAAATACTAGTGTCAACCTTGTTCATATATCGCTGACACAAGAGAAGCATGTTTACCTTGCCTCCCTCAAACAAGCCCGCAGCATGAGCATTTGTCATCCCAAGGAAGTTTCGCAACATCCCGTTAAAACAAAGCTCGTGCCTCACAACCACCGGAGTAGTCCGTTTCGACCATCCTGCAATGGCCGCGAACTCCTCCATCAAAGGACAAACCTCTCCCCCGGGAAACCGAAACACATGCAAATTCGGGTCCCAATAATCCAAGCATACATCCAGGAAGTCTAAGTCGACTTTCATTTGGCGAAAGCCAATAAAAACGCCCGCACCATCGTCGTACAACGCCTTCTTCATCGCCGAACTTAGCGAAGAAGTCCACCGCTTCAAAAGAGCATCAAAATGCTCAACCATTTTCTTTTAAACACAAAAAATTTTGTAAATATGCCTAATATATTTATGAGAGCAAAAACCTAAAGCAAAAGAAAAGAAGAGAAGTGATTGTGAATGAAGATTATGGCACGCACCCCCTCTCCTTATATAGGAAAACAATGTCCGAAATATGGAAATACAGCGCTAAAAGCCAGGCGGCCAAACCGCACAAGCTTATGCGGTTTAGCCATCAAACCGCATAAGCCTATGCGGTTTACACCCCAAACCGCATTAGGCTATGCGGTTTCAGGGTCTGGTTTTTCCTCACAATTTTCCTAATTTCGTCTTTCCTAACACACTACAACCTACTTTCGGCTACGACATTATCTTGTTGTTCCCCACGCAGCAACGTTATATTACACTTTAGCAACAATGACTCTTACCGCGGGTCAACGCAACACTTTTTTCGCATTCGCAAGCTCATTTCGAAACTCAAAATGAACCTTTAACTAATACATTTTCACAAGCTAAAATCAACATCAAAACATCCCACTCGGGAATCATTTCGTTTCCAAAACCAGCTTTTCTACAGGTTTACAAAACGAAGATCAAGTTCAAAGTTCAAGCTACAAAAACACGTCACTAAGGGTTCATACAATCCTTATTTCACAAAGTTTCACTCGGGATGGCGACGACGATACTCGCCAATTACCGAATTTGAGCCGTCTACCGACTGACATTAACCGGGTCACCGCTCAGCCCAAGCCATCCTCCATCTGTTAGCTGTCCGCCACAGCTTCTTATGCACCTCCTTCGCAACCTGCAATACACAAACGCACGTTACAGTTTTCTCCATTTTGCCTTAATTTCACTCAAATTAAGTCAAACTTAGGGGGGAATTTCGAAACAAGACGCAGCTTTCTCCATTTTGCCTTAATTTCACTCAAATTAAGTCAAACTCGAGGGGGTAAAACAAAAAACAAGACCACACTAGTTTGATCACCGCTACAGCCCATACCTCGATCAAACTGGGGGCTTACACACACACAAAGTACAAATACACACCTTTTTCACTTTGCCGCTCCAACTGTCCATCCCGGCATCTGTAGTCATCGGCAAGTACGTCGGCAGCACAAAGGTACGGCGGACACCCGAGTCATCGTACTCAGCAGTAGTAGGGAAGTCACCAGGCTGCTCCACCATCTCTGGGTCAAATTTCTAAAAACAAACCAAAAACAAACACACACGTCAGGAGAAAATTTTTGGATTTTTTACTGAAATTACACCTACGCATCAAGCAAAAGCAAACACACCTCGATCGGCCCACAAGCAAGTCGAGACTGAGCAAACATGCTGTAGTCTTCCCCTGGACAGAGAAGGCCCACTGACTCACCCTCTCCGTACAAATTCACCCGATCCCGGCGAAACTCGCCAAACAGACCCTCGGCGGATCTCAGCACCACCGGACCGCCACCGGCCGATACACCAAACGCTCCCCAAGATACCAAACCGGACCGCACGGCCGCTGGCACAGACGCTGGTATCGCAAGACCGCAAACCTAGCTCCGATACCCTCAGGAATACCCGTATACTGGTTCCACGGGAAGGGCTCAAACTGCAAGTGAAAAACAACAACAAGCATCATCAAGAGCACATGCAATCATTTTAAGTACATTCTATTTGAAATGGTTCAAACGCAAACCTGGTTAAACTCCATAAGGTTCAGACGCTCCCGAACCTCGTTATACGACCAGTTAAAGGCCGCACGGTTACACGTACCCCAAGTATACACCGCCGGGTACTTCTTCACAATCCTCGTAGCATGCGGGGGAAGCAGAAAAGGAAAGTGGCTCAAGATCCACGACTGCATGAAACAAAAACACATTACAAAAGCAACCAAACAAGCATGCAACACCAACAAAAACAGAAACAACACGCACCTCCATCAAAAATCCAGGCGCGACTAAGGACAGTCTCGACCCTCGATCCATGACCCGCGGTCGTACGGCATCCATGCAAAAGCGAATGCACAAACCCAAAGACGGCGTCACCCAGTCAAACGTCCCAACCGCATCCCAATCCAGGAGGTACATAAGGACCGACGTCGACGCCCGCTCGCCTTTATCACTAAAGTACACAGCACTGACAAACCACCACAACCACATACGAGCATTCTGCTCGTCGCTCCACACCGAAGGACCATACTCGGTCCTCCCCTCAAAGTACTCCAAGATGTAGCTCGTCTTGAAGGAATAAGGCGGTGCACCCTCGCAAATCACCTCTAAACCGCTGCCAACCGCATCGGTTACAACCTCGTCCACAATGGACGGCGCCAACTCAAAACTCATATCACGGTCTCCGAACGGCAACCCCGTTATGACCGCATACTCAGACAAGGTAATTCCGGCCTCAAAGCCGGGCATATGGAACGTCGTAGTGGTATCCCAATACCTGTCCACGAACGCCCTAATCAGCATCAGGTTCGCCGTCTGCTGCTTCCCTGCAATCTCTCTCCAACAGCCAACCAACGGGCCGAAAGCACTACGCAACACCCAAGCTTGCGCTCCCCGCGAAAGTTTCTCCTCAAAAGCACACATTGCAGACGAGACACCCGAGAAAGTCCTCATGGGACCTTTCTGCCAACCCATCGTCGCTCGATAGGAAACGTGTCTCTCTGGAGCCAGCAGAAGGTTATGGCCATCCCAGCCTTTAGCGAAAGCCCTGTTTGTTCGTGACTTTCGCGGCCTAGAGCTACTTGCTCTAGGCGCAGACCCCTCGGCCTCCTCGGCCTCCTCATCTTCCTCCTCGACATCCATCTCAGCCTCAAGCTGGTCCACCAGCTGAGCAGCAAGGTCATCAACAACGTCAGGCACGCGGACGTTCCTTCCGCGACCCCTGCCTCGTGATTGACCACGCCTCGTGCGCAGGTTAAGAGGGTCAGCATCCCTCTCGCTACGCGTACGCCTCATCCGGCTACTCGAACTGGAGGCTCCCTCGGTCCTCGATCCAGTACTCCTGCGAGCTTTCGATCTCGTAGCATAACCAGAACCTTCGCCTACAACCAAGCAAATACAAACGGCTATAATACATGCAAGCATCCAACTTGGCATACATTATACACAACATTCATACACAAATAATACACACATAATACATATGCACCCCCTTTATGCACACACATTTCATGCACAGAGCATTTCTAGGCCTAATTCACAATTAAGCTAAAAACCGTTCTCTACATTTCAAAATTGCAACTTTATGGTTTCCATGCGCCATAATAGTCCCCAACAACAACCTATTGCAAGCAATTGCATTTTGGTCACTCCGATCAAAAACCCCCAATTCGTTCTAATTACTCCGTATAACTACGACTTAAGACGACGAATTAAAGGCCTTAGCTTGGCATTTTCGCAAAATCAACGCTATAGGCATGCTATACACACTATGGGCATCCTTCACCGAAGTTTAATTGAAATTCCGGGTCGGAAAATCCGGGCTCGTTTCCGAGCCCGAACCCTAGATTACACGTTTTGGGCAAATGCATGGTCCAAATCACAATCATTTCATACATACATGTTTGCATGGCATAATGCAACACAATGACGTCTATTTCAAGCATTCAAACGGCAAATTTCGAGCAAAACTCGGGTTTTCATTCAAAACCCGTCTTTTCAACATTTCAAGGCAAAGCTAGCTAACTACAACAACAAATAACGTAAAAGCAAGTTAAAATGGAACATTACCTGGTTCCATAGCAAGGCAACGCAAGAAAAACGAGCAAATTTGGTTGAGAAATCGAAAAATGACGTTTTTATGAGTTAGAAACCGAAAATGAGTAATGAGCAACAAACACGGTGTAGCTCGTGTTATATAAGCCCCTACAGCCACTAAGGCAAACCGCATAACCTTATGCGGTTTGCGCCATGAACCGCATAAGGCTGTGCGGTTTCTTCCTGTGGCTTTTCTCGGATTTTTCTCGTTTTACACCTATTTTCGAATTCCTAATTCACATTAGCTCAAATGCAACTCCAAGTACGCCCCGTGCTTGGGTCAATGCATCCCTTACAACCCGCCATACGCGTATATTAAGCATTTAATGTACGGTACAGAAGCAGAAGCACATACGCCCCTCACGAGCATTCACATCATTTCCTTTCCCAAACGAAAGGCAATCGCATGCAATCACAACTACACAAGCACTCCTCGGCGAGCCCCAGCATAGACACTCTGCAACACATTCAACTACCAGGCACTTTACTTTACATACGCACTCCTCGGCGAGCCCAAGCATAAGCACTCTACAAAGTATCCAAGCACAGGCATCTTACCAGTACACCCGAACACCAACATTGCAATAGCCATGATACAAAAGCACCCTTACACGAGCATTACAAGCACCTTGCAAAACATGTCAAGACATTCAAGCACAATTATGCACCCTTCACGAGACCATACACTCACAACCTTACACTTTAACACCCACGCATTTCAGCACATGCGCTCTTTCACGAGACCATACAAAGACACTACAAGCAACAACATTAAGCATACGACGATACTCAACATATACAAGGCAACGGCATCAGCATCAGCAACCAGCACAGCGACGAAGGCACTCTGCAGGCAGGCATGCCCTTATAATATGCACGGACCGTCAAGTCCTTAAAATGCGCATGTCCCGCCCCGTTTAGCCCGGTTCGAAGTCCTCGTCTTGCCCATAGACACATGCTTCGTTCCGCTGATCATATCGAGACTGTAATGGTCCGGATATGGTCGTGGAGTTTGACTAGCGCTCTAGTCCGAGCTCAGTCAAACTGGGGGCTCTGTGGATACCCATATCCGTACCCTCCCAAACAAAACCCTGTGATGTAACACGGACTTTTATTATGCATGTTTAACGTTAACTTAAACGGTTCTAACTAATGTCGAATTCATTTTGAGTCGTTTGAAATGTTAAAATGAGTCAGGTCACTTCACATCGCACTTAAATACACGTTCATTTTGTCCATTTGGAGTCTAGCTAGGTCCTTGTCCTGCTTCATTTGGCATGAGCTTCGCATTTGCACTACAATTAGCCCTTTTACATTAACAAGGTCTAATTCAGCATTCCTAAATTCCTAAATTTAGGCCCGGTAGCTAAAACCGCTATTTAGCCCCCTCCTACACAAAATGCAACCACACGTCTTACCTTATTTCACAAAAACATCGCAAAATGCACCTTCTTCATTTTCAGGGTCTCGGGCCCAAAACCGAGCCCAAACCCAGCCTTTGGCCCGCACTCCAAAGCCCTAAGCATCACAAAATATCTCAGAAATATCCTAGAGGTTTTCTTGGCACGCAAGTCTAAGATTATCTCGTAATCTTTCAAAGATTGAGTTCAACCGAAACTTGGAAAGAAGTCTAAAACCACACCACCAAACCGCATAACCTTATGCGGTTTGGGTGGGCAACCGCATAAGGCTATGCGGTTTGCCCTGGCAACCGCATAAGCCTATGCGGTTCCTCGGCCTGTTTTTATCCCCTTATTTCCTAATTTCTCCGAGGTTTTTAGTATATATAGAGCCCTATATCAGACCTCGAAAAATAACTTTCTCACCCACACTTCACAGAAAACACTCACAAAGCCTCAAGCACTCAAATCCTTGAGTTCAACACACCATCCCGTGTTGAACTCCTCCTTTTTAGTTCAAGAAGCGAAGCTCTGCCCAGATCTGAAGCGTCAGGACAAGGTAGGTACCGATCCACTTGGATCAAAGCTTTTTCTTATTTTCTTATGGACTAACAAAGGGACTACACTCTAGCGCCCCGCTTTGGCACCGAGCGCTTGCCTTCCAAGTGTTCTTATTACTTCGTACACTCCATATCCGATGACACGCCAAAGTCGCATAAGCAATCGACCTTATAAAATAAACCAATGGACAATTGAACTTTATTTTATTTGCATGCATCTTGCACCCTTTCCTTTGCATTAAATCAACTTAAACAATGAATTCGACCTTTAATCGAACTGTTTTCGTTAACAAGTTAAACATGCTAAATCGAGGGTTTTAATCAATCTTTTGCATCTCAGATTCTGCATTCTTTACAAACTTATCGCACTTGTACGTAGCGATAACATTAGCTCAATTATCATCTTACAAGGATTGTTCTAGGTCAAGAGAGGCTATTTTTACATAGGCTTTTTAAAAGGTTTTCATAAATCATTATTTGAATTAACTCTTTTTCTAAAGTACCTCACCCCGAATCCAACTGGTTTCACAAATTTTTAGATCTAGGGGTGTCGGCGTGCTCCGAAATCTAAGAACATGTTTTTAACATAGAACATGGTAGCAGGTTCCTAATTTCCGCGATAATTAGGTGGCGACTCCAAACAGTTCTTAAAGGTTTTTCTAACTTAATCTTTTTTAACTTTAATCCTAATCGCCCTTAAGCAAGACGCCGAGTTGGGTCCCTCGTCTCCGACCCGGGTTCCACAGTATGTAAATGCACTGTATGACCTATTGTCTTAAATCCTAAAATGTAATGTAGATAGTTGATGTCTTCTGGAGGCATATAGTAGTCTATGCTGTGTTATCGACGAAATGAGTGTCGTTACCTATGATCTTAGCTCATCGACTTCCACTGACGATTTTCCGGACGAGTCGTTGCAAATTGGTTGAATTAAATGCAAGAATATGTTGTGGGCTCCACCCTTGCACTACCTTTTTGCAGCCTTTGGTTTTTTTGTGCAGGCAAAAATTGAGTTTCATTTTCTTATTTTGTTATCCCACTTTTACCAATGCATGATCACTTTTCTCACTTCTCATCTTCACCCTTTTTTGTATTTCGTGAAAAGCAACCAATGTGGGTGCTGTAAGGGTAGGTTTGGACCACTTTTTTTTTTATTAAAATATTAATATTTTGTTTTGGACCTAGTTTTTGGATCTTCCCAATTCTCCACCTAGATCCAAAAATCATTAATTCCCACTAGGGGCGGACCTAGATAGTGCTATGGGGTAGCGGCTGCTACCCCAGACTAAAGAAAAAAATCGAAAGTTGTACTAGCAACTTCTAAAAATCAGAATATATTTACAATATATAGTATATTGTACAATATATTTACAATATATAGTATATTGTATTTACAGATAATTTTTTTATGACTTTGTAACTAATTAAAATTAGTTCTACTACTCCAATTTAAATATGTTGGGTCCGCCCCTGATTCCCACTTAAGTTGGTATGTAGGGATTTTGTGGAAACCTAATACTAAGAAATTAAAGGTCCGGTAAATCCGCGTGGTCCTTAAGTTTTGACACACTTCTTCTTGGTAAAGTGTTTACTTAGTTCATGAGCTAAGCCTAAGAAGAGGCCTCAGCTCTATTATCAAATGTTTAAACAATAAAGATTAACGTTCACTTTACTTTTTTAATTCTCCGTAACATAAACATGCACATTCCTTTGCTTAAACATGCACAAAGGACAAGGATATAAAGAGTATTAAAGGTTGAACAAACTAAAAGATAAAACAAATGATCGGAATAAAGAGAAAAATATTTTGATATAAAAAAGAAAAATAAATGTTCATCTACTATTTACGAGTAAGTGTCGCTTAAAACGGATTATCCATCCATTTTTATTTGTAAAATATATACAAATATTAGAGAACAATTTTTTTGGTTTTTTGTAGGCTAATTTTCATTTCAATTAGTTGATATTTGAACCGTACCACGAAGTAAGGTTTAAGACAGATACCAACAAATACTGTAAGGGCCTGTTCTCTTGGTCTGAAGTTTTTCTGAACCAATCTTAAGTTTTCTGAAGTTTTTTGAAGTTGTCTGAAGTTTTCTGAAGTAATCTGAAGTTTTCTGAAGTTATCTGAATTTTTCTGAAGTTATTTTTTAAAATAATATGAAATAATAATAATAATAATTATTAATATTAATATTATTATCATATTTAATTAATATTTATATTTATTTTGTTTGATTTGATATATAATAATAATAATAATAATAATAATAATAATAATAATAATAATAATAATAATAATAATAATAATAATAATTTATTTTCATTAATAAATTTTGATGAAAATTTTATTAACAGTCTATATATTTAATTTGAACTGATTTTTTTTTTTATTTATGATTTTCTATAAAATGGTTTTGGATTGGTCTTATTTTTATTCAAATTATTATGATTCTTATTATAATTATTATTTTTAATAATATTATTATCACTATTATTAATAACGTTAATGTTATATATAACTTAGGTATTACTATTATTATTAGTTAATTTATTTATTTAGAAATCTGAAGTTTCTAAAGTAATCTGAAGTTTTCTGAAGTTGTCTAAAGTAATCTGAAATTTTCTAAAATTATCTGAAATTTTCTAAAGTTTTCTGAACCAGGAAAAAAAAACTTAAGATGAGGAGAACAGGCCCTAAGAGTGTAAAACTCCATTAATTACTCCGTAATAATTAATACACTGTTCACTTTTCCAAATCTTTCCAAATCTTCAGGTCACGTGATGCTTTATTATTATTATTATTATTATTATTATTATTATTATTATTATTATTATTATTATTATTATTATTATTATTATTATTATTATTATTATTATTATTATTATTATTATTAATATTATTATTATTATTATTATTATTATTATTATTATTATTATTATTATTATTATTATTATTATTATTATTATTATTTTTATTATTATTAATATTATTATTATTATTATTATTATTTTTTTTTTTATTATTATTATTATTATTATTATTATTTTTATTATTATTATTATTATTATTATTATTATTATTATTATTATTGTTATTGTTATTATTATTATTATTTCTTTTTAAATGGACAATCTTAGACTACCCGTAGTAATAAACTAAGACCATGTATATTGGTAGTTGGTGAATTAGTTGAGGAAGTAGTTTAGAATTAAAAATAAAGGAAAATTAAATTAAAAATTCTAAACTAGTTCCAACTAGTTGGACACTTTTTCCAAACTAGTTATTCCTCTCAACACTTCAAACTAGTTCTAAACTAGTATAAGTGTCAATTTATTATTGGTCAATCAAATTTGCAAGTATTTATTTTTTAAACTTTAGTTTTATTTTTTATTTTACAAAGTATAAAAATTTGAAAATTATACCAAAGTTCATATTTTTTCATGCTCTACAATTAGAGATCCATTTTCTTATCCTTTGGAGTAAATAATTTTATTTTTTTTCGTTGAATTTTTTTACATTTATCACCAATTGTAAAATTAATTCTATGTAAAAAAAAAAATTAAAAAACCTAACGTAATAAAAAAAATATTTAGTAATAATTTAATAAAGTATAGAATATATAGATTAAAGTAGTTTAAGTTAAACTACGGATAAAGTGTAAAAAATTGAAAGTAGTTGGAGAAACTAGTTAAAGAATAAGAAAATATTATTTTATTGTCTAAACTACTTTAAACTAGTTGGAGCCAAACTACGGATAAACATGGTCTTAGTTCACTGTTACAGTAATAGTGTTTCCTCTTGAGAATCAACTCTTATTCTCTTCCCCTCTGTTGTGCTTCTTTTTCCACTTTGTTAACACGCCTACTGTACAAATTTTCCATCATCATTTCCTCCCTAAAACTCCTTTTAGCTCATTTCCAAAATTAATTGATTTTCTTCCCTCTCACCTCAGTTCTCACCTTTTTTTTTTTTTTTTTTTGATGACGAGGGGGTTGAGTCCCCCCCCCCCCCCCTGGGCACATGCATTCCCGCACCACCACATGTACCATGTAAGCCACCCCAATCTGGTGGCAGTGGGAAATTGGTTCCAGGTGGGATTTGAGCCTGGGACCTCACACAATTTGTTGCACCTTCCAGGTTAACCCAAATTCCACCTGGACAACCACCACTTGGTTGCTCTTCCCTCTCAACTTTCCTCCATTTTTGTCAAATGTTTTCCCACATTCTTCCATTTTTGTTTGTTCTTATTAAAATATAAAACACAACATGGGGTTTAGGGTTAGGGCTGAAGCAAAAAAAAACACACAAAATCGTCGACGGAACTCAAATCGATCAAAAGAGAGAAATCGAAATAAAAATCAATAAAAAGGAGGAGTATGAGGATCGAAGAAACAAGGAGAAGCAACGACGATTTCAGTGAAGATTTCATTAAGCATATTATTATTAGGTCATAGATTAAATGTGTATGTTGCAAAAATCTAATTCTAAACTAAAATTTGGATTTGTTTTAACAAATCTTCAGATTTATTGTAATTTTGTGGGTAAATTTAGTGAAGATTTCAGTGTTAATTTCATGGATTATCATCCAAATGATAAGTTTGTTCTATTTTTTTTATTCAATATCTTTTTAGGTTAGACAACCACTGTGAGAACCACCGCAGAAGGTTGATTTCAGAAGGTTCAATTAGTTTCATAGTACATGTTGATTTTTGATATATTTTAAGGTATGTTTGGTGTTTGATTGTTTTATGAATTGTTTATTTGTGCTTGTTTCGAATATCATGTATTAAAAGCTGAAATATTAAAGTTGACATTTTGAACATTTCTGTGTATTTACTGAGTAGTTTATAATATCTGTTGTCGCTTTTACAAAATTATTAATCGCTGGACATTTCATTTTTTGTATGTAATTGTTCATCTGACATAGCTTTACTGATTAATTTGATTATGAAGATATTGGATGCTTTGTTCTTATTTAAAATTCGAAAATGTAAATGAAATAGTGACGATGAATGCATTGTCTGATAGTTGTATGTGTACGACGGATAATTTGTTACTAAAAGGTGAACATTTTAAACACTTGGGTGACCGATTTTATGTTTATTGGTTTGGAACCCGGGAACCGCGTCGAGGGACCCAACTCGGCGTCTTGCGTAAGGGCGATGTTAAAGTTAAAAAAGATTATTAAGTTGGAAAAACCTTTAAGAACTGTTTGGAGTCGCCACCTAATTATCGCGGAAATTAGGAACCTGCTACCATGTTCTAAGTTAAAAACATGTCTTAGATTTCGGAGCACGCCGACACCCCTAGATCTAAGGTTGTGAGGATACCGGGTTAGGGGGATCCCTTCTCGACGCCCCGCTCGCGCCCGCCCTCGTGTCATGGGGCGGAATGCACGGCGCGGGAAAATTTTGCAAGAAGCTCGCGGGTCGCCCAAGCTTCGCTTTTAGCTGCTCTGCTTGGCTCAGCTCGCTTGAGCGTTCTTTTGTTTAGAGGGGGAAAAGTCATTGCATGTGATTAAAATAAAAGGAAATATGAAAATCACTTTTTGAAATGTATTTTTGGAGTCGCCACCAAATATTAAAGGAATTTGGGACCTATTCAACGCGTCTTAAAATATAAGACACGGGTGTCTCAGATTTCAAGGTGCGTCGATACCTATCCGTCTGAGGTTATTGTGAAACCAGAGAGGATTCGGAGTGAGGTTACCCTTCTAAAGTTTTGACAAAATGTGTATTGAAAACTGTAATAAAAAGGCCTACGTAAAAGTAGTCTTTACTAATTTGAAAACATATGCTTTAATTTCGATATTTGGGCTAATAGAACGCTACGTACAAATGCAAATATGTGACTCGATAAATATGTAAAATAAATGTAAGCCGTCAAAGCTATGACGATTTGCTATAGGAAATATACGTAAAATTACTAATTCATTGCATCTGAATTAATAACTAAACGTTATTCTCCGACTTGTGTTCAATTCTAAGATTTTGTAAAACCCTCGGCTTTGCATGTTTAAAGAGACTAGTTAAAACGGTACAGTTAAATGTCGAATCCGTGTTTTAGTCGTAATTTAATGCATGAATCGAGAATTTGCATAATGTAAAAGTGGGTGCTTAATTTAGTGATTTTGAGTCGTTTGTTTATGCGATATTGGCGAGGTTTAGACGAATCATTTGATTCGAATTACTACAATCGTATTGCGAATACGAGTTCGTTAGTGCCAATATCGGGGTGGGTTAAAGTAACCCTATAAGTCTCGAACGTCCAATCGGAAGGTAAAATTTCTTTACCTTGAAATGCAAAGACGGTTTTTAGAGTGGAGTTTTATAAATGCGAGAGGCTTTTTGTGAGTATAAGTATTGTATTGAATCGATTAGAATGTTGTTATGAGTGTATTAGATGATTGAATGAAGAATTGATGTCCTTTTGAGTCGAATGAGGGCTGCTATTTATAGCAAATGCTTCGTGTTTTATGCCTAATTGCTCAGAAAATCGCCAGTGAACCAGCGATTCAACAAACAATCGCCAGAATGTCAGAGGAGGACCAGAAAAAAGCCTGAATACTGGCGATTTACCAAACAATCGCCAGTATTCTGGCGATTTTCTCCTCTGTTCTGACAGTTTTGTTGCGCCGTAACACGTTATCGTAGGTGTGTAAGCTAATGTCGAGCAAATTGATTGACTTTGAGGCTTTAGGATGTCGTATAATTGATACAAGTTGCTCCACAAGTTGATTAATCAACTTGATTCTTGATTTGGTTTTCGTGTTTCGTATTTCGTGTTTCGTGTCTCGGTTTTTTGTCGTGTTTTTCGATCTTGGCTCGAAGTAAAATAATATTGTAATGCATTATTTTACGACTTTGTGGGATTTTGTTTTGTAAGAATGTGACCCGGGACACATTTTGGTCCGCTTCGGGTGCTTAGGCCTTTTTGTATGTTTTTGGGCTGTTCTTGTGTGTTTGGGTCGTTCTTGTGTTTTTGGGCCGTTTTGTGAGGCGTATATGTCCCGTGCTTGTGTGTATTGTGTTGACCTATGATTTAAAATGACTAAATTAATATTCATTTTTACGAAATATGCAAATTCAAATTAATACGTTAAAAATGACTAAAATGTTTTAGACACTTATGTACCGTTTAGTCTCATTTTAAAACATGCATGAAAGTCCTTTTCGTCATCGGGTTTGCTTTTGGGGGGTACGGATACGGGTATCTACAGAGCCCCCAGTTTGACTGAGCTTGGACTAAAGCGCTAGTCAAACTTAGAAGATAGTATCCGGACCATCACAGTCTCGATACTACTTGGCGACGCTAAGTATGTGTCTCGGGGAGAGACGAGGACTTAGCGCCGGGAATGCGGGGAGGGACGGCATGTTTAAGGACATGACGGTCCTGCATGTTTAAGGGCTTGCCGGCCTGCTGTTGCTTAGATGTCACTTGATGGCGTTTTGTAGCTTGGCTATATCCTGCGTCTTGCATGCTTGCTGCGTGCTTGCTTGTGTATCTGTGATCTGCCTTTCCTTCTCGCAGAGAGAATGGGTGTTAGCGTTCTTGATATGCAAAGAAAATCTATGTTTCTGCATCCTTGTTTTGAGATAAGAAGTGTATATTTTGTTGGTGTAAAAAGTGTGTGCATTTGAGGAATATACGTATTTAACTCGTGAGGAGTATACGTATTGTGATTTGTAACTCGTAATGGGTGTATTTGTTTTGAAAAGTATACGTATTTAACTCGTGAGGAGTATACGTATTTTGATTTGTAACTTGTAAAAAGTGTATTTGTTTTTGAAAATATATGTATTTAACTTGTGGGAAATATACGTATTTTGATTTTGTGACTTGTAAAGAGTGTATTTGTTTTTGAAAGATATACGTATTTAACTTGTGAGGAGTATACGTATTTTGATTTTGTGACTCGTAAAGAGTATACTTGCTTTTGAAAATATACGTATTTAACTCGTGAGGAGTATACGTATTTTGATTTGTAACTCGTAAAGAGTGTTTCTGTTTTTTTGAAAAATATACGTATTTAACTCGTGAGGAGTATACGTATTTTGATTCGTAACTCGTAAAGAGTGTTTTTGTTTTTGAAAAAATATACGTATTTAACTCGTGAGGAGTATACGTATTTTGCTTTTTGACTCATAAAGAGTGTATGTGTTTTGATTTTAACTCGTAAAGAGTGTACTTGTTTTGAAAAATATACGTATTGAACTTGTGAGGAGTATACGTATTTTTGATTTGTGACTTGTAAAAAGTGTATTTGTTTTTGAAAACATACGTATTTAACTCGTGAGGAGTATACGTATTTTGATTTGTAACTCGTAAAGAGCGTATTTGTTTTGCGAAACATACGTATTTGACTCGTGAGGAGTATACGTATTTTTGAATTTTTGACTCGTAAAGAGTGTGTTTGTTTTGAAAAATATACGTATTTAACTTGTGGGAAATATACGTATTTTGACTTTGTGACTCGCAAAGAGTGTATTTGTTTTTGAAAATATACGTATTTAACTCGTGAGGAGTATACGTATTTTGATTTGTGACTCGTAAAGAGTGTATTTGTTTTTGAAAATATACGTATTTAACTCGTGAGGAGTATACGTATTTTGATTTTGTGACTCGTAAAGAGTGTATTTGTTTTTGAAAACATACGTATTTAACTCGTGAGGAGTATACGTATTTTGATTTGTAACTCGTAAAGAGTGTATTTGTTTTGCAAAACATACGTATTTGACTCGTGAGGAGTATACGTATTTTTGAATTTTTGACTCGTAAAGAGTGTGTTTGTTTTGAAAAATATACGTATTTAACTTGTGGGAAATATACGTATTTTGATTTTGTGACTCGCAAAGAGTGTATTTGTTTTTGAAAATATACGTATTTAACTCGTGAGGAGTATACGTATTTTGATTTGTGACTCGTAAAGAGTGTATTTGTTTTTGAAAATATACGTTTTTAACTCGTGAGGAGTATACGTATTTTGATTTTGTGACTCGTAAAGAGTGTATTTGTTTTTGAAAATATACGTATTTAACTCGTGAGGAGTATACGTATTTTGATTTTGTGACTCGTAAAGAGTGTCTGTGTTTTGATTTTAACTTGTAAAAAGTGTACTTGTTTTGAAAAATATACGTATTGAACTCGTGAGGAGTATACGTATTTTTGATTTGTAACTTGTAAAAAGTGTATTTGTTTTTGAAAATATACGTATTTAACTCGTGAGGAGTATACGTATTTCGATTTTGTGACTCGTAAAGAGTGTATCTGTTTTGAAAAATATACGTATTTAACTTGTGGGAAATATACGTATTTTTGATTTTTGTGACTCGTAAAGAGTGTATATGTGTTGTTATTTTGTAAAATTTGGGCTTTCGGCTCGTAACGAGCATGTGTATTCTCGTGTTTTATCATAACAGCGCATAAAAGAGTGGGTTAATAGCGTAATGGACCGTAATAACCAGTCAAAAATAAAAATTGAGCTGTGCCTGACCACTTAATCGCCAGACCTCTGGCGATTTAGTGTGTGTGTGTGTTATTTTGTTCAAAAACACGGGTAGAGGAGGGAGCATAGCAGCCGAAAACAAAACACACCAACACCTCCAAATCGAAAAACTTGTTCTCAGCGATTTTCCAACCAAAATTCGTGATTCCGACTCCTACGATTCGCAATGGACCAAGGTATGCACTCAATCAAGTTGCTAATTCGTGTTTTGAAGTCGGTTTGAGTCGGTTTTAACTCAAAACTCGTTTTTTAGGGTTTATGTGAAACCGTTTTGCTTGATTCGAATTTCGCCATTATCGTTGCTTGAAATTGGTTCTTGAGAGTGTTATGAGACTTGTTTTGTTATTGTTGATGATTGCATGTGAAAAACCCGACTTGTGGGGCTGATTTTCGTGTGTATGGTCAAGGGTATTTTGGTCATTTTTCGTTTTTGTCTCGAAACATGCTCAAATTTTCAATGTAGGTTACCCATTAGTAGTTTAATGCGTGGGTAAATTTGTCTCGTTGAAATTGGCGCGAAAGTCGGGTTTTTTGGGCTAAAAACCGTGTGACAGGGGGTTTCGTCGGGGTTTTGCTCTGTTTTTGTCGTGTAAAACGACACCGATTGGCTTGGTTGTTTTTGAAACGTCGTTGTATGCTGATGATGAGGCCATGGGTGTTTTGTGTGCGAAAAGCGGTTTGGAAATCTGTTATTTCCGTGTGATTCTATATGGAGACGGTTTCTTGGGTCGAAATTTTTGGTTCCGAAACTTGTCGAAAACTCTCGTCTTGGATCATGATGACTTGTATGGTGTGTGGCCTGCCCATTTTTGTTGAGCATGTGTGATTTGGAGGCGTTTTGGAGCGTTTTGGAGCGTTTTTGTGTAATTGATCTAGGCTTCTTGAAGCCGTTTTTCTTGCTTCTCGCGCTTCGAGTCCAGGATGTATTGTCATGTAGGCCGTCTGGGTTGGTTAAAGTGTCGGTTCGTGGGAGGTTAGGGCTTCTCTGGTCAAGAAAAGGCCACAAAAAGGTCGTTTTTGTAGTTTGCGCGCGCTTTACAAAAGCCGTTCCGTCGGGGTGTTCGGGACATGATTTTTGTACGAAACTTTTTGTGGGTGTTCACCATGACTTGTGTGTCGTATACGCGTCATGCATTGGGTATTTCCGTGTCTCTGCGCCGTTTTAGCCTTATCTGTCAAAAATAGGCTTAAAGAGTATTCTCTGCTGCTTTGCTTGATTTTTTGTCATCTTTTGTACTTTCTTGTTCTTGGTATTGGTTGTGTATGACGTATATATCGTATACGTGTCATAATATGTTCATTTTTGGGTTCCCACGTTGTTTCGGCCTTATCTGTCAAAATTTGGCCTAAAGTCTGCTTTTTGCTGTTTCTTTTGCTTCTTCTTTGCTTTTGCATATCGTTGCTTTTCAGGTTTGCTGTGCATGTCGTGCATATTGTATGTTTGTTACGAGATATGCATTTTTTGGGTCTCTGCTTCTTTTTAGCCTTTTCTGTCAAAGATAGGCCTGAGGTTCGCTTTTTGCTGTTTTGCTTGGTTTTTCTCTGTTCTTTGTGCCTCCTCGTCTCTTGGATTAAATGTGTATGACGTAGGTATTGTGTCTGCGTCATG
Organism: Dianthus caryophyllus; assembly: GCA_023091065.1. NCBI lineage: Eukaryota > Viridiplantae > Streptophyta > Magnoliopsida > Caryophyllales > Caryophyllaceae > Dianthus > Dianthus caryophyllus. The sequence continues at coordinate 7,745,284 of CM041518.1, read as the reverse complement.
AAAATGTATCTTTGTGTTTCTGCTCCTCTTTTAGCCTTCTCTGTCAAAGATAGGCCTGAAAATTGTTTTTCTGTTGCCTTCATATGTGTATCCCTCTGTTGGTCATGAATTTGTTTTGATTGAATTGCACTTTGTCTTATCACATGGCTGCGTTGCTTAAGAATGTTTCTTGATTCGGTGCAGGCGACCCTGATTTCGTGATACCTACTACCAGTGCTATGCATGATGTCATCGAGAACATTGACTTCAATGTTACCGGGGAGGAGCTTACTCCAATTTCTGAGCTGCGTCATCATTTAGCGACTTCTGAAGGTCCGTCTCAGTCTGATTTGTTCAAGACTCCTCCTATTCTGACGCCAGTGGAACGAGTGTGGGGTCGTTCTGCAGTCTCCTATGCCTTCTATTAGCGAGCATAGCACTACCGTAGAGCCGACAGGACCTTCTGTTGGTGATGCGGGGCGCGCTGCAGATATGACCGGGGTTCCTGTGGAGCCGGCCGTGGAGTTACCTATGCCTTCCGTAGGTGGACGTGGGGTTACTGTTGAGTTGCCTAGGCCTCCTGTTAGTGGGCTTGGAGTTGGGTCGGTGCCTTTGCAAGATGTTGGACACGGGCGCGATAGTGCTGCAGAGTCACCGGCGTCTGCCGGGAGAGGTCGAGGTAGAGATCGTGGACGTAAGAATGATAGGCCTAGTAGGAAGCGTAAAGTAGCTGATGTTGCTGGTGGTGCTGAGGGTGGTGTTCGGACGCGTGGTCGTCGTGCAGCAGAGGCTAGTGGTAGTTGTGAGCGAGGTGAGGATAATAGTGCTGGTGTTTCAGGGGAAGTGAGCTCTGACGAGGCTGAGGAGGGAGACGATCCTGCTGTTGATAAGCCGAGACGTGGTCCTCCTCGTCGACTTGAGGATGCCTTTGAGGACATCCCTGAGCCCGAGGAGGAGCAGGAGGATGATGAGCAGGTTGTAGGTGATGTTGGAGGTGATGCTGCGGCTGCTGGCGCTGTAGGTGGTGGTAGGCCGTGCCGATCTCGGAGTCGGCCGCGCAAAATATGTTCATGGGCGTGGTTGATGAGCTGGGTTTGAGGCCATCGTTTCCTCATGGCCCGAGACTGTGGGCGAAAGTTGCCAAGGATTGGGATGGTGTAAGCTTGGTTTGGAACACCTTGGAGCATTTGTCTACCCGGGTGAAGGTTGGCTTCGAGCTGGGTAATATGAGGACTTTTTCTGGTTTCCGCACTGTTATGGATGTTTTTAATAAGTGGTTGCCTCCTGAGTCGCGGAAGATAATCCTTGGCACGGCCTTTGGTCCGTTGGTGACGAAGTGGGGGGAGGCGCGTAAGAAAAATGTGAATTCTCATCTTTCTGTGCTTCGAGCGTTGCTAGACAGGTTTTGGGACACCACTAACACGTTCCATATGCCAGGGTACGAGGTTGGCATTACTTTCTCGTCTCTTGCGATTGTTTCGGGGCTTCCCCATGGAGAGGAGGTGATTAAGTGGGACAGAGTACGACCTGCTATCTCGAGCCCTACGGTTGTTCGTTTGATCGGTGGTGGTATTAGGTGTGTGAGGGATGAGAGGCACACTTTTCAGCCTCGGACATCATGGTTTGATGATTATTTTAAGGGCAAGGGAAAGAAGCAGGTGAGCGAAGTTAGTCATGAGCAGAATGCTCGGTTGTGGCTATGGTGGTTTCTGACATCCACTCACTTTGGAGATAAAGGAGAGCGGGCGTAAACTGCTGTTTTAATGGCGCTGAGGGACTTGTCTAGATTGGGTGATTTTGACTATGTTACTCCTGCTATGGGTCTCCTGATTCGATTCTGCAGGGACGCGGTTCGTCCTGATCGGATCGATGATGGGTCTCAACCGTCCTTGGTTGGCCCTGGCCTGCTGATGGAGGTGTGTTTGTTTTGCTCTCTCCTTTCTGTGATGCCCTATTGCTTTGCTGTTTTTTTTTTTTTTTTTTTTTTTTTTTTTTTTAGTGATGTACTTTCTATTTTCATGTAGTCCTGGTGTTATGCTCATTTCCCGTCGCTGCTTCCCGACAAGTTTTCCGTGAAGGCGAAGTACCCTGCTTTTCACGTGTATGCGACGGCAAATAGGAAAGGTATTCGTCTGACTTATGAGGATGCTCGAGTGTGGTTCAACGGGATGACCGTCGATAAGGTATAAGGAGTCTGTATTCCTTTTTATGCTTTGTGTTCCTGCTTTGATTGTGGTTGCAGGTCTTGATTTATTTCCTGTTTCTGTAGTTCGTTCGTAACCCTTGGGCAAATTATGCGGATATCCCTGCGTCAATCGCGACTCGCTTTGCTCTTCGCGATACACAGAGGTTGTACATTGCGACTCAGTATGATTAAATCGGTTCTTAGGTGGCGTCTGTCGTATGACGACCAGGCGAAGTTTGTTGTGGCTGCATCTCCTCCTAAGGTCCTCTTTGTTCGGCACGGATGTCGATGTTCGTCGTGATGTATATCACGAGGGTGAGCCTGATTCTTCGCCGAATTTGGATGAGGATTATTCGTCGTGGGCGTCTTGCTTTGGCGCTCTTTGTCATTGAGGTTCTTTGTTGTTTTCGCGTGCATACGCATGTTATTTGCTTAAAAAGCAAAAATTGATCGTGATTTTTGTGTCTTGTAGCCACGTAATGCTTGTGCACGTTATTTGCTTAAAAAGCAAAAATTGATCGTGATTTTTGTATCTTGTAGCCACGTGACCCTGACCTTGAGGTTCAGCCTCCTCCTTTCTATGAGAGTCTGGATTTTGAGCATGATGATGGCTGCCGGCATTCGATGCCACTGCCGCAGTGCTTATCTGTGGTGACTGACGCTGGCATGGATAGTTGGAGCCCTCGGGTGAAACAGGTATGACTCGTCTTCTATGCTTGCGTGTCATGTGGTATATAGCCCCCAGCTTGAGTAAGATTTTGTCCTAAAATCATTAGTCAAGCTTTGTTGAAGCTGCTTTTGATTATAGCCCCCAGCTTGAGTAGGATTTTGTCCTAAAATCATTAGTCAAGCTTTGTTGAAGCTGCTTTTGATTATAGCCCCCAGTTTGAGTTAGATTTTATCCTAAAATCGTTAGTCAAACTTGAAATGAAGCTGCTTTTGATTATAGCCCCCAGTTTGAGTTAGATTTTGTCCTAAAATCGTTAGTCAAACTTGAAATGAAGCTGCTTTTGATTATAGCCCCCAGTTTGAGTTAGATTTTGTCCTAAAATCGTTAGTCAAACTTGAAAGGAAGCTGCTTTTGATTATAGCCCCCAGTTTGAGTTAGATTTTGTCCTAAAATCGTTAGTCAAACTTGAAATGAAGCTGCTTTTGATTATAGCCCCCAGTTTGAGCATATGAAGGCCGTATTTGTTTGCAGGTGGCCGTGGATGTCCACAAGAATTTATGGAGGGTAGCTAACCGGTGGCGCGTGGCTTTTAATGATAAAGCGGTTGCGCTTTGCAAGGCGCAGTATCTTTGCAGAGTTGCAGGTGCGATTCTTGCAGTCGATAGAGCTAGAGGCGGGCCAGGTGAGGAGCGCGTCTGCCAGCGAATTTGAGTTCTGGCGTGGCGGAGCTAGAGTTCCGTGCTCAGATTGATTCGTTGCGTGCGGAGCTCGCTCGTCGAGATCAAGCTAATTGATTTGGGATGTATGCTAGGATCGTAGGCTTATTTTTATGGACTTGTTTTATGTTGTGGTTATATTTGTATGTATTTGGACATGTAGGAGTTCACGTGAGGTCCATTTTTGTGACTGCGGCTTGACGCGAAAAGGCCCTGTGACCTCGCGTGCGTGTTTTGGTATTTTTGTATGGTCATACTTGCAGGAATCGTACGACGTTGACTTGCGTCCATGACTTGACATGAGTAGGTTATGCGACCTCGTACGCGCGCTTTGATTATGTAGCAGGTGTATTTGTTGACTATGGTAGGCGCTCCTGTTGGCGTAGCTTTCGTGATTAACGATCATGCGTATGGTGCTTATTTTGCCTCGTTTTGTAGTACGACCGCTTGTGTTGTCGCTTTCACTTGAAACCTTCGCGACGTGTTCAGCTAGTGTTCCTGCAATTAGATTGTTAGTCGTAAAAAGAACACAAATCTCGATTGAGATTTTTCTGACTCGTAATAAGAGTATGCGTACGTAAAGATTTTTATAAAACATGCATTTTGAAGAAAATATTTTGAGTCTGCAAAATACGCTTTGGACGCTCATAAAAATGTGAATTAAGAACGTCGTGCTTTATCGTAAACTTGCGAAGAATGACGATTGAATTTTGTGAGACTGTAAAGGCGTTTTTGACGTTCGTAAAGGGTGAATTAAGAACGTCGTGTTTCGACGTAAGCTTTACGAAATGGGATGATTAAACTTTGTGAGACCGTAAAAGGTGTTTTTGACGTTCGTAAAAATGTTAATTAAGAACGGCGTGCTGTAACGTAAGCTTGCGAAATGAGACGGTTGAATTTTGTGAAGCGTATGTGCAAAACATTAGTCAAGAGTCGACCACAGAATGACCCAATACGACGTAAAGCCGGGTATCGGAAATGGAATCGATAATACGCCGTAAAAAAAGTAAAAACAGCGGTGCGTAGGCTGTGAAAAGCTTCCTGCAACTCGTAGGCTGCAAGGCGGTGTGCAGTCGTCGCGTCAAATCTGTCGGAAAAGCATAGAAAATCGCCTGTATACCAACGATTCTCACAAAAATCGCCAGAAAACAGGCGATTTATGTGAAAATCGCCAGTCATCTGGCGATTTTTGTGTAAATCGCCAGTTTTCTGGCGATTTTTGGGTTGTTTTTGGCTTTTTGTTTTGATTTTTTGGTTAATCGCCGGTTCACTAGCGATTATATGTTGTGTTGTTGCCTCTTGAAGACGTTGCCTATAAGAAGGATGCTCGTTTGCTTATTCATTCATCTCCTCACTCATACTTCATACCTAGTCTTAACTTGCAACTTCATTACTCATATTATAATAGTATTCATAATATCTTGCAGAGCGTTTTCCCTTTTTGTGAGTAATGGAGCATTTGGAGGGACTTGTGAGGGTATGGTGCGCTACTTTGTCGGGTATCGAGAAGAGGAACCTCAGAGGCTGTGGCCTGGGCATATTCCTAGGTTTAAGGCAGGTTCGGATGGAGCCTGAGTTCCTGGATGCCTGTCTGCATTACTGGGACTTGGCATACCACGTATTTCGCTTCCCTGATGGGGAAGTTTGCCCTCTGGTTGAGGAGTTTCTTTGCCATCTGAATTTGGACTCATTTGTCGGCTCCGGTATGTGTTCGCCAGGAGCTCGGGTACCAAAGGAATATGCAAAACTTCCTTAAGATGACTAGGCTCGAGACGGAGGACCTGTTCCTGGATGGGCGCTTGAATATGATCCGACTCTGCCAAAAGTTCATGAATTATGATGATGGGAGCATTGGTGTGGTTGCTCGTAGGAGGGCGCTGGCCCTTTGCCTTGTGCACTGTTTCATGTTCCCCGATTCAGTGGACGGAATGGGATTTGGTGAAGCGCGTCTAGTGTGCGTTGTGCAGCAGATGGAGATGGGGTATAACCCTGCGGCGTTGATCCTGGCGGAGACGATCCTTGGCCTAGATGATCGGGCGTGTAATAGAATTCATGCTTATCGTGGTTGTCCTCTCATTTTGCAGGTCTGGCTTATGGAGCGTCTGAACGTGCTGGGCGCTATCCCTTATGGCGCATCATATACGGCGGCTGGGGTGACCAGTCGTGGCCTGCGATGGAGGGGTCCCAATGGCCGGCCTAATGATTATTTCCCCACGTTCGTGAGAGCGTCAGCTATCCGTTGGGTTGTGCCATGGTGGGAAGTTACTACTGTGACTGGCAGTGCGGTGGGCGATGGTCCTTCCGGAGTCATGCTATGCGGTTTTGACATTGGGGTGTTTATTCATCCCCTGAGAGTGAGAAGGCAAATGGGCTATGCCCAGTTAATCCCAGGGCAGGATACCACGATCCAGGATTTGGTTGTACTTAATAACCAGATTACTGATGCATGGTCGCGAGGATGGATTATGCGTCCCCGGTGGCAGGTGGCCGGGTACCGGCTACGGTGAGGGTTTCAAGGTCATATGTCCGGTGGACCACGGCGCCAACTACTTGCCAGAGGGCACGCCTCCGAGCTATAGAGCAAAACGAGCCACCACCGACGTCTGCCTTTGATCCAGTGCGTTTTGGTCGCGGAAGCCGCGGTAGTTCGAGCTCTGGGAGTGCACCGTCCATGGAGACGGAGCTTAGTCACCTCGGTTTTATCATGGTTAACGCTCCAGGCCAGGATGGTAGTGATGGTGCTCCTCATATGGGTTGAGTTCTCCTTTTCAGTCGTGAGGAATGATGTCTGCTTGTGCTGTTGTCTAGTTGCTGGTTGTGTGCTTGTTGTATTTTCCTTTTTTGTTTTTAATTCCCTAAAGCCCGAAGGTCATGCCGGGTGTTGTAACGTTGGTAGGGGTTATAGTGTTTGTTGAGGCTCCTGATTAGGAAAATCCAAATTGTACTGCTTTGCTTTTAATAATAAAACGAAAGTCTTTTGTATATAACTTGCCCTGTTTCCTTTTAGAATTAAAGATTTGTGTTTTTGAATTTTGCTGGTTATACCCTTAACCTGAGATGTTTTGGGGGTATGCGATTTTGTGTTGAATGTCGGCTGTGCTTTGAAAAGCTGCCTACGTATCCATATAAATGGAATCAAGCCGGCGTAGTTCTGAGTTGTATTATTTTGAATGCATGTTTAGGGGCATGCCTGCCCGTAGAATTGTGTTTTGCTTTTTTGTGATGGATGTGCATGTTTAGGGGCATGCCGGCCCGTGGAATTGTTCGATTACATGTTATAAATACATTGCAAAATGTTTCATGGGTAGTATTTCTTTAGCTGGTCGAGATTTGTTGCCCGATTGAACTCCTAACCGTCCAGATCAGTTAGTTTGATCGCTCCTCCTGCGTAGATTTCTTTGACGAGGTAAGGTCCGGCCCAGTTAGGTTTGAACTTTCCTCGTGGGTCAACAGGGAGTGGTGCGCGTACTGACTTCAATACCAGGTCTCCCACTTTTATGTTTCGTGGTCGAACTCGTTTGTTGAATGCTCTTTGTAATCGTGCTTGGTACATTCGCACAATGCTTAAGGAATTTAGCCTGCGTTCGTCTAGGAGCATGAGTTGCTCGTAGCGTTCGCGGGCCCATTCTGCTTCTGGGATGCTACTTTCCATTAGTATTCGTAGAGATTTCATTTCGATCTCCACTGGTTGCACGGCTTCCATGCCATAGGTGAGAAAATAAGGCGTCATGCCTGTGGGTGTGCGTATGGTTGTGCGATATCCCCATAATGCGAATGGGATCTTGTTGGGCCAATCCCGACAACCGTCGATCATTTTCTCCAAGATGGTTACTATAGTTTTGTTTGCTGCTTCCACGGCTCCGTTGGTTTGGGGTCGGTAAGGAGAGGATCGGTGGTGTTGTATGCTGTATTTGGCAAGTATGGCTTCTGCCTCGCCTTGAAAGTGTGAACCTTGATCGCTTATAAACTCGTGCGGTATGCCGTATCGGCATATGATGTTTGTTTGTATGAATTTGGCGACTTCCTTTGAGCCGAGGGTGCGGAAGGATGCTGCTTCTACCCATTTCGTGAAATAGTCGATCGCTACTAGTACGAAGCAGTGTCCTCCTGCTCCGATGGGGTGGACTTTGCCTATCACGTCAATGCCCCAAGTTGAGAAGGGCCATGGAGATAGTCGATTTTCGTTTTCTCTGTTTGTTACTGTTTTTATTCAATTTCTGTTTTTTTGTTTTACTTTCTGTTTTTTCTGTTTTCACATGTTGTTTCTGATTTTTCGATTTTGTTTCTGTTTTTGTTTTCTGTTTTTTAATTCAATTTGTTTCATGTTTTTTTTGTTGGTTTTTATTCTGTTTTTTCTGTTTTTTTGATTGTTTGTTGTTATTGGTTTATTGACTTTATTGTAGATGGCTTCAAGTTTTGATGATAATAGTCAAAGAGTGGTCGATTTGGAGGATGATGCTAATGATGAGGAAGTATCTCAAAAGAAAATGAGAACGGACTCAAAAGACACAACTAGTCAAAAGAGATCGAGGCCACCGAAAAATCCCACCGTAAGTTCTTGGAATCCCGGTCAGCCTTTTATTAGAACTAGAAAAAATAGTTCTCCTCATTGGGATCATTATGTGCAAGGTGATGAAATTGATACCGCCAAATGTATGTATTGTGGTACGGTGATTACTTGCAAAAGTAAAAATGGAACCGGTGTGTTGGGAAATCATGTTGACCGATGTAAAAGTTTGCCCGCTAATATTGATAAGAAACAAAAAATACTTAGTTTTGAAACTTCCACGGTTGTTAAAGATGATGGTTCGATTGAAACAATTAACCTTCCATCGGTTTGGGGTTTTAATCACGAGAGAACTAGACGAACACTCGCTAAAATGTTGATTGTGGATGAGTTGCCTTTTATATTTGTTGAAAAAGAAGGATTTCGAGAATTTTGTAGAGAAATGAATCCTCAATTCACTATTCCTTCTAGATTTACCGCGGCTAGAGATTGTTACAAGCTTTTCATTGAGGAGAGGAGAAAATTGCATAATTCTTTTGCAAAATTGTCTTCTAGAATTTGTCTTACCACCGATTGTTGGACATCGGGTCAAAATTTGGGTTATATGTGTTTAACCGTTCATTTTATTGATGCCGATTGGAAATTGCATAAAAAGATTATCAATTTTTGTCAAATTTCGGGTCATACCGGAAAAATCATTGGTAAAAGTGTTGAGAAATGCTTGTCGGAGTGGGATTTGAAAAATGTCTTAACACTTACGGTCGATAACGCGAGTTCAAACGATGTTGCCGTTGACTACTTGAGAAAAAAGTTCAATAATTCCGAGTGTGATGTCATGGAGGGAAAGTATTTGCATATGAGATGTGCCGCGCATATTTTGAATTTAGTGGTTAAAGATGGTTTAAATGATCTTGCTAAATCCATTGTCAAAATTCGCACTTTAGTCAAATATGTGAGGTCGTCTCCCGCTAGAATGCAAAAGTTTATGGCTTGTGTTGTTGAGGAAAAGATAAGTAGTAAAAGTCTTGTGTGTTTGGATGTCGAGACTAGATGGAATTCTACTTACTTGATGCTTGATGCCGCTTTGAAATTTAAAAAGGCTTTCGGTTGTTTGATTGTTAAAGACTCTATGCTTCAAAATGAAATGAAAAAGGTTGGTGACTACCTTACTAATGATGAGTGGAAGCAAGTGTCTTATTTTTTGCCTTTTTTGAAGATATTTTATGATGCCACTTTGAAAATGTCGGCCTCTCGTTATGTAACTAGTAACTCTTATGTGGAGGTGATTTTTGGTGTTGGTGAGGTGCTTTCACAACATCTTCTTCATGAGGATGAAGGCATTCGAAATATGGCATCTAAAATGAAGGTTAAATATGATAAATATTGGGGCAAAATTGAAAACTTAAACTTGCTTTTGTTTGTATCACTTGTTCTTGATCCTCGGTGGAAGATGGTTTATGTTGATTTATTGGTGAAAGGAGCATATGGAGTGGAAAGAGGTAGTGTTTTAATTACAAATATTAGATACTTGATGATTAGTCTTTTTGAGTTTTATGCTTCTTCTATGCCTCATTCAAAGGAGGCTCCTTCTTCTAGTTCTAATTCAACCGCTTCCATGAGTGTGCCAAAAGCAAAAGATGATGGTGATATGTTTAATTTTGGTGCACTCTTGGGTAAAAAGTTTGAAATGGAAATGGGAGGAGGTGAAATGGAGATGAAAACGGAATTGGAGAAGTATTTGAATGATGCTAGGGAAGATAGGGAACCTTCTTTTAACATCTTACAATGGTGGAGAGATAACCAAAGAAGATATCCTATACTTGCTAAGATGGCAAGAGATGTACTTGCTATTCCCGTTTCTACGGTGGCGTCGGAATCCGCTTTTAGTACGGGTGGTCGAGTACTAGATTCATTCCGTACTTCTTTATCTCCAAGAATGGTTGAAGCTCTTATATGTGCTCAAGATTGGCTCCGAGCTTCTCAAAATCCACACATAATTGAAGAAACTTTGTTTGAGATGACTAAAATTGAAGAAGGTGAAATCATTTTAATTTTGCTTACCAATTTTCTATTACAATAATTTCGTTTGGTTCGTTTATTTGTCTTAGAATGTTGATATTAAAGTTTTAATTATCTTAAACTTGAACATTGTAGGGATGGAAGATTTGGTTGTGAAGCAACCTACAATCATGATAGATGAAGTGGATGCTTAACGACTTGAAGGCGTTGATAATGGATTATTCATTTTGTTTGATCTTTGAAGACGATAACTTGTATTTGGGAACATTTAGTTTTTGTTTTGAAAGACTTTTTTATGTTTTGTACTTGGTATTTTGAACATTTTGTAATGTCGGATTATTTCGTAGACATTGGTATTTGACTATTTGCCTATTAGGTAACAATAAATCTGGAAATTTAAAAAAAAAAATAAAAAAATAAAAAATAAAAAAAAAAACCGTATACCGTATATACGGTTTCGTATATACGAATTTTTCGTATATACGAAAACCGTATATACGGATTGTTTCGTATCGTATCCGTATCAATTTTTTTTTTTTTTGAAAACCGTATATACGGAAACCGTATCGTATCCGTATCGTATATACGGTTTTGCTCAGCCCTTGTTTCTGGTTACTACTTGCCTTGTTTTCCTTTAAAACCTGCATTTTCTAATACTCGCGATAACATTAAACAAAACAACATTGAATTACATAAATACATTGCAAATATCGTTTCAAAACCTGAGCAGGACCCCATCATTGAGAACACAACAATCATCGATGTGGGAACACCCGAAGAGCCCCGAAAACTACAGCTGGGGGCCTCCTTAAGCATGGAAGAAAAAGCTGCATACGTTGAACTACTCACAGAGTTCAAAGACGTTTTTGCCTGGTCCTACAAGGACATGCCGGGCATCGACCGCGAAATAGCCGAACATCGCATCTCATTGAAACCAGGAGCCAAACCTGTTAAACAAAAACTCCGACGCATCAAGCCCGAATGGTCTCTCATGGTCAAAGAAGAGATCGAAAAACAACTACAAGCAGGCTTCATCCAGGTCATCGAGTACTCAGATTGGGTATCAAACATGGTCCCAGTCATGAAAAAGAATGGGAAAATACGAGTATGTGCAGACTTCCGTGACCTTTCGTGTTTCTGCTTCTGTACCGTACATTAAATGCTTAATATACGCGTATGGCGGACTGTAGGTGACGCCTTAATCCAAGCATGGGATGTACTTGGGAGTTGCATTAGAGCTAGGTTGAATTAGGAATTCAAAAATAGATGTAAAACGAGAAAAACCGGAGAGAAACCACAGGGGTAAACCGCATAAGCCTATGCGGTTTGGTGGGCAAACCGCATAAGGCTATGCGGTTTGACCTGCTGGCTGAGAATGCTGCTTATAACACGAGCACACCGTATTATTGCTTCACTTGTTCTATTTCGGTTTCTTCACTCTAAAAACACCAAATTTCGATTTCTCAACCGATTTTGCTCGTTTTTCTTGCATTGCATTGTTATGGAATCAGGTAATGCTCCATTTTAACTTGCTTTTACGTTATTTGTTGTTGTAATTAGCTAGTTTTGCCTTGAAATGTTGAAAAGACGGGTTTTGAATGAAAACCCGAGTTTTGCTTGAAATATGCCGTTTGAAAGCTTGAAGTTGACGTCATTGAGTTGCATTATGCCATGTGAACATGTGTGTGTGAATTGATCGTGATTTAGACCGTCTTTGCTTGAAAAACGTCCAAATTAGGGTTCGGGCCCGAAAACGAGCCCGGAATTTCCGACCCGGAATTTCAATTAAACTTCGGTGTATGATGCCCATAGTGTATATAGCATGCCTATAGCTTTAGTTTTGCGAAAATGTCGAGTTAAGGCTTTCAATTCGACGATTTGCTTGAGTGTTCTTCGTAAATTGGGGGTTTTTGATCGGGATGACCAAAATGCAATTGCTTGTAATGGGTTGTTGTTGGGGACTACTATGGCGTATGGAAACCATAAAGTTGCAATTTTGAGGTGTAGAGAACGGTTTTCGGCTTAATTGTGAATTAGGCCTAAAAATGCTCTGTCGCGCATGTCTGTGCATGTGTGAAAGGGGATGTATATGTATTATGTATAGTTGTTGTGTATATTTGTGTATGTGTATAATGTATGCCAAGTTTGTATGCTTGCATGTGTTACAGTTGTATGTACTTGTCATGTTTGTTGCAGGGGAAGGTTCTAGTCGTGTTACAAGATCAAGAGCTCGTAAGAGCACAGGCTCGCGAACTGAGGGAGCCCCCAGTTCGAGTCGTATGAGGCGTTCGTATAGTGAGAGGGAGGCCGACCCTCGTGACTTGCACACGAGGCGTGGTCAATCACGAGGCAGAGGTCGCGGGAGGAATGTCCCTGTGCCTGACCCTGTTGAGGAGGATGACCTTGCTCTTCAGCTGGTGGAGGAGCTTGAGGCTGAGATGGATGCTGAGGAGAGGGCCGAGGAGGCCGAGGAGGCTGCGCCTAGGGCGAGTAGCTCTAGGCCGCGAAAATCGCGTGTGAACAGGTCGTTTGCCAAAGGCTGGGATGGCCACGACCTTTTGCTTGCTCCGGAGAGACATGTTTCCTATCGAGCGACGATGGGTTGGCAGAAGGGTTCGATGAGGACTTTCTCGGGTGTCTCGTCCGTGATGTGTGCGTTTGAGGAAAAGCTTTCGCAGGGAGCGCAAGCTTTGGTGTTGCGTACTGCTTTTGGCCCGTTGGTTGGCCATTGGAGGGAGATTGCGGGGAGGAAACAGATGGCGAACCTGATGTTGATCAGGGCTTTCTTAGACAGGTACTGGGACACCACGACGACGTTCCATATGCCCGGTTTTGAAGCCGGCATTACTTTGTCTGGGTATGCGGTCATGACGGGGCTGCCGTTCGGGGACCGTGACATGAGTTTTGGGTTTGCGCCGTCCATTGTGGACGAGGTGGTGACTGCCGCGATTGGCGGTGGTCTAGAGGTGGAATATGATGGTAACCCACCTTATATTTCTAAGACGAGTTATATCTTGGAGTATTTTGAGGGGAAGACCGAGCATGGCCCCTCGGAGTGGAGTGACGAGCAGAATGCTCGTATGTGGTTGTGGTGGTTTGTCAGCGCCGTGTACTTCGGCGATAAGGGTGAGCGGGCGGCGACGTCGGTCCTTATGCATCTCCTAGATTGGAATGCAATTGGGACGTTTGACTGGGTGACGCCGTCTTTGGGTTTGTGCATTCGTTTCTGCATGGATGCCGTGAGACCGCGGGTCATGGATCGAGGGTCGAGACTGTCCTTAGTCTCGCCTGGATTCTTGATGGAGGTACGTGTTAATTCTGTTTTTGTTTTAGGTGCACTGTTGTTTGTTTTTGTTGTCTTTGTAACGTGTTTTTGTTTCTTGCGTGTGCAGTCGTGGATCTTGAGCCACTTCCCCTTTCTGCTTCCCCCGCATGCTACGAGGATCGCGAGAGAGTACCCGGCGGTACGCACTTGGGGCACGTGTAACCGTGCGGCCTTTAACTGGTCGTATGATGAGGTTCGGGTGCGTCTGAACCTTATGGAGTTTAATCAGGTTTGTGTTTGAATCATTTTAAATAGAGTGTACTTAAAATGATTGCATGTGCTCTTGATGATGATGTCGTTGCTTTTGTGCGTAGTTCGAGCCGTTCCCGTGGGGTCAGTATACGGGTATTCCTGAGGGGATTGGAGCGCGATTTGGAGTGCGTGATACCCAACGTCTGTACTTGGCTACGCCGTACGGACCTGTTTGGTATCTTGGAGAGCGTCTGTGGAACCCGGGAACCGCGTTCGAGGGACCCAACTCGGCGTCTTGCTTAAGGGCGATTAAGATTAAAGTTAAAAAAGATTAAGTTAGAAAAACCTTTAAGAACTGTTTGGAGTCGCCACCTAATTATCGCGGAAATTAGGAACCTGCTACCATGTTCTAAGCTAAAAACATGTCTTAGATTTTGGAGCACGCCGACACCCCTAGATCTAAGGTTGTGAAACCAGATTGGATTCGGGGTGAGGGTACTTTAGAAAAAGAGTTAATTCAAATAATGACTTATGAAAACCTTTTAGAAAAGCCTATGTAAAAATAGCCTCTACTGACCTAGAACAATCCAAGTAAGATGATATTTGAGCTAATGTTATCGCTACGTACAAGTGCGATAAGTTTGTAAAAGAATGCAGATGCAGATGCAAAAAGATTGATTAAAACCCTCAGTTTAGCATGTTTAACTTGTTAACGAATACGGTTCAGTTAAAGGTCGAATTCATTGTTTAAGTTGACTTTAATGCAAAATAAGAAGGGTGCAAGATGCATACAAATAAAATAAAGTTCAATTATCCATTGGTTTATTTTATAAGGTCGGTTGCTTATGCGACTTTGGCGTGTCATCGGATATGGAGTGTACCCGAAGTAATAAGAACACTTGGAAGGCAAGCGCGCTCGGTGCCACAGCCGGGGGGGCGCTAGAGTGTAGTCCCTTGTTAGTCCATAGAAAATAAGAAAAAGCTTTGATCCAAGTGGATCGCACCTACCTTGTCCCGACGCTCAGATCTGGGCGAGCCGCTTCTTGAACTAAAAAGGAGGAATTCAGCACGGGATGGTGTGCTGAACTCAAGGATTTGAGTGCTTGAGGCTTTGTGAGTGTTTTGCTGTGATTTCTGTGTGAAAAAGTTATGTTTCGAGGTCTGATATAGGGGGGTATATATACTAAAAACCTCGGAGAAATTAGGAAATCCGGGTATAAAAACAGGCCAGGGAACCGCATAGGCTTATGCGGTTGCCAGGGCAAACCGCATAAGCTTATGCGGTTGCCCACCCAAACCGCATAAGGCTATGCGGTTTGGAGGTGTGGTTCTAGGCCTAGTTTCCTAGTTTCGGTTTGATTATATCTCTAAAAGATTACGAGATAATCTTGAGCTTGCGTGCCAAGAAAAGTGCTGGGATATTTCTGAGATATTTTGTGATGCTTAGGGCTTTGGAGTGCGGGCCAAAGGCTGGGTTTGGGCTCGGTTTTGGGCCCGAGACCCTGAAAAAAGAAGAAGGTGTATTTTGTGATGTTTTGTGAAATAAGGTAAGACGTGAAGCCGTATTTTGTGTGAGAGGAGGCTAAATAGCGGTTTTAGCTACCGGGCCTAAATTTAGGAATTTAGGAATGCTGAATTAGACCTTGTTAATGTAAAAGGGCTAATTGTAGTGCAAATGCGAAGCTCATGCCAAATGAAGCAGGACAAGGACCTAGCTGGACTCCAAATGGACAAAATGAACGTTTATTTAAGTGCGATGTGAAGCGACCTAAATCATTTTAACATTTAAAACGACTCAAAATGAATTCGACATTAGTTAGAACCGTTTAAGTCAGCGTTAAACATGCGTAATAAAAGTCCGTGTTACATCACAGGGTTTTGTTTGGGAGGGTACGGATATGGGTATCCACAGAGCCCCCAGTTTGACTGAGCTCGGACTAGAGCGCTAGTCAAACTCCACGACCATATCCGGACCATTACAGTCTCGATAGGGTCAGCGGAACGAAGTATGTGTCCATGGGTGAGACGAGGACTTCGAACCGGGCTAAACGGGGAGGGGCGTGCGCATTTTAAGGACTTGGCGGTCCGTGCATATTATAAGGGCATGCCTGCCTGCAAAGTGCCTTCGTTGCTGTGCTGGTCGCTGGTGTTGGTGCCGTTGTCGTTGATGCTCAATGTCGTTGTCTGCTGTTTGCTTATTGTCTTAGTGTTGCGTGTGGTCTCGTGAAAGAGTGCATGCGTTGAAATGCAAGGGGCTAAAGTGCAAGGGTGCAAGTGTATCTGGGTTAGGTGTCTTGTTCTTGTATGCGGGGTGTATGATCTCGCATAGGAGTGTATGTGCAAAGATGTGAGGCATGGTAAGGGTGCAAATGTGCTTGGGAATGTCTACGTAGGGCTTGCAATGCTTGTGTAGGGGTGCAGGGTGTCGCGCGTCATGGATGTTGTAGTGCTTATGCTTGGATGCGTTTTGTAAAGCGCTTGTGCTTTGAACTTGCTGAGGAGTGTTTATGCTTGTAGTAGAATGCTTGGGCTCGCCGAGGAGTGCTCATGTGGTTGTCGTTGCATAGATTGCCTTCTGTTGGGGAGAAATGATGTAAATGCTCGTGAAGAGCGTATGTGCTTCTGCTTCTGTACCGTACATTAAATGCTTAATATACGCGTATGGCGGACTGTAGGTGACGCCTTAACCCAAGTACGGGACGTACTTGGAGTTGCATGTGAGCTAAAATGAATTAGGAATCGAGAAATAGGTCCAAAACGAGAAAAAAACACAGAAAAGCCAAGGTCGGAAACCGCATAAGCTTATGCGGTTCAGGGAGCAAACCGTATAAGCCTATGCGGTTTCCCCTGTTGGCTGTAGGGGCTATATATAGCTCGAACAAAGCCGTGAGTGACCTTATTTCACCATTTCCGGTTTCTAAACTCTAAAAACGCCATTTTTCGATTTCTCAACCAAATTTGCTCGTTTTTCTTGCGTTGCCTTGCTATGGAACCAGGTAGTGCTCCATTTTAACTTGCTTTTACGTTATTTGTTGTTGTAATTAGCTAGTTTTGCCTTGAAATGTTGAAAAGGCGGGTTTTGAATGAAAACCCGAGTTTTGCTTGAAATTTGCCGTTTGAATGCTTGAAATTGTTGCCATTGTGTTGCATTATGCCATGCTAGCATGTGTGTGTGCATTGATTATGATTTAGACCGTCTTTGCTTGAAAAACGTCCAAATTAGGGTTCGGGCCCGAAAACGAGCCCGGAATTTCCGACCCGGAATTTCAATTAAACTTCGGTGTAGGATGCCCATAGTGTGTATAGCATGCTTATAGCTTCAATTTGGTGAAAATGTCGAGCTAAGGCTTTCAATTCGACGGTTTGCTTGAGTGTTCTTCGTAAATTGGGGATTTTTGATCGGGGTGACCAAAACGCAATTACTTGTAATAGGTTGTTGTTGGGGATTATTATGGCGTATAGAAACCATAAAGTTGCAATTTTGAAATGTAGAGGACGATTTTTGGCTTAATTGTGAATTAGGCCTAAAAATGCTTTGTGCATGAAATGTGTATGTGTGTAAGGGGGATGTATTATGTGCGTATTATTGGTGTATGAATGTTGTGTATAATGTATGCCAAGTTGGTATGCTTGCATGTATTATAGCTGTTTTGTATCTGTTTATGTTGGTTGCAGGTTCTGGTCGCGTTACGAGGTCGAAGGCTCGTAAGAGTACTGGCTCGAGGACTGAGGGAGCCCCCAGTTCGAGTAGCCAGATGAGGCGTTCGCGTAGTGAGAGGGATGCCGACCCTCTTAACTTACGCACGAGGCGTGGTCAGTCACGAGGTAGAGGTCGTGGGAGGAATGTCCCTATGCCTGACCCTGTTGAGGAGGATGACCTTGCTCAAGAGCTAGTGGATCAGCTAGAGGCCAAGATGGATGTTGAGGAGGAGGCCGAGGAGGCTGCGGAGGCTGCGCCTAGGGCAAGTAGCTCTAGGCCGCGAAAGTCACGTGTGAACAGGGCTTTCGCTAAGGGCTGGGATGGCCACGACCTTCTGCTGGCTCCGGAGAGACATGTTTCCTATCGAGCGACGATGGGTTGGCAGAAAGGCCCGATGAGGACTTTCTCGGGCGTCTCTTCCGTAATGTGTGCTTTTGAGGAGAAGCTTCCGCAGGGAGCGCAAGCTTGGGTGTTGCGTAGTGCTTTTGGCCCGTTGGTTGGCCATTGGAGAGAGATTGTGGGGAAGGAGCAGACGGCGAACCTGATGCTGATCAGGGCCTTCCTAGACAGGTATTGGGACACCACGACGACGTTCCATATGCCCGGCTTTGAGGCTGGCATTACCTTGTCTGAGTATGCGGTCTTGACGGGGCTGCCGTTCGGGGACCGTGATATGAGCTTTGAGTTTGCGCCGTCCATTGTGGACGAGGTTGTGACTGATGCGATTGGCGGCGGCTTGGAGGTGATTTGCGAGGGCGCGCCACCTTACACCTTCAAGACGAGCTACATCTTGGAGTATTTCGAGGGGAGGACCGAGTATGGCCCCTCGGAGTGGAGTGACGAGCAGAATGCTCGTCTGTGGTTGTGGTGGTTTGTCAGCGCCGTATACTTCGGCGATAAGGGTGAGCGGGCGTCGACGTCGGTCCTTATGCATCTCCTGGATTGGAGTGCAATTGGGACGTTTGACTGGGTGACGCCGTCTTTGGGTTTGTGCATTCGCTTTTGTATGGATGCGGTGAGACCGCGGGTCATGGATCGAGGGTCGAGACTGTCCTTAGTCTCGCCCGGATTCTTGATGGAGGTACGTGTTGCTTCTGTTTTTGTTTTGGTTGTATTGTATGCTTGTTTTTGTTGCTTTTGTAACGTGTTTTTGTTTCTTGCGTGTGCAGTCATGGATCTTGAGCCACTTTCCTTTTCTGTTCCCCCCGCATGCTACGAGGATTGTGAGAAAGTACCCGGCGGTATACACTTGGGGTACGTGTAACCGTGCGGCCTTTAATTGGTCGTATGATGAGGTTCGGGAGCGTCTGAACCTTATGAAGTTTAATCAGGTTTGTGTTTGAACCATTTTAAATAGAGTGTATTCAGAATGATTGCATGTGCTCTTGATGATGTTTGTTGTTGTTTTTCGTTTGTAGTTCAAGCCCTTCCCGTGGAATCGGTATACGGGTATTCCTGAGGGCATTGGAGCTAGGTTTGCGGTGCGTGATACCCAGCGCTTTGTGCCAGCTCTGGCAAATGCGGGCGGTTTGGTACCTTGGAGTGCGATTGGTCTATCGGTGGGTGGCGGCTCGGTGGTGCCTAGAGACCCGCCGAAGGTCCTGTTTGAGCGAAGAGTTTCCGCACAAGATCGGGTGGCACTGTACGGAGAGGGTGAGTCAGTGAGTCTTCTCTGTCCTGGGGAAGACTACGGTCAGTTTGCTCAATCTCGGCTTGCTTGTGGGCCGATTGAGGTATGTTTGCTTTTGCGTAGGGTGAAAAGTTTGCGAAAAAAATCGAAAAAATATTCCCCTGACATGTGTGTTCTGTATTTGTTTTGTAGCTGTTTGATCCTGAGATGGCGGATCAGCCTGGTGACTTCCCTACCACCGTTGAGTATGACGACTCGGGTGTCCGTCGTACCTTTGTGTTGCCGACGTACTTGCCGGTGACCACTGACGCAGGGATGGACAGCTGGACGGGCAAGGTGAAGAAGGTATGTATTTGTTTGTGTATGTGGATAAGCCCCCAGTTTGATCGAGGTATGGAGCATAACGATGATCAAACTAGTGCGATCGTTTTTGTGTTACCCCCTCGAGTTTGTCTTAATTTGAGTGAAATTAAGGCAAAATGGAGAGTATGTTATAATGCGTTGTCTTTGATTGTGTATTGCAGGTGGCTAAGGAGGTGCACAAGAAGCTGTGGAGGGCAGCTAACTGGTGGAGGATGGCGTGGGCGGAGCAGGCGGCCCAGTTGTGTCAAAGTCGGGCCGAGACGGCTCAGATTCGTCGTGAATTCGACGAGTATCGTCGTCGTCATCCTGAGTGAAATTGTGTAATAAAGATTGTATGAACCTTTGTTTACATGTCTTTGTAGCTTGAACTTGATCGTCGTTCGTGAACCTGTTGCGTTTAAAAAGGCTTGGTTTTGAAAGACGAAATGATTCCCGAGTGGGATGCTTTGATGTTGATTTTAGCTTGTGAAAATGTATTAGTTAAAAGTTCATTTTAAATGTTGAAATGAGCTTTGCGAATGCGAAAAATGTGTTGTTTTGACTCGTGGTAAGAGTCGTTTTTGCTAATGTTATGTTGAATAATGTTGCTGCGTGGGGAACAACAAAGGGATGTCGTAGCAAAGTGTAGGTTGTAGTGTTTTAGGAAAGACGAAATTAGGAAACGTTGAGAAAAACCAGCCCCTGAAACCGCATAGCCTTATGCGGCTTGGGGTGCAAACCGCATAAGCTTATGCGGTTCTGTGCCCAAACCGCATTGGGTTGTGCGGTTTGGTGGCCTGGCTGTTAACGCTGTATTTCCATATTTTAGATACGGTTTTCCTATATAAGGAGAGGGGGTGCGTGCCATAATCTTCATTCACAAATCACTCCTCTTCTCTTCTTTTGCTATAGGTTTTTGCTCTCATAAATATATTAAGTATATTTACAAAAGTTTAGGTGTTCCAAAGAAAATGGTTGAGCATTTTGATGCTCTCTTGAAGAGGTGGACTTCGTCGCTAAGTCCGGCGATGAAGAAGGCGTTGTATGATGATGGTGCGGGCGTTTTTATTGGCTTTCGTCAAATGAAAGTCGACCTAGACTTCCTGGATGCATGCTTGGACTATTGGGACCCGAATTTGCATGTGTTTCGGTTTCCCGGGGGAGAGGTGTGTCCTTTGATGGAGGAGTTCGCGGCCATTGCTGGGTGGTCGAAACGGACTACTCCTGTGGTTGTGAGGCACGAGCTTTGCTTTAACGGGATGTTGCGAAACTTCCTTGGGATGACAAATGCTCATGCTGCGGGCTTGTTTGAGGGAGGCAAGGTAAACATGCTTCTCTTGTGTCAGCGATATATGAACAAAGTCGACACTAGTATTTCGGACCGTTCTAGGCGGAGGGCCCTTGCTTTTTGCTTGTTTCATCGTTATGCTTTTGCTGGGTCCATGCCAGATGGTGTGTTCGGGAATGCAAGGTATGCTCGCGTTGTCGAAGAGATGGAACGGGGGTATGATCCTTCTGCGTTGATCCTAGCGGAGACTATACTGGGTTTAGACGGCCGTTATGCTAATCGTCTGAACTCGCACTGCGGGTCGCGCTAGGATTCTCAACGTTTGGCTCATGGAGAGAGGCGGCGTGTATAACGCTTCTTCCTCTTGGGGGTGTTTTTAAGGCTGCGGCGACGACGTCGCGGAAGACGGAGTGGGTTGACCCTCGGGAGCGTTCACTCAACTACTTCCGTGGGTTTGTGAGGGAAAGTGCTATTCGTTGGTACATTCCGTGGTGGGGTATTGCAGAGGTTACAGCGCCGTCTGTGGCTAATGCGGCGCGTGGGCTGATGTTGTGTGGTTTTGAACGGGGTGTGTGGATTCATCCTCTTCGCTTAAAGAGGCAAATCGGGCTTGCTCAGACGATCCCGGAGCAGGATACGCAGGTTGGAGGGGTTGTTGTGCTAAACAACCAGATGGTTGATGCTTGGATCCGAGGATGGCCTGACCAGACATTTGGGCAAAGGCTGCAGCATATAGAGTCTACCCGTGTCACGGATTTCTATACACGGTGGTATCGTTCCAATGATCCTCAGGAACGGGAGAATCAAAGGAGGAGAGAAAAGAATGGGCCAAAGCCCTCCTTGGTGCACGAGGTGGTGCGCGATAGGAGGGATTATGGTGATTTCTTTGTTGTTAGTGCAGGTGCTTCTACTTTGGAGCCAGCGCGGGAGAGATTGGGGCCGAAAGTGACCGTTAAAGATCGCCTAGGGCCAAGGATCGAGGAGCCCCCAGTCGAGCAG